>NHQK01000039.1:0-602479 GCA_016864655.1 Phytophthora cactorum
AAAAACCTAAAACCCTAAACCCTAAACCCTAAACCCTTAAAACCCTAAACCCTAAACCCTAAAAACCTAAAACCCTAAACCCTAAACCCAAACACCCTAAAAACCCCCCTAAACCCTAAAACCCTAAACCCTAAACCCTAAACCCTAAACCCTAAACCCTAAACCCTAAACCCTAAACCCTAAACCCTAAACCCTAAACCCTAAACCCTAAACCCTAAACCCTAAACCCTAAACCCTAAACCCTAAACCCTAAACCCTAAACCCTAAACCCTAAACCCTAAACCCTAAACCCTAAAACCCTAAAGCCTAAACCCTAAAGCCTAAACCCTAAAGCCTAAAGCCTAAAGCCTAAAGCCTGAACTCCAATATCAACGTCTTACAACAAACAACACACTTACACTATCTACATCAAATTCTATTACCGCAACATTATCCACTCTACACCTTACATTGTATACTCTATATTAAACTCTTTACACTAAACGTTATATATCCTGAACATGTTACATTCAAAACTTCATATCTCAACTCCAATAATCAACTTCCAACACTTTCTTCAATATGCTATGTCCATTTGTTTCTTTAAAAAATCTGGGGGTGATAATACTTAAATATCGTATCATCTCCACATTCCCTTGCAATTCTTTCACGCTCGACGTTATTTAACTGACTATCGTGCAAATCTTTTCCAATCATTCTCGCTTTTCTTGTGTGTCATACATTTTAACCTGTTTTATATTTGATTTTCGAAATATGCACACCGCTTCACCTTCTAGATGCCTAACTCGCACATCAAAATTATTCTCGCCGCGCTACTAACTATTTTTTTTTCGTTTTCAACCGTTCGAATAGCTGTACTAATCCTAAAAATTTATCATTCCCTTTAAATTATTCTGCTTAGCACAGTAAAAAGCCAACTCTCACTTGCCAAATATATACTATGACTTCACCCATACTTAGTGCTACGTGTGCCACCACTTTATACACGTCTGAATCTATGCACCACTCCTACAAACTACACTATAAGCGCCATTCTAGTCAATTCGTAGATTTCATGAATTTTTGCACTTTAAATCCGTATGCACACCAAGCAGATATGATTGTTACTTATGTATCATGTACTCTATGTATAATACGAGCTTTCTTATATCCTATCACCGTACATGTTGTCGCACTTTTCGATGGGACAAATTATGGAAATATTTGCTTTTATAGGAGAGACTTCCAACTCCGCGTCCGTTGAAGTAAAACAAGAGCATGTCGTTAAGATATGCCACAACGCCACATCTCTACCCCGGTAGGGTGACATATTTGAACTCGTGGTATTCAAAAACGTACTCTCCCAAGTTTTCAGCGCTGAAGCGTTAAATCCGGCGTCGCTACATATATTGGTTGAATGGCTCGTCTCTAACACCTATACCACATATGGTTGGATTCTGTAACGGGGTTACACGCAACTGGCTATACGTAGCCACTTGGTTACACGGAGGGTTCTCGAACGTTGGTGTGAGACACACCAATGGTTACACTTTGCAGACCGCTGGTCTGTATGCATTTAGGCTTCCTATTGGTAGATAAGCATTTCTTTCTACCAATTAGATTAGCAGGGTTCTGCCAGCCATCGAATGGCAGAATACCTTTCATATAGGATATCAGTTTTAGGAGGAAACCCAGTCCAGACATAAATCATAAATAACAGTTCTCATTTTAACCCAAAACGGCTTTTAGCTTTTCTTATTTTAGTAAATCTATACTTTCGGACGAATGTATAGTTAATCTAAGTTTAATCAAACTTCGCTTCCTCGTACACGTGCGCTAACGTGTAAGCCGAAGTAGTGGGCACAGAGTTGGCCCATTACACTACCGGTGTAACAGTCGACCGAACAGTATCATATTATCTGACTGGAGCCTTAGCTGAGCAAGAACCGAGCTCGATAGCAGCAGAAGAAAAGGCTAGGGTGGCATTCGGATTGGAGAAGAGCCCTGGCGAGGTGAAGCTGACTTCAAGTCGAATCGCCGAGTTCGGGTACTCGGTGAGAACCCAAGTAGGGCTCCTCTGCTGAAAACGACTGAGACAAAGAGACGCGAGGTGTTCGAGGCTACAGAAGGGACTCTGTACTTTGATACTCTCATATGCAGACGCCGGTGGAGGCCAGAGCTGTGAAAAGAACGCCGAATCGCAACACGTCGAAGAGCAGTCGTTATTTTTATGAAGCTGTGGACGAACCCGAGTACGGCGGGAGCAACGATGAAGACGAGGGTTCCACCTACAGGGGTGACTCAGACAACTCGGTGAATGATTACATCAGGCACCTGAGCTTCGACAAAACGGAGTCCGCTCCCACGCCTCGCTTGACAACATAGCTGAGTTTGAAGGCAACAATACCGCTCCGATGCGGCGCTTCAATGGCACAAGAGGTTAATCTATGATATGAAGGGCGCCAGGATGACTCAAAGTGCTTGGTGCGGGTTGTCCCCGCTTTTCTTGGGATGTGCGGCGAAGAGTTAGTATCGACAGCTCCGAAGAAGTCACAGCGTCGCTAGAATTGACTCCGTGAGGAGTTTATGGATTACTACAGCTCGCACATTGACCAATCCGCCCGTACTCGCTTGGTTCTATTAGATGATACACAAAGATAGTGAACAGTTTCGTGATTTATTGGTTCCCCTCAATGGGTATACACGAACCACCAAGATCCAGTATGAGAAAGGTAGCTGCGTGGGAAGGCCACCCCCTCAACTCTTATCCCTGCTTCGTTTGACAAATATTATCGAACAATGGTGTGTACGTATAGCTGGACACGTCCAAGTCGCTCGAAGGGCAAGCGTCACAGCTATTTTGTGAAGTTGACAGGATGTGAAGCGCATATGTCAGTCGCGGTAGCGTGGTGTGCTACTCGAGGATTTCACGTCAAGATCACTCATCAAGACACGACACACAATCACACGCTGGAATCGGGTTCGTATGGAAACCACCCTTCTGTCCGGCGTGTTCAAGACGAAGACGTGATTGATTTCGTGGATGAACTCCAAGCTGCCGGGGTTAAAAAGAAACTCATGTTGCAGTTCCTGATGAAGAAGACGGGTACGCGCTTCGAGTTAGTGTATTTGAGTTGTTATATTTGGTTATCTGTAGTGTTTCTAATCTATAATCTTTGCTTTGTAGACAAGCATGTAACACTCAGGGACGCTCACAACTTCCTTCGCGAAGCTGAAGGAAGCTCGGTGCGGGTCTACAAGTGTGGAGAAAAGGCTGGAAGCTGGCCTTCGAGGATTTTGCACTCGGAAAGGGAATACGGCGACCATCTACGTGGACTACGACAAGTTAGCGCAGACTATTACGTTCTAGACCCTCCAGATGCGACGCTTCCTCGAGGCCCTTCCGCAAGTGTTGATGGTGGACGCTACCCACAACACAAACGACGCTCGGTACAATCTCTTCAGCTTCATGATCCACGACGGCTTTGGGCATGTACATAGTGCAACTCTCTGGTGTGTGCCCATTTGTGACTATGCGACTCTAATTGCGGTTATTTGTGCGTTTGTGATTTTTGTGGCTCTGTGTGACCATGTGGCTCTTTGTGGGATCTTGTGCCTCTGTGACTTCACAGGGACAATACGCCAGCATGCTCTTATGGAGAATGAAAGAGCCGATTGCCTGACGAATGCGGCGACCTCCTTCAAGTCGTTCAAAGCCACATGGGATCAGGTTCGAGTCATTATCGCCGACAAGGATTTTGGGGAGATATTGCTGCTGCAGGCAGCAAGAATTGTACTTTGCGTATTTCACGTTGTGAAATATCTTCATGGTGAGATTGCGAAGAAAGAATACAACATACAGGACCGAGATAAGGCCGAGGACGCTATACACATGATGCTGGACGCTACGACAGAGGTTGACTACGACACCGCCCGAAAATATCTCTATTGAGTGGAAGACGGGAACGAAATAACCCTGGAAGAGGACATTCCCGCGTCGTCGCATCCGTTTTTAAAGCACGTCAACTGGCACGCCTGTAGGGAGATGTGGGGCGGTTTTGGACGCGTCGATGTTCCTCATTTGGGGGGACAAAACGAACAACCGGTACGAATAATTGTGATATATTAGGCTGAATGGTGCGGATGTAACATTGTCACGTCCTACTTCGCAGGTTAGTCATTCGTGGGGACATCTGGAAGAGGTGTTAAAGCCATCGATGCCACTGGACGAGTGTGTTGACCCGCTACAGTTCTTGCAGTCCGTTGCTGAGATGGATTACGCAAAGAAGATGACGGATGTTGGGTACATGTGTTATGCATGCGCCGACACTGAGACGCAAAAGCTTGCAAGAGAGGTCAGTCAGCATGCTTACCAATCGGTGGAGAAACAATATCGAGTAGCGAATGACCAAAAGACGGAGTATACGACTCGCGAGATACAACCTCACATGATCGAGATGGTTTCGACGGTGGACACAACTCGCAAGTACCATCTTGACACTAGGGTGAGTAAGCTTGTCATTACATAAGGAATTAAAATGTATGATTACTTGTCATTATTTTATGATCTATGTTTGCACAGACGTATCATTGCTCGTGTATCTTCGTGAAGACGGAACTGCTGCCTTATATGCATGCTATCTACTGGCGCCTACTTGCCAACAAGAGCCCCATCCCGATCAAGAATATCTATCGTCGATGGGACCTAACGTGTCCGCTCAACACACCTGTCGAAGATGAGGAAGATACCGAAGGCGAGGCTGCGTATACGTCTTTTTGAGTTCGTGATTTTGCATTGAAGTCGTCGCATCACAAAGTTCTCAATGGAACCAACAAATTTTGCACGGCACACGCCGTCGCAACGCGCATTGCTGACGGTATGAGTCGGAATGGAGCGCCGATGTTCTTGGAAATGCTTGAAGGCCTCAAGCGTTTTGAAGCTATTGTAAATGACGGAGGGGTGCCATTGGTCACGCTGCACACACGTGAGCTTGTGGGTAATTTTGGTTCTGATGACTTCGACTGCACCGGCCGATAACACTGACAATGAGTACGAGGAGAAACCAGAATCCGATGTACATGTAGGGGAGTGTATGAATTGGAAGGCGTCGTCATTGGCGGCGTCGGGACCCCAACTACTCGGTCTCATAGTAACACGGGTGTTGCAACTCAGGACTCAAGTCACCCAAGCATTGTGTTTCGGTCGTACAGTCACACGAGCGTTGTGACTCATGCCTCAAGTCGCTCAATATCAAGTGACTCAAGGCGCAAACGCCAGGAGACGAAAGGATCCAGTCGTTTAAGTTGCACTTTGGTAGAGCTCGGCGGCTCTAATGAATGGAAGTTTGGCCTAGGGACGCGATTTCGGGGAAATAAATATCGACATATACAATTTGTGTTCGTCGACCGAGATTTCTTAAAACAGCTTCCGGCGTGAGCCCACCAGTGAACGTTCAACAGCACAACTAGCGTCGATACCATAAACTGAAATAATTTCCGACATTCGCATGTCATCTGGCGATGGTGGGGATGACTCTATCGCCCGCATCTTCCCGAATAGGGTCACCTTCACGGTGCATATATTGTCCTTACGGCAACGCAAGAGAAGCTAGATAGTCATCATACAGCCGGTCCTGCTCAGTATTCTCGTGGTCACCGTAGTCAAAACTATCTTCTGAAACGTTATTGCACAATCCTCTTAAATGCTCTCTTTGAGCAAAACCCTCCAAAGCTTCCTCAATATCATTTCTTCAAAAGGCCTCGAGCAGCGCTTGATTATGGATTTGCTCAGGAGTCAGTTCAATCATTGAAGATGGCCATGTGTTCGGTCGAGCCTGAGCTAGTACTTGCTTTATCATATGCTGAGAACTCACGGCAGTTTTACAATTTTCACATCTCGCTAACAATGGTTCATTCAGTTTATTATGTTCCCCGACGCTGCATTTATAGAAACCGCTCGTCATCGCTTCAGCAGGTATGGGAAGCTCTTCCAGAAATCGGAAGCTACAACCGCAAATCACGCATTCGTAATCGTCAACGGGAAGGGTCAAATCGGTAGAGACGATACTGTCCGTATACGCTTCGATCGATCTCTCGATTTCTCCCACCGCACCTTCAAGGCGTTCTTGTTCTCGAGGACCTCTCTCAATGCTTTCGTTATTAGGATAACATTCATTCAGCCACACGAAGAAATGCACATGCAAGGTTCCACCTCCATGCGTCTCCACCATCCCGAAATATGCTTTTACCAAGCCAAACAATCCCGGTCGGCAATGCATCCGGCCTCCTCAGTCTCCCCTTATTCCAAGTACGTGCGATATAAATGCATCGATGTAACGCATAAATAGTAATGCGGACGCGACGTCATTTTCATACTGACTTGCCGTAATTGTGTTCTCGACGGTAGTTTTTCTAATGTCTAATCGAACATCGTCTTTATTTTGTTTGCACCGGTATAGTGTGCCATCGCTGACGAGGTTCCAACATTCGACGTCAACGTATCAAACAAGGCTGGTTGTCCGTAAAGGATTTGGTAAGCAAAGGCGTCTTTCTGATATCTTCGTCGTTCAATATTACTCCTTCACATTGTCCCGGCGCTCAGCTCGACAGTCTTCAGGAACCTATCCACATCAGCATGTCCCTCTCTTGGTGGAGCCATTCGTCCTTGAGCCCGCGCTTCATTTTTATCTAATAAAGTAGTTGTTCGGGAGTAATATGATCGAACCTTTCAAAGATATCCGGACGACGCTTGCATTTTAGAGCTAGCTGCAAGAACATATTATGCACCGATAAACGATCGAAAGCGACCAGCGTAAAAAGAGGATCTTCAGCAAATCTTCGCGAGCTTACAGCACAGTAGTATTGGATACACGCTTGTGTAGACACGTGAATTGGTCTATCCTCGCTAGGATGCCCGCGTCCAAATGGGGACAAGTGGGGGGAACACCCTCGCAAAAATATCTTCGCCGTCGTTTCTACAGTGGCGAGACGAATGGCGGGCCAGAAATCGTCTTTCATTCTGTGCCCCGGGATCCATCTCTACAACGAACTCAAAATTATCTCGTACCGTTGGCACGTGATCCTCCAAAACCACAAGGTTCCTCTCGATTACTGCTTCCTCTTCGTTGCTTTCAATATACCCTCCGTCACCCTCACCAGCAACCCGATCTTGCTCAACTTCCACCTCATCTAGACTGGGCGCAGTCGCATCTGCCGCCTGCTCAGGCATTAAATGACTTTGATCGTCCAGCCTTTCTAGGTCAATACTCATCTCTGAGAAGAAACGATTGTATAGCTTATAAAATGCAAGCAGATTGTCCACTATGCTGCGACGAAGAAGATGCATCTTCTGAACTTTCGCTTTCTGTGCGTCTGTGAATGCACCGGCTAGTACGACTCGATAACATTCCAATTGATGTAAATTTGGAGGAAGTAATGTGGCTGGTGGTCCAGGTGTTGCCTCAAACGCCATACGATGAGACCGTATAGCACAGTGATCTCCTTCTCTCATTACGCGCGTAAAAGCAACAACTGTAACCGGCTGTGTCATCAGACGCTCTACAATTGTAGAATCCTCTAAGTTGTCAGGTAACGTTCCGATGTAAAATCCATTTTTTACCGAAAAAGTTGGGATTCTGTCATCTTTCAGCGCTTCATCGCATTCTCCACATATGTGAAGTTGCACAGGTCCTTCTCTCCGCACGACACCACCTCCGCTTAAAAGCATGTCTGCAATAGCAGGGCAAATATCAGAACAATCGTACTGCTTTCTTAATTGCTCTCGTAGATTCTCTTCTCCGGCATTTAGTAATCTCCGCCTGTTTGCTAGATAATCACTACACTCCGCAGACTGAACATCAACGCATCGGCGTCGTAATACCCATCGATCACATATACAGCAAACACATTGTTCAAGTCCATGCGGTCCAACGGCTTGTTGCAGCTCTTTCATTACAGCCAGCTTCACATCCGCCGAAACGGGTTTCATCTTAAAGTCATCGTCGCCCATCACTGGATTATGCTTGCTACGCTGTGCACCGGCTGCCTCCTGCCGTTTTTGCTTTGCGTGCTCGCGTTATTTCCGTAATCGCTCTGCTTTTTCTTCGTCGGTCTGACGTTCTCGGTACCTCCGTGCAGCATCTCAATTTCGTCTCCTTCTCTCTTCCAGGTCAAGTACCATTCTCCTTTCGTTGCCGCCGTTAGAACGTTGTGTGATCGCTTTCAATCGATAAATGGGGCACCTTTGTAAACAGGCTTATCGTTATCAGTGGGTTTTACGCAAACTACTTCACCTCACCGTTAAAAGTATTCGTGTGTTTTTTTTACGCAAAGTCAATGAAGGCTGTATTATCGTTTCCCTAGTGTTGTCCACGTTGTACGTACTGTTTACGGGCGCATTGTTCTATGGCGTAGTCACGACCATAATTAAATATAATTTCGTCTCTTGGTTCAATGTTCTGAATAGCAAAGATTCCGATTCGATATATGCCTGTAACGGTCCACTCCTCGGCGTGGCAATTTGGGGCGCAACTATGAATAACGAAACGTGAATCGTTTCCAACTTCTTGGCATCGTTGTACTAGTTCGGTTCATACGCCATCAGGTACTCGCCGAATGCTTCTTCGTACCGCTTTGGCTTACGTCCTCATCGATTACTTCACCAACATACTCACGGACAAGGATTCCAGCGAATATTGTTTGCAACGCAAAAGCGCCGTACCCTGCAATGGGCAAAAGTTTGATTTCTAGCTGCACATCGTCATATCCATAAGTAGACCACGTTCGATTGCTGCAAGATTCACGTATACCGCAGGTTGCTGGCCCACACTCAACACGGCGTCGGCGATTTATACACGAGACGAGACACAGACCGACACACGAACACGTGGGATTCTTCCCTTTGCACAGCTGCATCTCTCCAATATTTGTGTGTATTGGAACGTACTCGAGAGCACTACCACTGCAATGATTTCTTCGACTAGGTCTAATACGTATGTATCCATCAAGTGTTGTTTGAACGTAGTGTCCACGGGTATTACCAGCATTATTAAACGGCATTGGGTCGTCGTGCCTCATCAACAATAAATGTAATACTGATGAGGTCAAACGGTAGGTTAAGTTTGAAGAGAGCATAACTGGGAAAGGTCGTTAAACCTTTCCAGATGACTTTCTCTCACTGTAGCGACAATGTGCTTTTTTCCGAGATTTCGTCTCAGGTGCTTCCCCCCGAGTTTCAGCTACGCACTTTTAGTTTTTCTGCGGACAGCAAACGACACCATGGATACTGCGCCTAACGCCAACAAGAAAAAATCTCGCCCTCCCTCGCATTCAAGCAGCAAGACACCTAAGCGAAGCAAGACGCTCAAGAACGGGAAGATTGAACAGCCGTATGATTTGCCAAATCAACCTGCTCTAAAGAAGAACGAAGGCACTACTTCTGACACATGAGCATCTAAAGATCAGATTGCCGATGCAAAACCGCCGATTGTTAGCTATCGGTAAACGAAAACGGTCGATGACGAACCCACCGTACCTGGCGGCAATTCAAATGCTAGAGGTAACTGATTGCCTTTCAAGCTATTGGCGCCCGGATCGAAGCCTGCATGTGTTTTTATTGAGCGTATTTTGACACGCAACTTTACACGGGAATACACAAACCTTCATGGAGGTAGAAAAATTCTCGAAGTGTTCACCTCAGATACGGAAGAAGCCGTTGTGCGTGTTTCGATTTTTAACGCTGGAGTTGAGCGATTTCATGACGTTGTTGAGCCTGGTGCCACATGCTCCTTTTCCGGAGGTCGTTTAAAGCCTGCCAGTAAAGATTCAGCACTACCAGGATCCAAGCTTGAAGCGACGTTTGATGACAAGGCTTTTATTACAAGCGTTGCTGCGGCTGAAGCCATCCTGACGGAGCCGATACTGAATCTATCCCTTCTATCAGCATTAGAGAGTGCTTGGCACGATACTACGGTCACTTTTATTGGCGTTGTTCACGTTGTGGATGGTATTAAGAAAATTACCACGAGAAAAGGAAAGTCAGTGGACAAGAGGGAGTTTCTCGTTGTGGGCGAAGGGGGTACTTCTCTGGTTTGTACTTCGTGGGGCCGGCTTGCCCGCGAGGTTACGGCCGAAAACTCAGAGATGGTCGTTAAGTTTCAAACGGACGGGTGTCCCGACTACCGCGATTCAAGATCTGTCAACCTTAGTGTTGGCTCCATTGTGCTCATCGTGCCTGCTTTGTCGCGAGCACAGCAGCTTCGAGCATGGTACACCGACCTTCTACCTGACCCAATGTTTGATCTGATCAACGCTTAGGGCGCCTGGCCACCGCCATCATTATCCGAGGAAGCGCCGCTGCATGGAGTATTTTTTCCCCTTTTATTTTAAATATTTTTTAGTATGTGCTAATACCTGAGCGCCTTCAACATTTTCCGAGATAAGCATCGACCTTTATTTACTTCAATGTGTGTTCATACAATTTAGCCAAGCACGCGGTCTATTCTCAAGTAAAATAAACCACTTTGATCGCATTTCTTGGCTCCTAGCTTCATGCCATCATTACATGTAACTATCAAATGAACTTTGTTTTAATTTCAACTTGAAGCCTTCAACTGAGCCGGCATTGGCGAGGAAGTATTTTGCGTCTGCGAGCTGCAATTCCAATGTGCTCGCATGCACAGGAGAGTATCGATGGAAGTACCGCCTCCCCAAACTGGTAAATACGCTGATCTTTGACGGATAGCCGACACCTATACATGTACCTATGGTAGCTATTAAATGCATGAGGACGTACGTCCGGTTCCTTTCGTATGGGTAAGCCTGCATCAATTGAATTGAAGATCTTTTCCATTTCGCCGATGCTACAAACGCTCAGTCAAAGTAGCATTGCTCTCGTTGCAGGTATCACACTGGTATGCACATTTTTCGCTCGAGAATAACACATGTACATGTACGTCGAATCATTTTTTTTACAACACTAAATCTCAGAGCGTTGTACGAACAACGATGAGACCTTGACGTTTCCCTACCGAAGTGTTCATAGCTGCAGCTGTAAGGCTTCTCTGATCTTTGCGAAATGAACCTCTCTCTGTCATAGTTCTGCTTGACTCCGATATTGGAACGAATTCGTGTGTTGTGGTGACTGACTCATTACTATAACTTACCAGTATTCTCGTGCTGGCCGACGTGTATAAAGTGTAGCCCATCGGTGAGATAAACGAGGAACACGACCATGGCTAAATGAAGAACTCTCGCTAATATTTAAGGTCAGTGCCCGGATAAAGGTATCACTAACCGTGCTCGGACGATTCCCAGTGAGTTTGGTTACTTAAAACCGGTGTTAAGGTTGCGTGCTTCGCTCTCGAGTCATAATTCCAGTTTTTATACGGCGAGTAACTTGTCCGTCACAATGGTCGCACCCGTATCAGCGCCCTGGTAATTCTTGGGGAGAGGACGAGCCCCACGACGCGTGGATTCGTCCCTCCAGGGAGGTACCAAAGCTTCTTCCGCTATGGTGCGCAACATCCTGATGTATGGGTACGACGAAAGATGAGCATGATAGAGCCATGGGTGTAGTGCCTTGTTCGGTCGAAGACCCGGGAACGGCTGCTCTTGGCGTTGGGGTACCGTATCTAAAAACACTGTTCTTTGGTTACAGGTCACTATCTTTGTTCGGCAATGACCCGAGGTCACTGACGACTACCGCGAAATGCGCTGACCGAGGACGGATGGCACGATTGAACTGCATGCTGAAGGCATACAGTTTCAAGGTGTTAGAACTAGATGGTGTCAAAATTTTGAGTGTTCTGAGGCGTACCGACGAACGCTCCCTCCTCTCATTCGTATATTTTCCCTGCCGTTCGCAAGCTAAAACGAGAAGAAGAAGTTTACACTTTACGATCCTGGTTACCGTTCCTTCGCTAATGCTCCGAGATCTCTCCTATCGAGACTGTACTCGCTAACAGCCGTGACGTACCCGTTCCTGGGACAGGGAGGGTACGAGACATTACCGCCAACAAAGTTGAGGCATCTGGTAGTTATAAGAAGCTCGTTGGAAGGTTTAGATGACCTACAAGTTCGCAAAATAGTGCGTATTACGCTAGATTTTGCGAGATATTCATAAAGCGGTCTCGCATCATGAAGCGCCCGAAGCGGCCGCGAGGGAAGGCGCCCTCGTCGGTAGGCTTCCAGTGGCCTTCAAGCTTTTCTTTGTTGCGTGATAATACCCTCGCAATGAGCAGCCGAACAAATACACACTGTAATGTTCGGTGTCTGGGCCAATGCTGCCTTGATCGCCTCGCGAGAACTACTAGTGTATCTCGGCGTCTTTTTCTCTATCTCTCTTTTTTTCGTGTTGGCCTTGAACCCTTTCATCGATTTTCTCTTCGAAATATTCGTGGCTTGCATGGATAATAGTCTCCCACAACATTGGCTGCACAAAGTAAACAGTGCTCCACTCACTAAAGATGCTGCTTCATGCGCGCAGGCAGTGGGTCCATATTCACCTTCATACAGACCAGGGTACTCTTCTCGGGCTGAAACAATTGTGCGCGAATCATAAAGCAGGTGTAGGTAGCGATAAGGATTGTATGATACAGGTTTAGCCCACCCACTCGTAGCCATACTCTTCAGGATATCGGCACTTATCGTGTCGCTTGCGATGCTTGACATACCTCCCACTGCGTTGATCAACGACGAATCGAACAGCGAGTCATCAGCATCCTCTTCGCCCCATCTCCCTAGCCGTCGTCAGTATTCTTATCCACTTCTCCCTCTGAATCGCTGTCATCGTCACCAGAGGCGCCACCATCGTTCTCAGCATCCGACACAATCATGTTGTGCTCATCATCGTCGTCCAAATCGTGGACAATGTTGATATCTATAATATTGACAAAATACACGTTTGAGTAAGTATCCTGTATTACTAAAGTGTGCATACAGGATAACCAATCTGAAGAAATTGCAGTAATTCGTGCAGACAGACGAGGTTTTCCAACACCAGAACCATCGGAAACTATGCTGAACTGCTCGTCCAGATTACGGGTGGGGTCTTCCGCCTCCCCCGGGTCGTTTGCACCCTCCGTCTCGCCCGGATCGCATCCTCCATCTCGTCCGACTCGTACGCAGCCTCAGGCTCCGGTGCATCTTCGCGCGGATCCCCACGCACAGTACTGGCCCCCACGGGGTCCGGGCCCAGCCTCGGAGTCGACTCGCACTGTGAAGTCGATGGAGGCTGGCTGGTTGTAGTAACACTACCGACGTCATCGGCTGCAGCAGTACCAGGCATCATACAGGTCATTCATACACTCATATTGTCTTACTAACGCAAGGATTACCGTACCTCGTGCGCCATCTCCAGTTTGCGGCAGCTCTCCTTCGTCCGACGTCCTGTCAATAGGGGCTGACGTAGCTGCAAACATAATACGTTGTATAGTACAAGATTCAGCAACTTACTACCCTGTACCATACAAGTTACGTGACATACATACCTTCCGTTCTGTCCGTCGGGTTTGACATGCGCTTCGGTGGGTCTTGCACAGGCTGCGGATCTTCACCAGGGATCTTCGACGCCTTCCTGGCTTTCGCAGCGGTCTCTGAAATGCTAACACGGGATAGACCTCCATAGAAATGCCAAAACACAGCTATAACAGCCCACCGTTCTCTAGACGGCGCTATTAGCGCATCAACTCCTCCTTCCCGACGAAATAATCGACCCCGCGAATGTCCTTCTTCGTCTTCCCCGGCTTCGAATAGGTGTAGTCGTCCGACACGCCCACAGTTTTTTTGGAGTATCACCCCCTTCTTCTTAAGCGCAGCCCAACGGGCGTGAAATTCTGGCATTTGTCTGACACACGGCGAATTCTCGAATGAGACAAATGAGTGGCATTGACACACCCGACTGTGGTAGTTTATCGAATGTGGCAAACACAACACTAAAACCTCTTAGTCCATTTTTTTGGAAAATGGAAAGGCGTGGAGCTGATCAGGCGAGATATTCTGGCACCCCATACCCTACTTGACGTAAACTTTGTATGCCCATGCAAAAATCGAGTCAAACATTCCTGTCGTGTATGGTCCAGGATTAAAAAAGTATATCGTGTCTGATACAGGCCTTCGCAACCGTATGATAAAAATAATTACTCAATTGATCAATATAGCTGACTACAGCACTTTTGAAGCTTTTAAAAGTTTTCAAGATACACTTTTTAATTGTTTGGAGTAGGGGGGGGGCAACCCTAAATTACTGAAGAAATGATAATGAAGTTTCAAAAATGGTAAAAAAAAACAAATTTCTCAAATTGAAATTATAAGCTTAAAATTATATATACCGGCTTCATTCCAAATCAATAATGCTTCCAGACATTTAGATTTTCACTGCGATGGAAGTGGCGACGAATACTGCCTCGACACGCAGTTAGCATGTAAATCTAAATGATGCTCTTTCGCAAATTTTGGCTGATTGCTAGATAAATCTGGCGCTTTCGGATTATTCATTGCTTTTTCAATAGAAATTTTGGTATAAAGAATAAAGAGACGAATTATGGAGTGCATGAAGCTAACACGCAGGCGGGTTTAGTTATCGTGGTAGGCTCACCCATGCAAAAGCAAACGGGGGAATATTTAGAAACAAAATGGGATTAGCGCTATTATTAATAGTATGGCAGAATTTCACGACATAATTATTGAGAGTACTATTGTGATTCCGGCCAAATTTGCCAATCTGGCCCTATTGAGCGAGTCACTCATATGCAAATTACCTGTTATTTCGAAACGGCCCAGTGCTGTCCCGGCTCACAGTCCGCATCGTACTTAAGTGGATCTTTACTCAATCGAGGTATTGAGCCGATTTGCGGGGTTGTTTGTCAAAGAACCTGGCACGGACATCTTGAGTAGAACACACAATAATTAAAAATGGTTTTTAGGTCGGAGCACAAAATCAGTACTTCTCTGCCCCACCAATTTATATGGATTTCGGTTTTTTGTGTACCACACGAAAATGTTATAACGATCCCATTGGCGGAAATAATGCGGTTACCGATGATTTGATGGCATTTTCCTGTGATTACGCTGATGTGTAAGTGATCACCACATTGGAGTAAGCATTTCGTAAAACGTTTTTGTAATTTCGCTAATTTACACATGAATTACGAGAAAAAAAAACTTATTCCTTCGAAATATGAGTCCACGTTCGCGGCGTTATTTACTTGCTGGTCTCTGTTATGAAGCTACAAAAAATATAGCGAATACAACGCCGATACAAGCTTTCGAATAAGGGTACTTCGGGTTTTAGCGTGTTCGTGGAGGTAGTGCTATGTTATAAACACTAAGATCCCTAAAAATTGATGGGACAGAGAAGTATGACGTTTGCAAAAATACCGGTCCAAATTACCAATCAAGCATACTACGTGTAGACGCCGAGATCTATCCAAAACCAGTTTTATCCTGGTAGTGTTTCGTAGAAGTGCTTAACAGGCCAATGGGGGTTAATTCGCTCCTATTTAAGCTAGAGCGCCAGATTGCAGGTCTAATACCAGTGTACATCACACTGCAGTATTTCTACCCTGTGTACTTTGTGTGCACCACATACGGTACCTCCGCAGAAATGAGATCAATTTGCCAGTCGACTCAATTTCCACAGAAGAGATACACGTCTTACCCGCACCGCTGTATCGTCAAGCTGGAGGCTCACGAAAAGCTCGAGTGGCAGACATACAGCGTGGAGAGAAGCGGCTACTCAGCAGAGGTGAAGGAAGACCCCAAGAGTTTAGGTTCACAACACAAAAGGTCGAGCTTGCTTACTACGACTTCATTTATCCTTGATGACAGCGACGACACTGCTGCAATTAATGCCTTTTTTCAGTCATGTGTCACAGCCTCAGTTCAGAAGCAAAGAGCAGCATACAACTGTAGTACGTGTAGATCTGTTTGACACAATGCAGTACATGTACATGCACCGAACAGGATGTTGAAGAGGCAGGAGTAGGTATCCGTCCTGGAGTTTACGTTCTTGAAGGTCCTCCACTACAACACTGCGGGATATTTTCTGCAGAATCAAATTGAGGAGAGGGGGTCCCAAATATTTATTAACACTGTTGAACACACAAGGTAAGAAACTCGAAGCAAGCAGTTTACCATTCGAATTTATTTGCAGCAAATTGCCGGTGACATTCAGCTCTTCATCGCCAATGATATCTCTTACTCTACATCTAAGCCTGCAGGCTACAATCAACAAACGGATTGTCGGGGGTTGGGAGAAATGATATCAAATAGCAATAAAAAAAGCTGCCCATCAACAACTCACTAGTAATTTTACCTTATGAACCTCTGACGAAGTTTCAATGACTACTCCCATTGTCGGCTTGCGTAGCGGGCGCACCTAGTCTCGGATGCCGACTCAAACTGTAGCGTTATCGTCACAGGCCTCCTTCAGATATCGGCACGCACAGCGGTGCTGGATAAAGCCGTTGGTCAATCCGTGTGTGAAGCAACTGACCAAACAGCAGCGATCTGGTGCACCAGCGGCTCCTCGTCCACCACGATGAGTTTCTTGAAGGTTTCCAAAACCGCCATCATGAAGACTTGGCAACCAAATTTGCACCGGAGCTGCTCCAGACGGCTGCACACTGCGCAGGCCACTTATCCGCATCACGCCCGCCACCTGCCCCATTTTACAAGATTACGCCTCTCAACGTGAGCTTCGGCTTGACTTCTGTAGTGCACACATTGCCTTGAGCCTTACGTAGCGGAGAGGTACGTCCACGATACGGACAGAACCGTGAGCTGTGTCTGTCAAAGTAAGCGCTCTTATTTTGGATGTCTTTCAGCTAGTCCACTGGAGCCTCCGTTACCATGTCGTTTTTTCTTATATATTTTGCTAATCAGAATTGATGTCATCGTTGCGGAGTTTCGTTGCCTTCGTTGTGATAAATATTCCTGCGAAGGCGACCTGGGAATATTCCCAGAAAGAAATAGCACGAACAATGTTTCTTTTGCTAGTGAAAGGGGGACAATCTAACTAGGGCCCTCTTCTGGAGAGCCCTCACACAAAAATGACTTGTGCCGCATGCGATTCTACCGCTTATACCGGTTTGATTGTAGACGAATGAAAGGTCGTTTAGCCTAAGACTGAATGGCTGTAGCCCAATAGCGAGAACTGAAGTTGACAATTATTTTTGCTTTTGCTCGACCATGAGCGCTCCCTCCAATATAGCCTTTATAAACGCCCCACCTCCAGCTCTGATATACCCCTCCCACGACGAATCCGAGGCCGCTCTGCACAAATGGACGAAACCCCACGGCTACAACGTTATCTCGACGTCGTGATCGCCGTGCAGACACTCCTGAACGGACAATATGGAGCCGCAGCTGTGAATGTGATCCAGCAGGGGTACCCAAGAACACTCAACATCTTGCTGAAGCAGACTGAGTGCGAACGAACCGTGGCTCCAAGCACTCTCAATGCCCCATGCGAATGACATCCACACACTCAGTAAGAAATACATCTTGGGTGCGTGGAACATTGCCCACACCAACCGAAGTGACGGACATAACCACGAACCGTCGCAAGATATTCGCGTGCATTGCCGGCTACATGCTGCTGCAAGATCCCTGACCCCAGTTGATAATATGAACACGCATGTAGATATTCAAACTGCCGCTGGAATTTCGGCTTCTCGCATTCAAGCTGCCATTCTTAGTGTTGATACCGATTCGTTGCTTGTGGCCAAGGACATTTCCAATGCAAACGACGCAGCCCGGTGCCATGTTTTAGCACAAATCCATATACACTGGAGTAACAGCACTTATTCTAGGCCCTCCCAGCCACTATAGCGTTGTATAGACAACACGGCAACGTACGGATTGCCGACTAGACTTACAAGACAAACAAGAACAAGCTACCACTGCTAACTGTGATCCCAATTGCGGGTTCTAACACAGTGCTGTCCGTCGCACAATGCTAGCCACCTAGAGAGAAAGAAAGGACTACGTGTGGGCGTTCCATATGCTAAGGCTTCTCATGATTGATGACACATCTTGTGTCATTTTGACAGATCGTGGATTGGCCTGCATGCATGCGCTGGATAGAGTCTTTCCTTAGCTCCCCGCCACGGGCTGTAGGTGTCATATGAATAAGAATGTTCTAGCTAACGCACAGCAGCATCTAGGGCAAGGCGATGTGCCTCATCCAGTTCCTGACCAGCCGAAAAAGGAGAGCATGTGGGAGATCGACTCGTTCATGGCATCATTCTACGAAGCGGTAGATGCAGACACCGAGACTGATTTCGATAAGAAGCGTGTTGAATACAAAGGAAAGAGCCCAGGCGTTTTCGACTACCTTGATGTGCACTGGTGAAGTACAAGAAGCGAATCGTTCGGTACTGTACGAACAAGTACACACACTTCGGTATCCGGGATACATCAACACACGCAGCTGTCAAAGCAAATGTTGAGTCGAGTCGAGGAGACCCCGCTCACAATCTTCAGCAAACTACTGCCATGGTGGGTCACGGCAGCGAGCGAGACGAATCTAATCTTGGAGCGAAGTGCCCAGAGCTCGCAAATGGTGTATTTCGGATTACCCCCCCCCCCCCCTCGTGCGCGCCACACACACGCACAGAGCAGTTTTCGGGTACCGGATCTACCCGGTTTTAATTTCAGCCAATGAGAACGGATCTACTCGGTTTTAATTTCAACCAGTAAGAACTTCCAAGTCTTTCGACCTGTCGGTTGGAACCGACAGGTCGAAAGAGGGATTGATGTACGACTAATGCACCGGAATGGATTCACCACAAATTGAATTGCCTGTATCTTTGCGGCTATTTGAAAATAAGTTTTTTCTTCTCAATCTTAATATAAAAAGAAAGTTTTATGTTAGTTTTTTTGTCCAGCGGCTTAGCTCCCCTTCGCTGACAAGATCCCTACCAGGTCTCGCTACATGTACGAGAGTGTCATCCCGTATAGATGGCTTTACTGAACTTCGCGAAATTAGATTTTACTTTGTCGAATCTACGCTTAGGGGAGACTGTATATTCTCGATGCTCTCCATAGCTCAGCAAAAATTCTTGATCGAGGTGTAGGAGCGCTATGTGAAATTGAAGCTAAAGAGCAGTCGTGAGAAGAACGGGAAGGATATACTAAGCGAAATGTACGCAGCACACATTTCCCCAAAGTTTTAGTTAAGATGGGTATACTCGCCCCCACCCGAGGATAGCTTCGGGTACCCGTACCCTACCCGACTACGGGTATACCCGGACGGGTAAGCAAGGTACCTGACATCGGGTACCCGATTGCGAGCTCTGGAAGTTTCACATTAGTACCTCAAATTTTTTAGACGAATAAGGACTCATGTGGCTACCGTATCATCACAGTCTGGGCACGGACAGCTACACACCAACTCTGGAAAGATGCAGAGAAAATAGTTAATCTTCGCTTAGAGCGCAGTGTGGGCCGTGGCGTGTTTAGAGCGGCTCAGGGGAGGCCGTGCCTAACTCATTACTATTATTGAGTCAAATGGAGAAAACTACTTGAAGCCATCAGATTTCGACAAACAATGGTGGATCTGAGATCAAAATAAATGAGTTGTCGAGCCGCGGATACAAGAGCCAGTATCAATATGAAAGAACCATACCAGAACCAGTATTCGCCGGAAACGCCAAGTGAATCAGGGATTGTGGGGAACAGCTCGAGACCCCATCTTCAGCGATCGTATGGACCTTAACCATCCCACAACTCCCCCGCGAGTGTAACCCCCACCACCTATAGACCTACAAGTGCTCGGTTCCGAGACTACTGACACTGTTGTTCCTAGTCTAGATGATGCAGAAACCGCCCATACCGCACCCATACCGCACCCATACCGTTCGAAAACGCGTATTGCCCTGTTAGATCGATGGAATACGCAAATAACCGACCTTTTACGGACTAGCGTGCACTAGCAAGAGTGATTCTCCAACTACAGAAGAAGCCGAGATAGGTTTACATGCAATAGCTAAACATTTGACTCAATCGCGTGTCCCCCTTAATATTTCCTTTTTGCAGTGCTCCAAAGCGTGGGGGGGGGGGGGTATCGGTCAACTTCAACTTTTACTTCAAATTCGAGTCAGTAGAGTATTGGTCATTATCAAAGTTAATGTCAGACTTTTAAGCATACACTATGAGATTGTTGGTTCAGACCGTAGTATTTTAGCGGCTTCCTCGTGCTAAGCTACGGTATACAAAGCTACGCGGTGCTACCTCATCTTGTGGACTCGCAGGCTGCTAGAGGATGGGTAAGCCTTGTCCGGACACAAGTCACACTTGTGCTCCCCGTCCCTCCCTTCGGTCGGTTAGCCGGTCCCCGGGGATTGTCATCTCAGAAGGACTGGTGCTTGTGAAAAAAAAGGGGGCTTTCTCCATCTTTACGCCGCAGTACTTGCAGGTCGAGTGCTGGGCAGCGTGTTCTGAACACATCCGGGGTCCATTCGATGCCCTCGTAGCTCAAGTAGCATTGAATGCGGTAGTTGGTCTTGCGGTAGGTTATGCAATTGTGAATTATGTCACCTCTAAACACCACGCAAAAGCCAATCGGAACGGTCACGATAGTGGCATTGGACTCATTCCTGGTGTCGAAGCAGACCGCGTGTAGGTGCGGATTTTCGGCGCCGGTTACTGCGCAAAGATCTTGCTGGCCGGGACACCACCCGGGTGCGCTGCTCGAGCGCTTTTTAGGTCGGAAGCCTGGTGTTCCTTGTGTGGCACTTACTCTTCTCCACCAGGGTCAGAGCGCATGGATGAAAACACAGTTGGCACCCAGCCTGGGTGAATCCTGTTAACCACAACTTGCAGCGCCGATTTCAGCTCCAGCAGAGAAGCTGACATCGCGGTGTCCTGCACACGGGACTGCCAGCGGAACTTTTCGTCGCCACCATGGACTCGATTGAAGACAGCCTGGTAGGTAAGCTTGCGCAAACCCCGTACATTTTGACGGTGCGTATATGTATGAGCAAAGCTCTCCTGTACGATTTTATATGTTTGGTCGGGAAAGGGTTTACGCATAATTTTACTCAACTACCGGTGGAGATGCTCTAAGGACAGTGTCCTGTACCAAACTCTGAGTAATTAATTGTAAACCTCTTCACGTTGTATACTGTACTATGCCTTCCTGTACGGAGACTGCGACGGGTGTGTTGCTTGCCATAATACTCTGATAACATTAACTCTGTGGAGATAGCGTGTCGAGCCCCGCTAGCTCAGTGTTACTTTGAGGTTGAAGTTGACGTGTCCTATACGGTAGACGATCTACTATACGACCGCTAGGTGTATACTGCGTGTATAACCTGAGAGGGTTGTCACCCGCGAGGTTTTCTCCCCCTCAATCCCATTCTTTCTCCGTGGGAAGCAAGTGTTCTTCATTGGGGTTACTCGCTCTACTCTGCCTATAGCTCGATAAACTCGCCAAAATATTATGCCTGCCATAGTGTTCGTGTATATGCGTTTCCCCGCTTTGATAGTAGCCGATGTGCTGTTTACAAATAAGTGAAGGAGACGCTGGGCCACCATGTTGGTACTGGTACTGTAGCGCACGAGAGTAGTGGCTTGATGGGCAGGATTAGCAGCGAGATGTTTTTAAGATCTGCAACGCTCAATTTTCTTCAAAGAAGCACCAAGACGCCACTATTATAATAGTACTATCCACAGATATTTAGTAACAAAAACGATTGTAGTGCGTCAAGTGGTAGGTATAGAAGGCTGGGAAAACAAGAGCTTGGTGTCAGTTTGTTGGTATGCTTTCATACAACATGTGTTAAGTGATAGCCGCATGGTTAACCTGTGAGCCGCCTGGTTGAAGGTAGAGTACTCGGAAGCTTAACTAACGCCAGGTAATTAACCATAACCTCGGAAATGTGGCAGTCAGCTGGTGAAGTAAGAGTTGTAGACTTAATGATCAGAATAACGACGGCGTGGATAGGATGCTCGATTTCATAGCAAAGGATAGTCATTTGCACATTCACCCAGTGCCGGACCAAGCTGCCTCTTCTCCTCTCCTACGACTGCAAGGGATGTTTCATCTCCGTCGTTGACTCAAACTCCTGCGTCAGGGCGTCGTCTCTTCACACCAGCCTCTGCGCGTCGTCATGTCCCTACATCTACGAACCGGGTGGCCGCTGGCAGCTCAACTCGCGCGCGTACAGCGGCTTCTCCAAACACAGTCTGCAGATCGAATGCGGCGGGGGTTGCCAGGCGTAGTGCTGTCGCGGGAATTGCGTTGATCCTTGAATTAGGGGCTGGACGGCAGCGAAAGCGTGCGCACTTTGATGAAGACGCTGTCGATTTGTCCGATTCCTCGGACCAGGAAGATTACTCTCCGACCCCGATCATGGACACGTTCATCGAGGCTGGTGGAACTGAGGCGATCGTCTCCATGACGAACTTTCCTCCCACGGAGCTGAGCAGGCTCCGGTACGACATCGTCGGGTTCGTGAGAACGTCCTGGAACATTAGACGCGGCAAGAAGTGTAAAACGCCAGGAAAGGACGTTCTGATTGCCCTTCCGGGTGAGAACGAAGGTTTTCTGAGTCAGGAATATTAGTCTGGTATTCCTGCCTTAGTGAATCTGACGGTTTTAATACCAACACTAGGAATTAGAGTGTTTTCTTGTGTCACTTCATTACTTACTTCAGAAATTGGTTTTGGTATGATTCTGCATAATCTATTTTAGTACAGTGAGGGAAGCCTATACGAAGAAACAGGTATCATACGCAGTATTCAGAGCAGGTCTGAGTAATTAGATTTGGGGTCTAATGTTCTGCCGAGTTGCCTTCACACCAAAATGTGCATTCGAGCTATTTTTTAAAATACCATGGTATACATACATGTACTTTCATCTCGACGTTACTCAGACTCTGCACCAAACGAGTTCCTTAGTATGATACTCACACGCAGTTAAAGTAGTTGGATCCCTTCAGCTAGCGCAGTAGCCTGAAGTCCTGGCGTCCATGAAACAGAGCAGCTCAAATCGCTGCTTCAGCTGCCTGCATCACAGCCTTCGAGAGAACGAGAGCAAGCAGCGTTTCATTTTCTTGTCCGCATACTGCCGCTAGGACTCACTAGACTAAGCTAGCTGACTGGCTGGACATGACGGTTATTTGCCTGTCGTTCGTATTATGCACTATTCTAAATAACCTTCACCGGTTGCCTTGGTGGATTCAACTCCCCTCCACCCCCCCGACACGTGTTCGCAGCAGAACCCACTACGTAACATGAGCCAATGGACAATAGCTCGAGATACTCCGCCACGCCCGATCCATCAATCTCATTTATGAACTCCACCTCTGCCTGAAAACTGATGATCAATGAGGAGACATCACGAGGGAGCTAGAGCCCCCGAAGCATGCCACGTAGGTGCGCCTTAGACCATTGCTCTCTCCTTAAGTATTTGTTTTCAAGGTAGATACTCTTGCTCTTTGAATTACTGCCTCCGTTGCTCTTTATGGTTCGGAAAAACACAATTGATTGTAAAGTGATTCTAACACGCGATACCTGAACTGGTATGCTTGGTGATGGTACATTCGTTGCTAGTAGAAATCGTAGGACGCAGCTAGGCAGGTTTATAGGTTGAGTAGACGGAAGATGCTCAACATAACTTCACCCACGCGGTATCTACAAGTTCTCTGCACTAGCGAATACCAGGTAGTTTGCAACAGGTCTGTAATGGCAGTCCAGGAATATGAGAAGGCAGCAAAGCTTGACATACATAGCTGAAACGCTCAGCACCCACTACACAAGTACAACATTTTTTGCGATGTCTTTTTCTCGCTAGACGGGGTAGACGCCTCCGAAGGGTGTGATCCCGCTTCACCCCATCTCTCGTTAATAGACACTCGAAACCTCTCTTTGTACTGCACTAGTAGGATCCGAGTGATACAATTACTTGTACGCATTTTCGAGCGTAGTGCGTTGCCCCCGCATTTATCTCTCCTCACTGAGGGTCCGCTCACAGGTCGGTCAACAACAGTAATGATATGTGCTTGCCTGAATAATGCACTACTGTTTCTGTCACGCTGTGCGATTTCTATATCTTGTTTTGGCAAAACAAAATTACTGCAGACGGGATGCTCTTTACTTTACTTTGCTTTGCTTTACTTTAGTTTAGTTTACTTTACTTTACAGGTATTGACGGGGATATTACTAATCTTGTCACTTTATAAGTTTGAATTTTTACTACTATTGTCGACAAAAGAAGTGCTTTACTCAGAAATCAGCATCGTTTACTCCTTTTAAGGCGTTCCCAGTGCCGTCAACACTACCGTAACGAACTTCAGGAAGTCGACCGTCGGATACCACAAGTACCAGAACATCGGATTCGCCAAGATACCGACCGACGACCTCCGTTTCCCCGCGCTCGAGTGGCCCGACGTCGAGACAGAGACCACCACCGGCACCAAACCTGACGCTGACGTCGGCTGCTCGTCCGAAGTGGACTGCCTGTAACTCATTGTGTGGGCTCCTGCTGATGCTGTCGGACGCAACCTGCCCATGATCGAGTGGGTAACTTCATGGGCGGCTCCAAGTCTCAGAACACGCCCTGCCAACGGTCTTCATCTTCGTGTCCTACAAGTACCGTCTCGAAGTCACAGGTCTGGCCACAGGACCCACCTATTAATACCAGCACGACGGCGGCGATGCCATCCCGAGCGTCTGCAACTCGCATCACGCGTTCGAGTTGATGCAGAAGTAGAACAGCAAGTTCGGTGGGCGACGGCTATGGGCTTTTCCGCCAGTGGCTCACCGTTGCTGCTCCAGATGACTCGCTTCAGTGACAACGCTCCCACAAGGCGGGCACCTGGTAAAGCAACTTCAGTTTGGTCACCATTGGGCAACTTGCGCAACTTGACAAATTTCACGTTGAACGAGGATCTTTTCGCATTCAACCCATTGACGCCCATTCGCGATTTTAAGCCGTCGGCCGCAGACCTCGGAAGTTGCGCGCCTTCGATGTAAAGGCCTAATCTGAGTGCGTGTATGCGGCCTCGTCTACGTGTGAATCGCTGGCACTAAGTTACAGTTGTTCTGCTACAGACAATGGTGGGAAGGCTAAGCGCTGTCGCTAAGCGACACCGGAGTAAGTCACCAGTACATGTAAAACACAGACGCAGCTTTGTGACCGTGTGGCTGTTTGGATAGTGCGCATGCAGTGCGAGGATGAGTCAAGTGGCGCGAACAGTGAGTGGTCCAGCGATTGGATCGAGGCAGCCAGGGGACTAGTGATGAAGGCATGAGCGAGGAGGAGACAAGTAGCCACGGGACTACATTAGCGATGAACTCACCAGAGTTTTGCCCTGTTTAGGTGTTTACGTTTGTGATGTTATATGCTTGCGACTATTAATGCAATCATGTATGATTTCATTCTTTGTGGCGTGCCGAGCAACGTGAGCAACTAACTATAGGATAACCTGCAAGGTCCAGCCAGCATTGGCCGAGTCATCACCAGCTAGCTGTAAGGTTTTGCATGTAAAAGAGGCCTGCACATAGGGGCTAGATGTAGTTTTACAACTTCAACAGGTGTCTGTTGTCTGAAGCATAAATACTACTGCAAATATTCGAGTAAGAAATACCTCACGCTGAGGGCTCATGTCACTTGCCGAAGGTGCGTTAAGGTGCGCAAGGTGCTCAAACTGAAGTTGCTTTAACGCGATCCCACAAGGCGCCCGCAAGGTCTCCAGTCTACGTTCCTGGTGCCGGTCACCATTACGGTGATTTTTTCAGGCAGAGAGTCGTTGGTTACGACGGTGATCACCTCTCACTCATTCTCATGATCCGTGGTTAACGTGAATGGGGAGACAATTGCCCGTTGGGTTAACCCCAGCAACTAATAACTTTCCATATTTCATCCATATTCCTTCAACACTGGGTGATTGGGTGTTGATGTTACCTTGTGTTCGCACAAACACTAAATGCACTGCTAACCTTGCTGTTTGCAAACTGTTTGATAGTGTATTGCAAATTTAGCAAACATGTTGGTGGAGTTAGGTGGTTACTGTAAGCTAGTGAGTTGTTTTTAAATAACTCACTAGCCTAACCGTAAAAGATACAAACCGTCAGCCCTCAAACCGAGCTACAACTCTACAGTGAGAATCAGAAACACGGTAGAGCCGACGACACAACATCATATCCTGCCAACCAACCTAATCCATCTTAACCTTTCTAAATCGAAGTATAATAATAGAAGACGCGCGAACTTGGGCGTAGGTAGCCGTTAACCGCAACAAATTCAAATCCAAATAAAAATAGAAGACGATTCGCCAGGACAATCGGTGAAGGTGGATTGCCTCGAATTTTACAGACGAACGCGTTTGCAAACATCGCTAATAGTTAGTGAGAATTACAATCATGTCTGCGGAGTACACTAATGTTACCAAAGGACACCATAGGCAACATTAACGCACTGCTGGCGGTATATTGGTAAAAAAAAAAAATGACTTGGTCTATTAATAGCTAGGAGAGGGGTATCATAGATACACGTCTATACAATAAAAGAGTACTAAGAAATCTAGGATCTTTTATAACAGGTTCACTACTACTGGTATTTTCTAAGAAATTTTGAAATAGATGTTCAAAATCAATACTACGTATAATAGTAAATTTTAGCATGATTTTTAAAGGATCGAGTCGGGAGAAACTTTTACCCCTTCCCTGTTGGAGAGAGAAGAAAAACCTTTGAACGTCAAGAGGCATTTGTCAGACGACAGTTAGCCAAGCTCCAGCTCAAGCGATGAACTCTCATTCTTTATCTCGAAAAGCACCAAAAGTAGAGGCCAACCCAAGATTCGAAAAGCTCAGAAACTACAAGCAAAAAACAACGCATGACGGAATCCCGCGAGGAGGCCAACCAGCTCGTAAAGGGGGCTATAACCTAAACATCAACGCTAGCAACGTGTCTGTCCGCCACGCTATTCTACTAAAACTTGGATCCTTCTCATTGGCTGCTGAGCGGATCGAAGGCGGCCCCGATTGGCTAAAAAATATTTTAGGTGGAGAGCGCAGCGAGGTGGCCCAAAGCGGCATCTGGTACAACCTTGCGGGTCCGAAGGGTCCGCCTCTGCTCAAAAGAGCGACCTAGCATGCTAGTACTGCAGCGAGCCCGCAGCGAGCGGGGCGGAGGCATAAGACGCATGCGAACAATATGCGCCACCACCGCGAAGCGGCGGCACTCGGCTAGTTACCAGTTGCAACGCTAACCAATGCCGCCAGAGTGTTGAAGTTGACATACAACTACGAATCTGCGTTCGAGTTTTATCCAGCTTCGCTGTCAAGACCATGGGACCCAGGCAGCAACCTACCGCGAAAGTAGTTGCCCCGAACGAGTGCCTGGCAAACGTCAAGTTTGTGCTGGATGAGAAGTTTACGAAGAAGTGTAAAAAATGGCGAAAGATTATCGAGAGTCTGCCCATGATGCGAAGCTACCTGTTGGCGTTCGTATCCCCAAGGTGGGTGTAATCAGCGAAGATCAAATACAAGTGATGGCGAAGTATCACGACACCATAGAGACCTTGGTGGCTGTGTCGGATGTTGTAGAGTGCGTGGCATCTACAGGCGGGATATCCCGGAATGTCTGAATGAGTATGTGGAACTAGATAAAGAAGATGCTACAGCCGCGTTGCAGAGAATAATTCTCCCAATGTCACGAGACTCGCCGTTTCGAAGGATATCGAACCATTCTGTGCTGCTGGTGAGGAAAAATGTAACGGGCCAGGTATTTACTCCGTTACTTGCATACACTATAGTGTAGATGAAGCTCGCAATAGTTAGACCGAGTCTTGGGTTTGTGGAAAATTCAACTCTGTTTTTATTTTAGGACCAGGGCGACAGTCCTGGCCGCTCAAATACACGTCGTTACCTAATTGGCTAATAAAAAGGGTTGGCTCCCCATCTATCAGTCAATAGGACGATGACAACTCGGCACACGCTAACCGTGTGCTGGTGTACCTACTTTTGTAATGAAATCTACCTACTTATGTAATGGGGTGGCCCATTACAAAAAACCTGTGGTGGAACGACGACTGTATAATGCACACAACGACGACACTACAAGAATGTTGCGGATCTATTGGAATTGTTTCGCCTACTATCTGCCGGACCCAGAGTGTCGACAGTCGCCAAAATATAATCGTAGGCTCAAAGTCTCTCATGGTGCAGATCACACACGTGTTACTACCAATCCACATCAACAAAAACTACCGGTGCGATGCAGTTTTTTTTTACTTCAAGGTCACACCAAAAACGATCATGCTTTTTGGTCCCCAACAGAAGAGAAAACAGTACGAAGAATGTGAACGTCTGGTGAATGAAATCTTCCCAGTGATGGTGCGCGGTATGGAGTGGAAACGAGAGGACAACCTGAAACAAAGAGACGGGGATAGCTGCGGCACGCTAGTCCTTCTATTTTCGAGTGCGCAGTACGTGATATTGCCCTTCGAACGCGCTACTGCGCTACCTCAGGTTGAGATTTCTTTTAAAGTCTCTGCATGTTTAAGCAGGAACAATGAGGTAGCTTTGTTTGTATTGTTTAAACCACATAATACAAATCTAGTTGCTACCTCGTGCGGCTTCATCTTCTTACCTGCAACGGTTCTGCTGTGTGGCGTCATGTCAGTAGGTATCAGTAGGTGAAAAGTTGGTTGAAGTTGCTGATATTGCATTTCTGGTTCGTCCTTTGGCGTTTGCAGACTCGGGTCTTGTAATGGGCCCAACTCCAATTACATATGTAGGTAGATATCTTTTGAGATATTACATAAATAGGCACACGGTTAGCGTGTGCAAAGGTGCCACCATCTGATTGACTGATAGTGGGGAGACATACCCACTTATTGGCCAATCAGGTGTTGACTTGCATTTGAGTGGTTCACATGCGACCAGGGGTAGTCGCCCTGGTCCCAAATAAATCAGAGTTAAATTTACCCAAAGTCTAGGGCTCGATCTAACTATTGCGAGCTTCTTCTACACTACCGTGTAAGCTAGTGACGGTATATCTAGCCCCGTTACAGTTCTTGTTCGAACTTCACGGCAAAATACATTCCATAGAGGGAACAAATCCAGTTATTTGATGAAGGACACCGCCTTGCAGCCTGGGCTGCATTACCTTTGCAAAAATGATCAGGATGAAGCTGCAGGGCCTATCTAGTTTCTCGATCCGGCGTTGTTGGTCGCCATTGAAGGCACAATAAAAAAACGCTAAGTCAATTATACACTCCAGCAACACAGTCAAGTCTCTACACATTCGGTCCACAACCAACGTTTTGCGCAAGCACATATGAAGACTCTCAGAATGTCTACGAACGATGAAAGTTTTGAATTAGGAGCCGATAATCTATTTCCATTTTGTGGCAATGTGCCGTTGTATTAGAAACACAACATGAAATGGTGGTAATTATATGCATTTGAGTACGAAGTCATTAAATCATTTTTGTGACTCTAACATCGATCATGCAGTAGTCAAAGTTGCGTTCAGATCGATTTTCAGATAGAAAAATGTCACTCAAAATAATATCATTGGCTGAAAAGTTTCCGGTTTCCATCTGTTTTCAGATAGCGACACAGTAGCTTTTATCGTTTAGATGGCGATCTGAAAGGAGTTGAAATTCCCGACCCTGTGATAGGCCAATAATCGCCGTCTAAAAACCTATCTGAAGGCAACTCTGACTACCCCAAATATTGGATTGCAATATTGGAAACTCCATAATAATCATTTCAATACCCACAGACGCAATAATAACTATTTATTGCAAATTATTTCTTAGTGGAATTTGTGCTACACTTGGGTTTTGTATTAAAAAATATCTGTTTTCGGTACACGTCCCAATAATAATTATTTCAATAGCGCTTCGGCCAATAATACATATTTCCGTACAGAAAATACAGTAATTTAAATACAGTAATTATTACTTTCCGACCTCTAAAGCATCGATAAGTGTGTATTTGACTCGAGCTGCTGCTCCTTCTTGTAGGCAGCGACTGTTAAATCGACTACCTTCTCTCTCACATTTTCGAAGTCATTTATAATACCCAATTCTACATGGTCTCCATACATTTCTGGATTAGAATACTGGAATTTTCCAAATTGCCCATTTGACGGGTAAGGGTTATCAAAGTGCCCAATTGAAATGAGCTTTGAACTTTTTTTGAAAAGTACATTTTTGTGAAACAAAACAGCTTTTCCGAAAAAAAGTGCCCACTTCTTTCCGTTCACTTTTGATTCTGTTTTACTATGGTGAACGGAAAGGAGTGGGCACTTTTTTCGGAAAAGCTGTTTTGAAGCTTGCACTTTTTCAAGGTTGCTGCTTGCTTCTCCCATCAACTTAAGGACAATGTCGCCTTGTTGACCACTTTCTGTTTCTCCGAAGTTCGCAATGCGATTTGTGGCTTGCTCCGTATATCTGCAATGTTTCATTATTCGGCGGCAGCCATTCGGCGACAGCTTTGGGATGCTTCGCTTCGGGATGAGACCGAATGTGAGTCATATTGTGACGGGGTCTGACCTGTGAACGAACGACTTTATGATAGGCTGGCATATTGAGTGGCAGAAAGCAGCGCTTGCCGCCGCCATTCTGGCTTATTATAATAACGAGAAGTGGGTGGGCTGACATTGCGCGATCGCTTTTCGCTGGTCTACGTCTGGGTAGCGAACGTAGAACCGTGGTCTCTGCAGACTCCAGTGCATGCGGACTGGCATTGCCGGTGCAGTGCGGCAGTAGACGGGAGCAGACGGACGAAGGGAGGCGTGTGGTCTTCCAACCATTTGCGCAAACAAAGGAAAATGCTGCTGGCTGTTGCCCACGGTCGAAGACTGTAGTTCTGTTCAAGGCTCATTGTCCAATTTCCCGTCTTACTGACAACCGCCATGTCAGCTCCTTCTTCAGCGGCTCGATCCGCTCTCTTCACGCTCGAGGATGCCAAGATCGCGTTCAACATCTTTTGCTGCATCTGCGGTATCGGCTCGCTCGGCATGCCGTCGAACTATGCTCGTGCCGGCTGGGGCTACGCGACCGTCGCCTTGCTGTTCATGGCGTTCTCCAACATCTACGCCACGGTGCTGCTGTCCAAGGTGCTGATGGTCGCCCCGTCTTCGGTAAAGACGTACGGCGACCTCGGCGAGTGGGTCGCCGGCAAGTGGGGCCGTTTCCTCGTGGTGGTCTCCCACATGGGAGTTTGCCTTCTGGCCCCGTGCGCGTTCCTCGTGCTTGGTGGCACCCTGCTCGACGTGCTGTTTCCCGACTCGTTCAGCCAGACCGTGTGGATCATCTTCATGGCCGCTCTGGTCATCCCTGTGGCGCTGATCCCCACGCTGAAAGAGAGTGCCAGCATGGCTGTGGCTGGATGCCTGGGCACCATCATCGCTGATGTCATCGGTGTTGCGATTCTTCTGTATGAGGAGCGCGGTCATCCTACTCCTCCAACGCCCGACGTAACACTTCACCAGGTGCTCACCACGTTCGGCAACCTGTCACTCGCGTACGCTGCAGCTATTGTGATCCCCGACCTTCAGCGCCAGCATTCACAGCCCGAGCGTATGCCCCGTGTCATTGTCGTCAGCCTGGGTCTAGCCTCGGCCTTCTTCCTCGCCATCGCCATCACTGGCTACGTTGCTGGCGGGTGTCAGCTCTCTGGCAACCTACTCTTTTCTATCGTGAACACGTCCGACCCCTACAGCACCACAACGCTGGGGTTCACGGCTAACCGTGGAGCTGTGGTCATGTCGTACCTGTTCATGCAGCTTCATCTGTCGATCGCCTTCTCGACAATCCTGCACCCGGCATTCTACATGGCGGAGCGTCTCGTGCTGGGAATGCACAAGGTAGAACCCCTGTCCACTGACAGCGAGGAGCGTGAAATTGGGATCGAGGAGAAAATGTCATACCTCGCTGCGTCATCCCCTGCAGTGGCCACCCTCGACCTCGAGAGCAATACGCTTGCAGCTCAAGATCAGTGTTCGGTGCGTGAGTCAACGACGAAGAATGAAGATGATCTCTCCGAGTACAAGGGCAGCGGAAACGTGGTTCGTTACGTCCTGGTGCGTATCGCTTTAATAGCGATTCTGACGGTAGCGTCTATTCTGCTGAAGGACAACTTCCTCGACCTGGTGGACTTCACCGGCGCCACTGCCATCACCGTGTGCAGTTTGATCCTTCCGCTCGTATTCTACGTCAAGATTTTCTGGAGGAAGATCCCGCTGTGGGAGAAGGCCGTCTGCATCACGATCTCTACCGTCTGTGCAGTTGTCGGCTGCTACGTGATGATCTACGCAGGAAAGAACCTGTTCAACCCGGACGACGACACCGCCACGTTCCCATACTGTTCAGCCGAGTATCAAGACGAACCGTACTACGTAAGGAATAGTACGGCGTCAAACTGATTAGGTATTGATAGTAAATAGAACAATTTTCCTACAGCTTCTTTTTTAGACCACTACTATCGTCGTCACAAGTACAAAAGCAGTATTACTGTTTTCAAATACTAGTACTACGTAGTGCTATTGTTCTCGAGACAAAAGCTAGATTTTAAGTAGTATGTGAATAACTAGTATATTAGTACTACAGAGACTACAATAATTAGTATAACTTCTCAATTAGTCTGCGTTCGTAATTAGTCTATGTCAGACTAATTAATGTGCCGATGAAATCCTCGTATTCAAAAGTAGTCTAAGCAAAAATGTTCAGTAATAGTCTAAGCATTCTTATAAATGATCACAATACTATTTAGGACTGCTGTCGTCGAAGAGTCATACTTCCTCCGTCCGGAAATATAAGGCCACTTCCAATACGTACATAAGTGCGACGTGGCCCTATATTTCCGGACAGAGGAAATATTACATTTTGGCACACAGTCATAACTAACCTGAGCATCAACTCCAGCACCCACATGTGATCAACAATCGCCTCTAATGAACCCTGCGGGGTTTGGTGAGAAGGCCGGCAGAATCCATCAATGCCGTTCGATGATGCATCCTTTGTGTGGAATTCCTGTCAGACCTGAAGGGTTCAGCCAGGTTGGGGAAATTATTGCGCTCTCTTAGAAAGAGGAGCTGGATTGTAGTCTGCTGCACAAGTAGAAAGAAGAAGGTCTTGATGGATATCTGGTGAATTCGAGCTGTTGTATTTGCTAACTTGCACTCTCCTACGTTGGTTCATGACCATTTCCTGGCCAATACGCAGATGGCTGCCACAACGACGGAAAAATCCGGCAGACATAGTTGTGCAATTCACAATCATAAGTGTTCAGTTAATCAGGTTTGCTCATTTGACTTGGTCTTTGTATTCCATATGTATTGAGTGTTTTCTATGTTTTCCCGTGTGTTTTATGATCATTTTAGTGTTTTTATGACAACTTGTGATGCGGACGGGGAATTCTCGTAAATTTACTATGGGGGATGGCATTCAGTGGTGCCGGATTTATCTGTTGTTGTCTGTAGCCTCTTCAACATGTACAATACGGGATTTTCAACACGCTCTCGCCCCTCTACCAGCTCCAGCAGAGCATCCGATTCCACTCAAAACCCACCTAACGTTGAAAAGTCAGCTGTATATTGTGCTTTTCAGCTATTTTGGTGAATCTGACGTGTAAAATCACGACTTCCTTAGAAGAGGTTAGGTTATCTGAGCATATTAGCGGGGCACACACAAAGCATTAGCGCCGAGGTGGGATGCTTCTCAAGTCCTATGAAAGCCCTGGCTAAGGTCCTACAAAACGCCATGAGTCCGAATGGCGGCGATTTTGTCGGCATCAGTGCTTTGAGGGTGAGAGAGGGTCTGTCGTAGGACTTGAAGCAAACGAAATCCTCGAGATTAATTAGGCAACCTAGCTTATAACAGACAACAATTGGGCAGTGAATGACCCAGAGTAGCTTGATGACAAATGCAATACTTCACCATACCAAACACGCATCGCTTCATCTCTAAGCTCCTCAACGGATGTCTTCCTTCTTTGCCTGCAATTGGTATGTAAGGCTCCAGTCAGGAGTCCGATGAAAGTACTTTCGAGATTTACGAATTTTTCTTCAACGATTTAATAATCATCAACCTCAGATTAACGTAGGGGTCAAGTCCTACGAAGGACTCGGCAAAATGACAGAAAGACACAATAATATGCACACACAAAAATGTAACAACATTTTTGTAGGTGTTGAAATTTTATAGAAACATACCAATTTGCAAAAGTTTGAAATTTATATATGCTCCTAATTAAAAAAAAGAAAACTATTTGTTGTTTTGATGAAATTTGCAGCTTCGAAATTAGTATATGTTCCTAATTAGCCTATACAATCTAGCCCAGACTATTTTAGTGTGTGAACGCTGCAAATGTGCTTTCACTAATTAGTCTGACGTAGACTAATTTCTGTAGTCTCTGTACTGGATTATTAATATTGTTGACCACCTAAAAAAGTGTCAGATATGCGGATGAATATGTGACCATTTTTTTTTCAGAAGTACGGTGACACTCAAAACTCGTACCTAGAATTGACGTTGTCTCAAAGGTGTACAGTATCCATGGATATGCATGTTTCAACATGATAGACCTTTATAATGGCGCCGAGCTGCTCAGGACTTCACTCGTCTAGCCTAGGTCTCGTGCTCCGCCGTATAGTTGTAGTACACGGTGTTCTCAAACTCCGGCGCGCAGAACGGGAACGCCGTGTCATCGTCGCTCGGGGCAAACAGGTTCTTGCCCGACGTGTACGTCACGTAGCAGCCCAGGCAGAAACACACCACAACCACGGTAAGCGCCGGGGCCTTCTCCCAAAGCGGCATGACGTTCCACTTCTTCTTCAGCAGGAACACAATGGGCAAGATGATCGAGTTCACTGTGATGCACGAGGCACCCGCAAAGTCGGCCAAGTCGTGAAAGTGGTCCTTCAGGATGATCGACGCGATCACCAAAAGCGTGATCATGATAAGCCGTAGGATGACGTATTTGATGGCGTTCGCGCCGCGGTACTCGGCAGCCTCCGCCTCCGGATTGCCGAGGTGCACATTTTCGTTGTCAGCAACAGAGATGAACGAGCGACGCTTTGAATTGCGCGAAGTGTGCGACTGCTTCTCCGAGCGCTCAGCACCATCGACCGGGGTGGACATATCCCCGTAGTTCAACAGGTTGCTCTCGACATCAGCGACGACAGGCTTGTGCATTCCCAGCATGATACGCTCGGCGATGTAGAAGGCCGGGTTCAGGATGACGGAGAAGGCGATCGTAATATGCAGCTGCATGAAGAGGTAGGCGAGGACGACCATACCCCAGTCCGATCGGAAACCGAGCGTGGTCAGGCCAGTCTCCGAGTCCGGGTAAATGGCGTACAAGAGGTTGCCCGAGATCTGGCAGCCGATGGATGAGTAGGCAGTGCTGGCCAGGATAAGGAAGAGAACCGAGATGAACGTCATCGTGACTCCTACCACTCGGGGCATGCGTGTGGGATCACTGTGCTGGCGCTGGAGGGCCGGGATAACGATCCCGGCACCATAGGCGAGTGCCAAATTGCCGAAAGCTCCAGTGACTTGCTTGAAGGTGAGGTCAGGTTTGGGAATGCTGGGGTGACCACGCATGCCGTGCATCACAACGGCGACGCCGATGACATCGGTGATGATTGTGCCCATACAACCGGCGAAAGCAGCGCCAGCTCCTTCTTTCAGAGTGGGGACCAAACAAACAGGCATGCAGGAAAGCGCCATGAGGATGATCCACGTCGTGGCACTGAAGGCCTCCGGGGAAAAGACCATCTAGGAGCGTGCCACCAAGCACGAGGAACACGCACGGCACCAGGAGACAGTTGGCCATCTGCGAGATGACCGAAAGGTAGCGGCCAGTTTTGCCCATGCACCATTCACCGAGATCACCGTACGTCTTGACGGACGTGGGTGCAAGGAGCATGACACGGCAGATAGCCACCGCGCCGTAGACGTTGGCGAAGGCCATGAAGGCCATGGCGATGACCGCGATGAATGGGCCGGCGCGCGAGAAGTTGCCGGGCATACCAAGCGTTCCAATGCCGTAGACGCAGCAGAAGAGGTTGAAGGCCGCTTTAGCGTCTTCGACCGTGAAGAAAGCTCTGCGCGGCATGATGGTGAGAGCAGTGGCAGCGTGGGTGAAGCGAGTTGCGGTGGCGGTGGGGTTGAGTGGTAGCCAGCAAAATTAAAAGTGAGGAGGTGGAAGCTGCGGCGTGGTGAAAGTCGTGGATCGAAGTGCATCACAGCGGGTGTGGTGCATATATTGTACATGATGCTGGGGATACGAGTACTGTATAGCGGACACACTCCGCAACCTCTATCTTAAAAGGGTGTGAAAGGCATTGAAGTTGTACATGTAGCAGTTGTCTGGAAGATTTGCATCGAAAGAGTCGGAGACCTGCTGGATTGCAAGATAAAGGATTGGCGAGCCTCTCTACAGTAATTGTGGGAAATCGGGCTGGATTCCCACACCATTCTGATTTTTAATTCAGCTTCAGCTCGGGAAGATTTTGACGTAACATCGTTTGGTACGCGAAGGTGTTTAAGTTTAGATCGTCGTGCATCGATTCTTACCCAGCATGCTTTGTTTATTTATCTTGAGCAGGCCATTCTGAGACCTCAGAAGAAAATTCGCCCAGTGATCAAGATGCCAAGAGGTTTGCAGACTCTTTTCAGGCAGGACACAATGCCCTGTGCGGTCTTGAAGTTGCCGAACGGAATCCTGAGACCTCCAAGTCGTATTTATGGCTTGCCAATTCTGTATCAAGCATGGTAGATAGAGTAATCCGAAACGGCAAAAAGAGGACCAGCGCGTACATGTACACAATTTCAATTCCCCTTTCCATACAGATAACTACACGAGACACACGAAACGATGACTTCCTATCTGACTCACAAAGCTAAGCGTCTATTCTTCGAGCGTCCTAATCGTGCCAAAACACTTAGCGCAGCTGGACTCGGACAAACCGATCGAAGTTGCGATTAAGATAACCTTTGTCGACGAGATCATCGATCTTTTTACTTTTAAATTTTGTGGTCGTTCTCAATTTCGTTCTTAAATGCTGTGCGGATGCAAAGGCTCATTTTTCGGCGGGATGGAAACTTGTAGATGCACAATTAAAGGTGCTGCAACAATTTGTGGTGTTCTAGTACAGTGTTTCCAAACACACCAACCGTCGAGTCCTCAATCAATGGAGTATCTCAGATTGGGATAATTTTGAGATAATCTAATTTGGCACCGATGTTTTTTCAAGTTTAAATCGTTGTGTATGGATTTTTGTAGATCTTAGACCCCAGGGCATTTATTGAAGACCGAGTAACCTTTGTGATCGATAAGCTTGAGCAAGTTGCTAGCAGTGCCGAAGCCGCTCCTTGTATGGCAGCTCGTGGAAGAGTCCGAGGCAATGGGGCACAGTATCTCCTCAAATAGAGATATAAGCTTGTTTTTGTGCCAATACAAACATCTAGTCGAGCAAAATGTACCCATTCTTTGAAAAACGGGGTTTGAATGTTAAAAAAATGATAAAAACGCGCCTATTGACAGCACTGTTGATATTCATTCCGTTCCCACCCGATAACGGAGAAGTCGGCAAAAATCACTTCGGGTCGCTAAGGGAATTTGGGCCGATTTCCCGAGATAAAGGGATTGCCTTTTTCCGCCATGACGGCCTTTTTTCGTTCAATCCTTGATTAATTTTTTAATCAAGTCGTGCATAGTATGGTCTCCGACGGGATGTGAAACTTCCACTGGAAGATGGGTTCAAGCTGCTGTATAACTCTTGTGTTTTTCAGTCAACGCCTCACACGGTCTCCTTGAGCACAATATCGTATAATATATTATATACTGGTGTTGCATCAAGCACAGTAGATTTCATTGCTTTAATTACAGTACATGTACTGCATTTCATTTTTTTTAGTTTCATCACACATTCCATATATTGTTGTGATAAGCATACGGTCAAGGGTAGATGGACTTTGGGAGAGGTGCAATTTGTACAGCGTGTAAATACGGTAGCTTTTCCCGCGCGATGGAAGACGATCTTGATCAACTAATTTGTCAAATCGCGACAAAATCCAGACCCTACACTGAAAAGGGCGACATGTTGCAGTCTCATAGGACAACTTCGTTCTGACGCGCAGCCAATGCCCTGTATCTTGCCGCACCGGAAGGCTTCGGACTCGCGGCAAATCTTATCAAACGGACACATATTCAACTCTTCAACTCGCTTCAACCTTCTTTTGCACGCATGTGTACATATACCACACATGTATTAAAAGTGCAGTCTGTACATGTGTACAGGATATACCTGTAATAGCTTTCCCGTCATCGCGTGCATGTTTGCACCACACCCGCTGTGATGCACTTCGATCCACGACTTTCACCACGCCGCAGCTTCCACCTCCTCACTTTTAATTTTGCTGGCTACCACTCAACCCCACCGCCACCGCAACTCGCTTCACCCACGCTGCCACTGCTCTCACCATCATGCCGCGCAGAGCTTTCTTCACGGTCGAAGACGCTAAAGCGGCCTTCAACCTCTTCTGCTGCGTCTACGGCATTGGAACGCTTGGTATGCCCGGCAACTTCTCGCGCGCCGGCCCATTCATCGCGGTCATCGCCATGGCCTTCATGGCCTTCGCCAACGTCTACGGCGCGGTGGCTATCTGCCGTGTCATGCTCCTTGCACCCACGTCCGTCAAGACGTACGGTGATCTCGGTGAATGGTGCATGGGCAAAACTGGCCGCTACCTTTCGGTCATCTCGCAGATGGCCAACTGTCTCCTGGTGCCGTGCGTGTTCCTCGTGCTTGGTGGCACGCTCCTAGATGGTCTTTTCCCGGAGGCCTTCAGTGCCACGACGTGGATCATCCTCATGGCGCTTTCCTGCATGCCTGTTTGTTTGGTCCCCACTCTGAAAGAAGGAGCTGGCGCTGCTTTCGCCGGTTGTATGGGCACAATCATCACCGATGTCATCGGCGTCGCCGTTGTGATGCACGGCATGCGTGGTCACCCCAGCATTCCCAAACCTGACCTCACCTTCAAGCAAGTCACTGGAGCTTTCGGCAATTTGGCACTCGCCTATGGTGCCGGGATCGTTATCCCGGCCCTCCAGCGCCAGCACAGTGATCCCACACGCATGCCCCGAGTGGTAGGAGTCACGATGACGTTCATCTCGGTTCTCTTCCTTATCCTGGCCAGCACTGCCTACTCATCCATCGGCTGCCAGATCTCGGGCAACCTCTTGTACGCCATTTACCCGGACTCGGAGACTGGCCTGACCACGCTCGGTTTCCGATCGGACTGGGGTATGGTCGTCCTCGCCTACCTCTTCATGCAGCTGCATATTACGATCGCCTTCTCCGTCATCCTGAACCCGGCCTTCTACATCGCCGAGCGTATCATGCTGGGGATGCACAAGCCTGTCGTCGCTGATGTCGAGAGCAACCTGTTGAACTACGGGGATATGTCCACCCCGGTCGATGGTGCTGAGCGCTCGGAGAAGCAGTCGCACACTTCGCGCAATTCAAAGCGTCGCTCGTTCATCTCTGTTGCTGACAACGAAAATGTGCACCTCGGCAATCCGGAGGCGGAGGCTGCCGAGTACCGCGGCGCGAACGCCATCAAATACGTCATCCTACGGCTTATCATGATCACGCTTTTGGTGATCGCGTCGATCATCCTGAAGGACCACTTTCACGACTTGGCCGACTTTGCGGGTGCCTCGTGCATCACAGTGAACTCGATCATCTTGCCCATTGTGTTCCTGCTGAAGAAGAAGTGGAACGTCATGCCGCTTTGGGAGAAGATTCCAGCCCTGACAGTCGTTGTGGTGTGTTTCTGCCTGGGCTGCTACGTGACGTACACGTCGGGCAAGAACCTGTTTGCCCCGAGCGACGATGACACGGCGTTCCCGTTCTGCGCGCCGGAGTTTGAGAACACCGTGTACTACAACTACACGGCCGCTCACGAAAACTAATTGTCGTCCTAGCGCTGCTGAACTCGGCTTGTATAGTTGATCCTTCAAGTAGTTACATTGAACGAGTGAACAAAATACACCTAAGCATATAGTACCATTGAGCCCGGAAAATTACAGTTTCGTTACTGTTACTGTATCTGCATTTTTCCAACACGGTCAGATTTCATTAAAGTGCCGAGCTGCTCAGGACTTCACTCGTCTAGCCTAGGTCTCGTGCTCCGCCGTATAGTTGTAGTACACGGTGTTCTCAAACTCCGGCGCGCAGAACGGGAACGCCGTGTCATCGTCGCTCGGGGCAAACAGGTTCTTGCCCGACGTGTACGTCACGTAGCAGCCCAGGCAGAAACACACCACAACGACTGTCAGGGCTGGAATCTTCTCCCACATCGGAAGTGAGCCCCACTTCTTTTTCAACAGGAACACAATTGGCAGAAGGATCGAGTTCACCGTAATGCACGACGATCCGACAAAGTCCGCTAGGTCCGAAAAATGGTCCTTTAGAAGCACCGATGCGATCACCAGGATGATGATAACCACAATACGAAGAATAACGTATTTGATGGTGTTGGCCCCACGGTACTCGGCAGCCTCGGCCTCCGGCTCACCCAGGTGCACGTTCTCGTTATCAGCGACAGAGATAAACGAGCGCTTGGAAGCACGGGACTCCTTCTCCGAGTGCTCTGCGCCATCACCAGGAGTGGCAGCATCGGCGTAACTAAGCAAATTGTTCTCGATATCAGCGTCGGCAGGCTTGTGCATTCCAAGCACGATACGCTCGGCGATGTAGAAGGCCGGGTTCAGGATGACAGAGAAGGCGATCGTAATATGCAGCTGCATGAAGAGGTAGGCGAGGACAACCATACCCCAGTCCGACGCAAAGCCCAGCGTGGTCAGACCAGTCTCCGAATCGGGGTAGATCGACCACAGCAGGTTACCAGAGATCTGGCAGCCAACAGACGAGTATGCTGTACTGGCGAGAACCAGGAAGCAGCACGAAATGAACGCGATTGTCACGCCAACCACACGAGGCATGCGTGTGGGGTCACTGTGCTGGCGCTGGAGCGCCGGGATAACGATACCAGCACCGTACGCGAGAGCCAAGTTGCCGAATGCTCCAGTGACTTGCTTGAAGGTGAGATCAGGCGAAGGCACACTCGGGTGACCACGCATGCCGTGCATCACGACGGCGACGCCGATAATATCAGCGATAAGCGTGCCCATGCAACCAGCGAAAGCAGCACCAGCCCCTTCCTTCAGAGTCGGCACCAGGCACACAGGCAGACAAGCGAGAGCCATGAGGACGATCCACGTCGTGGCGCTGAAGGCTTCAGGGAAAAGACCATCGAGAAGACTACCACCAAGCACCAAGAACACACACGGGACCAAGAGGCAGTTGCCCATTTGAGAGACAACGGAAAGGTAGCGGCCAGTTTTGCCCATGCACCATTCACCGAGGTCACCGTAGGTCTTGACCGAACGCGGAGCGATGAGCATGACGCGGCAGATAGCCACCGAGGAATACGTGTTGGCGAAGGCCATAAATGCCATGGCGATGACCGCGATCACTGGGCCGGCGCGGGAAAAGTTACCGGGCATACCAAGCGTTCCAATGCCGTAGACGCAGCAGAAGAGGTTGAAGGCCGCTTTAGCGTCTTCGACCGTAAAGACAGCAGAGCGAGCCATTGTGGAGTCGGTTATGTCGGTCACTTGAGGGGAAGGCGGAAAATGGGGAACTGAGCTTCAATGAGGTGGGCGGTTCGCTTTCTCGACCCCAGCTCAACAAACAGGTCAACTACCGAAGTAAGTTCTCTCTGCAACTTGCAAGCGCATCTCTGCGGTAGCGCCGGGGTGAAGGGGTTGCAGCAGGGGCCTCGAGATCAGCCGTGTGGGCGACGTCAGATGGTGATGGCCAATGAGCGCGCCCACATCCCGGTCTGGTGTGCGGTGTTACCACTACCGCACCGGCACTGACACCACGACACCGGATTTCTGTACAGTAGCATGGCGACAACATAGAAAACATTTATTTTTACATAGAAAACGATTTAACATATAAAAAAAAGTTGACGCAACAAATGCAGTCCAATAAATGAATTAAGCCTACATGTATTAAGTCAAGCCGTAATGGTTGCGCTACGAGCTACGCATACAGGAGCTCATTCTTCTCGCATGGATAAGGTATACAAACTATTGTACAGCAGGTTCCGCTGGCATTGTTCACGGTATGATCGCGTTGTATACTTAAAAATAGTAGTATGTACGCATATTCGCCGGGTAAAAGCATCCTCAGAGTCTTCGTTACATGTACATGTAGGCTACACCTGATGTTGCATCTCGATGATTCGCCGACGAACGCACAGGGCTGGAAGAAGTGCGTGGCGCTTCCGTTTTTAACAGTTAGTGTAGGTGCTAGTCGCGATGGAAACAGCAACCTTCGACATGATTGCCTGCTTTGAAAGGTGGCCTTTTTGCGCCCTGCATATTACTGATATGCGTTTTTTGTTTTTTCCTCATTTACATTTTTTACTGTTGGCTAATTTACGTTTTTTTAATATGTATAAAAGCAAAGCTGTTGTCAACCAAATTGTGAAGCCCAAGTTTCGAGCCAGCAGAATGAGAAATCGAAGAACGCGTCATGGAGAAGGAGTATCACCAGGATGCATAAATTTGTAGACGATCGTCGGATTCAGCTTCGTAAACGTATTAAAAAGTAAAATAAATTACTGCATGTAGCAGTACAGTGTACAGTGTACCTTGCCTCTAACAGGACCCTATATACATGTGGTTGCACTACAAAGTTTACAGAGAGCGTTCCCACTTCGCAAAACAGCCGCGGAGCTCATCTCCGCTGACAGTGCAGGTGTCGATAAGGCTGCGTACGGCCCGTACCACGACCACGAGATGCACCGGTTAAGTCTCCACTGCACAGCATGAACCGGATCTCATGTTCGCGGCAGTTGTGGGTTCGTGCATCCCCTGAATAGGATCCATCTGACATTTGGTGCTGGCCGTTCGCCCCACAGAGAGTCTCTACATGGTTTAGAGAGACACTGTATCCACGCCATCCCACCAGAGCGTGATGCGCCAGCTTCAGACATGCCCGTTGTTGGCAATAAGCTTAGCTCTAGCGGAGCTCGCAGCGCGAGGTGAAAGTTTCACCGAAACACCTCATGTGATACAAAGGATTGTTGAGTGAAGGTATCCATACCCATAGAGAAAACTCCCGTGAATGATGTATCCTGGATACCATGGAGTCTCGGAGTCTTTCGGAGCGGTCTCAGTCACTCTGTGAGAGACTTTAATTATTAATAAGTCCATAGGTTCTGTACGGTTTAGCAGCTGTTACATGAGATGGGCACACCTAATTCAAACCAGCCGCGCTTGTTGCCACTGCCAACTTGCCGCTGACAATTACGTGGCGGGGGCGATGGCATCCTGCCAGACACTGTCTAAGGTCTCAGGTTCTGCAACAAGATCCGCTATTACCAAGTTCGAACTCTTGCACAGTCTGCGTCACGCTCAGCAGATTTAGCATGGAAAGCTTTCGGTAGTTGCTCTCAAAGTTTGAGGCACAGACTCGCCAAGACGTCCACACGGTCTGACAACTATCTACGGTTCCTCGCATGAGAGCCACGCGCTGTGCTTCTGTCCGCATTGCGCATCGATGTTCGCTACATGCACGAAGACCGTTCTCAGCAAGTGTCCTGTAACAAGATGATCGTGGATGATCATCCCGTGGAGCAGGAGCTGCCTTTTCGGCCTGCGCAGGTGCTATTACATTGCTGTTGCAGTCGCCATACACGGCACACGCCGTCACCAAGCTTATTGTTGCAAGCGCTTTGAAAAATTTGGTGTATCCTGATTCCATGCTGGAACTTTCATCACTAGTATTGAGGAGGTATAATCGACTACTGGAGTCTTACGACAGACATTGTGTTGTAGATCGATGTGCTAGTGGGTTTTTTTTTTTTACCATTTGTACTGGCGAGATGAAATGATACACCAACTTTGGAAGCCAATAGCGAATCATGTAGTGGGTATTAATAAATTTTCAAAAGAAAGACAGCGTTAGAAAGCTCTGTATTTGCTCATTAAAGTAAGCCTTCCCACTGCATTTATATCGCGTTCAGTGAAAAAGTATATTTAAACAAAACCCTTGCCTTCCATATAGCCCAAAACAGTAGAGGCTATGTACCACCCAGCTGTTTCCTGTTAGGCCTTTACGGTAAAATACCCAACCTTCACAATTGAATACGAAAACCGATAGTGAATAACCTCTAACATTGTATTCTTATAAAGCAATCTCGAACTCCTCGAACTGAGCGCTGGTGTCCATCTCGCCCATGATGTTACTACAATGGACCTTGTCGGAGGCCTCGCCGGCAAGATCCTGCAGCTCTTCCATAGTAGGCGCTGGAGCTATCTCCGATGGGGGCTGCTGTTCAACGTACGCACCTCCTGCAACGTGATTTACGTTGCAGTAACTTTCGTCCAAATACACCTCAGTTAACTTTGGATTGCCAGCTTCTTTTCCAAGTATGCATTTCTAAATGCCACGTTTACCTTGGAGTCGGCCCTCGGGTCGCGCTTACAACCTCTGATGTAGGAAACATCCATTCGCACAAGTTCCTCTCGCATGGAATGGTCTCACCTTTCAGAGTTTTTAGCTCAGAACATATGATCTTGGATGTTGTTGGTTTACGCGATATATTACGGTCATTTATGATTTCCATAATAAACTCGCGGTAATTTTCGACCTCTGACCTTGGTGGGCATCCGCGGGCACCGCAAATGCTTCCTCGCTGTGTACGTTGTAGGCAGCCAACACACGCGCAACCATGCTCTCCGAAACCGCCAAAGACTTGGCAACGCGCTCGCGCACAGCTCGTCCCGGGGGATCCAGCCGTTGCTGAGCCTCGGCCAAAAAATAAATATGCGCATGCACAATGAGCATCTTCTCCTGGGCTGTTCGATAGGCCATAGCGGATAAGGAAACGAAAGCAAACCGCCTGCGATGAGAAATATACGATGCCGGAGAGCTAGCCATTGCTATGCTAGTCTTGCTGTCGGCGTGGGTTCACTTTTGGTAACGTTACACTGCTTAATGTGAAGTTGGTGTATCAATTCATCTCGCCAGTACAATAGTAGACTGCTACACGTCAGTGAAGTTTTTCTCTAGTGAAGTCATCGTCATGGCTTGATCTTGTGTGATTTCAAGGTGGAAGAGATCACAAAGAGTCCGAGAGCTCATTCCTTGAAACTTGCTGTTTTCCCGTGTCAACTGAGGTCGTGTAGGTAGAAACGCCACGTCAGAAGTAGCTGCTATGCTTTCATTCACACGGTCGCGACTCGGGACAGCTGCACTAAGTAACGCCGACGTCGTTAGCAGAGGGTGTGGAGGTGAATAAGCGTTATCATGAGTGATAACCACGTCTTCCTCTTCATCGTCCTCACTCAGTACACTCTGCAGAAGTAGCGGGTGATGATGGATCAATATCGATTGTTCAGCGCATGCGCTGTCGCTTAAATCCTCACTCTGAGCGATAGCAACCAGCTTAAGCAGCTGGGCGTACTCGATTTGCATTTCCTTCAGCTCGAACAAAAGTCTGGCAACGCTGTTGAATCTAAAGCTCGACAGGTGCAAACCACAGACTCGCAGCACCACCCGCATCTGCTCCACGTCAATAGAACCAGATCGGCTCGAATCACGAGACTCTAGTTCCGCTTGCAGGTCACCAATTGACCACTTCTTCGCTTGTATATTTTCGCACAACAAGAGTGCAAATTCAGAGCGCAGCGCTATGATTTCGCGGAAGTGATTAACAACCTCACTCAACGTGGCACCATCCACACTAAAAATGCTGCTGACCAGGACAAAGCTCCGAAATATCTGCGGTTGCAAGAGGAATGTGTTCAGAGCTAAAGGAACTGGAATAGCTAGCACCTCCAGAAGTCCCAGGTCAGCATAAACGACCTCGAGCTGGTAAATCACACACTGTACCACCAATGCAAGATAAAAACCATTGAGCATCAACAGCATCATCACTGTGAAGTGCCACGATTTCCGCGAAAACCAGCGAATCTTGATCCCTGGAGTTGACTCGGATTCCACGCTGTATTTGCTTCTGTTGAGGTGGCGCTGTTTGCGCTGGCTTAACTCGCGCTGCTCTTGCACTTTTTGCATGACCAAAAGCGCTTTGCCTGCATCCTCTTCAGTCCAGGCCCGTGCTTCTTCGCGCGCGATGGACCTGAGACGACTCTCCAAAGTGGATTGGTCTGCTGACATTCCAGCAGCTTTCAGTAGCTGTTGAACGCACGAACGGAAGTAAGCAAAGACAACGGCATGTAACGCCAGCAGCGTCCAGGAAAACCCTATCAGCACAATCACAAGACCACGCCGCCTTGCCAACGCTGGCTCACCATAATTCAAAGCTATTGTGATCCCCTCCAGCACCCAAGCCACACCGAGTAGCAGAGCCCACATTGGTGCACCAACATCGGTCATGTGTGTGATCTGGTTATTTTGCGCCTGCCGAAGGTACTTGGCAAATGGGAAGAGCTGTGGCAGCTCGAATCGATTAAGGAACAAGTGACGCAGCAAGCGCAAATGAACGAGCTCCTGTGTCTCTTGTGCCCGGTTAAAAGCTGGTGACGTGAATTCATCAGCCAAGTCTTTTGTTGAAAGAAGTTCGGCTCGGTCTGCTTGGACGTTGTGTTTTCGCAGTACGAGAAAGATGCAGACGGCCTGCAAAATGAGTGCCAGCGCCAGGATGAAAATGGTCAGGTCTGCGACCTGGAAGGCTGTCATGGCAGCACTGCTACCGTCGACGCTAGATACTTCCTTTATCACTTTGAGTCCGAGTCCGATGAGTCCGAGAATCATTAACTCGCGATACGCTTTGCTCAGCAGCTGCTGGTACTTTGTGGAGACGGCGGCGTGCCGTTCCAAACGGTGCAGCACACGCTCAAACATCAACAGGCACACCACCAGTATGCTCAGATGCAGCAAAACACGCCATAGCTCGACGTCGTCCCCCACACGAAACAGCGACGTGTTCCCCATTTCGTTTTCAGGAGGCCGTGAAGATTCGAAATAACTCGTCCAACCCTTCATGCTGTCGTGTTTGTTTTGCAATTATTTATGGCATGGCAAACTTTTACCACAATACTACTATAGAAAATGCCCGCCCAAGAAGACTAAGCCTCGTGCTCAGCCGTGTAATTGTAATAAATCTGGTTCTCGTACTCCGAGCCACAGTAGGGGAACGCTGTGTCGTCATCTGATGGGGTAAAAAGACTCTTGCCAGTCGTGTACGTCACGTAGCACCCAAGTATGAAGCACACCACGGTTACAATTAGAGCAGCGGCCTTTTCGTAGATAGGGATGGTTCTCCACGCCTTCATGAGGTAAAATACGATTGGCAGCAGAATGCAGTTCACCGTGATGCAAGACGCCCCCACGAAATCCGAGAAGTCTGAGAAGTGGTCTTGGAAAATGATCGAAAGCACGACCAAGATGGCAACAATGACGATGCGTAGTGCGATATACTTAACGGTGTTCTTTCCACCGCGGTACTCTGCCGCTTCGGCCTCCGGATCGTCCTTAAATTCGCGCTCGCTGTCGCCCACAGACACGTAGGACATCTTGGAGCTGCGGCGAGACTCCGTTTGGACAATAGCTGGCGTTACGGCCTCGGCGTAACTGAGACCGGCCTCCATGTCCAGGGTCATCCTCTTGTGCATACCCAAAGCCAAACGCTCGGCGATGTAAAAGGCCGGGTTGATCAGTACAGAGAACGCGATCGTAATGTGTAGCTGCATGAACAAGTAGGCCAGCACCACGGCGCCCCAGCTCGGCTTAAAGCCCAACGTGGTCATTCCGGTGCTTGAATCCGGGTAGATGGTGAATAGCAGGTTGCCCGAAATCTGGCAGCCCACGGCCGAGTACGCTGTAGTAGCAAGAACCAGGAACAGGCACGAGATAAAGCTCACGGTAACCAGAACAACACGAGGCATGCGTGTGGGGTCGCTATGCTGTCGCTGGAGGTCCGGAATGACAATACCAGCTCCATAGGCCAGTGCCAAATTGCCGAAGCAGCCCAGTACTTGCGAGATCTTGAGATCAGGCGAGGGCACAGTAGGGTGGCCGCGCATGCCATACATGACGACAGCCACACCGATCACGTCAGCAATAATGGTGCCTAGGCAACCAGCGAAGGCGGCGCCAGCGCCTTCCTTGAGCGTCGGGATGAGGCATACAGGCAACACCATGAGTGCCATGAGGATGATCCACACGGTGGCGCTAAAGGCGTCCGGGAAGAGGCCGTCAAGGAGAGAGCCACCAAGCACCAAGAAGACACATGGAATAAGCAGGCATGATCCCATCTGAGAGATGACGCAGAGCCAGCGGCCCCACTGCCCCATGCTCCACTCGCCCAAGTCTCCGAAAGTCTTGACTGACTTGGGGGCGAGCAGAATAACTTGCGACATCTTGACAGATGCGTAGGTGTTGGCGAACGCCATGAAGGCCATAGCAATGACGGCGATCACGGGACCGGCACGTGAGAAGTTGCCGGGCATACCCAGAGTGCCGATGCCGTACATGCAGCAAAACAGGTTGAAGGACGTCTTGGCGTCCTCGAAAGTGAAGAATGGCATCTTCGACGGTGGTGGAGGCGACGCGAGCCGGACAAGGCAAAAACCAGAATGACAGACACGGAGCCAGGCGCGAGTTCTTGCTGGCTGCCAGCCAGCGTCGGCAGGGGGGGGGGGGGCTGGTCTCAGCGTGATGGGCGCATCGTCCAACTACCAAAAGCGAATCTGTAACGGGGTTACACGTAGCCACTTGGTTACGTGGAGGGTTCTCGAAAGTTGGTGTAAGACACACCAATGGTTACACTTTGCAGACCGCTGGTCTGTATGCATTTAGGCTTCCTATTGGTAGATAAGCATTTCTTTCTACCAATTAGATTAGCACGGTTCTGACAGCCATCGGATGGCAGAATACCTTGTATCAGTTTTAGGAGGAAACCCAGTCCAGACATAAATCATAAATAACAGTTCTCATTGTTAACCCAAAACGGCTTTTAGCTTTTCTTATTTTAGTAAATCTATACTTTCGGACGAAAGTATAGTTAATATAAGTTCAAGCAAACTACGCTTCCTCGTACATGTGCGCTAACGTGTAAGCCGAAGTAGTGGGCACAGAGTTGGCCCATTACAGAATCCTGTCGAATCGCAAAGACAGCGATGGCAAACCGGACGTTCGCGCATTAGCGAGAAACACGGTTGCTCGCGAACCGCAATCCGAAACGTTCTCAACGGTAATCAACAGGAAACGTGCGCCTCAGTCGACCGCGCCAGCGCTGCCCCGACGTGGTGGCCCGTGATCTCCAGCAGCTAGCAGTGGGCATCTCTGACCGAGATCAAGCCAGGCGACTGAGGATACCTTTCACGTCGTTCAGAGACGTGAAAGCGAGGATCGCAGCGACAACCAACCAAGCAGTGCAATCCTCGACTAAGGCCGCCTTCTCCGTGACCAACGTTGTGGTCACCACCGACGCGGCAGTGCCCTCGGCGGATGCAGCTGTCGTGACTCTGACGGATGTCGTGACATTGAGTGCCAAAGCCGTGCCGACAGTCGTGTCCTTCTTCGACGCAGACGCGGCGGCGAGACAAGACCTTTTCAACAAATTAAGAGGCTCTACTGTGTCTGCGGTGTGCTCCGCTTAGTACGCGCTCACAGACACGGAGCTTTGCTCAGAGATGATTCGGCTCCACTAACTTGGTAAGCCCGTACATTTTTTTTGAATGACACACATCTGAATCTACGACAAAGGTAAGTCCGTTCAAGTTATCATCGACAAGGAGTGGACAAGGAGCTGCAAGGTCGGCCTAGAATGCGTGATGGCGCTGATGGCTACAGGAATTCCTGTATACCACAGCAGAAATATGATGCACTATAAGCTTCTAACGATTTCCTACGAAGCCTCGATGGTCGCTCTCGGTGGTAGCGCGAACATGACCAAGGCTGCATGGTCGAGGAATGACGAGTTTATTTTCCATGTCGAAGGACCAGCCGGTGAGTGTTGAAGATTTCTGCTGCATAGATTTATTTGTTTAATTGGTTTATTACTTCGTTTTTTTTGTAGCTCACGTCCAAGCACGCTTCAACTCGTTGCTGGAGAAGTGTGTTCGAACGACCCCAAGCGACCTTACTTTAACGAAGGGAAATCGTTATTCTAGCGAGCCGACCGAGAACGGTTCACAGAATACTCAGGACACGCAGAATACCCAGGACACTCAAGACTTAGATGCTTGCCACGACACTGCAGACACGATGGCTATCGACGACGAAAACACAGCTGATATCACGCAGGCACTCGTTCAACCTTCATGGTGGAACGATTGGGCACAGACACTTGGTCACGACGACTACCAAGTCAACACTTGCATTCGCTAGCAATCTCCGCCAGTCTTTAGCATAATTCGTTGCCAGAAGCTGCTGTGTCGAAGACTTTACTGTTTAGTGACAGCAACGCCCGCTCACGACCTGCTTGATCATTCGCCGCAAGAAAAGCTGCCACAACATTGCTTTCATCTTCGAAATTGCTGGTAATGCCTGCTTCTGACCGCAAGACTAGTAGGTGCGACTCGCATTGCTGGTTGACCAGCTCCTCCAGTATAACACGGGCGTAGTAAGATATCATGCGTTTGTCTGCTACGAGTTCTTTTAGCGCGCCATGCCACCAGTAGTTGACGGCAAAGATAAATTCGTCTGAGTCCACTTGATGCCACCACCTCTCTGGGATCACAAGAGCGATTGCAATAGGATGGTCAACGATACCAAGATCAACGCAGTTAACCAATTTGAGCTGATGATAAACCAGCGCTAACAGGAGATCTAATGTTGGAGTTACTGCCGCTCCAACCACCTCGCGATGGATGGGCTGCGAATTGGATCTTCTGGACCCGTGTTGCAGTCATTTCCTATGTTTTAGCTTTGTAGGAGTGTCGGTGTTGAGGCGCTTCGTACTTGGTCTACAATTCACATTCGGGAAATTGATGATCGTCGCGGCTGGTATCTCTGTTGGATTTACCGGATTTGCAGTGGGATTTCCCGTACCCTTTGTGATGCTGGTTGGAGGCGCTCCAGACGTACTCGTTATTGGTGTGATGGTTGTTCTCGTGTTTGGCATAGCGCCATTTCGTAGCACTCCCCCACTCTGTCCTCAGCTCGTGAAATTCCACAACTTCCTGATGACTCACGAGGTTCTAATTGCCGTCTACCCATTCGTTAAAGTATGGTACGCTTTCGCGGCAGCCAACTATCAAGTCAACGCAATGCTGCTGCTACTGATCTGGACATTTGGTGCCAATAAATCTGTCGGGCGGCCCATTCGTGAGATGGAAGATTACGTGCCTCAGCTCGTGGCATTCAATGTCGACTATTTCAGCACGCTCTTCGTGTCTGTGTGCATGTACAACTCTGGTTTTATACAAGTATCAGCTGTTGCCATTTTAGTAGACGTAGTGTTCACGCTGATGGATTTTCAGGACTTACGTTCGAATGCCAACCATCTGTACAACTTGTTTCGCGACCACAAAAGATGGAGTTCCTCCGCCAAGACTACGACGACTTGCTCACGCTCTTGCTTGAAGTGGTTCACAATCCAGAGGCTCATAGTGCAAACTCTCTTCCCAACGTACGTCTCTGGGCTTGTGAGCCCCACTCACTTCCAAGTGAGCGACTAGACGCACTCATGAAGCTGGAGAGCTTAGACGTCTACTGCTCGCGGTCTCATCATTTACACGCTATTATCCCCAATTCTCGGAACCTGCTGGACCCGTGGCATGCGTGGTGGAGAAAACATCAGGCAATATGACGCGTGCTGATGGCCGGCCTACCGACCAAGAGAAATCCGTAAGTGTCGTTGATTCTGAGCACTCAAAGAAGCTGATCATTCAAGGTCTTCAAATATTATTTCACTGCGAATACTTGATACTAGTCGAGTACATCGAGTGCGTCATTCCAATCGTTTTCGTGATCTACAATCCTAACGTCATCTATGGGCCTGGGGGTGCCGATAGTTGGCAGAATGGAGCTGTTGGGAACATTCTACTATTTGCAGTACTGGAAATCGGCTCTTTCATGGTTCTGAAAGTGCTCGATCAGCGCAAGATGTAGGTATGGATTTTACCCTTTGCTTCAACTGGCTTCGTTCAAAATCGGTATAGGCGCTGCTATCAATCGCAAAAGCCAACGCTTTTGCTTAAACAAATACAAAAAGTACTGCCTACGGGAGCATAGATCTCTTTACACACTTTTCACATGGCACTGTACATGCACAAATACTGTGTTTTGCACGAAAACCCTTCGACAACCTCGTCGCATTTTTTATGGCTGTCACTTAGCTAGACTATTTAATCTTACTTATTAGCTTCCTGGTATAATTTGAGGCCTCCTAACGACATCCTATGGCCAACTACCGCCCATGTTGAAGGGGTATTAATAACTATCCAGAAGGCGAATCTGTCCTTGTTCGTATTTTTGGCGCCGTCCGCTTTTAGTGACAACTCGTCGGCACAGAGGTCGGTGGACAAGGCGGCACAAGTCCGTCGTGCGATGCATCTGTAAATCTAGCTCCACCCAAGCAAATCTACGCCATGTTCACTAGTTTGCCTCAATAGAACCAGCACGCGCATCTCTCCATACATCAATGTCGACTCGCGCCTCACCGAGCGATATCTGGCCAGCGCGCCCATGGCCCGCCAGGACCACCAATTGGTATCAGCTTGTGCAAGTTATTCCCAGGATTAACGCTATTCTGACTTTGAAAGTCAGAATAGATAATATGAGAATATCTTTTAAGCCAATAACGTCTTAGCATTTGCCGGAAAGGGGTAGGGCAGATTAGGCTATTCCTATTCTTATTCTCGATATTTTGAAATGGGGTTTCAAAGTAGCAAAGTATAAGAGTGATTTTTGAAAAATATTTGTAAAAAAAATCAGACAAAAAATGCGTCTCCGGAGCTGATTTTTCGAGTGGAACCCCAGGACCGCCAGCCACGCCGCGACTCGCCAGCACGAAGACACGAGTCACCATGCGCTGACCCCGAGTAGCAAGCCGTCGTACGCCTCACACGAGGAGCGAGACCGTGCGGGTGTGTCGTAACCGAGATACAGCGAGGGGTAAGTGCATCACGGTGAAGCCTTCGCCGGAGGATACATGGCGTAACGAGACACGGCGAAAGATAAATTATTCACATCGAGGAGCAAGCCATACGCTGGCAGTGCGAGGAGGAAGTGGTGTTGTAGGCCGCGTGGAGCGTCTACGCACGCAGTAGTCTGCGAGCGAGCTGCTACTGTAGACGCCACCCATCGCCCCGAGATCAAGCGGTAGACAGAAAACTGTGGAAGGGAGAGGAAAAGAAACCTAGGCAGGCTAAACAGAAACCTTAGAGCTTCTTGCTGATGCATGTAATAATACTTGTTGCTCGTGATTTTCAAGTCTACACTGTATTTTTGGTGTCTCTGCAGCCCCTCGCCGAGGGGCCCTCGGTCGCTGTGCCCGTACGTATTCACAGCAGCAGCCGCCGCTGTCTCGACGTGGTCGACACTTGTCGACGTGGGGAGAGCAGTCCTTGGCTTCTCGGCGACGAGCTGCGGCTTCACGGTGGCATGGGGCAGCAAGCCACAGGTGCCAGCCAGTCAGTGTTCACATTGTGTCAAAACCATGAGTGGGGCTAATATTTAGGTCGTTTCAAGGTTGAATAAGGTCGTGGCTACGATCGAATGATCGGCTTAATTATTTGCGAAAATAATTATAATAATTGGCTTCTTTGAAACCTCCCAATGGACATATTTCAGGTCTGGACAAATTTCGGGCCAACAGCCATTCTATACTGCGGCGCGCGATACAGGCAAGGTCTCTTAGCGAACATTACTTAAAATGTAAGAATGCAATACGTCGAAGTAATGAATATTTTGGATAAGTGTGAGAATATACGATGGGCCTAGCTGCTGGGTGCTCAGCCACAGCCTGAAACAAGCGCGCTGATCGCCTGGCATGTACGAGGGTTTGCGAATAATGGAGATTAACCGAGCCACCTCAACGGCAGCTCTTGGGTCTGGTTTGAATTTGGCGATGTAACCCAAAGTGACCCACTCCGTCAATGTTAGATTGGCAAGGGTTTTGGATCTGGACAAGGCAACGTACAAAGTCTGGTGGGGTTTCTCCTGACCGCGTAAGACATGACACGACGACACCATTTTGCAGGTTTTCCCCTGTAACATCTCGGTCGTGCAGGTAAATGCTAGAACCATAGGGAACTGCTTAACAGTGATGGAAGACTGGGAGAGGTTCGGAATTTTTGATAGGTTGACTTGTGCCGACATGCGTGGTATCCCGATCACACCCGGTTCGAACCCCGATACCAGTAGGGGATGCCTGTAGTGATCACAAAAAAGCACCCGGTACTGAAAAAACTTGGAAATGGTCACCAACGGAACGCTAGCCACAGTTGTCGAAGTTGTTTTTGCCTGTGACTGACGCTGATATAATCACGATCGAAACCTCTGAGGAATCTGTTATTCGAGTTGTGAACCCTCCTGATCTCATTCTAGTTCGGCTTCATGGTTGTACAAGGGACAGAAAGATATATGCGCATGGAAATCCTGTCTGTAAGATCATCATTAACATTCATGATGCGCTCGAGAATGGGTCGAGATCAAGCTGCTGTATGAGCAGGTAATTCACGCAGTGGGGCCCGGAAATCCAAACTTGTTTTCAAAGCCATAGCGCGATTAATAGCGCAACGAAGCCGATTTGTTGAGACGACAACCGGGCGATAATAGTTTTTGGGTCCCGCCACGTCACGAGATAGAGGCGGGGTTTGCAGGACCCGGCAGTTGAATAGATCGATGTGACGAGAATTAATTTTACCCCACCGCAGAGCTGCCAGGATATCGGCGTATACAGGGTCTTCTCTCAAGCGCATATTTTCAGTGAGAAAAACAACAAACTTAATTGCCCGGTAAAGGTTGGCGCCTCCATGTGGTAAGAACTTGTAGTTTCGGGCGGGGTTGAAAAACCTGGTACAAAGGAGAGTATTCTGAGAATGGGTATGTAAACCAAAACTAATTTATGAACTTACACACCGCCCCCTTCATTGTAGCCAATATCCACATAGCAGCACGACCTTTCCTCCCTTTATACGTCCTTGTTGAGACGCGATGTCCTTGGATGCAAGATCAGCTGATCCGGTCGGACACACGCCAAGGCCGACAGGCAGTGTTGGGCATTTTTTTTTACTTATTTTTTTTTTACCTTTTTACGTGAAAAGGGCTTTTTACGGCACTAAACGACATTTCCACGAGGGCTTTTTACATTGTTGACGTAAAAAAGATATGGTGAGCAGCTTCAACATGCCGAATCTTTTCAGCTGTGCTAGCAGCCCAATCACTTCCAAACTTATTCCGTCACTACTAAGCCCCGCCCCCACGCAGAGACTTCCCTCCAGAACCAAGTCCCATCCATGGAGCTCCTGCCCGGGCTGAGAGAAGAGTTTCCAGAAAGAGCCAAGCGTGGACGTCCCGAGCAGCCTCAGCGCGAACTTCTTTCGTTTGAAGGAGAAGTGCAACAAGACAATGTGGTGGACGGTGTGCAAGTACAGCTATGCTGAATATGTGAACGATAAGGAAAACATTCCCTTTCCAATCGCTGTGCATGGACGCAAGGAAGCCTGGGAAAAACATTTGGAAGCGTGTGAGCGCTATGCACGTGTAACGCGCGTGCGCCGAGTTGCTGACAACTGCGGATCGGTGTGTGAGAATGGTGATGCTAGCAAGAAACATTGTATTCCGACGCCAGATTTTACCTCAACTGAGATCAAGACATTCTGGCGCCTTCTTCTTGAGTATCAGGCTGAGGCGTTGCTTCCTGCTTCTTTTGTTGAATTGCGGTCGTTCAAGCGGCTGCTTACCTTCCTGAATCCTCGTTGTGCAGCTACTGGTGCTGTGCCTCGTCGTCACGTGCTGGGTGGTCAAGTGCTGAATGAGTATTCAGATTTACACTCAATCGAGCAGCGTGACGACGTAATAGCGATACAGCAGCAAACTGGTGGGAGAATTAATATGATGTCTGACGTGTGGGAAAACGTCGCAAAAAACATGTACTGGGTTGCCAAGTCGCTCTTTTTGGTCACGTGATGACGTACGGCTTAAGGCCGACTGGAGATCGCCATGATGGCCTTGCAATCGCCCAGCAGATCGAAGAAGTTGTGGGGGAGCTTCGTGACGGCGGGTGGAAGGTGGGGGGCAATTGTGACTGACAATGCAGGGCAATGCAGTCGAGCCCGTCGCATATTGGCGTTGCGGCATCCAGATATTGCACTTGTTTTTTGCTTTGCTCACGATGTGAACAATCTGGTAAAAGCAGTTCTAAAGAACGTCTTCAAGGAGGTGTCGGAGCATGCGGCAGGTGTGGCGAGTTTTTTTAACACGTCTACTTCGAAATGGTTGGTTCAAGCTGGCGAAGCGATGGCCAGTCGGTACGGAGACAGCTTTGTCATTTTCTCGCTTTGTGAGACACGCTGGAACTCGATGCAGGCCTGCTTTGCTTCACTTGTGCGAGTGCGTGCGGCCCTTGAAGATTTGGCGTTCAAGTATCGAATATCAGCGCATTTCCCACGAAGCTTTGTCACCTAGGGAAAACACAATTTTGGCTTGATTTGGAGAATGCTGTAAAGGTTGTTCGTCCCCTTTGTGTTGCTTCATTTCGCTTGCAGCGAGATGAAAACACTGTCGCTGACGTCGTGGTTTCTTATTTGGAGATCTACCGTGGATTTAATGCCACCGAGTGGTGTGACGCTCTGGTTGATTGTGTGGAGTCTCGATGGAATGCGTGCGAGCAGCCTCTATTTGTCCTTGGGTATTATCTTCATCCTATCCACATTGCCAAGCCCCGTCATCTCCCTACAACAGTGCTGACTGGATTGGATGATGTGTGTCAATTTGCGCAGTATTACTATCGGCGCTTTGTTCACAATGATGACAGTGGGCTGCGAGGTGACATGTTCGCCTCGATTGAAGGTACCTACACAAGTTCTCACACAACCGACTTTAGTACAGAGTTGGTGGTAAAGTTTTGGGAGTATGAAAAGAAAACCAAGCCCGATAGCAAGTTGCCTGTTCCGGCACTTACCATCTTGTCCATTGCGGTCAATACAGCAACCTGTGAACGTCTCTTCAGCGAGCTGGCACTCATTCATACCCCAAAGAGGAACCGATTGGGGGCCGATAAGGTCATGAAACTGCAGATACTGCGTCAACACGTTCCCGAGAAGAATAGAAGCGAGAACGTGTTGCCATCTAGCCCAAATAAACTTCTCCGGACCATTGATTCTCGTGAACGTCCCCGCATTGCAACACCACAGAACTCAGGTCGAGCTCCGCCTCAGACAAAAAACAGAGTAGCTTCGACGCCTGCTCGTCAGCTTCAAAATGGCCGTGGAACATCAGACCATCACCTGCAAGGTAGATGCACGACACCTTCGGCAGTACAAAATTTGTTTGCTGAGCAACCTGGAGTTGGAACTCAGTCGTTGGGGCGTGGTCCGCGTCAAAATGAATTTGAAACACCCGAGCGTCGACCAAACCACGTGCACAATGCAGCATCGCGCGAACAAACTAGACCCAATTCCAGCCAATGTAACACTTCAGCGGATCACACTATCTCCTGTGCTAATTCTGGAAATGGATATCCAGTCGCTGTTGGAGAAGGCGGTGTTGTTGCTCATAATTTAGTGGCTGAGTTCGATGGGCTCCTTAGTGCTACTGAATTGGACGTGTATCTTGAAGAATTTGTCTGGGAAGAATTTGGGGACGACGGTGATGAAGAAACTGTCGGTGTCTGGGACCGTATCCTGGGTGCTACTAGAAGTAGCAGTGCAAACGGCAACGGTGAAGGTACTGGTGCAGACAGCAACAGCGCGGAGGGTGCTGGTGCAGACGGCAGCAGTGGCCGTGATTCGCCTCTGATAACCTCGCGACTGGGATCGTATGCAGATTCTATCCCCGCAGCTGATCGCCGAGAATTTCCTGGGGACAACGAACCCGATTTCCCTCAGGAAAAGCGTTTATCAGTAATTCGAGCACGAAAGACAACGTTGGCAACTCTTATTGGTGGTTCCTCGGTAACTGAAAGTGGGCCCACACTATAACCAACAGAGGCCTCGACGGACTAAACAGAGCTGTGGAAGGGTATCGGGTACGTTGTTTGTTTTAATTTTGATGTGCTACGCTGGTGTGCGCAAAGCTAACTGGGTAATGAATGCTAGATGCAAGGTACCACGAGCAGGTCAACCAAACATGAAGGAAGCTGTAGACTTGTGAAATTCATATACATAGTATGCATATGACTTCGGTTAGCTATCATCCCTACCGCTAATCGACCAATTGCAAACTCCGCTGTTAGCGATGAATGCCGCGCTGTGCGGTGGGGTCTTGCTTTGTGGTGTAACTCATTAAAGATGGCCTCATCACATCGGCTCATGACGGCTGCGTTGCGCGGTGAGTACTCAACTGATAGAGCTGCGCATCTTGTCCGGCCATCTAGTGTAGTTTATCGACTACACTTGCTGCGAGTTTATTGTGGCTAGCACCTATTTGTCTCCTGCATGAGCTTATTGCCCAGTAGCCTCTTGACCCCCAGGAAACTCGGCGCCCATTGCACGTGCTCCTCAGCGACATGCGTGACAGCAGCAGGAGCAGCTCGCTCCTCCTAGTGCTCCGTCGGTGATCGTGCACCTTCAAAATGCTCGGCACCTGGACTAGGTTACGCCTGGGCAAACCGTACAGTTCATCACGATCTAATCTGGCGAGCGCGTCAACGGCGTTGGCATCAATGTGACAGATGTCTCGGGGATGAAGTCTACCTTGTACTATAGCGGCCATGGAGATCCGAACCTGGCGCAGGCGATTATATAATATCCATGGAGGCTCACTAGGGCGAGTAGGAGCTAAAGTCCGAATTTACCTGCCCTCCTCCAAACTAGTAGATAGGTAAAGCCTCCCCGTTGCGAGAAGAAGACCGCCAATGCATATTCCTCGGTGATTGTGGCTCTCCCCGCAGTCTGATATATCCCTTCAATTTCCACTTTTAAAAGTCTATTTTTTACATTTTTTACGGGCTTTTCCACTTAATTAAAGTAAAAAGGCATATAAAAAACCAACACTGCGACAGGAGTCACAAAAAACTTCAAGTGAACAGTGCAGCATGAATCTGTTTCCGCAATCCCAGACCGATGTGCAATTGTCATCATCGCAAAGGGTATAACTCAAGTAGCGCGGGTATTCCGACCTACAGGTACCTCGACAGCAACGCACACCACCTTCATCCATGTCGTTCTCGACCTCGAGAGCATCCGAAGACAGATCAATCACGTTCCAGGCAACCTTCGCCACGTTTGGCGGCCATAGCTTCACCTCAATAACTTCATGCGTCGCCCCTGTGCCGACACGCTGCTGCTGCGCATCCGAAGACGAGCCCTTACTATCCTGGACACAAGAATGCAGCTGGGTACCAGAGGACGGAGGCAACGTATCCTTGGCAATGGCATGTAGCTCCGCTCGAGGTGACTGCACTTGGTTGGCTGGCACAAAGAACATGTCCAGCGCTAATTGACGCCAAACGGGTGGATACCTCCCAGGGACCAGCATGTATGTCGTAAGCAGAATTATGCCAAAATAAACAGACACATCAACAAAAAATCCGTCCAATGTGTTTGTGTTAGCTTGCAGTCGAATCGCCTCGCCCAAGGAGCGACTTATTTCATTTCAACACGGCGAGACTTTTTTTTATCCAAAAAGACATATACCTAATCACCCGAAGGGTCTGACCCCCCCCCCCCCTCACACACATACATCTGGACCCTCTGTTTTGGCAGGTTTTCGGTCCATGTTGACGTCATAAATGTGATTAAAACAGGTGCTGTAACGTTTCGCCCCGTTGTACTCTTAGCTTTTCGATAAGTGAACAAATTCAAGTTAATGAGGGAAAAAGGGACCCGAAACTACGCGAGCTCTGCTACTAGGTGAAGACCTGAAGACTATAGTAGCTAGAACTGATGATGTGTTCCGAAGTAGGAGAAATGAAAAGTGAGATCTAGCTACATGCAGTAAATCGGCAAGTTGCCGATGGCTGTATCTAGCCGGACGTGTGAGACTGGACCTCCCATCCCGAAGGGGATCGTTAGCGCGTCTTCGTAGTGAATAGGCAGGCTGCTGTGCTTCACTAGATACAGTTCGAGGCTATTAACAGAACTCCTGGTATCAGTGACGGACGTGAGTGTGGTCAGGACAGGATTGTGGTTTTGCTACAGTATACAAAATCAAGTCAATAAGGAACGGTCGACGTTGTGGCCAATTGTTCACACAGCCCGTTCTACGTGTCTTTGGCGCGTCTGACATCACTAGATCTCAAAACCATTTAGTATGAAGTTCAGAAGTTACACAGCTGGCAATAATAATATTGAAGCACACGAAAACACGATTTGACACAAGATAGGCAATCAGTATCTTGATTATCTTAACCATTTCGTAAAAATCTGTGATACATGCCTTTAACTACAATTCTCACGAGATATGCTACAGTTGCGTTAAATCTTCGTCATCGTCTGATCCTTCACTGCACCCTCGATCCTCAAGCGACATACGCTGACGAAGTCGACGGCGCTCCCGGTATCTGTCCTGAGCACGACGCCTCTTTTTCTGCATCTCGCGGCCGATAGAAACTAACCTGTTTTGCCGTTGACGGTATTCGTCACCGTTCGTCGAACGGAGTGGATAGTAGCCGATATGATAGTTTGTCAGTGCCGCACACGTCTGAAAGATGTCATCATAGAGGTCCTCTCCCCATCTATATTTGTCGGCGCAAATGCGCCAATGTCCACACAAACGCCCAAACCAATTTTCCACAATGATGCGGTCGCTGGATATGTCGGCATTTTGCTGGGCAGCCGCCGCTTTCGGGTTGGAACCCTTCATCGGATGGATGCAGCGGACGTGCTGCTCAAGGCCCTGATAACCCTTGTCGGTTAGAACGGCCCATTCGTCGGGGTACTCGGTGTTCATGAGACCCACGTCCCGCAAAGAACGGTCCTCGTTCGACTTTCGACGCGTTGCGTGGTGGAAGGCCTCGTTGTGTCGGAACAGTGTAATGTCGAGGGTGTTGCCACGGGCATGCTCGGCGCAGTTAATGGGAAAGCCGCGTGGACTTACGGATACTTCTACCGTGTAACCGTAAAGTTTGTGCTTCGCACTGTAGAAGGGAAGGGCTTTTCGGCCATGCTGCCAGCAGGCCGGTTGGCCTGCTGAAACGTCACGTCCGTGGCGTACAGCGCGCACGGGTGATACACAAACGTGTTGCCCGAGGTGACAAGCATGCGCATCGTATCTTCTTGGGCTTTTTCAGCCACCCAGTCGTCATACAGTCTTGGCGCAATAGCACGAATAAAACCCGTAATGGTCTTGATAAACGTAGGCGTTTTGACGTGGAAAATGCTGGATAGCATCTCCCACGTTCCGCCATTCTTCATCACGACAAGCAGCATAAACAGCACGTTCTTGCCTTTGTAGACGGAGTGCTGCCCACGTCCAACGTTCCAGTGTAGGGTGACGTGAGCACGCACGGACATCCACAGCGTGTTCAGCTCACGTGGCGTAAAGTTTGTGAGGCGAAGGATGGCATCACCGCTTTCGCTTTCTTCGGCCACGCGGGGGTACTCTTCGAGCTCTTGGCGGCGGCTGTTGTCGCGTTCCTGTAGCATGAGCAGCACGGACTCCAGGTGCTGGCGGCGGGAAGGGCGGGGCATGTTGCTTGGGTTTTGTTGAGGAGGTTAGGTAGGTTACTTGGCACGAACTTTGATGAATCGGAAGTGAATGCTTGCATTGCCACAATAGATGACTTGTGTATCCTCGCCTCACTTTATTCTAGAAGATGCAAATCGGTGAGAGTGATTTAGAAAAATCGAGAAGATGAACGTTATTTGTATCTCGAATATCACCCATATTCGGGTATGATTTATATAATTTCACTAGAGTTTTCTCGGTAGGGACAGATACACTCGAGTATTAACAACATACTTCTATAAAGCTTTACTGGTTCGATAGCAGAGAGCTTCCTGTTCACTTCAAGCCCTCACTCGACTCCGAGCGAGTCATTATGCTTAAGTTATAGCTACCCAAAAGTCTCCTTCCATCCCGTCCGCTATGCTCCAGGACTACCGTCCTAACCGCTCCAACTTAACCAAGGCAGAGCGATACCAGTGCGACATTGACGCAGTTGACGCCGGTATTCCTGTCCGCGAAGCTGCGAAGCGTTTCGAGGTCGCTCGCGAGTCTCTACGACTGCGTTTCCTCGGTTTACGTCCTCTTGACTGCCGCTGTGGCCCTCAACTTCTGTACATCAACGAAGACGTCTACTCGAGGCCATCGAATTTCGCGCTGCGAGGGGTATGTGCATTGGAACCTCTCAGTTCCGAGAGCTGGTCCGCGAAGCAGCACTGGCAACGTCTCTGAAGCCTGTTCCGGACAACTTTCCTGGCAAGAAGTGGGTCAAAAGCATCATGAGACTATCTCCTACCGCAAAGGACAAATACTAGATGCGAAGCGTGCTGAATGTTCAAATGAGCAAACAATACGCCTCTATTTTGACAATCTCTCGTGCGATGGTGGATCTCGGCGTGATTTCCGATCCGTCACGAATTTGGAATTGTGACGAGACTGGATCGGAAAGGGTGCTTTGCTCTAAAGGACGGAGCGCTAATGTTCGGCGTCAGTATGATGGGCTGTGTGAATACTGTTGGCGAACGGATCCCGACTATGTTTATCTTTGCTGGAGCCCAGCGCAAACTTCAGTGGCTATGTGGCGCCCCAACTGGTTCTGTTTCTGCTGTGCCTGAGTCGTCCAACATCAACTCCGGGTTGTTCATGAAGTGGCTCAAGTGGCTCGTTGCCAAGCTACCCCCGGTCCGTCCACAACTGCTAATTTTGGACGGCCATTTAGCACATGTGTCCATTGGTGTTGTAAAGTTTGCTAAAGAGCACGTTGTGCACTTGTTTGTGCTTCCTGCACACACATCTCACTTTCTTCAGCCATTAGACGTGGCTGTGTTCCAGTCCTTTAAAGCTTTATACAACGGGGCTGTAAGCCGTTTCCCGTTACAGCACAAAGGAGGACTCCCAAGGAAGGATGACGTGGCAGGCATGGCTTGTGTGCCATTTGAGACTGCATTTTCGAGATCAAATACTAAACGCGGTTTTAAGAATAGCGGTATTTTTCCTCTCTCACTGGAAATAATGCTGCAAGAGATGGTGGGAAGCAGTAAAAGTGCAGTATCAAACAACAAAGCATAAAAAAACGCTTGCTCGACATCACACCATCTTTCAGCCACACTTTAACGGGGAACCGGTTTCGGAACGTGTGCAAATGGCGATGAAGAGACGCCATCTTAGCCTCGACACACTCAACGTCGCGTGTTTGTCCCTCAAGATGGTGGATTCTGTTGCGAGGCCCAGACCCAAGGGCGATTTCGTCGACACTGCCGCATCTGGTGGCAAGCTTCTCACATATGAGGAGATGGAGGCGGTTGCGGAGTCGAAGGCGGCAGCAGCGGAGGCAAAAGTGAAAGCAAAACGGGAAGCAGCAGAGGCGAGAGCAGCAAAAAAGGTGGAAGCGGCGGCTCTGAAGACTGCACGACAGACAGCTGCTGCCGCAGCGAGGTTGAGACGACACAGCGAAAGAAGAGAGCGTCTTTAATTCAGAGAGGGAGGAAGAAGTTAGCTGGAATGACGCCAGACCGAGCAGAAGGTGTTATCGAAGGAGTTATCGACGAAACAGTTGTAGCTTTTTGCTGATGTTTAGATAGATGTTGGTCAATAGTGAACGGAAGTGCTTTGAAGGTGACTGCAAAAGTGTCCTCTTGTGATGACTTGAATTTTGGCAGGGGTCTTCAGGTGACCACACCTACACGTCTGGACCGGATAGAGTACACGCAGCCTATAGCAAAATACAAATATGTCCAAGCCTTGACCCCTGGACTCCAATAATGTATTTCTTCAGAAACCTGAACAGTGCGACGGAGATAGGATGTTGTCCGCGCAAACGTGAGCTCAAGCTTAAAAGCTTAGCGCAGTCAGCAAACGGACAGCTTGTGAGGGGACAAAGCTAAAAGCCAACAGTAGCTTGATAAGTTGGCTAGCAACTTGTTCGATAGGCGAGACCGTAACCTTGGTTTACTCAACTCGTACTAGAGCCTAATTTGCAAGCCACATTGAAGCGCGCAATCCGACTTGTACGTATCACCGAAGACGACACATTAATATCCAACAAAAAGCAAACAAAGCACAAATACAACACACTACACTGTATTTGTTGTTCCTGTTGTCGGATACAAAGTGAACCACTCTATGATATACTTCTCCATCAAGCTGCGCTGCTTTACATGATGCTGCTGCTTGATTTCGACTTAGTTAGTGCTGTTGCTGCGGACGTAGTACGGTTCGTCCTGGAACTCCTCCTCGCAGTACGGGAACAGAGTGTCGTCGTCCGAGGGCGTGAACAGCTCCTTGCCGGCGTGGATCATCACGTAGCAACCTGTGATGGCGCACACCACGATCACCAGCATCGACGCACCCTTGTCCATGAACGACATACTCTTCCAGAATACGCGCAGGTAGATGATCAGCGGCATCAGCAGGCAACTCGTCGTGTGGGCAGTGGCGCCCGTGAAATCCTCCAGGTCGAGGAAACGCTTGCGCGCAAGCACGGCAATGATCACAAGAATCGCAATGATGCAAATGCGAAGAGCGATGTAGCGCAGCGGGTTGTTGCGGTATGGTGCGTGAAGCTCCTCCTCCGTGATCTCCTCGCCGAACTCCAGAGCGACACGCAAATGCGACATACGGCCCTCCGTCTTCTCCACCAAGCTCGAGGCAGACACCTGGCGGTTAACTGTGTCCATGGGGGTCGAACTCTGCATGTATGAGCGCTTCTCCTGGATCTCCATGTCAAGGTCCACGTTGGCCTGGTCAGCCTCGCCGTTGAAGCGGACGATCTCGGGGCCCTGGTGCATGCCCAGAATCAGACGCTCGGCCATGAAGAACGGAGGCATCATCAGCGTCGAGAAAGCGATCGAAATGTGCACCTGCATGAACAGATAAGCCATCACAACGGCGCCGCGGTCAGCGGTGAAGCCCAGAGGGGCCAGGCCAAGAGGGTCCGACGTGCTCACGATCGAGTACAGGATGTTACCGGAGAGCTGGCAGCCACCGGCCGTGTAACCCGCAAGGGCCACAGCAATGAAGAAGGCCGAGATGAAGAGAATGGTGATCACCACCACACGCGGCATGCGCTGCGGCTGCGAGTGCTCGCGCTGCAGGTCGGGTACCACAATAGCAGCACCGTACGCCAAGGCAAGGTTACCAAAGCACGTCAGAACCTGGTGCAGCGTCACGTCCGGCGACGGGACCGAATCGTGGCCACGCATGTTCCACTGCAGGACCGACACAGCGATGATATCGGCGATGACCGTCCCCATGCAGCCGGCGAACGCCATGCCAGCACTCTCCTTCAGCGTAGGGATCAGGCACACCGGAATGACCATGAGCGCCATGAAGATGATCCAGAAAATCTGGCTGAACGAGTCCGGGAACAGCACGTCCAGCAGGGTGCTGCCCAACACCAGGAAGGCGCACGGCACCAGCAGACACACGCCCATCTGAGAGACCACCGTGAAGAAACGGCCCCACTTGCCTAGAGCCCACTCACCCAGGTCGCCGTACGTCTTCACAGACGACGGTGCCACCAGCATCACCTTAGACAGTTTGAGCGTGGCGTACGTGTTGGCGAAGATCATGAAAGCCAGGGCAATAGATGCGAACACCGGACCGGCGCGGGCGTAGTTGGAAGGCATGGCCAGCGAACCGATACCGCAGACGCAGCAGAAGAGATTGAAGGACGCCTTGGCGTCCTCCATGGTGAAGAAGGCAGACTTGCCGTTTGAGGTCGACATCGTGGAACGATCGCGACGAAGGAAGAAGGTCGAGCGGCGCGATGCGAAGGTGTTGCTGCTGGACTTCTCCGAGAGAAGAAAAATTCCAAAGTGAACGAGTTAAAGCACCTCTCAAGCAGTGCACACGGCTCATGCCATTTCTCCATTGTGAGTGCGCTGTGCTCAGTGAGAACGGCGGCCGAACAGAGCCGATCCGCTGTGGAGACTCTTTTTTCGGAGCAAGCATACTGTGCGCAAGTGTCAGGGTGTCAGACCCAACTTGGCTGCATTATCAATGCCAAGATTTGGCCGGCTTTGTGAGCCTCATGTCCCTGCTTGCAACAAGTTGCCGTTGCAGCAGACTTGCATCCAGGCGAGATACGGAGCACCAGATGAAGAAGACAAAGTGCCGGGCGCGGCAACCTCAGTTTAGGGATGCGCCCTCGACCGTCTCAGTTACTGCTTGGGATGCGCTTTCGCCAATCTCAGCGACTGTCACGGTGCGGCCTGAGGCGACGCCTTAGGTGTACATGTACGTACAATATCTACACTCTTACATGTATAACAGAGTTAGAGTTAATTGGCATGTAAAGGGAAGCCAAAAAATAGCGTCCCCGAACTCCGTCAAATCTTATCAATTCACCATACATGTACGATGACATTGTGTTCGCAGCCCATCCTCAGGATAACCGACTTTGGGACTGTATCGCGAGGGACGATATTCTGCTGCCTTTCCGGTGCAGGGGCGACCGCTCTCTCGCTAGGATCGCTGATCGCTGATGACAGCAGCTGACCGCGCGCTCCGGATTTCCGCGACTTCCGCACACTGTGGATTCCACACCAGGCAGAATGCCTTCGATCGAGAGCGAGCGCGCTCACTCTATTAATAATAGCTGGGGTGCATACTACTTCGAAGTATTAGTTAATATCTGTACTGCCGTAGTAGCGGACGGAGGGGTCAAAATGGGGCGCCCCCCCATTTTTCAAGACAATTTTCTCTGGTTTTGGGCGATTTCTACGGGAAAAGGGGTGACAAAGGGCAATTTCCCCCACCCCTGCCACCCTATTTCTGCGTCGCGCCCCTTTAAATTTTGGGCTGGGTCCGCCCTATATCTCCCATTGTGTGCAGGGGGGTCGCTGGACAAATGCAGAGGCTATTGAGCGCGGACCTGGGTATTATTATAGTGTCCCACTACGTAAATACAGGCACCCAATACAGAAGTCAGCCTTGTATTTCTCTCTGAAGTGTCGCTCAGTGTACTGTACCTCAGCTTCTGGTGCATGGCATGGCATAAGCTCAACTCCGAGGCAGTGCAGGCCACTGGTCCAGCGAGTCGCTGGCAGCACTGGCGCCAGTGGCAGCGACCTAAGCCCCGAGAAGCATCCCCGTATCCAGTTTTCTGCGTGGCTAAAATGCATCAGGTACAAGGAATGCAATCGTGGTCTTTCGGAAAGACTCTTTCCGCCATGACAAGCAGCGCGTCACGGCCTTGCACGTGTATACAGTCCCGTACCATGTATGTACATTGCTCTCTATGTCCCGGAAGCAGGCTGCTTTATGCAGGCGCTGAGCTACGCAAAGTACAAGGAGCTGCAGCACCGGATACGATGTGACGATTGCCCGGTGCTGCAGCTCCTCGGCATTTCGAACTCAAATCGAAGAGCTTTGGATCGGAGATTGAGACGGGTGGAGCTTCGCTACATGTACTGTACAATAAATGGTCGCGAGAGGTTAGCAACACGGCAGTATTTTCGACTGGATGAATCACCGCGCTACACTACCTAATAAACAGCGTGTTTCTCTGCAAAAAAGGCATAGCTACCCAAACGATAATATTACACCTCGCGTACACGAAGACTTGTTCACGAGCTCCCCGCGCGCTGAAAAACCGTCGCAACGATGTTATAATTTTCATGTTGCGGTGTATGGGTGGAAGAACCAAACGTACTTAGCGTGTGCGGTGAATAAGCCACAGGTTTTTGCAGCGCTCCAAGCTGGAGCGAGTGCAATAATGGTTTACATGTTAAGTACTCGTAAAAATGCTCAGCGGGATATACCGAAAAGCGAAACTACATGTGTGTTTCTGCACGCATGTGTATAACAATACAGCAAAATTTGTAGGCGCGCTACGCGAATTGCTTTTGTGCGCATTTTGATATTGGCAGCAGCTGTGCAGGACGCAAAGGTGTCAAACTTATAAATCAACGGAGCGGACGTTGATACCACCAGATACGAAGAACCCTTTTCTGCTCCTTGGTGGACTTGAACTCCCCAATGCAATGAACACTTCCCTGACCAATTACTCTAGCGCGATTGGTCTTAGACACTTGTATTATGAGCAGCATTGGCAGAATTGCTATATCTTCGAAGCGACGCCGACGTGTGTATGCATTGCGTTATCAACTGTTCCTTAAGTTTGACACTTTTCCTTTAGTAAGCATGTTGCTGTTGGCGAACTATCCCTCATCTCGACGGTCGTACACGAACATTTAACATGTAAAGTCGCGCAGCAGTTTACGGCTGATATATACCTACAGAATTTGGCATTTAAAAATGAAAATATAATGGATTTGAAGATAATTCAAGGGCTTTTTTTTCCCTGGTTCTACAGACAATACCTTCAAAGAATTAGAATACTACGAATAGGATATGGCGACGATGCTTCCTACGGTATCAGCGAGCATTGGCAGCGCTGACAGGATACATACGCAGTTGCTTATAAACACAACAGCTACGTGAAATTACTATTATATTGTTAATACAATGTATTGAATGCATGTCATTAATATATCAAGTGCACTGCACCAGTGGCAGGCATATCCCAGCCTGCCTGCAGACTACAGTGCCTACGGTAATTAGTGTGTGTTCGCAAATAATGACATCTAGGGTTTGGTTTTCGAAAACGGCAGCGTTTGACTCAAAATGAACACTACACCCCAATTTCACCCAGTAATATGATCTGATTAGTGTGCGGAACGCTAGCAATTGGCTGAAAAACATGACTCTCAGCGATCCTTTCAAAATCCCAAAAAAATATGCTTATCCAGGATTTCATATCCTCACATAAATTAATGTGAGTGTGATTAATTACCGTAGGCACTGTAGTCTCTGGTGGCTCTGCACAATCCAAAACCGGATAGAAACCCGTAACGCCATCAACGCTTACATCGTGGCGGGGTATCGACAATCTTGTTGACAAGCAGATGCATCACGACAAACGTGTTGACACGCATCGTGTCCAACCAAACGGAGCCGCCGCTAAAGGCAGCGCCTCCGAAAAGAAGTAGAGTTAGTCTAGAGGGATTCATTCTGCTGTCTACCAAGCAAATAAACAACGGCAACTACCTGGGAGCGCTGCTGGCTCCCCCATTTTGTGTTCAGTTCCTGATACACCACAAAGAATTCTTTAGCGGTGTTTTCGCTGCTACACGACCATGACCAAGACTCAATCAGCCTCAACGAACGTACCAGAAGACGACAGCAGTCGCGACACCATGCCGATATTCATGCTGTGCTGCCGCCGCGTTCATCAAGTATGTGGTGAAGCACATTCTGAGAAAGGGAATCTGCAAGTGGTGACAGAAGACGACGATGTAATCAGATCTAGATAAAGGGGTCGTAGATCCGACCTTGGTACCACGGATCCAGATGCTGTCTAGATCCATTTCTAAGTTGACACGGATCTAGGATTTAGAGAAGCAGATTTGGGGATCTGAGAAGAGATCTGAAGAGAAGAAGTGAAACGGAAGCTAGATCGATGGAAGGTGCGGATCTGAAGACGTCGGTCATGTGGGATCCAGCAGAGTGGCGGATATGGAGCATTTGGGAATGGATATAGCGGATCTAGTGCCCAATGATCTAGATCCGAAGATGTCGGTTGGTAGACGATTCAGGTCTGACCCCAATATCCCAGATCCGAAGGATTTCGTGGTCCAGATCCAAGGGGATCTAGCGTGCAGATAACCCGGATATAGTCCCAGTGGCCAAGATCCAGACGATCCAATATGATCTGGTACGATCCGGCAACCACGAAGTGATTATGCCACGGATCTGCAAAGATCCGGTGAGGAGAGCAGCTGGATGATGGTGAAAGGTAAAGAAGGACGTGTATCCATGAATGTGAGGCCAGTGGTTGTGAAGGTAGAGGTATTGGGTGGGATAGGACTTAACCATACATCAGAACGTAATGTGCATTGGACGTCGCAGGTGCCCCCCCCCCCCCCCCCCCCCTCCAAAAAAAAAATACGGAACAGTTTGGCCGTACGAGGTGTCGGAAGGTTAAGTGACGTAAATCTAGTGTTGGTTGTGACACCTGGATAATGCATTGGCCAGATCATACCACCTAGTGAGTTGCTCTGCAAATGCAGACTTAGATTAACTGGATTTATCGATTGGCCGGGGGATCTCTCACGTTCTGAACTCCCAAGGTCCCGCTATAGGAAGCGGCAAGCCCAACGCAAGCACAACGAAAAGCAACCCAAGGAAAGAGAGGTACACTCGCAAGGAAACGCCACGGTCAGATCGCAGATCGAGACCACCACATATCGCAAGATCGAACAATCGCTTGCGATCTGGAAGTATTATCGGGCGATGAGTGGAGATCTACCACTACTGTGCCACCCCATCCCCACGTCTCGCCAAGACGCTCAAGCTTCGCCTCAAGAACTCTTCGGAAGTTACCAGAAGCGAGGATCCCGCCCTATTGACGGGTACACAAGGGGAACAAAGTTCAGCAGATCACGGATCATCGGGGGACCCCCTCTGGTAGTCAATTTCTGAGCGCTGGCGGGAAGTCAGACCAAGCAACTTCGCAGATTTTGCTGGTTCCGCTACACCACAGTCGCTTGGTCACGCCAAATCTCACGCCGCTATCCGCCGCCGAAATCCGCTGCGCTGACCACTCAGATTTCGAAGAGCACGAAGTTGACGACGAAGAGAGGGTCGAGGTTGTCGACATCGAGGCTGAAGAGCAGGATGATGACACCTGAGATCACGACGACGAAGTCGACGACCAAGACGAAGCGAAGATGCCGACTACCAAGCCGAACCCGAAGGCAAGACTTATTTCGGGCAGTTACATGGATCTTTTCCCCTCTTCCTATATCAACCAATTGACGCCTTTCCTCGTTCCATTTTTTTCCGTTCCAATAAGTTCTTCGGAAGAACATTCCAAATCTTGTCAGGTTCCAATATAAAGTATAAACACACACTTCCCAAACAGGGCAGGCCTTGCCTAAGGCACAGTATGGGCGGCCGTGCCGCCTTGTGGTGAATCGCGATCAGGGGATTTACCCTGCTTCTCCACCAAACTGTCGCGATCATCCTCGTATTCGGGCCGGTGCAGGAAAGTAGCGTTGGCGTAAATGAAAAAAGTCTTCTTGTTTGTTTGTTCTCTTGCGAGGAAAAATCACAACTGAGCTAAGCGGACGGTCCTCAGTCCGCCGCACTGGACCACTTCTCACTACCAGGATCTCTACTTCCTCCAATTCTGTAACGGGGTTACACGCAAGTGGCTATACGTAGCCACTTGGTTACATGGAGGGTTCTCGACCGTTGGTGTAAGACACACCAATCGTTACACTTTGCAGACCACTGGTCTGTATGCATTTAGGCTTCCTATTGGTAGATAAGCATTTATTTCTACCAATTAGATTAGCACGGTTCTGACAGCCATCGGATGGCAGAATACCTTTAATATAGGATAGCAGTTTTAGGAGGAAACCCAGTCCAGACATGAATCATAAATAACAGTTCTCATTTTAACCCAAAACGGCTTTTAGATTTTCTTATTTTAGTAAATTTATACTTTCGGACGAAAGTATAGTTAATCTAAGTTCAAGCAAACTACGCTTCCCCGTACACGTGCGCTAACGTGTAAGCCGAAGTAGGGGACACAGAGTTGGCCCATTACACTGAAAAGCCAGATGACATTGACGACTTAACGCTGCACGCCGGCTAGATATAGTGTGTGGAGGAGCTGGCGTTCACGAGTACCAAGGTGCGGGTACCACGGTGATCTTGGTACTGTCAGAGAGCAGTCCGCGTCTGAGCAGTCTGTTGCCGTGCGAGCTCGGTGGCAAGGCCATGACCGAGATCATCTACGGTAATGTGAACCTCAGCATCCGCATCTATCAGGTACCCGAATGACCAGACCAACATCCAGATGACGTAAGACCATCCGTGACGAGTATATGCAGCATGCAAGAGTCTGGCGGCGTCCTCTACTTCGAGATTCAGTTGGATTTCAGTACGGGACCTTTCCATCGAACTGTCAGTGGGGTAAATGATCATGTTCGTAGCCAATTTAGGGCGTGGCTGTGGTGGGTGAGCTAGAGCAGAAATCTAAGAATGACTAGTCTAGAGCTTTGTTCTTGCCTTCCCGATCGGGAAACCGGGGGTTTCCTTTCCGCGTCTTTACACGTCTTGAACGTCCTGAGCACCTGAGGAAACCGACCAACTGCTACATCAAGCCCACCTACTCCGAAGCGCGTCTGAGTCGCAACGTCGTCCAGTTTTCGACTCAGGGCGTCGTGGTGTAGGTGGGCGCGACGAACTTGGCAGCATGGCCGGCAAGAACTCTATCATTCTCTTCATCCAGCTACCACGAGCTGAGCGTGCCGAAGATGAAGCAGGTCAAAAAGTTTTCTAATAGTATAAGCCTGACCAGACAGACAGTAGATAATAAATTAGACGCAGATACACCAACAAACCAATTTAAAGTTTAGCAAAGCGCAGTAGTCCTGCTCGCCACGGTCGCACCCAACATTTAGTTACTCATCGCGTCCAGCTCGCTCGAAGGAAGCTATGAAGCTTACAGTAGCCTTAAATTCGCGTGCCCTTTTGTAACTGTATTATTATCACGTCCCTACACTATGATTGTGCCTAGTTGTCGGAATGGCAAGAGTACTATCAAAATATGCTTTAAACTGGAAATTTGTAAAGATATCCATATTTTGGCTGGGCTTCCGACAAATATTTGTCGGAAACTGACGGAATAATTAACCTAGACTCCATCAATACTATTGGCTGAAAAAAGATCAAATCTAATCTGATCACTATCCTACAAAACTATCTGTCAGAAAAACCACTATATTCATCCATATCCAATTCGTAGTTTTCTGATTATTTAGGCCCTTGTTCAAGTAAAGAACGTGTTCTTGTCCCAAACAGATTAGGGTTATGACGCCTTGACTGGACCAGAGCACAATCGTCATAACATTGTGCTCCAGTACGCCCAAGTGGAGCTCTGCGCTCACCGCCAATAACTTTTGCTGCTCGCTGCAGCGTCGACATCAAATGAGACAAGCAGTTTTCCAATGGAGCCGCCCGACGAGAGCACGATCAACCAGTCCGCGATCGACCAGTCTACAAGACTGGTTGTCAGCCTGTCTGTAGCAGCGTTCCCCCCGTTTACGGTACCGATGCCGCTTGCGTGGTCCGACCTTGTTGCCACTCTTACAATGCACGTATCGCCATCACCGCAGCCAACACCGCCACCGACTAAATATGCTCTAGCTGTTGGGGGGGGGGGGGGGTTGCTCCAGTGCCTCCAGACGCGAGAAAGAGTAAAGGGCATGCCAAGAGGCAATCAGGTGGACAAGCAAGAGGTCAAGGCAAGCGAATCAAGTGGACGAATAAGATAGTGGGAGACTTGCTGCACCTCCGTTTCTCGGACGGAGACGTGAAGCGGCGACTTGAGTCAGCCGACACGAAAATCAAAAAGGCTCTGGCTTGGCAATACTTTGCAAGCGTGCTCTCCGAGTCGTTCGGAATGGTGCTACACCATGACCAGGTATGTTTTATCCTATAAAGGTTTCAGCATCGTACTCTAACTAAGGTGCATCATCTTCAAGGTTTCTCTCAAGTAAAGGAAGTTGAAGTGTGTATATAGGAAGGAAAAACGTGAGCTGAAGAAGACTGGGAACTCAGTACGCGTTAGCAAAATGGACGACGGCCTGTGGACGATTCTAAGTGATGTTTTTGGTGGCCGTGAGGGCATTAGCGGTGAAGTGTTGTTTGACTCGGCTGTGGTTGAGGAGGAGGACGAGGAGGCAGGATCGGCTTTTTCCAAGGACGACGGCACTCCCAAGCAAAAGCCCGCACCAGTGGCACAGCTCGCTGCCGCTCTGCAAGGCGGGATGGAGGCAATCGCTGCTGCGTTGGGCTCATGGCCTTCTTCAGAAGATCAAATGCGATCACTGACGGCTTCGCTACAGCAGCAACACGAAGAGACGCGTCGGATCCAAGAGATGCAATTGCAACTGCTGCGCAAGTTGCTCTTACAGCGCCATGATTAGCTTGCTTTACGGTTACTTTTGTTCTAACTGCTAGCGAATGTAACGCTTTCAAAGATAAACTCCCATTAAAATGTCTGCTATGGCATCGCGTTTAGCAATTCCTTGCTCGTGTGGATCTTCAGCAACAGGAGTTGGAGCCCCCCCCCCCCCAGCAGAAGATCGACGCCTTCAATCTGCACCCCATCCTTCACCAGTACCAGTAGATTATGCAAAACAGCACAACCAATAATTACCTTGCAAACGCGGTCGGCAGACTTTTGCTCTAACTTTCCTAGCAAAACTTGAAACCGGTTTTTTGACGTCCGAAGGCGCACTCGACCACGATACGAGACTTGGGATGCATATAGTTGTATAGCCGCTTTCGGCGATCTTGTACAGCTTCTCCTTCGGGAAACGGAGTCAGCATGCAACCCCAAATTTTGTAGCCCGCGTCGCCTACGATGTGCTTCCCCGGTGGCACGTAGCTTGAAATCCTATATCAAACCGAGAACCTCATAATTAGTACACAAGCCAACTACAATTCATATAAGTAGATACCAATAGTGTAACGGACCAGGTATTTACTCCGTTACTTACATACTCTATAGTGTAGAGGAAGCTCGCAATAGTTAGACCGAGTATTGTTTTTGTGGAAAATTCAAATCTGTTTTTATTTTAGGACCAGGCGGCAGTCCTGGCCGCTGAAATACACGTCGTTACCTAATTGGCTTATAAAAGGGGCTGGCTCCCCATTTATCAGCCAATAGGACGATGACAACTCGGCACACGCTAACCGTGTGCTGGTGTACCTACTTTTGTAATGAAATCTACCTACTTATGTAATGGGGTGGCCCATTACAAATACTTACCTTTTCCGCACTCCCGAACCATTACACAGAGATTGATCATTGTTCGACCCAGATCTAATTGAAATAGACCGAAACTGACCACGGTGATAAACTACAGCTTGTACGTTGACTGCAGGGAAAGTTTTACGGCAGTACCAGCCCTCAAAATCATGAGGTCGTGCGATGGGGAACAGCGTGCCGTCAACTGCACAGATCGTATCGGGGAAGCCAGCCGTAACGACGAAGCCATCCTCGACCAATGGCAGTTCATCGGCTGATGGCATCACGATGAACCGCTTAGCCATGGCGCTGAGCACATCCAGGGTCTCGTTAACGTAGACGACAGCACGAGGCCTGGATATGCCCATCACCGTGGCTGCCTGGTCCATGGTGCCCCCTGGACTAGATACAGCATCGTCAGCGCTACGCGCTTGATTACCTGGTTGTTGCAGTTAGGGCCAGGCTCGCGACTCCATGCTGCATGCACCAGCGCGTAGATTCGTAGGAACGACTCCTTGTCGCAGCGTAGCTTCTTGTGGAACCAACCTGTCCCAGGGGTTCGACTCGAACGCGTGCACTTTGAAGGCCATCGGAGCCTTGGGCGGCTGCCGGGGGCAACGCTTGTCTGCAGCAGCGACTACGGCGCTAACGCATGCTCCCAATACTACAGCTAATATTGCAGCAGTGACGTCGTCCATGGCACAAATGTGCTGTGGCCAGCACAGTTGCTGGAGGTGTTCCTGGAACAAGTGGCGAACTTCCCAAAATGGTACAATGTACCAAACCATTTTAACCAATAAAAATGCACTTTGATTGTCGGTTCAGAACGCGTTCCTGACTTGCTTGAACAAGGGCCTTACCAGAAAAAAAAAAGCCCTTGAATTATCTTCAAATCCATTATATATTTTCATTTTTAAATGCCAAATTCTGTAGGTATATATCAGCCGTAAACTGCTGCGCGACTTTACATGTTAAATGTTCGTGTACGACCGTCGAGATGAGGGATAGTTCGCCAACAGCAACATGCTTACTAAAGGAAAAGTGTCAAACTTAAGGAACAGTTGATAACGCAATGCATACACACGTCGGCGTCGCTTCGAAGATATAGCAATTCTGCCAATGCTGCTCATAATACAAGTGTCTAAGACCAATCGCGCTAGAGTAATTGGTCAGGGAAGTGTTCATTGCATTGGGGAGTTCAAGTCCACCAAGGAGCAGAAAAGGGTTCTTCGTATCTGGTGGTATCAACGTCCGCTCCGTTGATTTATAAGTTTGACACCTTTGCGTCCTGCACAGCTGCTGCCAATATCAAAATGCGCACAAAAGCAATTCGCGTAGCGCGCCTACAAATTTTGCTGTATTGTTATACACATGCGTGCAGAAACACACATGTAGTTTCGCTTTTCGGTATATCCCGCTGAGCATTTTTACGAGTACTTAACATGTAAACCATTATTGCACTCGCTCCAGCTTGGAGCGCTGCAAAAACCTGTGGCTTATTCACCGCACACGCTAAGTACGTTTGGTTCTTCCACCCATACACCGCAACATGAAAATTATAACATCGTTGCGACGGTTTTTCAGCGCGCGGGGAGCTCGTGAACAAGTCTTCGTGTACGCGAGGTGTAATATTATCGTTTGGGTAGCTATGCCTTTTTTGCAGAGAAACACGCTGTTTATTAGGTAGTGTAGCGCGGTGATTCATCCAGTCGAAAATACTGCCGTGTTGCTAACCTCTCGCGACCATTTATTGTACAGTACATGTAGCGAAGCTCCACCCGTCTCAATCTCCGATCCAAAGCTCTTCGATTTGAGTTCGAAATGCCGAGGAGCTGCAGCACCGGGCAATCGTCACATCGTATCCGGTGCTGCAGCTCCTTGTACTTTGCGTAGCTCAGCGCCTGCATAAAGCAGCCTGCTTCCGGGACATAGAGAGCAATGTACATACATGGTACGGGACTGTATACACGTGCAAGGCCGTGACGCGCTGCTTGTCATGGCGGAAAGAGTCTTTCCGAAAGACCACGATTGCATTCCTTGTACCTGATGCATTTTAGCCACGCAGAAAACTGGATACGGGGATGCTTCTCGGGGCTTAGGTCGCTGCCACTGGCGCCAGTGCTGCCAGCGACTCGCTGGACCAGTGGCCTGCACTGCCTCGGAGTTGAGCTTATGCCATGCCATGCACCAGAAGCTGAGGTACAGTACACTGAGCGACACTTCAGAGAGAAATACAAGGCTGACTTCTGTATTGGGTGCCTGTATTTACGTAGTGGGACACTATAATAATACCCAGGTCCGCGCTCAATAGCCTCTGCATTTGTCCAGCGACCCCCCTGCACACAATGGGAGATATAGGGCGGACCCAGCCCAAAATTTAAAGGGGCGCGACGCAGAAATAGGGTGGCAGGGGTGGGGGAAATTGCCCTTTGTCACCCCTTTTCCCGTAGAAATCGCCCAAAACCAGAGAAAATTGTCTTGAAAAATGGGGGGGCGCCCCATTTTGACCCCTCCGTCCGCTACTACGGCAGTACAGATATTAACTAATACTTCAAGTAGTATGCACCCCAGCTATTATTAATAGAGTGAGCGCGCTCGCTCTCGATCGAAGGCATTCTGCCTGGTGTGGAATCCACAGTGTGCGGAAGTCGCGGAAATCCGGAGCGCGCGGTCAGCTGCTGTCATCAGCGATCAGCGATCCTAGCGAGAGAGCGGTCGCCCCTGCACCGGAAAGGCAGCAGAATATCGTCCCTCGCGATACAGTCCCAAAGTCGGTTATCCTGAGGATGGGCTGCGAACACAATGTCATCGTACATGTATGGTGAATTGATAAGATTTGACGGAGTTCGGGGACGCTATTTTTTGGCTTCCCTTTACATGCCAATTAACTCTAACTCTGTTATACATGTAAGAGTGTAGATATTGTACGTACATGTACACCTAAGGCGTCGCCTCAGGCCGCACCGTGACAGTCGCTGAGATTGGCGAAAGCGCATCCCAAGCAGTAACTGAGACGGTCGAGGGCGCATCCCTAAACTGAGGTTGCCGCGCCCGGCACTTTGTCTTCTTCATCTGGTGCTCCGTATCTCGCCTGGATGCAAGTCTGCTGCAACGGCAACTTGTTGCAAGCAGGGACATGAGGCTCACAAAGCCGGCCAAATCTTGGCATTGATAATGCAGCCAAGTTGGGTCTGACACCCTGACACTTGCGCACAGTATGCTTGCTCCGAAAAAAGAGTCTCCACAGCGGATCGGCTCTGTTCGGCCGCCGTTCTCACTGAGCACAGCGCACTCACAATGGAGAAATGGCATGAGCCGTGTGCACTGCTTGAGAGGTGCTTTAACTCGTTCACTTTGGAATTTTTCTTCTCTCGGAGAAGTCCAGCAGCAACACCTTCGCATCGCGCCGCTCGACCTTCTTCCTTCGTCGCGATCGTTCCACGATGTCGACCTCAAACGGCAAGTCTGCCTTCTTCACCATGGAGGACGCCAAGGCGTCCTTCAATCTCTTCTGCTGCGTCTGCGGTATCGGTTCGCTGGCCATGCCTTCCAACTACGCCCGCGCCGGTCCGGTGTTCGCATCTATTGCCCTGGCTTTCATGATCTTCGCCAACACGTACGCCACGCTCAAACTGTCTAAGGTGATGCTGGTGGCACCGTCGTCTGTGAAGACGTACGGCGACCTGGGTGAGTGGGCTCTAGGCAAGTGGGGCCGTTTCTTCACGGTGGTCTCTCAGATGGGCGTGTGTCTGCTGGTGCCGTGCGCCTTCCTGGTGTTGGGCAGCACCCTGCTGGACGTGCTGTTCCCGGACTCGTTCAGCCAGATTTTCTGGATCATCTTCATGGCGCTCATGGTCATTCCGGTGTGCCTGATCCCTACGCTGAAGGAGAGTGCTGGCATGGCGTTCGCCGGCTGCATGGGGACGGTCATCGCCGATATCATCGCTGTGTCGGTCCTGCAGTGGAACATGCGTGGCCACGATTCGGTCCCGTCGCCGGACGTGACGCTGCACCAGGTTCTGACGTGCTTTGGTAACCTTGCCTTGGCGTACGGTGCTGCTATTGTGGTACCCGACCTGCAGCGCGAGCACTCGCAGCCGCAGCGCATGCCGCGTGTGGTGGTGATCACCATTCTCTTCATCTCGGCCTTCTTCATTGCTGTGGCCCTTGCGGGTTACACGGCCGGTGGCTGCCAGCTCTCCGGTAACATCCTGTACTCGATCGTGAGCACGTCGGACCCTCTTGGCCTGGCCCCTCTGGGCTTCACCGCTGACCGCGGCGCCGTTGTGATGGCTTATCTGTTCATGCAGGTGCACATTTCGATCGCTTTCTCGACGCTGATGATGCCTCCGTTCTTCATGGCCGAGCGTCTGATTCTGGGCATGCACCAGGGCCCCGAGATCGTCCGCTTCAACGGCGAGGCTGACCAGGCCAACGTGGACCTTGACATGGAGATCCAGGAGAAGCGCTCATACATGCAGAGTTCGACCCCCATGGACACAGTTAACCGCCAGGTGTCTGCCTCGAGCTTGGTGGAGAAGACGGAGGGCCGTATGTCGCATTTGCGTGTCGCTCTGGAGTTCGGCGAGGAGATCACGGAGGAGGAGCTTCACGCACCATACCGCAACAACCCGCTGCGCTACATCGCTCTTCGCATTTGCATCATTGCGATTCTTGTGATCATTGCCGTGCTTGCGCGCAAGCGTTTCCTCGACCTGGAGGATTTCACGGGCGCCACTGCCCACACGACGAGTTGCCTGCTGATGCCGCTGATCATCTACCTGCGCGTATTCTGGAAGAGTATGTCGTTCATGGACAAGGGTGCGTCGATGCTGGTGATCGTGGTGTGCGCCATCACAGGTTGCTACGTGATGATCCACGCCGGCAAGGAGCTGTTCACGCCCTCGGACGACGACACTCTGTTCCCGTACTGCGAGGAGGAGTTCCAGGACGAACCGTACTACGTCCGCAGCAACAGCACTAACTAAGTCGAAATCAAGCAGCAGCATCATGTAAAGCAGCGCAGCTTGATGGAGAAGTATATCATAGAGTGGTTCACTTTGTATCCGACAACAGGAACAACAAATACAGTGTAGTGTGTTGTATTTGTGCTTTGTTTGCTTTTTGTTGGATATTAATGTGTCGTCTTCGGTGATACGTACAAGTCGGATTGCGCGCTTCAATGTGGCTTGCAAATTAGGCTCTAGTACGAGTTGAGTAAACCAAGGTTACGGTCTCGCCTATCGAACAAGTTGCTAGCCAACTTATCAAGCTACTGTTGGCTTTTAGCTTTGTCCCCTCACAAGCTGTCCGTTTGCTGACTGCGCTAAGCTTTTAAGCTTGAGCTCACGTTTGCGCGGACAACATCCTATCTCCGTCGCACTGTTCAGGTTTCTGAAGAAATACATTATTGGAGTCCAGGGGGTAAGGCTTGGACATATTTGTATTTTTGCTTTAGGCTGACCTTGTCCTACCAGCTGTGTTGTTCGATCTAGTTAAAGGATTTTACATTAGAGATTTTTCGAAGACCACTTCAGTTGAGTTTGACTTTCATTGTCGCACCATTTTATGAAGTCTGAAGGGAGAATATATTGCTTCTTGAAGATATTTTGGCCCAGGCATGTACATACAAGCTCGAATTTAGTTGGGCCAGCTCGTACTTCAGACATAACTCAGATTTATAATTCACCCTTGTGTAGCTTGGTGATCTGAGTTATAAACTCGTAATTCAGTTAGTTGTGAGTTCAAAACGCAGCCCGAAGGGCAAAAACGATGTCGCCAAACCTGACCGCTACAACAGAGTCAAATCAAAGTAGAGCACCCAAATCTCATTAAACTCTGATTGCCCTAGTCTATTTTAGAGGTCTATTTTAGAGGGCAAAGTATCTGCAATGGGCAAATAACTGTAAAGTACCAAAAATGTTGTTTCGGAGCTACACCCTTCACTCTAATTAGTCGTGCATTCGCTCTTTAGTGATGTCACAAATCTGGGATCTTTTACAAATCTCATCAATTCTAACCAAAACGACCGGTTTTGGACAGATCTCGACAATTCCTTTATTCTAGTATGCTTGATTTGAAATATGGACCGGGCAACTGAAATTCCAAAAATCTGTGCTCCAACCTAAAAACCGTAATTAGTCATGGCATGACTAATTAGAGTGAAGGGTGTAGTTGTTCATTGGGTGCCTTTCAAAACCCTAATTGAAAGTCGCGCATTGAAGGGTCATCACGGTGAATTGTTTGGTGAGACCACTTTATTGTCTCATCAAACAATTCTAATGCGACTTATAACTAGCAACGTGATTAAACATATGACTGAGCTTCACTATACCCGAATGTCGTGTTCTAGCAACCGTTTTGTTGCGCATTAAACTGATTTGTAATTTAAAAAAGAATACCGATTAAACTGATCAAACCGTTTTATATGGATTTTGGAAGGCACCGATTTTCACATCCAAGTTCAGATACAATCCCCCGAGCCAACGGACGCCTTCCAAAACCCATATAAAACAGTACCGTCATGGCTTAACCCTAGCATTAGACGGGTGATTAAACAGCCGCATTAAACTCGAATTGTTTGGTTGCACCAAAAAGTGGCCTCACCAGACAATCCATTAAACGAGTTCGATGACCCCTGAGCTGCAACCGCATTAAGAAGATAACTTGTTTTCATTATTGGATATAGCCCGACCTCTATGTGGCAAACGATCATACACGCACTGAAGGTTTTGTAACGAGCCCTGTTGTCTTGCTCGGCTCGTCGGGCAAGTCGTAAAAATCCGCTGCGTCCACGTGCCTCGCAAGGCAGAAAGTTTCAACTCGTTCAACACCGTCTGGCAGACAGTTCCCACTGGATCACTGCGCCGGAACGTCCGTTTTCACGACCGTGTCCTACTTTATTTAGCTTGTAGAGTAACTAATCCACTTACTTGGCTGTTTCGTTGCTCAACTCGTGCAACTCCACCTCGTTCGTCCTCCGTCTAGGGTCCTCAGCCACGGTGTTGGTCACCTCGAACCCTTTTACCGGAGTTGCTCGTTCAACTACCGCCGTACTCGCCAGTCGTATGACGTCGCCGCCCTTGGCTCCAACCAGATTGTGCTGCTACACGCCACCGGATTCCCCGTCAGCAACGTGTGTCTCCACACTCTCGCCGCCCAAAGCCCGACTCGGTCTCTCCAGCTCGTTCAGTAGTGTCTGATCTATGTGGCGTCTCCGTTACCTTCGTTCGTCTCGTTCGTCGACCACTGCTCAGCGCCCGTCGGCACCTCAGTCGTGTCCGTCCGTTAGCCTACGCCCTCGTCCACTCGTGTGCAGAACCACCTTCCGGCTGGCACGCCAGCGTGCACAAGCAAGACTCACGAGGAGAATTCCCGGACTTGCAGTGAAGAAGAATCTCCGGAATTGAGTGACTAGACTGATGGAGAAGCAGTCTGAAAGATGGAGACTTAGTATGATGGAAGTTCTAGTGCACAGAAGCAATATAAGAATTAATTCATTTTCACATTTACCTTAAGACCCGCAAGTCCCTCTCAATCAAGGACTTCCGGACCCGATCGCTCCTCTGCAAGCCACGAATGTGTCATTTTGATATATCAAATTTGAACCTGAATCGGAAATAAGGGAATCAAGTTTCATAGAGCATGGGACGCAAGGACAATCGGAGAAGCGGAAGTCTTAGCGTGGAGCTCCAGTATCCGTCTCGTGTTCATGCCACCTCAAGAGCTGAAGCCTTTGCCCAGTCCTATACAGATCAGATCGCAGTATTGCTTGAGCACGTGCAGCGGCAAACGGAGAAGATTGAGGTACTCATCCTACAAAACAAACGGCTAGAGGAGCAACTGTTAGCAGTAGAATATCACATGCATGTACCTGGGACCACCACGACACAGGATCCATCAAGTGGTGTCGCATCGTCTTCTTCTGCAGTTAGCCTCATGCAACAGGGTAAACTGGATGAGCAGATCGCGCAGTTTCATGAGCTGGTCGACAACGGCGTCGTCGTAGACCCTACACCTCCGTCCGCTCTCACAACCTTCATCCGCCTTCGACCATCTAAATAACCTGCACAATTCGCATAACGACACATAACATAGTGAATCAAAGACGATGGCTGGAGTTGAACCAACCAGCAGCAAAGACTGCTCCCTTCATCTGGAAGGCACCGTCACGGGTGAGCTCGCATAGGCTGTTGCCTCAACGAAAACCGCAGATAGCATATGAGTGTCTTAGACCAGCCAGGAGGCGAGTGGGACAGGCCGCAGCTGACACTGCCCCGGGCTCAACCGCCTCTGGCAGCATGCCCCACCGACCTGCCGGGTCATTTCACATCGCAGGAGTGGTCTTGGTCAGCGGCGAGAGTGGGAGCACCAGGCAGTGGGGTCTTGGCCAGCCGTACGGCGCGCGTAGGGGTCCGGCAGAGGCCTTGGGGTCGCAGGAGAGCCAGCGCTCCACGCGCCGCGGCGGTGGCAGTCGTGTTTGGAGAATGGCTGTGGGGCCTGAGAGAGCAGATATTTATTATAGTAAATGTAGTATGTGTATTCCCGCGGGACAGCCCCCGGGTCGCGGCTAAGTCCGATTTTCAAACATACGTTTATACCGGTATCGGTTGGAGTCCCGGTCGGACAGTTGGAATTTGTACGGTATGGGTTCTGGAAGGTGTCAAGACCCACCTCACCTTTTTGCGGCCATGGAAGGCGTGACCGGAGCTCAATCGCTGCCTCGGAGTCCCGCATCTGCTACGACACCTGCTAGCGGTCGCAAGAACTTCACCATGGCCGATGATCTAACCTTGCGATGTGTGAACTTGGTGCGGTCATGGGAGGCCACGATGGGTACAGCTAACGGCATAATGAAAGCGTTCGATGTGATTGCGGATAAGGGCCGTGCGGTTGAAGACTTCGTGAAGAAAGACGGCCCTGCACTACCCACTCGCTTTGATCGCCTTGTACACATACTCCGCGAAGACCAGCACAAGTCTATGCGTTCATCGGGCGCCTCAGAGCAGTAAGAAGAGCGTCATGTGCTGCTGCAAAATATTTTCTGTCGTATGGATAACTGGAGGGAGAAATCAGAGGAAGCCAAGGCCAGGGAGAGAGCAAAGATGCAAGGCATCGACTCATCGGGCGAGCTGATGAGACGGCTCGCCATGGGCGAGCTTGCTGATGAAGGCGACGTCGACGAGCTAGACGTAAATTTGGGAGACGAGATGGACGCTAGCTCTGAGGCGGGTGGGGAAAACTCCGCTGCATCGACCAGAGCCGACGCGACACAAACCTCTGGCTCGAGTAAGAAACGGGCGGCGCCACGTCGGCCGTAGAAGTCGAGTAAACGAAAGAAACTGGGTATTAGCAGTCCAACCACTACAGATGACCTTTGTAGTTTCGTCAGCCGTTAACTTTGGCGCCAGGAATACCAACTTTATTGGCCCCCAAAAAACTGTGACTCCCCCACTTAAACTAAACTCAAAACTGGGTCGAGTTTCTACGCCCATTTCCTTTACCCTAACACACGATTGAGTATCGATTGAGCATTCGCACGACCTATGTACCCATCCAAATTGAAACAGAATTTCAAATCAGGTGTATTTTGGGCTTCGAAAATTCTCTATTATTAGCATGTGAGTAAAAATGGGGTTCTAAAGGCAATTACTACAATACTACTTAATATTTACGTAACTATGTAGAAACGATAGCATTGATTGACGTAAATTGAAGTTTCGATCGCCAAACTTCGATTCCCTCGCAGCGAGCTCGCTCTCTAATGTGCAACAAAGTTCACTCTCCAGTTCGTATCTTATCTCAAGACCAAGACGCACGTTGTGCGATCAAAAGCGATGCCAGGTCGCCCCTAAAGTGCGCATTTTACGTGTACTAATGAGATGGCCAATTCCTCGCTTTATTGGACTGTGTGCAATGTGTGTCTAGCGGAGTACACGGAGAGCCTCGGACCTACACCTGAAAGGATACGTGGACGGAAAGATTACTGGTTCAAACATCTGGAGAAATGCCCATTCTACGAAGGTGAACATGGTAGGACTCACGCGTGGAGCCGACGACGCTACTACGCCGTCCAAAAACAAAAGTGAATATTTCACGTCAGACGCTCTGGACACTTCTATTGGAGTTTGTAGCGGAGGCGTTGCTCGCGGGCTCCTTCGTCGAGCTTCTTTCAGCCCGCAGGCTGTTCAAGTGGTTGAAAGCAAAGTGTGAAGGTGCTTTGCCTCGTCAACAAGCGTTGGGTAACACAATTCATGATGAGTATGCTGCGTTGTATGACAGTCAACAATGCCAGGGGCGGGATGCTATTCAGCAAATTTCTAGTGGTCGTGTGAATATTCTCTCGGATATTTGGCAAAATATCGCAAAGCAGCATTTGTTGCCTGCTTTCATTGTTTGGAGTGTGATGGCATACGTGCTTCTACCTACTGGATTAGAGCACCACGCGTTAGCCGTCGCTGGACATCTGGAAAAAGTTGTAACGAAAATGCAAGAGAAATGTTGGAACGTTGGTGCGATCGTGACGGATAACGCTGGTCAATGCGGTCAGGCGAGGAGAATATTGGCACTGCGATGACCAAGGATCTCTTTTCGTCGCTGCTTTGCTCACGGTATTAACCATGTCGTAAAAGAAGTTTTAAAGCGCGTTTTTTTAAATGTATATCGGATCAAGCAGTAGCAGTTGTCAACGTTCTAAATGCTTCGTCAGAAAATGGCTTGGTCGAGCCAACAGAGACAAGACAGCGCGCTACGGACGAAATCCGGTCCCAGCCTGTGTATACTCTGTATCACACGGTGAAACTCGATGCACAAGTATTTCGCATCTCTACTGCGTGTAAGATCAGCTCTTGAAGATTTTCCGTACTCCTACCGTAGCGATACCGAGATTCCAGACAAGCTTCGCGTATTAGACAAACAGCCATTTTGGAGTGGTTTGGAGGTAGCACAAAAGGTGATCCGCCCTCTCTGTATTGCGTCGTACCACTTACAGCGTGATGAAAACACTTTGGCGGATGCGCTTCGATCATTTGGAGACATTTACACGGGTTTTGCAAATCGTGATCGCGCTGATACACTCGTCATGTGCGTTGAAGAACGATGATCCCCTGTGAGCAACCTTTATTTGTATTGGGATACGTATTGCATCCGAAATTGGCATCCCAAGCTCGCCAATTTCCCCCGACGGCTTTGATGACGGAACAAGACGTTTGTCAGATCGCACTATATTACTACCTTCGATTCCTGAATGAAGACGTGACTGGATTACACGGTGAAATGTCTGATTGGTTTGTTGGTACTTATTCCAATCTACCTCTGGAAGATTTCGGTGGATCTGTCGTGAAGTACTGGACTTATCTACAACGAAACAAGCCGAATGATAATCTACCGCCACTTGCCCTTACGATTCTGTCAATTGCTGTAAATGCAGCCACTATGGAGCGTCTATCCTGCGAGCTCGGCTCTATCTACTCTCCAAACAGAAACCAAACCCGGGCGGAGAAAACATTGAAACAGTAAATCGTACGCCAACCTGTTCCAGAGAAGGACCGCCTAGGGCGACCGGCAAGATAAGTTACGAAAGAATTGGAGACAGCGACCGCATCAGTTGATCCAGCCGAATTACCTTGCGTTTGCTCGCCTGATCGAAGCAATAGATTGATCACCGTGGAAGATTCCCTACTTTCCATACCAATAAGCAGTCATCGTGAGGCGACACCCAGTCGTAGTCATGCTGAGGATCAAACTCTCACCGCTTCTGTTGCCAAACGTTTGAGCGAAGGCAGGCTTACTACGCCTCGACGCAGGGAAACCAGCAGAGACAGAGTCACTACACCTCGACACCATCCCACCTCTACTGCCGAAGGAGCTGGACTAAATACACCGCTTAGTCACTTCGTGTTCCCAACTAGAGAAGACGACATACACGATGGTCGCCGGGTTGTCTTACGAGAAATATCCACAACTCCGAGACGTCAGCATTACTGTGGGGCTGGGTTCTTCTGTCATCACCAGACCATGACACAGCTACGTCCATATACCGAAATTTAAATGAGGCGTTTGCAGCCCAAGATGAAGACGACAATAAATTAGCGGCTGATGTCATCAATGGAGGAGAAATCGATGGCGACGAGGCCTGGATTGCGGTGTGGGAACAGGCGATATTTGACGAGCCAGTCGAGCATATTGCTCGCACCGCAGTCGATGAAGATCGTGGCACCTATCTTGACCCCATTCCTGTGCCTGATCGTTCGAGGTTACCAGCAAAAACATTACCAACTTCCCTCAGGAGAGTCGCCTTCGCGGTATTCGAGCCCGAAAGGTGAAGCTGGAAGTATTGTTTCCAGTGCTTCAGACAGCAGAGACGGCGTAAGCGAATGTCGGAGTTACATAGCTTCATTTCAACATAGCTTTAGACATTGTGAATGCCATCGATAGCGACGCCAATCAATTCTAAAGTCGTTGTTGCAAAAAAAATGTAGGTACGAAGCCAGCGCTACCGGAACCCAGACAATTGTAGCAACATCTGCGCGATAGCTGCAAACCTCGAACAGAGGAACACATCATATAGTAGCCTATATCGGCCCAACGTAGCGCCATCTGAATCTTTAGTAGCTGGTCAAGGTCGGCGAAAGAATCACAATCGTCATGCCTGATAAAGCGCCCGCACTGCTAGAACTCAACTTCTCCCATTGTCAATGTGCGTCGTCACAATTACTTTTGCCTGAGCTCCGGTTCACTCCTCACATGGAAAAGTATAGCGCTGCATCACGACTGCTGTCTCACTACCTGTGTGTAGTCTTCTCTCTTCGCCTCCTGAGTCCGTGTGGCACACATCTCTTCGCCTCAAACTCCAGCTTTAAAACTTCGAAATCTTGAGCAGGAAACTCGCACTTTGCTGCAGCTTCAACAAGTCGCCACCTCCTAAGGCTGCTTCGATCAATTTGAGTTCACCGATGGATTGGGAAGCAGCAGCCCCAAATGTTACACCCCTACTACCACAAGCGAGGTCACATTGTGTTGACCTTCCACAAAGTTGTCCTTGCTCAAGCCTTCCGACAACATGGATCTTTGGTCGGCGATGATACCAGCGCCACCACACTTTCAAATACTCAGACAACAGTGTCCAATTTACCACGCCTTTAGCTAAACGACCCAGCATAGGTCATCTACATTACTGCCAGTGCCAACAATGACCGATATTGCGCCAGTGTACTCGGGTAGAATGCTCGACACAATACCCCACGTTGAAAATAATAGCAGCAGAATACACGAATAATCCAACAACAATGACCAGCGTGATAATACATATAGCAATCAAGTGCTGCGTAATGATGTCAAGTGCCTGCCTGACGAAAGTCGCAAACAGAGTAAAGATACCGGCTTGTATTCCGATGGATCGGCAGGCGAGGTCTGGGCCATAGCCAACTGCAGTGTGGTGAAGCACATTCTGAGAAAAGGGAACAGCAAGTGTAGTGAAGCATATTCTTTAGAAAGGGGAGCTGCAAATGGTGGCAGAAGAGACGAAGAGCTCAGATTCAGGTAAAGTAGACGTAGATCCGACCTTGGTACCACGGATCCAGATGCTGTCTAGATCCATTTCTAAGTTGACACGGATCTAGGATTTAGAGAAGCAGATTTGGGGATCTGAGAAGAGATCTGAAGAGAAGAAGTGAAACGGAAGCTAGATCGATGGAAGGTGCGGATCTGAAGACGTCGGTCGTGTGGGATCCAGCAGAGTGGCGGATATGGAGCATTTGGGAATGGATATAGCGGATCTAGTGCCCAATGATCTAGATCCGAAGATGTCGGTTGGTAGACGATTCAGGTCTGACCCCAATATCCCAGATCCGAAGGATTTCGTGGTCCAGATCCAAGGGGATCTAGCGTGCAGATAACCCGGATATAGTCCCAGTGGCCAAGATCCAGACGATCCAATATGATCTGGTACGATCCGGCAACCACGAAGTGATTATGCCACGGATCTGCAAAGATCCGGTGAGGAGAGCAGCTGGATGATGGTGAAAGGTAAAGAAGGACGTGTATCCATGAATGTGAGGCCAGTGGTTGTGAAGGTAGAGGTATTGGGTGGGATAGGACTTAACCATACATCAGAACGTAATGTGCATTGGACGTCGCAGGTGCCCCCCCCCCCTCCCAAAAAAAAAAATACGGAACAGTTTGGCCGTACGAGGTGTCGGAAGGTTAAGTGACGTAAATCTAGTGTTGGTTGTGACACCTGGATAATGCATTGGCCAGATCATACCACCTAGTGAGTTGCTCTGCAAATGCAGACTTAGATTAACTGGATTTATCGATTGGCCGGGGGATCTCTCACGTTCTGAACTCCCAAGGTCCCGCTATAGGAAGCGGCAAGCCCAACGCAAGCACAACGAAAAGCAACCCAAGGAAAGAGAGGTACACTCGCAAGGAAACGCCACGGTCAGATCGCAGATCGAGACCACCACATATCGCAAGATCGAACAATCGTTTGCGATCTGGAAGTATTATCGGGCGATGAGTGGAGATCTACCACTACTGTGCCACCCCATCCCCACGTCTCGCCAAGACGCTCAAGCTTCGCCTCAAGAACTCTTCGTGTAATGGGCCAACTCTGTGCCCACTACTTCGGCTTACACGTTAGCGCACATGTACGAGGAAGCGTAGTTTGCTTAAACTTAGATTAACTATACTTTCGTCCGAAAGTATAGATTTACTAAAATAAGAAAAGCTAAAAGCCGTTTTGGGTTAAAATGAGAACTGTTATTTATGATTTATGTCTGGACTGGGTTTCCTCCTAAAACTGCTATCCTATATGAAAGGTATTCTGCCATCCGATGGCTGTCAGAACCCTGCTAATCTAATTGGTAGAAAGAAATGCTTATCTACCAATAGGAAGCCTAAATGCATACAGACCAGTGGTCTGCAAAGTGTAACGATTGATGTGTCTTACACCAACGTTCGAGAACCCTCCATGTAACCAAGTGGCTACGTATAGCCACTTGCGTGTAACCCCCCCCCCCCGCGTTAAGATAAGACGTGCAAGTCTTAACACGTCAATCAAAGAATTGACGAGACCGTCAACTCTCCGGGAAATTCGAGCTCATTCCGCAATGAGCTCGCTAACGAAGACGCCAGCGCAAGAGTCTGCTTCTACAGACTCTGCTACGTCCGTGCCTACGTCAGCAGGCACCGCCACCTCGGTGCCTGCGCAAGCAAGCACCTCCACGACAGAGTCTACACTCTCTGTCGACGAATAGCATGCGCTACAGTACAAGAAGCGCGTGGAGGATAAGGCTGCTGCCCCCGAGACGATTCTCGAGGGTTCGTCGGTGTTCCACACCGACGGTAGCATGCCTACCGACTATGGGTCGGACATCAGTGATGTCCCCATGGAGGACGGCGAAGTCCCATCCTCAGCATCCGACTCCGAGTTGGCCGCAGTCGCGCATGAGCCGGTCACAGGGTCGCGTCGACCCCGTGAAGATGATCCGAGCGCTTCAAGTTCGAAGCGCTCGCGTAATGATGAAGAAGAGAAGGCACCAACGCCGGTTACTCCTTCTTCTCCGCGTTCTGTCCCTACAGAACGCGCTCCGTGGATGCCAAGTGCATCCGAGATTGCTTCCAGGCTCGGTGCAACTTCGCCACCGAACCCGATTCCGCTGTACGTGTGCAGCGCCATCGTTGATGACGCTGAGGCTGCAGCACAGCACTTTGATCCGATGACGAATCAAAGGCGTGACTATTTCATCGGACTCTTCCATGAGCTCCGATGGCATGCGTCGAAGAAGACTTCGCGCAAGAGCAAATTGCCCGAGTGGATGGCACTTTGTCAATCTTGGAACGCCTTTGTTGAGAACTTCAACAAAGACGCGAAAGCGTACCGCGCCCGCATCACTGCGGCGCGACGTCGCTTCGAGACTTTCTCGAGGCGTCATATGATCGATCGCCTCCATAATGAAGCTATGGAGGCGGGTATTCCGTGCGCAGTTCCCTTTGGAGCTGCGTGTTCGCACTGCCCCCCTGGGGCTGAGCGCCTCACTAAGCGAGACGTCACCGGGTACACGACTGTGCGTGCACCTGTTCAACTGCGTGATCTCCGCGTTCAACTTGAATGTCGTGATGAACGTCGTGACACTCCGAGTGTCAGCGGTGATCGCACTGCTCGTGCTGGCGTTACGCCTGCACTCCGTTCTGGGCTTCGTACGCCCTCACCATTTCCGGAACGTCCTCCATCAGGACGTTCCGCGGTTCCCATGTATCTCGGTGGGGAGGAAATCGTCTCCAACGAATACGAAGACGAGCCTGATCTCGGTTCGTCTTCGGGGGTTCATAGCCCACGATTCGCTCGACTATCCACCGAGTCGAGCCGCGCGCATCACGCAGTGGTGGCGGCGGGGGCGGAAAGATACCCCTCGTACGGTCAACCCCAGGTTGACCGTGACTCCCGTGCTCTACACGACCGTGTAGCCGCTTTGGAACAGTTCCAGAGCGGGGAGTTCGCTCAGTTGCAGCATGAGCTGCTCTACCAGAAGGCGCAGGTCACGCAGACCGCTCAGACCGCGTCGAACATCCAAGTGGAACTTGAAACGCAGGTCGTGAGGCTCCACGACCGCGGTGCCGCCCCCGAGAAGCTGGCTTACGCCGCTTCGTCGTTCTCTGCGAGCCATCAAGGTTAGATGGCTCGTGTTGCGTGTACGGCTTCAGCCGTCAGACGTAGAATGTCGGATGGAGCCCCATGCTGGACGCTATGTCCAACGTGTACGCGTTGCCATGCCGTTCAAGCATTGTGAACGGACCGATGAAGCGCGGAGCAAGCTTACTTGCTCCGAAATCCGAAGCTGCATGTCGTGGCAGGTTCTGAGTAGCTAACAGAACTAATGAACACTTTTCGAATTCATTTGTGTTGCCCCTGCCAACATTGTCAGCATTCAGCTTCTGTCTATCCACAGAAGCTGCTATGGCGTCCTGGACAAGCCGTATTACGGCTTGTCGGCGCTGGAAAAAGTCCATTGCTTGCGTGCTGAATGGTTTGTTCAGCACGGCGTTTTTCCCTGCTGCAGGCCCGGCCTCCTGTGCGCTGTCTGTGCCCTGCACAGTCGTGTTTTCCTTGGTCGCGGTGTCTGTGCCCTGCACAGACCCGTAGTTCTTGTTCGTCGTCTCGTTCCCGGAACAAGACGCAGCTTGTCTTCGTGTCGTCATCGCTTATACTGTGTCGGTATCAGCGCTCTTCTGCGGTTGGTCCGATGCAACCGTAGATCCTCCCCCACTTAAGGAGGAAGCCACCATTCCGAGCATGTTCGGAAGGCATGGATGCCGCACTGCATTCACGTAGAATGGTGTATGCCCTGTTGAGGCATGCACCGAGTGGTTGATGGCAAACTCTGCCATCGACAGACAGTCGCTCCATTGCTGGAACGAGTGTGCGTAGCTCTTCACAGGTCGCCGAGCATGCGATTCACGCGCTCGGTCTGACCGTCTGTCTGCGGATGGTCCGCAGTCGACATCGACAATTGTGTACCAAGAAGTGTAAACACTTCTTGCCAGAACCGCGCTGTGAAGCGTGGGTCACGGTCCGACACAATGTCGAGCGGCATGCCATGGTGCTTGAACACCATGTCTACAAACAGTCGTGCTGTCTGTACGGCTGTCACTTCAGCCGGCACTGCAGCAAGATGCACCATCTTGCTGAATCGGTCTACAAAGACCACGACACCAGTTCCCCGCTTATTGTCAGGCGGAAGACCAAGAAAAAGTCCATAGAGATGGACAGCCAACACTCCGACGGTGTCGGGAGTGATTGAAGCGGATCCTGCGAAAACACAGCAGGCTTCACGCGTTGACACACCTCGCAAGCACGTACGTACGTAATTGCGCACCCACTTGTACTGGTGATTCCAGTAGAAGTCACGCGTGAGAAGTACGTATGTCTTCTCACGACCAGGATGCTCTGCCGTAGGGGCGCCGTGGTACTTGTACATGATCCGCATTCGCAGATCATAATCGTTCGGCACGACGATGCGAATCACATCGTCGTCCACTGCGCTGTATAGCAGCAGTCCTTCGTGCACGCGATAACGATGTGCACGAGCTCGAAGGTGTGGTGCCAACTTCCGACGCGCCTCGTCGGAAGGTGCTGAGGCGTAGCTCAGCAGCTGCTTCGCGTCTGCGTCACTCGCATACGCGGCCTTAACGTCGTCGATCAACGACGACGACGGAGCACTCACACTCTCGACGCCAATCCGATTGGCGTCGGCTGTCTTCACAGCATAATCTGGCCGACGTGACAATGCGTCGGCCACGACGGTCAACCTTCCGGGTTTGTATTCAACCCGGAAGTCGTACTATGTGAAGAACGACAACCATCTCGCCATCCGTTGCGAGATGTGTGGCGACTTCGCTGCAGTTCGCAGTGAAGCGTGGTCGGTGTAGACCACGAACGGTCCACTCCCAAGTAGATACACTCGAAACTTCGCGAGTGCATACTTCATGGCAAGGAGCTCCTTGTCATGTACGGGATAGTTGCTCTCAGCTGGCTTTAGCTGACGCGACTGATAGTAGATCACACGATCATGACCCTCGTGATCGTGTTGCATCAACGTTTGCCCGCGTAGTTTTCAACGTACTTGCCCAAGTACGTTGCAAGCCCAAGGAACTGCCTCGGTTCCTTGACATTGGATAGCGTAGGCTATTCACTTATCACTATGACCCTCTCTAGGTCAGGGCGTACGCCGTTCTTCCAGATGAGACACCCGAGAATGGGTATCTCGCTCGCCCCGAAGGTACACATCTTCAGGTTCGCATAGAGCTTATGCTTACGCATGAGCCCTAGCAGCTTACGGAGGTGCTCCTTGTGCACCTCAACGTCAGCCTTCCTGGTCACAGCCCGGCTGTGAACGAGCACATCGTCGAAGTAACTCGGTGCGAAGTCGCGCACCGAGAGCAATAGATGCGTCACGCATCTATTGAAGGTAGCAAGGGCGTTCTTCAGTCCCTGCGGCATTACGAGCCACTCCCAAAGCATGCCGCTTGGAGTGCTCACCGCTGTGAGAGCGATGTCGCTCTCACGCATCAGGATCTGATAGAATCCGTCGCGCAGATCAAGAGCACTGTAGATGGTGCTCTTGGCCATCGAATCGATGATCACATCTTTTCGTGGTATCGGCGTCTGCGCCGGTATCGTCGCATCGTTCAGCTTGTTGTAAGCATGAACGATGCGCCATCCGCCCTGTGGCTTCTTGACACAGAACGTTGGTGCACTGTGCGGGGACTTCGATTCCCGTACTTGCCCTGCCTGACGACGACTCTCGAAGAAGTCGTCGATCGCCTTCACTTGATCTCGCGGCAGTGGCCACTGCCGCGTCACACAGTACTTCGTGCCCGGCACGAGGTCAATCTTGTGCTGTATTCCCTTGTCCTGTGAAAGCTCCGCAGGAATCTCGTCCGGGAGCACATCCTTGTGTTCCCGCAGAACACTGAGACAAAAATGTCGAGCCATAGGCTGACAGCACTTGCGCAGGTAGAAAAAGGCGGGAAGGAACAGGTAACTAGAAGGTGAAAAAGTGGAAGTGAGTTTATTTGAGAGAGTTAAGATAGCACCTCAAGACTCAGGGACTCAAGGGGAACTGAGTTCCAGGATGCGTGGCTGCCTTACTGCCACCGATTGGATATTATACAATTTTACAGGAACGTACCCACGACCGTAATGAAGCAACTATTCTGTTTGATGTTTTTACGTTTTACCAATTAGTATTGTGAGACTAATATTTGACAAAATAGAATTTAGCACACGTGTTGCTGAACCCCGTGCATGTGAACTCGGTTTTACATGGCGATTTGAAGCAGGTCTACGTCATCAGCATTGGTAATTGATTTCCACAAACGATACACGTATTGTGCTTTGCATTCAATTTGCTCTGATAGTTAGTGCAATAATTAGTGTTCGTACTTATTGGTAATTCATTAAGGCTTTGAATGGGAGTCTCTCAAATCGTATTTTCCAGCCCTAGAAAATGGCACTTTTAGAAAGTGCCGTACTGATGATTATTCGTGTTCGATGTGCTAAATCGTGCATGCGATGAATTGATCGCACGACTTGGTGCAGAGAGACGATGTACGAAGGGTAGTAAATCGTACTTGAGTACGGTTTGTAGCTAATTAGTACTCGTTAGTCGTGCGAGTTAAAATCGAAAGTGGCAAAAAGTCTGCAAAGCACAATATTTTAATAATATTAATTATATTAATATTATTAAAATACGAAAAATCAACAACTAAATAGACTCCTTATTGGCGTGGTGTATGCACAAATTCTAACAGTAGTGCAAACAGTCTGGCTTCAATATCAAATGCAGTGCAAACTAAAACAATGATGTGTTTGTTTTTAGTATTAGGGCAAGAACACTGGCACTTACACGCATAACTTAACATGCGCAAATGTGTAGTACAGCACACAGTATGTCTATGGCTTACACTGCCAACCTGGAGGCGGCGGGGGGGAGGTTACCGAGAGGGACCAAACCTAAACTACCGCAGCGGGGGTTATTGCTTTAGTATTGCGCTTAAACAATTGAATCATTGATTGTTCATGGATGTTACTGTCCATTCAATTATTTATTCTTTGTTGCCTGCCCAGTAACATTGCAGTTGTATTAACGGAACGCCTGCGGCAGACTACCGAGAAAACATTTTTTTAGCTTCGCTTTCGGTGGGAGACCATGTTCTGAAGCGGGTATTTTGTTAACTTAAAAAAAAACTATTCGGTTCGAGAAGCAACGTTATACATGTATTCTAATCATTACCAAAAGGCTACACCCGTTTTGCCATTATTTCAATTGGCTCGACATTGTTAATGTCGAGCCTCCCCAGAAAACCCAACGTATAACGTCGTTGTGGATGTTGCCATTGTTGGTACACTACCGAGCGCCCCCGCTGTGCATGCTCATATCACACTCACAACTTCATTGACAGTCATCCCTGAGAGCCCAAAGGTGTACAACTTACACTAAGGCAGCATGGCGACGAGATAGAAGAAGAAATACCTTGAAGTAGGCGGGAAAGGCAGCAAATATTCTTGAATCCAATTAGTCGAGCAAAGTTGGGAAATACGTTATTGAATTTGTTGTTCTGTTTTCTCGGAATAACTTATTTTACGGAAATATTATAATATATTATCAGTAGTAGTATTTATTCGGAACCCCTGGTCCGCTGTACCAGAGCTGTACAGCATTTCGCTTCGCTGATCGTGCTGTGCTGCACAGGCTGTGCCACAGCATCAACACAATCCGCCAACAGCCCTACTGTCAATTGTACTGTTCACAGTGAACTGCACTGGGCAGTGTCCAGTCTGTACGTGGGTTGCGATGCTGCGCGCTTTTTAAATAATTGTCGTCACGAGCCCGATACATGTAATCCAAGGCGGACACTCCTACGGTTTGACTTACAACTTCAACAAGACGGCGCGCCGTAAAAGTATTGTGGGTACTTGTGCATGTACAGCACATGAACCAACATTGGCAACTCAACGACGCGATACGTTGCGCTTCCTGGGGGCCTCGACATTACCATGGATCGGGTCTTTATGCTGGTTAAAGCGACGAAACGCTGGATTATTTTTCGAGTATTGGCAACTGCTGTTGGTAGCTAACTTGGTTGTCACCACGAATTCCTATGGATACCGGTAATATATTATAGCGGTTCAAACATGAAAATCTACTAGCAGTGCAGTAATTCTGTAGCTAGTTCCTATCCCAGCAGGAAGATCGTTTGGCCAAGCTAGAAAGACTGATATCAAATAAAATCAGTCACTCAAACCAAACGGCGTACAGCATTCTGGTAACAACACAAGGAAATGTATTTATCGTTGTTCATGAGAACAAGGCGGGCGGGGATAAAAAACTATCCTTAATACCACAAAAACTATGATATATCGACACTACCAAGCTGCGCTGCATCAAACGCTGCTGCGGCTCGGTTTCGGCTTAGTTGGTGCTGTTGTTGCGGATGTAGTACGGTTCGTTCATGAACTCTTCCTCGCAGTACGGGAACAGAGTGTCATCATCCGACGGGGCGAACAGGTGCTCGCCGGCGTGGATCATCACGTAGCAACCCGTGAAAGCGCACACAATAATCACAATAATCGACGCACCCTTGTCCATGATCGACATGCTCTTCCAGGACACGCGCATGTAGATGATCAGCGGCATCAGCAGGCAGCTCGTCGTGTGGGCAGTGGCGCCAGTGAAGTCCTGCAGGTCGAGGAAACGCTTGCGCGCAAGCACAGCGATAACCACCAAGATGGCAATGATACAAATGCGGAGAGCGATGTAGCGCAGCGGGTTGTTGCGGTAGGGCTCGTTGAGCTCCTCCTCCGTGATCTCCTCGCCGAACTCCAGAGCGACGCGCAGGTGCGACATACGGCCCTCCGTCTTCTCCACCAAGCTCGAGGCAGACACCTGGCGGTTAACCGTGTCCATGGGGGTCGAACTCTGCATGTATGAGCGCTTCTCCTGGATCTCCATATCAAGGTCCACGTTGGCCTGATCATGCTCACCGTTGAAGCGGACGATCTCGGGACCCTTGTGCATGCCCAGAATCAGACGCTCGGCCATGAAGAACGGAGGCATCATCAGCGTCGAGAAAGCGATCGAAATGTGCATCTGCATGAACAGATAAGCCATAACGACGGCGCCGCGGTCAGCGGTGAAGCCCAGAGGGGCCAGGCCAAGAGGGTCCGACGTGCTCACGATCGAGTACAGGATGTTACCGGAGAGCTGGCAGCCACCGGCCGTGTAACCCGCAAGGGCGATGGCAATGAAGAAGCCCGAGATAAACAAGATCGTGATCACCACCACACGCGGCATGCGCTGCGGCTGCGAGTGCTCGCGCTGCAGGTCGGGTACCACAATAGCAGCACCGTACGCCAGAGCAAGGTTACCGAAGCACGTCAGAACCTGGTGAGCCGTGATGTCGGGCGACGGGATCGAGCTGTGGCCGCGCATGTTCCACTGCAGCACGACAACGGCGATAATGTCGGCGACGATCGTACCCATGCAGCCGGCGAACGCCATGCCAGCACTCTCCTTCAGCGTCGGGATCAGGCACACTGGAATGACCATGAGCGCCATGAAGATGATCCAGACAGTCTGGCTGAACGAGTCCGGGAACAGCACGTCCAGTAGGGTGCTGCCCAACACCAGGAAGGCGCACGGCACCAGCAGACACACACCCATCTGAGAGACCACCGTGAAGAAGCGGCCCCACTTGCCCAGAGCCCACTCGCCCAGGTCACCGTACGTCCTCACGGACGACGGAGCCACCAGCATCACCTTGGACAGCTTGAGTGTGGCGTACGTGTTGGCGAAGATCATGAAAGCCAAGGCAATAGACGCGTAAAATGGACCGGCGCGGGCGTAGTTGGAAGGCATGGCCAGCGAACCGATACCGCAGACGCAGCAGAAGAGATTGAAGGACGCCTTGGCGTCCTCCATGGTGAAGAAGGCAGACTTGCCGTTTGAGGTCGACATCGTGGAACGATCGCGACGAAGGAAGAAGGTCGAGCGGCGCGATGCGAAGGTGTTGCTGCTTGATGGACTTCTCTGTGAGAAGAAAAATTCCAAAGTGAGCTAGCTAAACCAGCTCGCGAGGAGACTAACAACGACGAGCGACTCAACCATTTCTCTTTTCGGGTCCGCCGCTGCAGACTTGCCTTTCTCGCGCAGGACATTGGTTGAGCTCGCCCGAACAGAGTCGATGCGCTTGACGGCTCTTTTGTCGTAGTAAGCATACTGGACCCCAGTCCGTGTAAAGCCATTTGCCGGCCCAACTTGGCTGCATCAGTGCCAGAGATTAGAATAGAAGCGGCTGAGCCTGAGGCTCTGCGCTGCAAAAACTCATGTCCCTGCTGCAACAAGTTGCTGTTGCAGCAGAGCAGAGCAGAGACTTGCTGACGAAGATACGGAGCACCGCATGAAGGCAAAGCCGTGAAAGCCGTACAATTCATCCGGATGTGTATTTTACTACATGTACTGATGTGGTCTGTACTTCAGAAATACATGCACAGTATTTAATAATACATAACGGTGCCTCCGTACATGTATACACAGTGTCGATGGGCGCTATTAATACATACCGGCCGGATGGGCCTGCCACCTCGCATGTTATTAATTAATAACTGAAGGAGGCAGGATGCGCGGCACCGTTTCGACCGAGACGGAGCGCCGCCCATCCCCTGTGCAGCAACTCGCAACTCGCAGGGTTCCTTCCGGTGCATGATACAGACTGAATCATACTGTATACTTTATGTACTGGACACGGGCACATACCGATACTGCAATTCCGGCGCATGCTGGAACCCTACATATTTCCCCACAGAAGCATCCCCACATCATGTGGGGATGCTTCTGTGGGCCACATCCGGTTTGTATTTGTGCGCGACTAGAATACGCCAGTACTGGTATACTTGATACAGTACCCGTACGGCTTACTTAGAATCCCCCGTATCGTACATACGAAGTACATGTATGTATCATCGCGTCACCGGAAAGGAACTAGTTTCTGCTCGGAGTTTTTAATTAATCTTAGTAAATCAATTAATTTTTGGTGCATAGCACGGGATTGGGTGAGCGGCGTACGACAACGTGCATATTTTTCGTATACTGTACAAAATACCTTTTTACATTAATGTATACACGTACTTTTTGTACTTGGTGCTCTACAAATTGTAGAGCATGATTATAGTATTGTGCTTTGCACTCAATTTGCTCTGTTAACTAATTAGTGTTCGTACTTAGTGGTAAATCATGGATGCTTTGAATGACATGTCAAATCGTGTTTTGCTGCCCGGTTTGGCAGAAAATGGCATTTTTAGAAAGTGTCAAACTGGTGCTTATTCGTGTTCGATGTGCTAAAGCGTGCATGACCCGAATTGATCGCACTATTTAAGGCAGATAGACAATGTACGAATTGTAGTAAATCGTACTCGAGTACGATTTGTAGCTAATTAGTACTCGGTAATATCGTGCGAGTTACAATAGAAAGTGCCAAAAAGTCTGCAAAGCACAAACTTGTATCATGTACAAATTGTAGAGCGCGATTCTACATGTACTGGAGAATCATGTACACCATTTCCCGACCAAGTCGGCATTTTTACCAAAGCAAGTGAACAAGCACTGGTTTTGGTCAAAATCAGTCGAGTAGAAAAAGTCTTATCCCACAAAGTGAAAATTTGGTTAGTCGCGCTCTCAATCAAGTGAACATTGCTACAACCCTCAAAGTGCTAGCTACTTGCCTAGCTCCATGTCTTCGCCCCTGCCCGCAGCAAAAGACGCCTTGAGGCAATGGAGCTCCATGCGCCACACAAGACGGCGAGTAATTGCCGATTTAGCGAACTCAACAGCCTCCTCCATGAGAGCCCGGCGGTGCGCGCAGAACGTCTCGTACTCGCCCCTCACTAAGAACTCCTCTTTGCGCTCAGCCATGAAGCGGCGCATCTTCGCCTTCAGCACGTTCCAGCACCCCTCGATCGGGTTGAGCATCGGGCTGTACGAGGCGAGCCGCAGCACGACCAGCTTGTTGGCGTTCACGATGCCGTCCGCCGCGAGCATCTCCCTTGCTAGCGTCTCCACCTCACTATGAGCTGGCGCATTGTCGGTCACGATGACAATCTTGTTCGTCGGCGCCAGCTCACAGTACTCCTCCGTCCCCAGCGCAGCCGTGAAGAGGTCGGCGACGAAGCGGGCATTCTCTTGCTTCTTGACAAAGCCGGCGTGCGTACGCATAAGCATGGTGCCAGAACCCGAAGACACGCCGCCCAACACGTGCAGGTTTGAGCCCTGCGAAAGGGTGAGCGTCACAGTAGCGCGCTCGCCGACGCGCGAGTAGCCCTCGTTGCGCGATAGATACATATTGAAGTTGGTCTCGTCGTGGAACACGATCATGTCGCCACGCGACGCGTGCTTCTCCAACTTGTTCACAAACTCCTCCCTCTTGTTCTTGTTCTCCGCTTTGTTCATGGTCACCTTCTCGATTCGTAGTTTCCTGAGGCTGTACATCATGCCCTGCAAGGCACGGTGCACGGACGACGTGCTCACGGACACGCCCAAATCGCTGCGCAGTCTGTCCCTCATTTGCTCGCAGGTGTGGCGGCAATCCTCGTCGAGGTACTGCTCCAGCTTGCCCATGACCTCCATGGTCATCTTGACGCGCACGCTCCGCACACCACCATGTGTCGTGGGCTCGCCGTCGGCGTTGAGGACAGCGCGACGAGCCGTGCTATAGGACACGTCATTGTGCGCGGCGACCTCGCGCCAGTTCGCGCCTTCCTTGAACGCTCGCACGACGCGAGCCTTGGCTGCTGCGCGCTCGTGCTGGCGTTGCTTCTTGGTTGACTGGGTGGAAGAGGGCATCGTTTGGGGGAGGAGGCTGAATTGAAAGTGAGATTCCTTTGCGGTTGCGGCGCCCGATGCAATGACTGGCGCTGGTGGTTGCCGTTTTGGCGCCAACACGACTGGTTGTGTTCGCTTGATTGGGAACGCGATGGCGCGAAAGTTCACTTTGTGGGAAATGTCTTTTTGTATCAAAAACCTCGGTTAGATTTTCAACACTAAATATGCTTTGTTCACTTGCTTTGGTAAAAATTCCGACTTGGTTAGAGCATACATGTAGAGTCTACAGGTATGTGTACTGTCTGTGCCACAGGGAATTGCAGTCATGCTGCAGATCACAACAACTCACTTATCTAGAAAAATCGTTGGAATTGCAGCGTTCAACGTAGGTTTGATTATTATTGGTAGAAATACGTGTAATTTTGTTCAATTAGAGATGGGATCACAATGTCTGTGGGAGCATATGAAACTTGCCGCCGTAGTAGTGAGACACATTGATGCATCGGTCGTCTGGTGTTACAGGCTTGTAGTCCTGATCTGTGCCTGGGCTAATCCAGCACGCTCCATGCGTTTTCAATGGTCATATCCAGCTGATTCCTAGTAGTGTTGCCCGCTGCAACCCCTTTTTTCTCAGTTAAGGTGCTCATTCCGTCGAGAAGCACAGGAGGTAGTTAATCAACCGATTATTGGACACCTTGAAGCTGTTTGTACAGCTTTACATGCGGCGGGATCCCGGTTGGGCACATTCACGGCGAGTCTCCGGATACCAACGACATTGTCAGCTCATCCAGCATTGACTTATTCCGAAACAGAGCCATAGACAGAATGGAGTGCGAAGAAGGCAGTGATTCCCAAAGATAAGCCGAATGCTTTACCGATGATGCGGTGCATAGCTTTAGAACATCCCGTTAATCATTAACTTGCTGCAGTTCTGGGTACATTTCACGTACGCATGCACACAGTGTACGGTCCTCGTTGTCCTTGAAGTGTGGGGGTAGGGTGGCAAATTCTGGTCGATTCAGAGGTAGATCTGCCACAACTCGACCAAGAAACTGATCCCCAGCCGACTCGTATCGGATGTAGTGATCCTGAACTCCTCCGAGAGACCATCCTACGCGTAAACAGACACTGACAATGGAGGGCCCACCCGCGGAGCCGCTACAAGCAAATGTAGCAACCTCTTTTCGAATCGAATGAGTGTCGTAGTGTTTTTGATGCTTGGGATCCACGATAAGGTTGTGAAGGACTTCCCGAACCTAGCTTTCTGCTCTGATGCTGGAATGAGAGGACCCGGCGCATGTGTGGGCCGGCACGCTAGATACACTGCTAAAGCAGTTATCCAACAGGTCTCCGGGCTTGATGGGTTCGCATACATGTGACGCGAGTCCTTCGGGTAATTTCCTTTCTTGTTGGTTTTGGACTCGTGTATGATGCATCCAACACTATCGTCATGGCAAGTTAAGTGCTCAGTGCACAGTGTTTGCACTGTGCACTGAGCGACACATTAAGTTCCACTGGATTGTGAGAAACCTGTGAGCAAAAGCACCATCGTGGTGGGTTAATGTTGCTCTGCCCAGTGTCTGGTAGCGCGAGAACAGTAGCGGGTCCTTCTGACCCTGACTGGAGTCTGGACGCTTGCATGCGCTTCAGTCCCGAAATATAAATGGTCATGCCTTTCTCGTACGCTGCAGGAAGCGCCACCTCTCAAAGCCGATAAAGGTCCTTAATGGCCCTGCGGTACCCGCTCAGTGCTGCCCCAGTAATGTTCTTACGTTGCTCCATCAAAACCTCTTCGAAATCACGTGCCAGGAACTGCACGATATCGATCTCACCCTCTGCACTAACGTAACGTGACGCTTCCTCCCCTTTAGAAGACCGGATCCAACGTGCAATGACAGGGATGCTCCCTTTATAAGCTCGCTGAGTTTTAGATGAAACGTAAGCATCTCGTACATCCTGCGCAGTAACATCTTGCGAATTGGGACATGTCGTGACTCCTGCGGCGCTAGAAAACACCAATGTGAGCTGCTGCTGGGAAGGCTCAAAGGCCATCGCGCCCGACGGAGCTGAGCTCCTGTTGGAACACGCCGGGTCCATTGAGGCCGAGCTGCCACTGATGAGTGCCTGGTTCGACGAGCCCTTGCTGTGCGTCTTCATGGGAGCTTTAATGCATTGTACACGAAATACTTCTGTTCGAGCTGCGCTCGTGCGGATCCCCCCCCCCCCCCCCATGAACACGGTCACCATGACCGCTTCTGGTAGAGGGCCTCCGGCGTCCCGGCGATCAGAGTTCTTAACTCTTGGACGCAGTCCACAACTCCTTCTTACCCTGTCGGGTAGCCAGGAAGCGCGACCGGATACGGTATGCCTGGTTAGGCGGCGCAAACATGCGCGATAGTTGCTGTGTCAGCCAAGCCCAATTTGGAACGCAGCGTCAACAGATGTACCGCGAATTAGTGCCCATTCACGAGCGCGACCTCCAAGCTGGAGGTAGCCGCTGTTGCTCAGTTTCGAGCAGGGCCGATCCCATGGCCATCTTGACCTCACGGGTCCAGAGAAGGAGATTCTCTTCATCCTTCCAATGTATTCACACTAACTAGGAGCAGTTTCGGTCTAGTAGACCCCTCACGCGTCACTGACGCCGCCGCCGCCGCGGCGGCACTCATTCTTTCTTGGACATGCTCCAAGAGAGCGTTCTCATAACGGAGAACGATTCCAGTCTGGTGTTGATGGTTTCTGTACTTTGCGGCGCATGATGAGAGGCGCTCCCAGGGCCAAGCAAAAGCATGAACCTGTTAAGCGCGTTATGTTGTGCCGGGGGCAAATTCGCGAACACGGGGTGTTCCATCTTCACAGAGGGTACAGTCGAAAGACTCAGGGGTAGTATTGACTACAAGTGCTACCAAGTGCAGCGGGGCTGCTGTAGCTTAAGGGTCAGCGGAAGACGTACGACTCAAAGAGTCACTAATACTAAGTTCCTTAACAAGGAGACCTATGTCGGTCCAACAACTAAGACGCAACAGTAAACACAGCCTTAACCCAAGCCAACAACACTTTCGGCTTCTAAACCTGAAGTGTTTTATTTATTCTTATCGGCGGCCTAGCTCCCCTACGGTGTAAATGTATGTCTTTGAGAATCTAGCATTGTCGAACCTAATCAAATGTACGTTGTGTGGCTTTTAGCTCATGTGCTGAGAGTTTGTTAGCTCTCCGGGTACTGTGTACCCGTTGTGTGTTCCACGCACCTGGTGTATCCACCAGCCCATGTAACCCCGTTACACAGAGCGATGCTGTCGGATAGTAGCTTTGACGGCATTACGAATTACACCGGAGATGAGCTTATTGAAGGTGCTGGCTCGAGTCGGAGCACAAAACCCTTCCTGTACGTGCGTAACTTGCGCCATTTCGGGTACGCTAGCTTGAAATGGTTACCGTAACGGTCTACCATAAGCCTCAGCATCATGTCTCATGGGATGACGTCACCGGTGTCCAAGGTTATGGGGTACTCGGCATCGACATCTTCATCAATCCTGAGGACGAACGTCGAGCGGTGTCCTCGCGCATCGCCGAGCACGTATGCTCTTAATTAATAGTGTATTGTATCACCGATGTACAGGCTTGCATTATGCAACTCCGAGACGCTGAGGCCCGGCATGGTGTATCTGTAGGTGCTGCGGCAGTTTGAGGAGCTGGTTCTGTGTGAGATAGCGGCCCTTCAGTCTACCAACCTTCAGAACACATCCAAACTACCGTGTAGCGACCTGAGTCATCGTCACCCCGCTGCTGGGAAGGGTTTGGGCATCATTGCAGCAAGCAGAAAGACGGCAAATGCCTGCCCTTTTGCTGCTAGTGTGCTGGCAAATCGGATAGGAGTTTATGTGTTACCGGTATTTAGATCGGTACGTGTGTCCTTTAGGTTTCCTCGTTTCGAACCACACAAACAATTGCCAGAGAGAGGCCGTCTACATCACAACTTTCAAGTGGGCAGCTTCAGACAAGATGACACTGTGAAAAAGCTGGCAGCTTCGTACATGGACAGTGCTTCTGATTTCACGATGTACTACTCCCGATAGATGTGTACCTCATCTACCTAATGGTTATTGGTAGGACACTCCAGACATCAAGGATACTTGTATACATCTTGTATATCGATGGAATTTAAGATTCCACAAAAATGCATCTAGATTCTGTCCTGAACTAGGGGTACAGTAATATTTTGAAGTATGAACACTTTTCGTCTCTCCCACGGCTAAATGCCACACTCCAGTAGGCTCGTTCTTATACTTTTTGTATATATCATCTTAAACAATAAAGTAGATGTCCGTCTGTCCGTCACATCACGCTTTTCCGGACTACTGATTGGCTATATCAAATCACTTATCACAGTACATTCGTGAGACAATTCGGTAAAAAAATTGATTTTAAAAGTATTAAATTCTAGAAAACACTAAAATAGCCTCGAGTACTGGCACACAATTTTCAATGAGCTCGCTCGCTCGTAAACAATAACATGAATGTCTGTCTGTCCGTCTGTCTGTCGTGTCCCGCTTTTCCGCACTTTTGATTGGCTAAAACCGACAACATATGTCAGTACAATTGAAACATGTTCAGAGTGTCTTGAGCTCGCTCGTTCGTTTTAATATATTTTAAAAGAGATACATGCACTTCTATTAGTTATTAAAACCTGGCACGCAGTTTTTTTATTTTTATGATGACACTTAAATTTTAAATTTTAAATTTTAGGCATCTGTTCCGACTAAGCAATGTTTAAAGGGAATTTATAGTGTAGAGATGATGAGGAGATGTGGACAGCAAAACTAGAATACAAGCGTGATCTTAAAATATCTTCAAAATGGTTCCTAAAAGTTGTTGCGTTTCCTACTAAGTAAAAACTATACAGATAACGACGAAAATATCCGGCAAACGAGCAATCAGCGCGGCGTTTTTTGCTCACTTTAAGATTTGTCACTCTTATTATTAGCCAATCAAATCCATATACTAAGAAATTTTAGAGCGAATTGCTGACAGTAAAACAATGAATGGCTCCTGCAAAACTTACCATATCGACAACTAAATTCCATTCGTTTTAGAAAGCGATGCACGTTGAGCGTAGCTCTTCGATAAAGCAAAAACGGCAAGCTCTAGATTTAGTGGAGAAGGTCGAAATCGAGGAGGCTGCGAGGGAGCTGAATATTGCGCGCGGGACCGTCCATGGCTGGACCAAGTAAGCAGATGAGACCCTCAAATCCAAGGGCAACGCGGGATCCAAGACGCTAAAGGGCCAGGGGCGGAAGAAAATAATTCCTACGTCCTCGAACTTTTAACGTACATGAAAGACACCCGTCGTAGTGAATCGGTACGTCTAAGAAGGTGCTCTAGCTGATTGTACTGAAACTAAATGTTGCGTGTATTACGTTTAGATTTTGTCTGCGTCTAGCACGATAGAGTACATGTGGAAGATAAACCCGACATTGATGACCGTTTACTTGGGCGGGAAAGAATCCGGCGGAATTGAACTCGAGCGCATGGTTCAGCTCATCGCTAAGCGGTAATTCTTGACGGAATTGATGTGAAAATTTACGTCGATCGGACCGTAAGAACTGGTCGTGCGGTCTGCGTGCTTGCTCGCACCGAAGATGCGCGCCGAGTCCTTTCATTCCTTTAAGCCCAACTCTTATTTGGCGCCATGTCGAACAAGACGCCAGTCTCATCAACATTTAAATTGTCGCCTCCTTCATATGCTCCGTACTTTGGCCAAAATTCCAGGCCGAACTTGGCTCGTACTTCTTCTAGTTCGTCATATGACTTTTTAGTGGCATGTGGCTTCTGCGAAGAAAGCTCATAGCCATTCCATCATAACTACCGTCTTCCCCCGCACACTGCGCCTAGGCACTCTATTCGAATATTCCTATTACAAAATTTACCTCTAATATTTCGATTAGAGCGCAACTCGGAAGATAACGCTGATGCACTATTTAGACAAAATACGGTAATTTTAAAAATACTCGATGCCAACCAGCAGTTCGGCAGTGCACGGCGTCACCATTCATTACATGCCGACTTAAGTCGATACTGGAGCTGCTACTTTCAAATTTCCTATCATGAACAACACCAAGTCCAAGCAGAAGCGTCGGAGCTACAGTATCAAGGCCAAATATGCTGTCATTGCTGAGCACGAAAAAGGCGTTGCTGGGAGTGGTTTTTATGCCCTCAGTAACAAGCACGATGCGGCGTCGGGTACGCTGCGTGGGTGCTGGCAGAACCGCCAGAAGCTACAAGATGCCTCCAAGGACAGGCAGATAGCTACGCGGGCAGCGAGACACTTAGGTAGTGGAGGCCGCGGGCCCAAGTATCCCGAGGTGGAGGCGCTGCTGCATCTGTGGATTCTCGACCGGAACGCCAAGGGCTTACGGGTGAAGGACAGCTACATCCGCCTACAAGCGCAGAACATTTACCAGAAGCTGCGTGGCCCAGACGGCCCCAAATTCGATGCTTCCACTGGCTGGCTTGCGCGCTTCAAGAAGCGGAAGCAGCTGGTGTCGCGGCGCCAGACGACGACACGAACACTGCCCGAAGACGCAGCCCATGCCTGTCGTGATATCATCCAGCGTGTACAGCAACTCATCGTGCTACACCAAATTCAGCCACGGAACATCGTGAACATGGATCAAGTGCCGCGGTACTTTGAGACGGAGCCCAAGACTACCATTACAACGCGAGGATGACGTGAGGTGTTACTGCGCAAGGGTGGAACAAGTCACAAGCGGTTTACCGCCACATTTTCAATCACGGCGGACGGTACAATGTTGCAACCGCACCTTCTCTTCTCTGAGTTAAAGAACAGGCCTATTGTGCCTGACGGATTAATCGTTGATGTCAATCGGACGGGTATGTGGAGTGACGAGATCCTGCTGGACCATGCCAAGAAGATGCTGTGCAACCGGAAGGAAACACAGCTATATCATGAGCCAGTGCCTTACTTGATCGACTCGTACGGATGCCACGTCAAGTTGATGGAGTCGCGTCGACTAGAGCGATACAACATCTTCGTGGTTATCATTCCACCCAACTTGACGAACATCTCGCAGCCCCTCGACGTGGCAGTGAGCCGTAGCTTCCAGGCGTACTACAGGAACACCCCCTCTTCGGGAGATCATGTCTCCCGACTTAGACATGGATCGCTGGCACGCATCCTACCAGCATCTATTGGAATAGGCGGATGTCCTTGAGAAGCTATGCCCCTCAGCTCCAGAATGGTATCTCGCGACAAGGAACGGTCCAGCCTCTTTTCGTGCCTCATTCATGGCCTGGGGACTGGTCAAGGTGACTTCGTCGCTGATCTTACAGACTACATGGCGACACTAGAAGACTTGGAAGAGCTCGTTGATGCTACCTACCTGGATAACATACGGCACGGCGAAGCAGACCCGGGAGAGCTTGAGCTCTATGCGTCTTTCAAGCTTCACAACTGGAACATCGAAGTCAAAACAGTCAACGCAGACTGTAAGGTAGTGTCGACGTTTATCTTCAGCGTCGAAGAACCTGACAAGGTGGTGCAGCTTGCACGCAGCGGGCCATTCTTTGCTATCAAGGGAGATGGCTACTTACTTTAGTACCAATACGTAAAATCTTGAAATATATACATTCATTTTGCACGAAAAAGAATACTTATTGTGCTATTTGTGTAATTTGCACAAAATTAGAGTTGTTTTCAGCAAAACCTCCGTATACAATACAGCCACCGAGAATGAAAGACCCATTACGTTACACACTCGATGTGAACTGGACGTAGGCGGGCTTGAACTCTAGCCAGCAGCGTAGGAGGGTCAGGCCTTCACCACTAAGCTAGATTTAGGACCCGCTTGCAACCTGCTCATCAAAGAATAAGAAAATATTCGTTGTATAACGCCTAGGTGTTATAAACGAATATTTCGTGCAGAGTGCTACTATTCTTTCTACAACGCCTAGGCGCAGTGTGCGGAGGAAGACGGTAGTATCAAACAATTAATAAAATATAATACAGTTTCAATTAGTAAGTTTTTTATTGTTACTTACTTTTTATTAAATGTTTTTTGCAATAATTAGGATTGATATTACCGTTCCTGTTCATCGTCCGAGGGACTATTGAGAGTACCGAGCTGAAGTCGTACCCACCCGGACATTTCTACGCTGTACAAGAAAGCACGTGGATAGACAACCGGGATTTATGTAGAAAAACTATTTTTGAAATTGATGGGCCAACTGTCCTCCTTCTTGTCAATTTTGATTGCCACATATCGAAGGAAGGACAGGAGGCCAATGCTACAGTGGTTGCCTTGCCACCGGACAGGACGGCGCTTTGCCAGCCGCTGGGTATCGGTGACATGGGGCCACTAAAATCAAATCTTAGAAACACACCGCGAAGCAAAAACGCATTCGAGCTATCCCAAGGCCATGACGAAGAAAACGATAATTCGTAGCTTTAAGAAAGCATTTCCTCAGAATCCTGTGGTTCCATCTAAATCAACGTTATTTTATGTGTTAATATATGTATTTCTGTTCTTTTCATAGAATGTAGACCTTTTCAAACTCTGCCTAGACAGCCATTTTTAAAGAAGCGATTCCACATCTGGCAAGAGCGTGGACTTCTAAAACTTCTGTGAAAACCGCACTTATTTTCCCTGACTGGGGCTTCCAATGCGAATCCAGATGTTTTCGTCAAAACGAATGGAGATTTTTGCGTTTTACTTTGTTGATGTTTGTCTGTGCTGTGCCAAAAAAAAGTAAAATCTTGTAGAGCTAAGGAATGGCTTTTCGTAATGGTATCATTGAGCTAAATCCTGCCACTAGCTCAAAAATTATGATCCGAAAGGAGAAGTGTTAGATTTGAGATGGAACAGAGTGGTATAGAGTATAGATAGGTCTTTAGAAAATTTAATCAAGCTCGGCAGAAACGTGCGTAATGCGCCCCGCTTGCGGAGCTCCGTTCGGCTTGTCGAAGGAATGGTTTGGGCTCTCCATAGTTTTAAGGCAGAATACTTCAAGAAGTAGTAGCAATACATTAGCACACCAATAACGATAGTCCAACGATGAGTCTCCCCGAGGCCCATTTCTGGACTATTTTTTGCGAATCTTTGGCTAAAAAAAAATCTCATTCATTGGAAACCCTATTGGGCTGCACCGCATCGCCCACAACATAGCAAACCCAGAGCAATTTATCCACTATAGCTTGTAATGTCCGACTCAGAGTAGAAACCACATCAGGGTAGTGATGCTCTTGTTGCTGAGAGACAATAAGAAATAATGTCAAAATGTCGCACAACCCGGGGTGTTCCGGAAGCATAAAGTTGTAGAACGAATTGATTGAGTTAGCACATTTAAGATCCTCACTTGCTACTCTCCTAGACAGCCCTCTGTGAAGCCTCCTTGTCCTCCGCTCCTTGTCCAGCGACGTCATCAGCGCGATGTGCAAACATGCATGCCGTCAGCATTGTCGCCATCAAGCGGCTAGTCCTGGCTTCACCGATCCTGTTCTTGATCTCCTGGAGGTGCTCTGATGTCGGTCATCAACCAGCTCGTCCAGCACGAGGCTGCTGGTGTGATGGCAGCGCGTTGCTACTACTGCTTCGAGCTTGACCAGCTCCCCGCGTCCAAAGCACGAACAGCAGAAGTAGCGACGCTACATCAATTGATGTGTCAGCTCTTCGTCGTCAGAATCCAGCACATAGTCCTTTAACTTGTCCAGTACGTCCTTGAGTAGCTCCGTAAGCGCCTCCCACAATCACCAATGCTCTGGAGTCCACGCCAGGACACACGTAGTTCCCAGCGCTTTAGTACATCATTGTAGCGATGGTCAGTGATGGCCTCGACACCTAATAACATTCCTTGCTGCGTCGTAAACTCCAGAATTTCAGTAGTCACGTTGAAGCCACGATCAGCGTAAAACTTGAGCCGGGTCGCATGCACTTCAAACTCGCGGAAAGTCACCAGATGTTTAATCACAAACGAGTTTGGACGAGATCGGTTGATTTGGAATGGTCCGACCCACTGACCAAGCAGCTTATTGTTGCTCAACCGCTAATCGATGCGCGACCAAAGGACAAAGTCGCCCACCTCAAAGTTGCACGCTGCTCCTTTGTGCGTGATCATGTCCTGCAGACGTTTGCGTTCTTTTCATTCAAGACTTCCTTGTATAGCCCGTGTAGCGAGCTTCGCAGCTTCTCCAAAAATGTGGTAGCCGCCTCCATGTTCACCGTAAGTAGCTCTTCGCGTCCAGAGACCTTCCGCACCACACAGTCTAGCGCTGAAGGCGCTTCCAGCCCAGTGAACAACTCGATAGGCGAATGCCCGCTAAGAGATCGAACTGGGGTGTGGTTGAGGTTCGCTTGCACTACAGGCAGCAAGTAACTCCATTTATGGAAGTCCAGTCCATGCTCGATCAGCAGCGCCCTCATGACTTGCAACACGTCCTTATTCAGGCGTTCCACCGTCCCATTGAGCCAAGGGGAATACACTGGCGAAAAGTTCTGCTCAATTTTGAGCCGTGAACACAGAAGTCCTACCATGTGTTTGCGGAAGTGGGTGCCTTGATCCGACATCAAAGTTTCTGGGCACCCAAAGCGCTTGTACCATTCGAGTAGCGACTCAACAGCAACAAACGCCGTCGGTGACTGGTACGGAAACAGTTCGCAGTAGTGAGTCAGGGAGTCCTTCATCATGAGCACGTACGCAGTGTCTCCATAACCTTCTCCAAGGTATAGAAAGTCGTAGTGCACAGCTTCGTTGCGCTTGGTAGACGTGTAGGTCGGTCCATAACGCCGCGTAATCTGCCTCGGGCCTTTCACGTGCTTGCATACGAGACAGTTACCAATGAAGGTTGCCACTTTCTTGGCTAGCAATGAGATGTAGAATCTGTCTTCGAGCACCGTGCACATGACGCCTTGTCCTCGATGGCCGTGCGAGCCACAGTGAGCAACGACGAACACCCTAGCCAAGAGATCCTTGGCTGCTGTTGGGATCCAGGGCTTGCCATTCACCATCATCACCCCCTCTTCTTCGAAAGAGGGTTCACGCATATGTTCACGGGCCTGACGCCCAGCCAGCTCTTGAGCATCTCGAACATCATCCAGTGTGGGGAACACAAATTCGGGGTCCTGCAGAGGGCGTAACTGTGAAATGTCCGACACATGCGTGGACCGATCGCGTCGTGTGCGAACCGCAGCAGCAGTGACGACTGCCGATGTCCGCCACCGTGAGATAATGTTAGCCCAGAGGTTCGTGGAGCCAGGGATGTGTTCGATAGTGTAGCGCATACCACACAACCGCATCGCCCAGCGCTGAAGTCGGTCACGCACATGATTTTTCAGCTCTACCGCCGGCACAAATACGTAAATGAGGTTTGAGTGGTCGCAAAAGAGGCGGAGCCCTTTCGCTCGTTGCAGCACGAAACTCAGGTCCTGACACGCATTCACAATGGAGTAAGCTTCCTTGTTAATGATCGGCCACCGAGATTGCGAGTCCTTGAAGATACCACCTTTGCAGATAATTAGCCGATGGTCCTGTTCCTCCACACTCAGATCATCATTCCACTCAGCGACTTGAGTGAGTACGATAGCATAACCATCCTGGCTTGCATCCACGAAGACACACACCTCACAGTCGTCATCAGGAAAAGTCATAAGCGCGGAATCGCGAATCAGAGCAATTGCAGCTTCATAGCTCTCTTGCTCAACACCTGTCCATTGAATAACCACATTCAGAGCGTTCCTACTGCGACGGCCAAGCTTGCCTCGCTAACCTTGTAGCTTCTCCTGGAGTGGGGCAACGACACGGGCAAAGTCCGGCATCGAGTCGTGCAGCCAGTTAGCTGCATACACGAAGTACTGCAGCTCAGCAACCGTCATCGGACGCGGCAACGACGTAATCGCGTCCACTCTGGCGGGGTCGTGGCGCACGCCTTCTCCCGAGATCAAACGACCACACCACTTAATTTCAGACTCAAACAAAGAGTTGTTGGACGGGTGGAGCTTAAGACCATGATCCCCAATAATGGCGAAAAATTCTTGTAGTGCGGCAAGAAAAGAGTCCATGTCCGCAGCAAAGATGAGTATATCATGAATCCAACAGATCACATTGCGAGGGATCATCGGCACTAGCACAGACTGTCTCTGTGCCTGGAAGTGTAGTGCTGAGTCCGTCGCACCTTGCGGCACAAGCAGAGGCGAGAATACCCCCTCTGGCGTCATAAACGAGAATACTTCCTGACTGTCATCGTGAAGAGGAAATTACCAGAACCCTTCGGGCAAATCAAAGCGAGCGAAATGCTTAGCTCCACGCACCGCATCGAGAACCTCGCCTTGAGTGGGCATTCGGCCTGCCAATGGCGCCGTCTTCGAGTTCACCACGCCATAGTCAATCGTGAGCCGGAACTGATCTTCAGTACCAGGTTTTCTTACTGGCACCACAGGGATCGCCCATTTTGACGCTTTGTTCTTTCGGATGAGGCTTCGCTCCAGAAGTTGGTTCACGTAATTCCGAATGAAGGTTCTCGGGAGAGGCGGGTAGGGACGGTCGTGGCAACGGATCGGCACTGTACCTTCCTAAAGTGTCACCTGCATTGGCTCAACTCTAGATGGAGGTCCATAGCTTGCTTGGACGCCCCAAATCTCGTCGTGCGCATTGAGCAACGCCTCCAACTCATTTCGGCGTTGGACGGGGAATCCATTCTCCACAGCCGTGTCGATAATCTCCCTCTGAATAGCAGGCATGTCTCCTCCAGCAATTCCTGCAGTATTCAGGAGCTCGTAGCCCACAGGAAATTTGTCCTCCTCTGTCGCCAATATAGTAGACCCTGCTACATGCCTTCCACACCGATTCCCAAGGATGATAGTGTGTCACTACCATCAAGTAGTTCATCATCCTCACTGGACATCACCAGACACGGTACACGGTGGATGTTAACGATACCAGCCGCCGTTGTCAGTTGCAAGTCCAGTAGTGCCTCTTCCACACAATTGGTCGTTCTGCCATCGGCCAAAATAACTGTCACTGGTCTTGCCAACTGATGGACGGTTACTGGCGGAGCAGCAGCTTCCAGTCCATGCAGCACATCGGACGGCAGCATACTACGATCGGCACCAGTTTCCAGCAAATAAGGTACTTCTAGTACGCCATTTAGCGTCGCCATGTACCTGGCGTGCCCAGCACCAGCGGACTTCAACCGGATGGAGTCCACGCGCTGCTGCTTGGCCTCCTTGAATCGCTCCAGTGTGGCCCTGCACTGCTGTTCCGTCACTGCGGGGCACTCCCTCAGCCAATGCGGCCCTTTGCAGAACAGACAACCCTCTGTCGGCGGCACAGACGCCTTAGGAGCACGGGCATTCGTAGGCGCGGCTCCTCCACTGTTTCGCTTGCCCGACGAAGTCTTGGTCGACTTGAGGCCTGCTTGCTTCAGCGTCGTTGCCGTCGCTGCCGCTCCCGACTTTCCTTTGGAGGCGCCTGCGCTGTCCTTGGACTGACTGAAGAAGGGCTGTTGCGCCTTCGCGTGCTCTAGGATTAGGGTACAGAGAGCAACATCGTCCGTACGACAGTCACGCCTCTCAAAATCGATCTGCCTTTGGATTTGTTCCTGCAAGAGCACAGGCTGCATATTTTCTACCAATAAACGGCACCTCTCCTTCATGCGGTCCTTGTGGCCAGGGTCTGCCGTCCCAATCAAACCCTGCAGCCCATTCTCCTCCATGATGCGAGTGAAGTCCTGGAAGTCCTGGAAGACGCGTGCGTCACAGTCGTCCACAGACAGGTCCATGCGCAGCTCCCGCTTAAACAACGTTTTGATGTCAGGGATGTACTCGTTCTTCAGCGTTTGACAGCGCTGACAAACGAGCTGGAGGATCTTGTCATCCGTGACGGACTCTACCGGCTTTCCTTTCAAAAGGAAGCGTGCCATCGTGTGCAGCACCTCAGGCTTCACAGCTCTCTTGACCGTAGATATCACGCTCGTATAGTCTTCACCAGTGACAGAGCAACGTTGCTGGATCTTGTCCTTGTAGTGATTCCAGTCACGATACCAGGTGATCAGAGTACTTGGTCTGCTGTGGGGCAGAAATGAACTCGTACACCGGTTGGGGCACGGTCATCTCGACATCTCCGTCTGAGTCGACCGTGAAGCGCGTTCCAGGCATGCCGTCTTCGTGAACTTGAACGTCGGCGTACTTAACGCGAAACCGTACTTAACGCGGTTGAAGGATCAAGTGCACTGCTGCAACCTTCGGGTAACAATCACAACGCTTCGGTCGCGCCAAGTTAACTTTGTCGCACAACCCGGGGTGTTCCGGAAGCATAAAGTTGTAGAATGAATTGATTGAGTTAGCACATTTAAGATCCTCACTTGCTACTCTCCTAGACAGCCCTCTGTGAAGCCTCCTTGTCCTCCGCTCCTTGTCCAGCGACGTCATCAGCGCGATGTGCAAACATGCATGCCGTCAGCATTGTCGCCATCAAGCGGCTAGTCCTGGCTTCACCGATCCTGTTCTTGATCTCCTGGAGGTGCTCTGATGTCGGTCATCAACCAGCTCGTCCAGCACGAGGCTGCTGGTGTGACGGAGCGCGTTGCTACTACTGCTTCGAGCTTGACCAGCTCTCCGTGACACAAAAGGTGAATTCGTCGAGCCCTGTGGGTATCCCGATGATAATTACCGAATAACTAACCTGGGTGACCTTGTAAGTGGCGTCCAGATGAAATACTAAGGTAGACGGATCTCTGCTTGCGCGACAAAGGAGGTTCTTGTAGCCAACCCCAACGATAAAGGATTGGCATCGATTCCGTTGATAGTCACCAGTGTGCCGTCCCTATCACTTCAACTAGTGAACATGAAAGCCGTTCTCTCTTCCTCTTGACCAGTATAACCTGCATCCCTAACGTTTTTGCGCACAGCGTCAAGAAGATCGGTCCCACCGATCTGTCCAGTAACGTGGACGTGGGCATAGCGTTGCACGGTGCCGTCGTGGTCTCGGTGAGATCGAAGCGCCGCAGACGCCCTTTGGGTTGAGGCCCTGGGCAGCCCATTCCACTACCACTTCCAGCATTGGCGGAGTAACCACCGTCTGACGGGGCACACACGCTAGTGTGGCGTGCCCGAACCCTCTATCGTACCCAAACTATGTAATTGACAGGCCAGAACCCATGCGCGCCACGGGCACGTTGGAGACGTAGTGACATTAGTACAGGCCATACTCGCACAGCGAAGACGCTGAGCTCTCATGAGATTCGGTGCTGCGATCATGCAAACATAGCAACGGGTAATTTTACGTTCGCGACTCGGGTCTTCTTGAAGTCAGCCAGTAGACTGTAAGGGGCATTCTTATTTAGAACCTGCAGGCTACGCCGATAAAACCACCCCAAAGTCCTACGGCCGAATCAACGGTGCCAGCAGCTCACAGAAAGGGTGGGCGACATCTAGGCTGTGGTTGCGTATACCACCACTAACCAATCACCAGCCATTTTAAGATGGCGATCGCGCCGTTCATCGACGTGCCTCTGTGCTTCTCGCAGTGCTCGCAGTCACAATATATGACGATGACAACAGCAGACAAGAGCAGTTCGTTCGTTCTCACTTGGTTTGGTAGTTGGGGCTGGAGGAGCAATGACCAGATGGTATTAAGCGGCGACAGTACAAAGTCATCCCTCCTTTGACCAAAGCACCTGTCCTGCGCTGCGGCAATCGCCTCCAGGTCGTAGTTGCCTGTTCCCCAATCCTCATCGACTTTTAGCCAATCAAGATTCATTTAGAACCTATAACGAGCCTGCAGGCTCTAAATAAGAATGCCCCTAAGCCTCGACCCGCGGCATTTTGCATATGTATAAATGGTCACTGAATTTTGACCCAGCGCATCAAGGCCGATTTCCAGATTCCCTTTTGCTTGTTTCTAAACCCAAATACCCAGTTTCTTGCATGGTTCGACTCCACTGCAGCCTAATAAACGGCGACAGCCGGTCGTGTCGGTCAGCAATGAGGCAAGAGCGGCGTGATGTTGGATAACCTGCGCTTACTTGAGGCACAGTTTTGGGATTTCTCTGCGTTTATTGGCAAACAAGGTCAGTAGAGCTCAAAAAATTAAATTCATTACTTAATTAAATAAAAACAATAAAAGTCGGCAAGGTAGTTTTTCAATTGGAAGCTGGCGTGTTCCAGCAGCCGTGGATCCACCCCATTGTAGTCGTGGAGTCTCACGGAGAACTCTAAATCCTAAGACACTCAGACCTTGGATTCAAGATCGTGCCAGATACGGCCTACATGTCTCCAAAATTCGGCACATGCCAGCTTGTTCTATTTTAATACATTTCGGTTCATGTTGATTTTAAAAAGCTAACAATATTTAAACAAAAAACAAGAACCGAAATGTGGAGTCTGTACACATTGACTGGCAGGAAAAATGTTGCCAAACACTGAGTTGTTGTGATCTGCAGCACGATTGCAATTCCCTGTGGCACAGACAGTACACATACCTGTAGACTCTACATGGTACTATAATCATGCTCTACAATTTGTAGAGCACCAAGTACAAAAAGTACGTGTATACATTAATGTAAAAAGGTATTTTGTACAGTATACGAAAAATATGCACGTTGTCGTACGCCGCTCACCCAATCCCGTGCTATGCACCAAAAATTAATTGATTTACTAAGATTAATTAAAAACTCCGAGCAGAAACTAGTTCCTTTCCGGTGACGCGATGATACATACATGTACTTCGTATGTACGATACGGGGGATTCTAAGTAAGCCGTACGGGTACTGTATCAAGTATACCAGTACTGGCGTATTCTAGTCGCGCACAAATACAAACCGGATGTGGCCCACAGAAGCATCCCCACATGATGTGGGGATGCTTCTGTGGGGAAATATGTAGGGTTCCAGCATGCGCCGGAATTGCAGTATCGGTATGTGCCCGTGTCCAGTACATAAAGTATACAGTATGATTCAGTCTGTATCATGCACCGGAAGGAACCCTGCGAGTTGCGAGTTGCTGCACAGGGGATGGGCGGCGCTCCGTCTCGGTCGAAACGGTGCCGCGCATCCTGCCTCCTTCAGTTATTAATTAATAACATGCGAGGTGGCAGGCCCATCCGGCCGGTATGTATTAATAGCGCCCATCGACACTGTGTATACATGTACGGAGGCACCGTTATGTATTATTAAATACTGTGCATGTATTTCTGAAGTACAGACCACATCAGTACATGTAGTAAAATACACATCCGGATGAATTGTACGGCTTTCACGGCTTTGCCTTCATGCGGTGCTCCGTATCTTCGTCAGCAAGTCTCTGCTCTGCTCTGCTGCAACAGCAACTTGTTGCAGCAGGGACATGAGTTTTTGCAGCGCAGAGCCTCAGGCTCAGCCGCTTCTATTCTAATCTCTGGCACTGATGCAGCCAAGTTGGGCCGGCAAATGGCTTTACACGGACTGGGGTCCAGTATGCTTACTACGACAAAAGAGCCGTCAAGCGCATCGACTCTGTTCGGGCGAGCTCAACCAATGTCCTGCGCGAGAAAGGCAAGTCTGCAGCGGCGGACCCGAAAAGAGAAATGGTTGAGTCGCTCGTCGTTGTTAGTCTCCTCGCGAGCTGGTTTAGCTAGCTCACTTTGGAATTTTTCTTCTCACAGAGAAGTCCATCAAGCAGCAACACCTTCGCATCGCGCCGCTCGACCTTCTTCCTTCGTCGCGATCGTTCCACGATGTCGACCTCAAACGGCAAGTCTGCCTTCTTCACCATGGAGGACGCCAAGGCGTCCTTCAATCTCTTCTGCTGCGTCTGCGGTATCGGTTCGCTGGCCATGCCTTCCAACTACGCCCGCGCCGGTCCATTTTACGCGTCTATTGCCTTGGCTTTCATGATCTTCGCCAACACGTACGCCACACTCAAGCTGTCCAAGGTGATGCTGGTGGCTCCGTCATCCGTGAGGACGTACGGTGACCTGGGCGAGTGGGCTCTGGGCAAGTGGGGCCGCTTCTTCACGGTGGTCTCTCAGATGGGTGTGTGTCTGCTGGTGCCGTGCGCCTTCCTGGTGTTGGGCAGCACCCTACTGGACGTGCTGTTCCCGGACTCGTTCAGCCAGACTGTCTGGATCATCTTCATGGCGCTCATGGTCATTCCAGTGTGCCTGATCCCGACGCTGAAGGAGAGTGCTGGCATGGCGTTCGCCGGCTGCATGGGTACGATCGTCGCCGACATTATCGCCGTTGTCGTGCTGCAGTGGAACATGCGCGGCCACAGCTCGATCCCGTCGCCCGACATCACGGCTCACCAGGTTCTGACGTGCTTCGGTAACCTTGCTCTGGCGTACGGTGCTGCTATTGTGGTACCCGACCTGCAGCGCGAGCACTCGCAGCCGCAGCGCATGCCGCGTGTGGTGGTGATCACGATCTTGTTTATCTCGGGCTTCTTCATTGCTATCGCCCTTGCGGGTTACACGGCCGGTGGCTGCCAGCTCTCCGGTAACATCCTGTACTCGATCGTGAGCACGTCGGACCCTCTTGGCCTGGCCCCTCTGGGCTTCACCGCTGACCGCGGCGCCGTCGTTATGGCTTATCTGTTCATGCAGATGCACATTTCGATCGCTTTCTCGACGCTGATGATGCCTCCGTTCCATTTCCGAGCGTCTGATTCTGGGCATGCACAAGGGTCCCGAGATCGTCCGCTTCAACGGTGAGCATGATCAGGCCAACGTGGACCTTGATATGGAGATCCAGGAGAAGCGCTCATACATGCAGAGTTCGACCCCCATGGACACGGTTAACCGCCAGGTGTCTGCCTCGAGCTTGGTGGAGAAGACGGAGGGCCGTATGTCGCACCTGCGCGTCGCTCTGGAGTTCGGCGAGGAGATCACGGAGGAGGAGCTCAACGAGCCCTACCGCAACAACCCGCTGCGCTACATCGCTCTCCGCATTTGTATCATTGCCATCTTGGTGGTTATCGCTGTGCTTGCGCGCAAGCGTTTCCTCGACCTGCAGGACTTCACTGGCGCCACTGCCCACACGACGAGCTGCCTGCTGATGCCGCTGATCATCTTACATGCGCGTGTCCTGGAAGAGCATGTCGATCATGGACAAGGGTGCGTCGATTATTGTGATTATTGTGTGCGCTTTCACGGGTTGCTACGTGATGATCCACGCCGGCGAGCACCTGTTCGCCCCGTCGGATGATGACACTCTGTTCCCGTACTGCGAGGAAGAGTTCATGAACGAACCGTACTACATCCGCAACAACAGCACCAACTAAGCCGAAACCGAGCCGCAGGAGCGTTTGATGCAGCGCAGCTTGGTAGTGTCGATATATCATAGTTTTTGTGGTATTAAGGATAGTTTTTTATCCCCGCCCGCCTTGTTCTCATGAACAACGATAAATACATTTCCTTGTGTTGTTACCAGAATGCTGTACGCCGTTTGGTTTGAGTGACTGATTTTATTTGATATCAGTCTTTCTAGCTTGGCCAAACGATCTTCCTGCTGGGATAGATAGCTTTTCATGTTTCAACCACTATAAATTGTTGGTGAACTTGTTACGGCAGCCTACAGTGCCAACACTCGTAAAATAATCCTTATTCGGGAGCGCAAATCAGCAATTCATCGCTCCAGCTTGATAAGCATACCTCCTCTATTCACCTAACCGACCCGAAGTGAATGTTGCCTCACTTCGGGTTCGTTTTGAGTTGTTTTTTTTAAATTTGAGTACATGTACTCGACGTAGAGTGAGCTTACAGTAAGCTTCGATGCTGTTGCGAGTACTCTGTCGGCTACCTGCACATGTCTTCAGGAACTTAGTACACTGCTTTATCAACAACTGCCGTAACTCGAAGGTCCAAGCGGTGATTTATCGAGGGATTGCCGCGTATCGGGGACCCTTACGCCTGAGAAGATCCTCAACTTGTCTGTAACGTAATCCGGAATGCGTACGTTGTAAGAATTTCACACGACAGGACATTTATCAAAGATCGAGGGTGAACAAAGACGACAAGCTGAAGAATGCTTTACAGAGCTGTACGGTTACCGAGACTGATTTTGCGGCGGGGTGGGATCTCGTAGGCGGCCGATTCAAGGAGTTACGACGGTATTGTGGCGACTTAGCAACAGTATTTCCATATACAGCAACAGTCGAGGCTGACTTCTCCATTATTGGGTAGGAAAAGAATGAGTACCAGAAGTCAGTGACAGATCTCTCGTTCGAGGGCATTTTATTCGCTAAGCAGCTCGACATTGTGTCGACACTGGCCACAAAACAATACCTGGTAGAAAACTTCACATGGAATAATCTTTTCAGTACATATACACTAAGGCCCCCACGATGTGGAGTTTCTGGTCGTTGTGTTGCAATGTTACCCTACCGGGTATTAATAGTACGTTCATACGAGATACCTCGTAGAGTACCAGCAATGCTGGTTCAGCTTAACCTCCCTTAGCTAATACGGCCGGTGGAACAACTTTTGATCAAGTTAAGGCAGTTGATGTGGTACACATTTATGAAATTTAGTGAAATTCGAATGAAATATTACAAATATGTAAATATCGGGAAAATTTGGAAGAATATCACCAACGTGCCGACACATATCTTTTTTACTTCATTTAAGTATTGGCAGATGACAGAGATGCTTGACTTTTGATCAATAACATTCATCTACGTTCCTTATTTACCAATAATATCTCTTAGGTGTAGGTTTGTATGCCACCGACCCCGTGCCGACGTATAATGTAGGCACAGAGAGCAGAATATGCTGGAGGCCTATAGGAGCCACTAGTTCAGTCTGCATCATTCGCATATTTGCGTTCTTACCGACAAAACACTAGAAACCAGTATGAGCTTTCAAGACCTCACACCTGTCAACTCCCAGCGCGCTCGCCAAACAGCTATCAACGCATTTGGCCGGTTCGTTGCAGCGGAGGGAGTCTCCATGGACTTCGTCGCAGCCTCCCTCCTTGGAGATGGAAGCGGAGCTGTGTTTGTGAAGCTGATGGACCGCTTCGGCGTTCATCTGGCCTTTGCGGAGGGGCGAGGAGGGAAGCCGCTGGCTAGGAACTCAGTCATGAGCTACAATCGTCACGTGAAGAACTGGCTGCTGGACACCTACCCGAAGCACCGTGCCACCATCGAGAAGAAGCTCCTCAAGATGGGCCAGACGCTCGAGCGCCACTGTCTTAAGCGGGTCGAAGGAGGAATGATCAAGAAGGCGCCTGCGTGTACGAAGGAAGACTTGCGCATTCTCATGGATGGACTCTACTATGACGCCGCCAGCCCCAAAGACTACCAAGATGCGGCCTTGCTTGCGCTGATGTGGTATGCCTTTGGACGTGCCTCCGACCTTGGATTCGTGGTCAAGGGCAATCTGTCTGTGAGTGCAGATGGAGTGGTGTTCGTAAGGCTCATCCGGGTGAAAACAGCTGAAGAACAAGATCTTTCCCTTTTCCCCGACAGGGACAGCTTCATCACATGTCCTCTCCACGCGATCGCAATGGCTCTGGTCATGCAAGATTCCCCATGCGCTCAACTACTCGACCACCCGCATCTTGCGGGAGGTAGCAAAGAGAGTGTACCAGCCCCGGCCGACGTCCCACTAGCTGAAGCTCTTGCCTCATGTGGAGATGACGATATCCAGAATGAACCTACTCAAAAGAAGCGCAAGGTGCCTGAAGATAACATGAAGATCCATGCCTACGTGAATCGTGTTGTCAAGTCTGCATCGGCAGTGCAAGCTAAAGCGAAACCTATCGGAAATTTGACGTCTCATTCGTTTCGGCGTGGCGGGGCTCAAGATGCCAACAGTGACCCACTACTAAGCGCTCAGTGGATTTTTGACCGAGTCTCGTGGAACATGACGGCAGCAAACAAAGCGTTCGCATACGGTTTCAACACGACAAGCGAAGACCAGAAGGTAGCTCGAGTACTCAGCGGGTGGGACGCCAGCAAAAAGCCACCGGTCCCCACCCTTTCATGGTTTGACTCTGCCAGTCAACAGCAAGCGTTGGAACTGGGAAAACTTTTATTTCAGCCCAGTATCGACACTCAAGATCCGGAGAAAAAACTCAATGGACGCGTGGCTGAAGTCCTGGTTGCTTCCTTGATCCAACATTTCCCCGAAGTACTCGAGCGCTATCCCATGTGTCTGTACGCTGCCAGAATGCGAGAATGCCTAATGACCCTTGGGTTATCAAGGACTCAGATTCTAGCATGGGGCTCAGAACTACAAGCGAAGGCAACGCGGAAGGATCTTGAGGAGACCGAGGGGGACGAAGAGAAGCTTACAAGAGAGGAGAAGCTCATCAATCATCAGAACCGGATCATCGGCGAGCTAATTGCGATGAATCGAGCATTGACCGATCGCGTCAACCTGCTCGAGCATGCGGGTGGTATCAGTCAGGCGGACATTTCCTCAACTCCGCCAGTGAATTCATTGCAGACACGAGAGGTTTATTCGGAGAGTTCCACCAAGTCGAAGACTTGCGGAAGCAAGGCACTCCCTAAAGGTCCTGCGGCCATTTGGTTCGAGTGATATGCGAAGACTCCAAGACTCTGGGATGTGTGCGGAGATTGCCAAAAGAAATCTGCTTACAAGCAGAAAGTGAACTACATGAAGCTGTTCTTGCCTAACGGAATTCATCTTGATCCGTCAACAGCGACGTACTCCGACCAAGTTCTTCGTTTTGGACAAGAAGCAGAAGCCAACTTGCTCAAGTTTTTCCAGGTGCAAGGCACTAAGTGAAAAAGTGGGTCTTCCGTCCTGAAGCAACTGCGCAAGTACTATCATGAAGGGAAGCTGAACGGTCTTATTGAAGCGTATCGGGCTCGTGTTGCGACGGAAGGGATCGTGGATCCAGCTCCACGAGAAACTCAAGATCTGTTTACGCGTAAGTAGAGATTGTAGTAATAGCTTTTAGGATGGCAAAATAGCGCTCATAGTATTGCTCAGCCAATTTCTTTTACATACAATAACTTTCAAATGTTTAAAAACTAAGAGGAGTTGCTCAAAAACACACTTTATTGCGGTTTTTACTCATTTGTAAACTTTAGCGTTTTAATTCCAGTTTCTATCAACTGGGTTTTAAAGAATAAAAACAAAAAGAAGGATTTTGAGATGAAGAAGAGTTTATTCTGACTGATTACTTGGCTCAATGGCATAAATACCATCTACCTCAACAACAAAAATGGCGTAATCCCTCCTCGGTGTTCGGCTTGTAGACGAACTCATCGAAGTCGATGAAGTAGTGCTTGTCGCACACAAGTGCCCTGGCAATGCAGTGTTATGTTCCTTTCTTTTGACCCATCGCTCTACCGATGATCATAAGATGCTTGTACTTGGAGCGCGCTACCTTCTTAAACCACTTCTTCTTGCTGCAATTGAATGTCGCCATGTTGTTGAGATACCTGAGTTGATAACCTTTGACTCGAAGTGCTTCGTGCAGCGCCGCAGTAGAGTAGGCGCCGTATTTGTCGTTGCCGTGAGGTTCTGAACCATCGCTGTCGCCTGCTCTGCCGTTCAGACGACACACAATTGGCGCCATCGTTTCAACCGACAACATGTATCGTTGTTGAAGGGCATTATTGACTGAATATAGCCCGCAGAGTGAGTATCGATCCGAAGAACCACTCTAATTCTGACACATTGGACCACCTCTTGTCCTTCTGCCATTGTTGGGTTGCATCTCCGTCCTGCTTGTCTAGCAAATCACCGGATCTGGAGAGAGACACGCACCGAAAGACTCCCAACTTTTACCCCACATTGACTGATCCCGCAAAGCGGTCGCTAGCAGAACACCGGCTAACGAGAGCGCAAAAGCAAAAGTGAGTAGGGAGCGCATTGGCGCTGACAGACATTGTTGCTAGCCATTCATCCCAAAAGCGTATGAAATCATGTAGTAATGTGACCTTATCTAGATGTCTCTGATGTAGTAGCGCTAACATGTGAGAAGCGCATTAGCTTTCAGCATTACTAGCATTAGCATAATGCCGTTTCGACAATAGGTTGCATTCACACATCATTGATTGCCCAGCAACTGTGAAAACAACCGACTGGTACAGCCGTGCAAAATATGACTGCAAAAAAATTGTTGTAGGATTTGCGAGTCACCACTTGGTTGTACGCTACATAGTCGTGATGACTGTCATCCCAGTTTCACGAGCGTATTGTCGTTTTTGCATGTGGTTTGCTGCTACAATCCCAGCTGGGATAACAGTCGTGAAAAGCAGGACCGCAAAAACAATACATGTATGCCACAATGGCAATGCATGTCACATTTTAGATATTTGCATTGCATGTAATGGAGTAGACCCCTCCCAGTTCTCGTGAGAGACGAACACTTGGGAGGTGTAGCCAATTTGGTGGTGTGCGGCTGTAGAGTCAATCATTTTTTTAAATTGTTTTTGACCAATCATGGCCTTGTCGGCAGGCGTCGGCCGATGTCGGCAAGTTTATGGTATGGAGATATGCGAGGGTCTTTACTACCTACGGCCCTTATCGAGGCAAATTTCCGATGAAAAGGGCTTAGAATAGATGGACACGTGATTACATGTACTTTCGTATTGATGAAGGGCCCTAATTCCGACCAAAACCTTTGATTTTGACCTCAACAGGCCGCCTTTTCTATCATCAGAATGTATCAAGTTTCAAGTTAGACAGCATTATCAAGTGTCAATACAAAAAGCAAGTCTACTGGTCTGGTGGAATCAAATCGTATCAAGTACGATATGATATCATGATACACAAGCTCATCTTAGACAGGTTCATATGTACAGCACTGTTGGTCCAGCACTACATGTACTATTACGGCGCACGATCTTTTTGAAGTTGTAATTCAACAAGGTCGCACGTCGTAGGAGTCCGACTCTGATATTCGGGGCCTGACAAATTGTACTTAAGTAAGAGATAATTACCGTACAGTACATGTAATAGCGCGCAGCATCGCACTGCGATTCGCAACCCATGATTTATGGCTTGCGGATTGTGTTGAGTCGTGCTGTGCAGCACAGCACGATCAGCGTTACAGCTGACAACGCCCTAAAATCACCCTTATTTTACGGTTATCACAATATTTACACTATCAGCACCAACAATCATCGATCGTCAGGTGCCGACCAGCTACCGTAATCTCGGTGTTAACTGTCACCCTGTGTTAATTGTCATCCTCTCTATTCCCCTAATCAGCGGAGCCATTTTTGCCAGCTTGCGAAACTTTGTTAATTGTCACCCCGCCAAAAACCCTCAGCCATCCAACCAGTGTAAATACCTGCAGACCACAACATCCTACACCGCTGCAGCAGCAGCACGATGCGAGTCGCTGCTCAGGGCAAGAGTAGAACGCCGACCAAGTACAAGAATACCGCTGAAACATTCATATTTAAAGCCGCTGTCCTAGCTTCATACGACACGCAATCCATGCCTGCAGTTGTCGCGATGTTTTGGCCCGGTATCGCTCTGCGCAGCCCTGCCTATACTACCAAGAAACGGGTCGTCCTACGGTGGAGGCAACACCGCTCCCACATCGACAGCATGGCTGCCAGCGCCAAGACGTCCAAGCTGAAGCGGTAGCGCGCGCGGGGGTCCGCCAAGACGCTCTCGGACGACGCGGAGCTCGACCTGCTGGAGTGACTTGTAGCCGTGCGCCGTAACGGCATGCCAGTGTCGGCGACGATGTTGCAGCAGGAGGCGCTGGAGGTTGCTAAAATGTACGACGTGCCCCCAGCTGCCTTCGGTGTCCCTGCTACATGGATGAAAGCGTACCTTACTCGCTACAGCCTTTCGCTCAGAGCGAGAACTCGCCAGGGGCAGTTGTAGGGCGCTATCTTTAATTTGATGTGTTCACACCAGAGTTTTTGCACGTGAGGTTTTCCTTAAACAGGGGTAGGCTGCACGCATGGAGTGACAGTTAACACCGAGATTACGGTAACGACTGCCCAAACGTTCCCACCTCCACCACCAGTCATCCTATCACCATGTAAAAACCCGCTGTCAGCACTTTGCACAAAACTAACGAATAAGATCGTACAGAATACCCTTTTTTAGCGAATGGTCGAACAGTATCTCCTAGCTTGTATTGCTCCAAACCAGCTCACTCCAGAATTTTCTGCCCTAAGGGCCAACAACCTGCTATTAACCCGCCTCCTACTGCATCCATACCACCTGCTCAAATTACCTGGGCCCTTCTAGCGAAATATCTCTCGTCGTACGACAGCAACATGCTCCTGGAATCGATCAAGACCTACGTCGTGAGCAAGAGTGCTCTTACCCCGTGCTCGCTGTACAAGGAGCCTTCCCCGCATAATATGCGGACACGACTTTTTCTGTGCAAGTGCAGCACCTGTAAGACCATCGCACTCTCCATAAGTGGGCAGGGTGCAGCTGTGCATTATATCTGACGTTGTAACCATCTACGAGGCTGGAGTGCACGTGTCGCATATGAGGCCCCGAGGACGCCACGCTTGACCGAGGACATGAAGGCTTTCGCGCGGGAAACGTGTGCCTACAACCCCAAACCCATGCTCAATCTTCAATGGGATCGTACGCCGCTTCCAAGTTGCCGACGCAGCTATGCCTAGCCTTGCTACGGTTCAGCGCTTCGTCCAGCACTACCGCCACGCTCACCTTGGTGGGAGCGACTTTTATGACGACATTACGATATGGCACGCTGATAAGGCTCAAGGGAATGCAATTGATTTGGTGCTTGGTGTAGACAACGAGTTGGTCAACCTGATGTGCTACTATCGCATGGCCGCCAAGATATACTAGCGCACCCGTGGTAACCCGCTATTACTCGCCGCTCAAGTAGTTCAAGATATTGCCGACATGCACTACGCGACGACTGCAGATGACATCTTGACCGCCAAGACCAGAAGCTTGAAAGCATGGGAGAAGCTACCGCAGCTGTGCTCATTCGCGAACTATTTCTCTACGGTCTGGCTTAACTCTGCTTTTCATCCGTAGCAGGTGTACCATACGCCACGTGGCATTGCAGCGACAAATAACCCAGTCGAACCGTTCAACAGGGCTATTGTAATGGGACAACTCTGTGCCCACTACTTCGGCTTACACGTTAGCGCACATGTACGAGGAAGCGTAGTTTGCTTAAACTTAGATTAACTATACTTTCGTCCGAAAGTATAGATTTACTAAAATAAGAAAAGCTAAAAGCCGTTTTGGGTTAAAATGAGAACTGTTATTTATGATTTATGTCTGGACTGGGTTTCCTCCTAAAACTGCTATCCTATATGAAAGGTATTCTGCCATCCGATGGCTGTCAGAACCCTGCTAATCTAATTGGTAGAAAGAAATGCTTATCTACCAATAGGAAGCCTAAATGCATACAGACCAGTGGTCTGCAAAGTGTAACGATTGGTGTGTCTTACACCAACGTTCGAGAACCCTCCATGTAACCAAGTGGCTACGTATAGCCACTTGCGTGTAACCCCCCCCCCCCGCGTTAAGATAAGACGTGCAAGTCTTAACACGTCAATCAAAGAATTGACGAGACCGTCAACTCTCCGGGAAATTCGAGCTCATTCCGCAATGAGCTCGCTAACGAAGACGCCAGCGCAAGAGTCTGCTTCTACAGACTCTGCTACGTCCGTGCCTACGTCAGCAGGCACCGCCACCTCGGTGCCTGCGCAAGCAAGCACCTCCACGACAGAGTCTACACTCTCTGTCGACGAATACCATGCGCTACAGTACAAGAAGCGCGTGGAGGATAAGGCTGCTGCCCCCGAGACGATTCTCGAGGGTTCGTCGGTGTTCCACACCGACGGTAGCATGCCTACCGACTATGGGTCGGACATCAGTGATGTCCCCATGGAGGACGGCGAAGTCCCATCCTCAGCATCCGACTCCGAGTTGGCCGCAGTCGCGCATGAGCCGGTCACAGGGTCGCGTCGACCCCGTGAAGATGATCCGAGCGCTTCAAGTTCGAAGCGCTCGCGTAATGATGAAGAAGAGAAGGCACCAACGCTGGTTACTCCTTCTTCTCCGCGTTCTGTCCCTACAGAACGCGCTCCGTGGATGCCAAGTGCATCCAAGATTGCTTCCAGGTTCGGTGCGACTTCGCCGCCGAACCCGATCCCGCTGTACGTGTGCAGCGCCATCGTTGATGACGCTGAGGCTGCAGCACAGCACTTTGATCCGATGACGAATCAAAGGCGTGACTATTTCATCGGACTCTTCCATGAGCTCCGATGGCATGCGTCGAAGAAGACTTCGCTCAAGAGCAAATTACGCCGGGTCAATGCTCATTGGCCGCTGTTCCATTCCATCTTGTTGCTACTTTCCAGGTTCGATCGTCGTGTGAAGGAATAGGTGGATAAAGCTTTGGGTTGTTGCTTTCGAAAGCACAATCTTGCTGTGTCGAAGTCCTTATGCCATATTTGGTAGCAGGTCTTGGGTAGGCCAGCGTAGATTCGACGTGCCCTTGGACAGAGGAAGCACTTTGCGTCAGGTCGAGAGCAGTCTTTACAGTAGTAAGTAGTTTGGAAAGAATTCTTGCGCTTCCCACGTAGAAGTGCACAGACCTTACACGAACGTTACCGGCGTTTCTGGACGCCTGAAACAGTCATCCAATCGTTGAACTGGATGTGGCTATAGCCATCGAGGCGACAGCGCTTTCAGGAAGCGCGTGGCCGGCGAAGGTGTTGGGGCCACGGCCTCCACGAAGTCGTCGACTTTGAGCTGATGTGAAGGGTGAGGTACCAGTCGCCACGGTCTTTTGGCACACGTCGTTTGATCAAGCATATCTGCTTGTACGTAATGTAGGCGTTGACTTACGCCAGATCCAAGAAACCCATGAAGAGCGACTTATAATACTTCTGAAACCAAAAGGCCGTCTGGATCGAGTAGGACTGGAGGCGGAGTTGATCGTGCACATCAACTCCGCCCATCCAGCGCTGATATTCACTGACGAGCTTCGGGCATTTCACTGTAGTCGAACCCACCCCTTTGATATTCCGGTTGATAGTGTCTTCCGTCATTGCTGGACCAGTAGCAAGGTAGTGTACGGGCTTGCGGTCCAACCACGCATATACATATGACCAGCACTGTACAGGTGTCTCCAGTGTTGATGGCAGCCACCGCATTGGCGAGAGCGTCGACGACCAATAACGTGGCGGAGTTCACGAGATCGCATTGTCTAGTGGCACATCAGTTGATAATGGATGGAGGGCGGAGGGGTAGTGCGCACATAATCAGATGGATGCAGAATAGATGGGTGCTTAAAAGCAAGGCAATGCAGCACTAATACTGTATCGGACCACACGGAGACTCGCTGATCGATGCGAAGTCGCCAACTAGACTCACCACTTTTGGGGCAGAATAAAATGGCCGACTGGCTCGTGAACTACGCGATAGGCGGAGGGAGAAGCTACATGGTCGCGGCAGACGACTCGCAGAGAGCGCACGAGATCAGCAGAGCGTCAGGACACTAGCCGATAAGTGGTTGAACGATCGCAGAAGGCCACAGGTCAAGTAGAAGCAGTGCAGATTTGTTGGAGTAGGAGAGGAGAACAACAGCACAGGCTGTAAGGTACACGCTGGTAGCGTGTTGCAGCTGACAGGCATGGGTTTTCGAGTTCTGGCTTCCCTCTAATGTGTTATAAATCCTTGAAAACACTGTATTAATAGCATGGCCACACTTACCGAATAGCACCGAAACAAACCGAAAGTGCTGCTTTTTCACTGTGCATTTTCTGTGGCTCTAGCATACTCCGCCGCAGGAGTTCCATTTCGTACGCATAAATATCAATTGCTTGATGCTGAATAAATGTTCGAACGGCGAACCTCCGCGTGTCCACCGCCGGGGTCCCAAATTTAACGTCTGAGCAAGCACCTTTCGAAAGCAACAGCATATTTTATATAGCAAAGTGGCACAAATCGTACGCACCTTTAAAAAAATGATCTTTAATTAAATTGCTCTTTTAAGATTTATTTGAACGTGATGTTCGCTGTAGCCTTGAACCTGTCCGTTTACGTTGTGAGCTGCAGTGCGATCGCTTGGAAGATGAAGCTCCTTTTATGATCGGATTGGACAAACAATACCCGCACGTACAAGTAAAACCTGTAAGCTGAACTTCTTCTCGATCGAAACACCGCCAACATATATTAATATATATGTATGTATATAAATATCACTCATATTGAAAGCAACTTCGAAACGTATCGTGCTATTCTCGTCTTGGCGATTGAATTTCGGAGTCCATCGCCCACCTGATAAGTCACCCCAAAACTGAAGTTCGTCCTGCCTCATCACGTATCCGTCTACAATTGATAGACGAGGCTAGCATCCCCATTTTTTTTCAACAGTACATGTATAACTAGTACAATTAAAGGGTTAATCCCAGTCGAGTTCGGCGTCCTGTGTTCCTCGGAGTTTCTTGTGGCGCACAGGTCCAGATTGTAGGGCATTCAGTGGTGCAGAGCGCCGGCGGTCTGGCTGGCTACACGCGGTTGCTGCGAGACTCCAAGGCAACGCAGACATGCAATGGTTTCGACACCATGAGCACCGGCACGAGGCGTCTCACTTTGCAGTTTCTCGTCTCTAGCCAACCAACAGTAGCAGCAAGTGGAGCCAGTTAACGATCCAAGCTTCCATCAATCATGGCACCTCGCACATCCACCGCCTCCACACAGCGCAAGTCGGTCTTCTTCACGATGGACGACGCCAAAGCCTCGTTCAACCTCTTTTGCTCGGTCTGTGGCATGGGATCGCTTACGATGCCCGCCAACTACGCGCGTGCCGGACCCGTGTACGCCTCCATCGCGCTGGCCTTCATGATCTTTGCCAACACGTACGCCACTCTCAAACTTTCCCGTGTGTTGCTGGTGGCCCCGTTGTCTGTGAAGACGTACGGAGATCTTGGTGAATGGGCTCTGGGCAAGTGGGGCTGCTTCTTCACGGTGCTTTCGCAGATGGGTGTGTGTCTTCTGTCACCCTGTGCCTTCCTGGTTCTGGGCAGCACCTTGTTGGACGTCATGTTCCCAGATTCGTTCAGCCAAACGTTTTGGATCATCTTCATGGCTCTCATGGTCATCCCAGTGTGTCTGATCCCGACACTGAAGGAGAGCGCCGGCATGGCCTTCGCGGCCAGCATGGGTACAGTTATCGCCGACGTCATCGCAGTAGCTGTGCTACAGTGGAACATGCGCGGCCACGGCTCGATCCCGTCGCCGGACGTTTCGGTCCACCAGGTTCTGATGTGTTTCGGTAACCTTGCGCTGGCGTACGGTGCCGCCATTGTGGTCCCGGATCTCCACCGTGAACACTCACAGCCGCAGCGTATGCCTCGCGTCGTGGTGATCACCATCTTGTTCATCTCAGCTTTCTTCGTTGCGATTGCTCTGGCGGGCTACACGGCCGGTGGCTGCCAGCTATCGGGTAACATCCTGTACTCGATCGTGAGCACGTCGGACCCTCTTGGCCTGGCCCCTCTGGGCTTCACCGCTGACCGTGGCGCCGTGGTGATGGCGTATCTCTTCATGCAGGTTCACATCACGATCGCTTTCTCGACGCTCATGATGCCTCCGTTCTACATGGCTGAGCGTCTCATTCTGGGCATGCACAAAGGCCCCAAGGTCGTGCGGTATAACTGCGCAGAGGACCGTGCGAATGTGGAGCAGGACTTGGAGCTGCAGGTCTCGTACGTGCGCAGCTCGACACCCAACGACATGTCGGACCGCCAGGTGTCTACGTCCAGCCTGATCGACAAGGCGGAGGGCCGCATGAGCCAGCTTCGTGTGGCGCTCGAGTTCGGCGACGACATCACGGAGCAGCAGCTGCACGAGCCGTACCGTGGCGCGCGCAACGCGCTGCGCTACGTCACTCTTCGTATCTGTATCATCCTCATTCTGGTGGTGTGCGCCGTCCTGGCTCGTAAGCGGTTCCTGGACTTGGTGGACTTCACGGGCGCCACGGCGCACACGACGAGCTGTCTGCTCATGCCGTTGATCATCTACCTGCGCGTCTTCTGGCGCAAAATGTCCTTCCTCGACAAGGGCGCGTCGATCGTTGTGATCGCCGCGTGCGCTGGAGCCGGCTGCTACGTCATGATCTACGCCGGCAAGGAACTGTTCACGCCGTCGGACGATGACACACTGTTCCCATACTGCGAGACAGAGTTCATGGACAACCCGTACTACATCCGGAATAGCTCCAACTAAACCGTAAAAGTGAGTCACGTTAGGACAAAAACACGACTAAAGTGAAGTTTTGAAAGAAACAGCGAGTCGCACATAACATGAGCGTCGTATCTGCCGCTGGGGCGCTGCTCTGGATGACGCACACGCTGTTGCAGGAGCACGCGTGGGTTGGACAGGGCCTCGAGACGGATACGAACCGTCTGCGCCGTCTTGAGAGCTTCTCGGGGGACGTGAATCTGCTGCCAGCACAGCGCTACCAACTGTCGGAAAAGGCCAAAGAAGACGCGGACGTCCACGTGCGCGCGCTGCTGGTGGGTAGCAAACTGTTCGTCCACTTTGTATCGAGCGCCAAGAGCGTCCAACTCAGTCTCAAGTACGTCCATCTGGCGGTCTCAGTTAAAGTGGATTATGTCATTTTGAACATTTTACTGTAGAGTTTCCGAGTATGTGAAGCCTCGAGAGCGAGACGATGGAGAACAGGGACGTGTGCGGTACACTGATAAGTGGCGGTGCAACGTGGAGATTCTTCGTTGGAGGTGCGTCGCTATTCATTCAGTAATCTGGTACAAAACTTACTTTTTGGCCGACAGACTGGAGCGCAACTTGTTCCCCGAGTTCTCGAGCGACGCCAGCTTGGTGGCTTCAGATGCAGAGCTCAGTCGTCTTCCAGAGCCGCTTCTCGTGCGGGTCGGTGGGTTTCTAAGCGTCCCAGACTTCTGTCGAGTCACCCAGACGAGCAAGGTACGAGGACTCGGTATTGCTTACTTACTATACAGTGTTGCAGTATCTTAACTACGATATAGTATTTGCATCAACTACAGGACTCTTCAGACTTGTGGCAGCAGTTTTTACTGCGTGGTACGGCTGCTTTATACAACACAGTCACAACTCAGTTCTCATTCTTGTGTCTTGCAGACTACCCGTCGCTCCAACCTGTTGCAGACCCAAAAGCTCTCTACATTTCTCACTGGAGCTACCAGAAACGGAGGGAGGCATGGAACCAACATGACCGTGAGCGTCAACGTCAGCTTCATGAGTATATGCGTCATCAGCAGAGTCACTGGCGGAGTGGGCGAGTGCCAGTACTTCCACTACACGTCCCCATGCCTCCACCCTTCCTACCGCTTGGAGAAGACCCATTGTCCCTTTGACCGCCCCACCGTCCTGGTCTATTTGACGATGACTATGAAGCGCTGCGAGATCCGTTTGGTTTTCGCCTCGATCCGCTGAACTCGCACTTCTACTGACGGAGATACTCTGCTGCAAGTACATGAAGTAGCTGTCCAATTTTTAGGAAAAGTATTTATATATATATATTTCGGCAGCAGAAACTAACGTTCAACAGGGAAGGTTTTCTAACACTGTTTATCAAGCTCATGCGGTGGGGAGGTACTGGAAACGGCAGCTTCGGCGTTGGAGCTACAGCGTACACTTTAGCTTCACGCGACAAAAACTCCAGCTACTATTACTACCAGGAACCGCTAGCACCAGTGACAGCTTCTAGTGCGTTCGGAGTACCGCGCCAAGTTCATGCGAAGAAACCGGATAAACGGCAGGGGAGGAGGATTATCGGGAGTAATGCACGCTCTTCAAAGGGGACAGTCGAAGAAAACTCTTCTGGTTCGCTGGAAACTGAGCCAGAGTCAACGCCATTAATCATGTGCGCAGGGAAAAGTTTTTACGGCACGACCAGTGACTTAAGCTGCAGCGAAGACCGCGACAACAATGACAGCATCCAGCAGAGTGACGATAATCCTCGACAGAACAATCAATCGCCTCCCTTTCGAGCTATCTCTGCAGCGAAAACGACACTAATGGAGCTGGATTCGCCACCCCGACATCGTACAGATGAAGAGTTGGAACAAATTATCCGCGAGTTACGCGACCAAGTTTTCCAGAAGCCAAACCAAGATCTCGTACAGGTAAAAACGCTCAAAGCTTCTGTAAAAACGGATAATACCGCTAATCAGACGCAAAAGCGTCCTCGCAAACACTTGAAAAATCCGATTGAGAAGATGGAAGCCGTCGTCGCACGTGTACCTTCAACTACCAGTATCGAATCGAATCCGATAGTATCCAACAGACTGCAGCGTCCACTCTCAAGCTCTCAACTCAATCGAATTATGGCGGAAAATACGATTCAGATAGCTGTACCTGCTGTCATTTACGTTGCACCTCAAGCCACAGCCAATAGAGTTACCAGCAACCAGATTTCTTCACTGGATTTTAGCTCCTTACGTCATAAATCTAGACCCAATTCCAGCTCCGGATGTCTTACACGAGAGAAGCAGTCACTGAATCCACGTCACCGATCAAAGCAGACTTCTGCATCCATAAGAACGCGACGTAAAGGACGTGAACTTGATCATTCGAGCGACTGTGGCGAGAGTTTTCTCTACTTAGTGGACGTTGACAGCGATGATGACGTGGAATCTCTCGCACTCTCACCGGTTGGACCCTGGGTTGTTGACGACTTCTCGGTTGCTCCTGAGACTCCACGGTCTCCTGTGTCTACGTGTTTCTCGGTATCTAGTCTCGGAAGCGAAGACTTGGATAATAACAGTGGAGAGTGGAGTAACGAGCTGGCTGCCAAGTCACCACGCAGCCGTCTTTTGTATTTTTCTGCTTGTGCAGATAACAGCGAGACGTCCAGATGTACGACTCCAGAGTTCCAGCATCAATCTCTACGTCGCTCTGCTACATCCAGAAGCAGTTTAGGAACCAGGACGAGCTTGGAATCTCGAACCGTAAAGCTCAAACGCTGTGCGTCTGCTCATGTCAGCACAAGAGGTAAAATCCGTCCTAGTTCCAGTTCAACTACTAGTCGAGTTAATCCAGTCAAGCGGCCACAAAGTGGAGGAACTAGAAGTTATCGAAGTAGCCAAAGCGATGAGTCTACACGTTGAAAACAGGATAAGCTTTCAAGAACCGTGTTAAGAATACAACTCGCTTATACTGTCTTTAAGCCTCCCGAGCGTTGTTGTGTGTGGAATCTAGGTCTATCCGAAGCAGCATCGATAGATCTTCACGTGATCGATGCATTTTCCAGCCAGTTTGTGGATCCAAGTCCGCTTCATGCTCCGGTCCGACTTCATCCTTTCCAAGTTGTCGAATTCCTCCAATTGAGCGCTTTATCGAGCCATTATCGCTGTGTTTATCGTACTGGTTTTCCTTGAGCTCAAGTGCTTCCAAGATGACGTCTTCCGCAGCTATAGCGGACGGGGAGAGTGGCGGCGAGATCAACAAAACCTCTTCCGCTTCTTGGGTATCTTCGCAACATACAGGAATTGTCAACCCGAAAGCGGTCTCTATCTCTGTAAAAATCTGCTGAACTTTGCCGTTTTCGCGTATTTTCTTTCGGATTGCACCGTCAGAGTCGAGATGATCTACCAGCCACTGAGGGATCCAACTCACACTCTTGCAGAACTTCGAGTCGTTCTTGAACAGATCTTGAAGCGCTGGTGACGCACTAGCACGATGGACCACAAACTCCAACAGTAAACGTGTGTACTCACGCGATCCGTGATCTCGGTAGTACGCCACACTCTCTAATATCCCCCGAGTTGGCGAGAAGACGTGTCGATGAACAGTCCACGTCAAGCTTTTATCTGCTTCTAAAAGTTTTGATCTCTCTTCTTCCTCGTTTAGAAGTCGCGTAAATACAGCGAGTACCTTATCCGCGTGGGTATCTTTTACTTCTTCCAAGACGCCAATTAGCAGAGATACCAGACGATCACACTTTGAATTCTCGCTGTCGAAGATAATTCGAGTTAATATAGGCAGGATAATTCCTTCTAACCCGAACAAAACCGTGTTCTTCAGCGCTGCGTGGCTGAGTAGCAATGTGGTATCCATCGGCAAAGATTCTGGTTTTTCATACGCTTCCAGCAATTTTTGAAGCAGCTTCATTTCCAGATAAAACAGACAAACTCGAAGGTCGTGCTCACGTGAGGGAGTTGTGGATCGCGTCTCGATAGCCAATGGCGCAATTCCTCTAGTCGAGACAGAGCTACTGGAAATGAGATCGGAAGGTGCAAATGGCGTCTGCAATGAGAGCAGGAAGTGACTGAAAAGCTGTAGTTTTTCTAGAAACACACGACGAACTGTACTCGCACAATTCGGTGTTACATTTTCAGCGGATTCGTTGACACAATTATCGAAAAACGCGCCTAGCTGCTTTGTCGCAGCTAGTCTAGAATCCATCGACAGCGTCAAGACGCAACCAGAAACTGGGTCACACACGTCGAGATGCTGTTCTCGGGAGTAAAATACCTTGAGTGAATCGCGGAAAAAATCCACAAGCGATTGTTCTGCCTCCGGATGTTTGGCTATTTCGCACGCAAGAACTCTGACAGCAGCCAAAAGCACCCGGAAGCAGCTATCTGCAAGTTCCGGACCCTCTGAAGCGAGGAATAAAGTGTCGAAGAGCCACGTACGCTGACTTTCCAGCGCTGAGGTTTTCGGTAGTGACTTGTTGGGAGGAGCAACAATTTCTGCGAGAATCCATTTGCTCAATTGCACGCGTTCACCGTCATCGTCACTGCTTGGACTCTTGCCATACCCAGACAACCATAACACAACACGAGTGCTTACCTTGTGACTCGAAATTGCTGGATTTTGAGGCGATGAATCAGTAGATCGACAGCGAAGTGAGCTGATACCGAACAGATATTGACATTCCAGTTGGCAGGCCAGTCTAGCAACTTCAGGGTTGCATTCAGTGCGCGTTACACTCTCCATCAAGTCGCAGATAAACAGTTCATAACTGGGGTCAAACGCATTCACGACGCCTTCGTATCGTGCGTTATCCTGCATAATCTGAATGGCAAGTGTCTGCACTTGGCTTGAAAGCGTGGATTTTTCTGATTCCGGTGAAGATTTATCTGATCGTCTTTCATAGATCAACATATAGGCACTCCTCCTCTTCATATGAACAATAGGCGAGTACGTTCCTTGGATCGCATTCCATTTCTGCGCCACTTCTTCACCACCAAAACATTCTTCGCCCATTGTTTCCACATCGAATTCACGTACAATCTCGTCGTTAAACTCGAGCCATCGCGGATTTCCCGTCTCATGTCTGTCCTTGATAAACGAGTAGTAATGACCAGTATCTGAAGTTCCAGAGTGCACCACCACACCTACAAGATCGTACATTATTGTCTTGTCATTGATCTTGCCTCTGTCTGTAGCTGCTAGCGCTTCGCTTGTGTACGGGAACATGTCGATCTCCATAGGGAACTCCATAAAGTCGTTGATTTTCATCTTCTCCATCGTATCATAGTCAAATTCAAAGCGTTTCAGATGGCAAACCAAAGTTTGAGGGAGTTTTTTTATACAAACTCGCTTGGTCGCCGACACTTTCCGCTGCTCTCGCTCGCAGAAATAAGCATTTTCTCCCTCCAGAGTCTCACCTTGTACGTAAAGCTCCAAAGACTCGGCTAAATGTCGTTTTTTAGATACTTCCACACTCAAAGCGAAGAATTTTTCCTCCCGTTCTGATAGATTTCCTTGCTGGGTCAGAATCTGGTTCACTAAAACACCTCCAAAGCACTGGGCCATGAAATCTTCAGATTCCAAATCTGAAGAATCCGAAGATTTAGGACGGATAAACATTTCTAACCGGTCCAAAAGCAGACTAAAAAACTCGTCTGCATCCATCTGGATATGCACATCCGTCGAGTTCCCGTCCATATCTTTGTGAGAGCGTGCGAATGCTATCGGGTCGGAAGAGCGACGATTAGTGTATGCGAGAGAGACGAATAATTTTTGCAGATGTTCAACTTCCTCTTGCCACAGCGAAGGTCGATCGGATATTATCTGTGAAAAATCCAACGCGAGAAGACCCTCACAGAATTTCGGCATCATGAAAAGCTGTTGTACCAGGGAATTCATATAGCAAATACAGCCAGGGTTTACGAGGCCAACGTGCTGAGTGCTCCCGTCCAGGAACGAATCCGCGGGAGCATAATTCCACTGGCGACCAGAAAGATTTATCGTCTCCAGGACACGCGCTTGGTACTCACGAAGATAATCCAACAGGACCAACATATCGTCGATCTGGCCTCCAGTATCACAAGTTTTTCCGTCTGCCCAAGGAAACACCAAATTCAACAGCAACCTTTGAGCGAGTTTGCGTGTTGAACTGGTTCTGCAAAGTGGCGCACTGGGTCTGTCAATTGCGCTAATCTTGTCTCCAAAGAGCAGATATTTGTGAATATAGCGGATCATTTGCTCACTTGAATTCGAAGAGTTGGTGGCTTCCGAAGAGCTGTTCGGGTTGTACGTAAGAATCGCTGTGCGTGTCTTCTCTGAAATACTGGCGAGCAACGCCAAGAGCTGCAAATATCCACCCAGCATCCCCTCCTCTTGGCTTCGGATACTTCTCGCAGTCGCAGCTTGTCGCTCCGATACAATTCGACAAAGATTTTTCACGAAGCGACCAGGAATCTCTTTTCGCACCAACGCCACAGCCACATCATCACAGCAATCCTCTGGACTTCGTTCTCGTACTCGGCTACAGTATCCGAGAAGTACCCGACAGAAAGTAAACAACTCTTCCAAAACTGAGAAACTGCAGAAGCCACTAAAACAATCCGAGACAAGATAACACGCCGAAACCACGAGCAGTTCGAAAACTTCTCGAGCGGGACAAGAATCCATGACACCAACCGCAGTAGCCATCTCGGATAGCGTAAGAAGTACTTGACCTCTTGTCGGTTTAGAAGGACAATTCACCAGCAGCGTCTTTAGCCACCCAGACATCGTCATCGAGTGACAATCATCGCATTTACCGCTGGTGTTTTCGTTCTCTGAGTCCGGTTTAAGCACCAGCACCGTGAGATGCGGCGCAAAGCAGATGAGAGAGCAGCTCATTTGCACGCCGCAATACACAGCCTCGGCTGCTTCTTCAGAAAATGAAGAGTCCTTGTCGATATTCGAAGAAAATCTCGCCGTTAACTGCACAGTGACTTGCAGCATGGACGACAGCTCAATGGATTTGACAAATTCTGGAAATGTCGAGATCTGCAACCGTAAATCAAATGGGGATACATTGTTCTGCTCGATATTCAGTCGATTCCAGTAGAAAAAGTAGTTGAGCACACGCATGACAGCAGCAAGGCACGTAGCACGGATATTCTGCGCATACTGAGACGAAGCCGAGTCTCGATCAACAATCTGTTCGTCTGGCCATTTCAACAACGTTTCGTACAGATATGTCGCCCCTCCCAAGCGAACAAAACGCTCTCTCCATTGTCGCCGTCCTGAATTCAGCTCACTATTCGCCATGGTCTCAATTGGTATCAACAATGCTTCCACTAATCGGAGCGCGTACAGCAATCGATGGATATTTGATCTATCCAATAAATCCGACCAATCCGCTTCGTCATTCTCCGCACGACGCAAACGGATCATTTTGCGAAGTAACTCGTTGTTTGTGGGTAGACGACACAGCAAATCCCACGTTCTCTGGGACGTCGTCTCATTCCAGTCGACAAGTTCCAGTAAAATCTCAAAATACGAGCCTTGGTTTGCCAGAATCTGGCTCATAATCCCATACGCCGTCTTGACTTTCGTGGATTTTTCTCGCAAATGTGATGGACTTTTGCTGGTAAAATTGGTTATCGCTTGATCAATATCTTCGGATTTTAAGTCTGGCCCACGATGCGGAGAAGGAGCTTGCGGCCTGCTCAGATTCGCTCGTACACATGGAGACCGTAAGCTAGGCTTAGTAGTAGGGCTACCTGTCTTTAGTAGAATATCGATCTTCGGTGGCAGGTCATCTGCTTCAAGCGGACCCACCGTGTCTTCGACTTCAGCTTCTTCGTTTGTATCAACAATAACATCTAAGAGAGCATGTTGCTGTCGGAACGTCCAACTCGGTCGACGGCCAGTAGGATATCCAACTTTAGTAGATTCGGATTGGGAACATTTCATCGGAGAAGGATAAATGTCCAGATACGGCAAACGATCTTCCAGATGTTCCAACCGGAATGTCTCTCTAGTCTTCTTGATATCTTCGCTCGTCGTCTCACTCTCGAGTTTCTGCAGCATCGTTTCTTCGTCGTTCGACACAGAATCGTCTCCAACCTTGCAGGCTTCTAAGAAATATCGCAGTAAATCCACACAGCGATTGACAATTGCCACATCGGTGGCAAGTTTGCCGGAATTTTTCACATCAGCTTTCGGCGATTCAGGCACATTTTCAGCTTCTTTCTTGGCTGTTGCGATGAATTCCATACATTTCTCGAGAAACCGCATTTTGCACAGGAATGGAAGGTCCGTTTGCCGAATTTCAGGAGCAAACGCCAAGTGGAAACTCGCCAGTAACGTGATAATCTCCTCTGCGACTGCCGAGTCCGTCGCCTTGACTGCAAGTTGCCATAGTTCATCCAATCCCACGAGCGGTTGACCCGTCATAAGTTCCACCGATTCCTCCTTTTCACTGCTTGTCCTTCCAGTAGGCGATGTAATTTCACCTGAAGTAGTGAATATCTCCAAACCTCCTCTCAAAATGTTAATCCGGCGGAAAATACTGTGGAAACAGCACAACATAGACAACGTGATGTGGTCTCCAGATAAAGTGGAAAACTTGGTCGTGAGCAGATATTCCGCGATGCTAATAGGCATCAGAGCCCTTGGAGACGCTGCGTTCTCTTTGATGAGATTTTTTTGCAGTGGTGTGTTCATACAGAGTTCAATCCACTGGAAGCAAAGCGCAGCTTCATCCAGCAAAAAAGCGTCGACGATCATGAGCTCCCACACGCTATTCAGCTGTTCTTCCGTGAACGAGGACTCCTTGTCGCCAGATTTATCTAAAATCCACGCAGCTCGGAGCGCCAGCAATCGATTCTTGATCTCACTCACGTGATCTTTCAAAATCGGGATTTTCGATCGTTTTTCATCATCCATCTGGAGAAAATCTGTCGTGTTTAGTGTCTGTCGAACGCCTTCCTTGTAGTCTACAGTCTCCTTTAGCAAGACGCTAACGTACGACTCGCTGCTTTGACGTATATCCGACACGGTAATGCCCACTTCGACAACCAAAGCAGACAATTGAGTGAAAAGCTTTAGAGAAAATCCTAAATTTTCGCGACGATGGGTATTATCCAAACACAAACGAAGGAACTCGTCCACCATCGCACACTTGCGATTCACTGCAGTACCTTCGCCAACGTCCTCACTCGTCGCTTCTAGCCGAAGGATTTCGTGCATGCGAAGTAGAACTTCATCTCGAAAACCCTCAGATTTGACACACGGAAGCACAATTGACCATAAATGCAGCAGAATTCTCTGTCGTAGCGACTTTTTCCTGTCTTCCAAAGTCACGCCGACGAGGAATCTGCGAGCTGCGATTGCTGCGAGGAGTCCAAGCTGGTTCGAGTCCAATTTCGCTTTGACAGCTTCGATACGTCGCACTAGATGAATAAGCGACGGATATTCCATGAACGTCGCCATTTCCAGTAGTAAATCGTGAATTGTCGCGCGAAAGGCTTCATGTCGTCTTTGAACTGGACGAGACTCCTCCTCGTCAGTCTCTGCATGGTAACAGCTCCAAACCAAGTCAATCCACTGTGTTGGTAAGACCTCCAGTTCGGATACAAACTGGAAGAGCGACGTCGACCGCTTGATTAACTCAACGTGCATCTTCTCGCCCAGTAATTCCTGCATTAACTGCTTTTCATGCATCCAGTTTACCAGATAATCCAAGGTAGCAAAGAGTGATGCTGCCGTAGGATCTGCCTGTTCCTGGATCTGATCATTGTACAACCGCGTAATAATCACCACGATCTCCGTTAATCCGTAGATACGTTTCTCCAACGAGCTGCTCTGGAAGAATCGTAGGGATATTTCAAGACGAAGAATCTGCACTCGCTGCTCACAAATCTCGCGTGAAGCGAAGTCTTCAGTCTTTTCAGTCTGTTCCTTCGGCACGTTAACATCATGTTCGATCTTGACGAGTAGCAGCTCCATGACTTGTACCACCTCCAGCAACGAATCTCGGGATAACGCATAGAACTCGGAAGACTGCAGATTTCTAACGAAAATACATACTGCATCTGTCAATTTTGGGAAGTATTCAGCCAAGAATGTTGGGTTCAAGTGATCTTTCACGTCGTAGAGAGTGCGTAGAACACACTGCAAGACTTCAAACGAAGCTCCAGCTTGCAGAACGTCGAGAAGTACGGAGAATCCGTCCACTTTTCCCCAATATTCAAGATTGCGCACGAAATACTGAGACGTGTACTCCGATCTCTCCCGAACAGTGAACCGACGTGTCTGCTCTGAAGTTTCCTGATTTTCTACCTTGTTTAAGCCATTCACATCGTTGCCAGTGCCGTGATAAAGATAAAATCTGCGATGTCCATCCAGAATTCGGGCAAGACACGACAGTCGAGAAATCTCTCCTCGTTTCAGACACTTTTTGACATTCTCGAGCGTCCACTGCAGAAACTTGTTGACTTTTTCCACTCCCACCTCGAACGATTTTCCCAGTAGAATCTGCACCACTTGAGGCAAGAAATCCATTTCCAGACGCTCTGTCACGTCCGTCGCACGGCCTCCTAGTACCAGAACTGTCAGCAGGTCAAGCCACCGGGTGGGATCATCACAGACCGCGAGTTCACTCGCGATGGCCACACACGTTCCGTCAAAATCTCGTCGTAACTCTCCCACTACTTGAACGACGTCATCCGCGGCAACATGGAGCTCCGAAGACTCCATCGCTCCCAAAGTCTCCTTTGAGCACTCCAACGTATTTTCCGAGATGGCATCCCACACTACAAGGCGTCGGTGGTTTCAAACGACTTTCCCACTAAAAAAAAACCGTCTCGCGATCTTGAAAAACGTGTAACATTGAACATGATCACTAGAAATTCACAACAACAAAAACTTTGTATTTCAACGCCAGAACCGTTCAACGTAAACGTTCACACTAAATTCTTAGTTAAATCTCGTGCAACGTCTCAATCACCTGCACGTCGGTAGGTGGCGCCTTCTGCTTGTTTCTCCACAGTAACAGAGCGTGTGCCCCCAGGTCCTTCGCCGCCTTGTAGTCTTTAGACAAGTGGTCTCCTACATGCAAGAACCTGTTCGGTTCCACGTCTCCTTCCTCTCTTTGCATCTGTCTGAACGTCGAGTGGAAAATCGACGCGTGGGGCTTCATATGAGGCTGGCTGAAGGATGTCGTGACCCCATCGAAGAAGCTTCGGAGCTCCAGGCCGACCAGAAGCGGCTCCAGTCTCTCGTCGAAGTTCGAGATGACTCCCATAGGCACGTTCAGAGACTGTAGGCTCTCGAGTGCCGGCCGGACGTCGTCGTACACCGTCCAGGCCTCCGGACGGGCGAAATGTGCGTACAGATCACGTGTGAACCGTTCGCTTTGCTCCGCGTTAACTGCGACGCAGTCGGCCACGTCCGCGCGTTTCATCACGTTGAGCACGAGCTCGCGCCACCACGGGAACGCAGAGGCGGCCGTGCCGTCCGACCCGAAGTTGGGCCGGCGTCGTGACTGCAGACTGAACTCGGACGGGAAGTGCGACGTGAGCGCGGCGGCCAACTCGGCGCGGCGCGACGACGAGAAGGAGTGGCCCGATGCCGCCTCCCAGAAACGCAGGTAGGTCACGCCTGGAGGCTCTGCCGGGCGCAGCAACGTGGCCGTAGCGTCCAGCGTCACGTACTCCCACACGCGGCGAGCGCTCATAGTGATTTTGTCCGTTCAGAAGTGATTTTATGGTACCAAGACAGGCCTCCGGGCAGTTGAAGTGAGCCAGTGTGTAGATTAACGTCAGCAGCATCCAGACAACCAGTTTACTTTGGGCAAGCGCCGTCTGCGTCTCTAGAATAAGTGCGAGGTAGTGTGCATGTATGCCGATAGTGCGTCGAATAACGATAACGAGGACTAGGAACGTGTAATCCGTACATGAAAACAATTCGTACAGTCTTGAACGTTGTCTTGTGTGATACCGTCAAGCTCGGTGTGGTACTTAGCACTTGGAAGCTGAACCATAACAGGCAGGAAACTCGCGTAGAGGCTGGAGTAAATGACTCCAAGTACTCAGTGAGAACCAGACATTCCGCCGTGAATAAAATCTCAAGAATTCGATGAAGAATCCGTGATGGAAATTCGAAGAGATAACGCTTCTGGTCCTAAGCCCGCCGTCTCTCACAAGTGGCTTCACAGTTGATATGTTGATCACCGACACTGCATAAGCTTTTGTCGGAAGCCTTTTAGCAGATTTCCACCTAAGCTTACTGTATTTTGACGGCGTTGGTAGCGAGGAAACTACTGCGTAGTAGTACTTCGAAGTACTACGTAGTAATAGCATCTCCTACAATTGGAAAATAGAGTTACAGTAGTGTTGATAGGATGGAACTTCCCATTACCGCTCTCCTTTAGAGAAGCAGGCTCGGGGATACATTAACCGAGACTTAAGCTCTTCCTTTTGTCATCCTAGTGTCGTTACGCAAAGACTTGTGTGATTTTGGCACGCGGCAGTGGCCTCAGGTCAGGCTCTTCCAGCAATGGAGTAAGAGGCTTACCGCACGGTGCACTTAGGCAGCGCAGGCAGCCTCCTGAGCCGACTCGACCACGAACTCGCCAGCGATCTCCAGGGGCGAGTTGGCCCACTCCACCTTGGGCAGGTATTCACCCTTAGGAACGAAGTGACGAGGCAGGTCGAGCGTGGTCCAGACGTCCTCTAGAGCCGTCATCAAATCCTCCACCATAGCGTCCGAGTGGGTCGGCAACGGCGTCAGACGGAGACGCTCCTCGCCACGAGGCACAGTGGGGAAGTTGATGGGCTGCACGTAGATACGGTGCTTCTCCATGAGGATACGGGAGGCCTCCTTCACCTTAACCGCGTCTCCCACCATAAGAGGGATGATGTGGCTCACACTCGGTAGCAGAGGGAAACCAGAGTCCACCAGCTTGTTCTTAAGCTCCTGTGAGCGAGCGTGCATCGTAGAACGCTCCACCTGACTCTCCTTCAGGTGGTTCACAGAGGCGCGAGCACCCGCAGCTAGCATAGGAGGCATAGAGGAGCTGAAGATGAAGCCCGAGGCACACGAGCGCATGGCGTCAACCAGCGCAGCGTTACCGGCCACGTAACCGCCCATAATACCGTAACCCTTAGCGAGGGTACCGGTAACCATGGTAATACGGTCCAGGCAGTGGTCGCGCTCGGCGACGCCAGCGCCGCGGTTGCCGTACAGGCCCACGGCGTGCACCTCGTCGTTGAAGGTCATGGCTCCGTACTTGTCGGCCAGGTCACAGATCTCGTGGAGCGGGGCCACCGTGCCCTCCATGGAGTTGACACTCTCAAACAGAATAAGTTTGGGGGCGTTAGGGTCGGCCATCTGGAGCTTCTTCTCGAGGTCCTTCATGTCGTTGTGCTTGTAAATGTACTTCTTAGCGCCACTGTGACGGATGCCTTGGATCATCGAGGCGTGGTTCAAACTGTCAGAGAACATGATGAGGTCCGGGAAGATCTTGGTGAGCGTGCTGATCACACTGTCGTTGGCCACATAGCAGGAAGTGAAGAGCAGCGCGGCCTCCTGTTGATGGAGGTCGGCCAGGTCTTTTTCGAGAAGAACGTGGTTGTGATTGGTGCCTGAGATGTTGCGGGTGCCGCCGGAGCCGGCCCCGGACTTCATGAGATACTCCTGCATGGCCGAAATGACCTTAGGGTGTTGGCCCATACTCAAGTAGTCGTTAGAGCACCACGCCACAACTTCCTTCGTGTTTCCCGAGTCTTCGTGGTGTGTTGCCCGCGGGAACTTGCCGCGCTTGCGCTCCAAATCGGCGAACAGGCGGTAGCGGCCCTCGCGTTTGATAGTATCGATAGTCTGTGCGAAGCCATTCTCGTACTGCGACGACGAGAGGCCGCCCAAGCGAGTCTGGCGGGTAGGGGCCGTGGGGAATCGAGCAATGGCCGACGAGTACGGCTTGGGGCCGCCGAGCTGCGTGGCCTTATGCTGCTGCGCCTTCTTCTTAAGCTCAGAAATGCGCTTGAGCGTGGCGTCCGATGTGGTGGACGTCGCGTGCGCCTGCGAGCTCTTGGAGCCACCGGCGGCCGCTGCGCCCATGACTGACGACATGTGCGGGCACATCTTGGCCAACTGCGAGATGTTGGGCAGCAGAGCGGCGCGGGCCGTGGGCAGCGCGTGCATGAACGGACAGCGAGAGGCGGCCTGCATGCGCCCAGCGGCGACGGAGGCGCGGGTTAGAGCCATTGGATCTGGGGGTCGCGAGGGGAGGCTTGTGCTGGTGGTGACCAGTTCCAAAATGGCAAAAAAAAGCTGGGGCCCAGGAGGGCTAGACAACCGGGACGGAACTTGAGCCAGCTGATTGGTCAAAAAGTAGTTATTGTGGGAATACATACTACTTGTTATAAAAGTTCAATCGATATTTTTAGTCGGATACATCAGTGAAAACAAAATCATACAAAGCACTCGCTGTCTCTATATTATTAGCTTAAACAGACCCTGGAAAGACTCGATATTGCTCCCGTCGGGCACGACAGTGTGTGGTCAGGCTGAAGGGTGGAAGCACCGTTTGTGTCGAGCCGAGTGGTTTCGACGTGTCATCCCTCCCAGAGTAGGTGCAACGCCGGGCTCTCACTTACAAATACCAACTTCACCGTGCTGCACCAACAGAATGGACAGCGGAGGGGAGGGACAATGTCGGGAGGGGAAAACCTATTGCTCTACGAGAAACGCGGCGGCCCATCTGGAAAGACTGTGCCAACCAGACTGATCGTATGTTGCATCACTCAACAACACGATCCACTGTTCATATTAACACACGGTGTACGTTGTCCGCCACCGCACAGCCCCGCTTTGAAAAGAGATCGCCTTTTGGACAGCAGATGCATACAGCGAACTGTCGATAGGATGTGAGCAGTAGAAGCTCGATCTAGCAGGTGGTGACGATCCCATTTTGCTGCCGCGCGAACCGTCATTGAATTGACGGCGTTTCTACCTGCGTCTGAAGCTGCACCGTCGGGATGTCTTCACTTTTGAGCTGTTCCGCTGGCACGCCACAGCTGGCATGCAAGCAGACTGCGCAGGATTATTGTTCCGGAGATGCTGGTCGCCTTTGCGTGGTTGAGAGATTCAACTTTAGGATGAGTGACGCTGAAGGGCCACATGTACGTGATCGATATCTGCTTATGGTATAGTAATCGCTTCGATTGCGCTTTTGGCGCCCATAGGATTCATGTACTTGCCTTGGCAAGATTGTGGATGCATGCTTGCTTGTCTCGCTTTACATCGCGGCATCGAAGGCTGACAGTGTCCTACGTGGCATCGTCGTGTTCTATTAATACGAAACGAGCACCGCACTGCTCGCATGTCGTGGTCGTCTCTGAGGCTCTCCGTTGGCACTGCGCTGGCTGATCACTGGGGCGCCCACGCCAATTGCGCGCGCCCTGAACTGATCTAGTGACTGGACCCTCCGCATTCAAACTGCGGATACTGAACTTCCCAACTCCTCCTGTGTAAGTTTCCGAGAACCACCAAGTATCCGAGTACATGTATATGCACCACCGGATCCTGGAACATTAATGCTAGTGGATAAGTTCAAGGAGTCAATTTGATAGGATCTTGAAACTGTAAAACCGATATGGCTACACTTTTATCCTTTTATTCCGAGTTCCTCGAAACCAAGGTCGTTATGGGCGAGCGCAAGGTGCTGAACAAGTACTTCCCGCCGGACTTCGATCCATCGCTGATCCCGCGGCGCAAGAAGCCCAAGAATGAGCAGGTGGAGGTGCGGATGATGCTCCCCTTCTCCATCCAGTGCGCCACCTGTGGCGAGTACATGTACCGCGGCAAGAAGTTTAACTCGCGCAAAGAAGAAGTACTGGAGGAGAATTACCACGGGATCCGCATCTACCGCTTCTACATCAAATGCATCACATGCTCGTCCGAAATTACCTTCAAGACAGACCCCAAGCGCGGCGATTACGTGGCCGAGCACGGCTGTCAGCGCAATTTTGAGCCCTGGCGAGAGAACGAGGACGAGGAGGCTGCGGCCCTCGCCCAGCGCGCCGAGGAGGAGAAAGGGGACGCCATGAAGGCGCTCGAGAACCGCACCCTGGACTCCAAGCGCGAGATGGATATTCTGGACGCGCTAGATGAGATCAAGGCCATCAACCAGCGCCACGCCAAGGTAGACACGGACAAACTACTGGAACAGCACGCAGATGTGGGCAAACTGAGCAAGGAGGAGCAGGAGAAACAGCTAGAGGAGGACAGACAGGAGGCACATCGAGTGTTTGAGGAGAGACAAAAGATGCAGCTGAAGCAGAATGTGCTGAAGAGACCAGTGGGTGACGCTACTGAGGAGCCCAAGGTGTCAAATGGACTTGCACCTTCGAGAGGTGATGATACAACAGCCGCACCACCGCTTAAGCTGGCCGTGACAATCAAAAAGAAGACCGTAGTCGCCAAGAAGAAGAAAGCTAAGATCAAGACGCCTGCCAAACCTGTAGCAAGCTTGGTAGCAGATTATAGTGACAGCGACTAAGAGGAAGTTCTAGACCAGCAGCAGCTTTATCTCTCAGCAAATGGCTATGTGGGTATGTCGTTACTGGTTGGGCTCATACGGTGCCAGCAGGTTCTCGGAGAAAGCCTTGAGCGACGGCACGCCACGCACCTCCTCGGTCAGCAGCGGCATCTCGACCACGTGGAAGTCCTCGTACAGGTCGTAGATCTGATCGATGTACTTCTGCTGCATCTTCTGGCGGGCACTACAGCTCTTGCACGTCGATCCTTCCTCTGGGTACAGCACCTGGTTCACCACGACGTTGTGCACGTCGATCTCGTACTTGGTGAGTTCCTGCACAAGCCGCTCGGTCTCGTACAGCGACAGGAACTCGGGGATGCACACGCACACGAAGGTGGTGCGTTCCGGGTCCTTAAACTGCGCGTTGACCTTCTGGATGACCTCACGCGTCTGCTCCAGTTTGCCCAGCAGCATCTCCTGCGACGGCAGCGCGCCACCTAGCAGCGCCGAAACCTGCGAGAACATGCCCGAGAACTGGTTCTTGAGCGACAGGATCTTGTCAAAAGCCTTATCCAGCGCCGTAGGGAAGCTCAGCAGACGCAGCGTGTGGCCCGTGGGGGCCGTGTCGAACACAATGACCGAGTAGTCCATGTTCTGCACCTGCTTCATGAGCTCAGCGAAGCTCATGGCTTCGTCGATGCCGGGGATGGAGTTGGTTAGGTCCTTCATGAACGAGGCCATACCCGAGTTGTCCTGCACGCCGTCAGCGTTCATCTCCTCTAGCTGACGATAGCAACAAAAGGTTAAACAGTTAGTATGTAGAAAGGTAGGGAGAGCTGGGCTGATGCCACGTACGTCCACGTTGGGGTCGATCTCCATGACTGCCAGATTGGAGAAGCCGTTCACAGGCGTCGGCTCGCGCGTGAACTTCTGGCCAAACGCATCGCTGAAAAGTAGAGAAGCTTGTTATTATAGACTTGAAGCGGAGATAGGGCGCGGACGCACCTGAGGTTGTGCGCGGGGTCCGTGGACACGATGAGCACCTTCTCGCGCTGCGCCGCGAGCTGGATGGCCAGGCAGCAGGAAGTGGTGGTCTTGCCCACGCCACCCTTGCCACCCACGAAGATCCACTGCAGCGACTTCTGTGCCACCAGGTTGCGCAGGCTCGCCTCGGGAACGTCTACCACTTCGTCCGCCATTATTCTCGTCGCCGTATGGCTAAGAACCAGGGCATAATTACCGGTATGGTAGTAGGTATTTTGGTCACGGCTAAATTAAGAATCTAGACAGAGCTACCGGTAGCAAGTCGGTATTTTGGCATATTTTAGGCAAGTCATTCGAACATGGAAGACCCAGTATACCGGTATTCAGGCAGAACTGTTTACTAAGGTACCGGTGTTTAGAAACATACTGTCATATATACCGGTAAATACCGGAGCCTAGAACTCTAATCGCACTGATTAGCGCGTGTTGAACCGTAAAGCGTCATGAGACCATTTGTGGATCTCGATCTCCAGCAACACGACACACCACCCGATCTACAGCCATGACGGACGCACCGAAGGAGGCCAAGAAGCTATGGGGCGGCCGCTTCCGCGGCAACGTGGACCCCGTCATGAACAAGTTCAACGAGTCGCTGTCCGTGGACAAGCGCATGTGGCGCGTGGACTTGGACGGCAGTCAGGCCTACGCGCGCGCCCTGGAGAAGAGCGGCGTGCTCACGACGGCCGAGGCGGACCAGATCGTGGCCGGACTGGACAAGGTTGGTGAGGAGTGGGCGGCAGGCGCCTTCCAGCCAAAAGATGGCGACGAGGACATCCACACGGCCAACGAGCGCCGCCTCACCGAGCTCATCGGTGCCGTGGGCGGCAAGCTGCACACGGGCCGCAGCCGCAACGACCAGGTGGCCACGGATGTGCGCCTGTACCTCAAGCGCACCATCGTGGGCATCCAGGACGGTCTCAAGGAGCTCATCGGCACGGCCAACCAGCTGGCCGAGAACAACATCGACCTGCTCATGCCTGGCTTCACGCACCTGCAGCCGGCCCAGCCGCTGCGCTTCTCGCACTGGGTGCTGAGCCACGGGGCCGCGTTGCTGCGTGACGCTGACCGCCTGGCCGACCTCACCAAGCGCGTGGACTACATGCCGCTGGGCAACGGCGCGCTGGCCGGAAACTCGTTCGGCCTGGACCGTGAGGCCCTGGCCAAGTCGCTGGGCTTCGCCAACGTGACGCCCAACAGCCTGGACGGTGTGTGCGACCGCGACTTCATCGCTGAGTTCCTCTTCTGGGCCTCCATGCTCATGGTGCACCTGTCACAGGTGTCGGAGGACCTCATCATCTACAACACGCTCAAGTTCGTGACCATGGCCGACGCCTACAGCACGGGCAGCTCGCTCATGCCGCAGAAGAAGAACCCGGACGCGCTCGAGCTGCTGCGTGGCAAGAGCGGCACTGTCATTGGCCGTCTCAACGGCTTCCTCGTGACGCTCAAGGGCCTACCGCGCTCGTACAACAAGGATCTGCAGGAGGACAAGACGGCGCTGTTCGACGTCGTGGACACCATCCAGGACTGCCTGCAGATTGCCACGGGCGTGCTGGCCACCATGACCCCGCACGGCGACAAGATGCGCAGCTTCCTCGTCACGGAGATGCTGGCCACGGACCTGGCCGAGTACCTGGTGCGCAAGGGCGTTCCTTTCCGTGAGACCCACCACGTGGCCGGCGCGGCCGTGCGTTTGGCCGAGGACAAGAACAAGGCTCTGAGCGCGCTCACGTTCGAGGAGCTGTCGACGCTGCACCCCAAGTTCGAGGAGGACGTGCTGGAAGTCTGGAACTTCGACGTCAGCGTCGAGCGCAAGAACGTCACGGGCGGTACTAGCAAGAGTGCCGTGCAGAAGCAGATCGCTGACATCAAGGCGTGGCTCGCCTAGATCAGGCCGCGGACATCGGCTACCCCGGCCGCAACTTTATAATGCTCGTCCCTTAATGAAAGAACCAGTTGCACTTGCTCTATAACCACGACAATAACGTCCGATCATCTTCCCTATATTCAGCAACAGCTTCTCTTTCTAGTCTTGTCTTTCTAGACACACCGGCGCTCTGTAGCTTAATGGCCCCTGCATAACCACACAGTTCAATAGCAAGTTAGCACGTTAAAGGACATTGACACTTGAAGCCTAAATAATAGACACGTACGATTTCTTGCGGCGCAGGATGAAGTCGATCATGGAGCCGACGCGGCGGTTGGCGTGGCGGATGGTCTGCTCCTCAGCTTTGCGTTTGCGCTTCTGCCACTTTTTCTCGTGGAACCGCTTGAGCGACAGCGTCTTGAGCGTGCCGTCCTCGGCCAGGATCGTCTGCATACGGCTGGCCACGCGGTTCGCGTCCTGGCCCTCGGGCACCGCGGCCCACAGCGAGCGCTGCTGCTGGGCGGCCGGACGGGACGCCAGTGTGGCCGGGCGGCGGGCAGCATTACGCAGCAAAGCCGACATCATCTTAGCTTCGATTGTGAGGTACTGGTATAAGTCTGTGGTCATGCGTTGGCACTATTAGTTTCCTGCTTTAGTGACTGTCCGATCCGGTTGAGTGACTACATACACAAAACAATTGGCAATGGCGAATGACGCTACAACGGCATGGGATGACCAAGCCGTGTGGGAGTCCTCGGGCTTTCTACGCTTCCTGACGGATCACCATGTGAATCCGCAAGACCTTCTTAACCCCTCGGCCAATGGAGACTCTCTGCGCTTCTTCCGGTATGGAACTACAGTTCTCTAAAGTGGTGTATCATGCCTCCTCTAAAACCTAATAATCCATATATTCCAACACGCTCTGCTACCTCCAGACTCAAGCAACTTAGCGGCATCAACGATCAAGAGACTGAAGACCCTCGTCTGAAGTCAATCGCCGCCAATTTATCTCGAGAACTAGCAGAAAACGACTCGGAAGGGTCCACAGACGCCCACCCCAAAGCTATTTCATGGCTTCCAGGCTTCTACTCGCTACCAGTGTCAGCTCCATTGGCTAGAGTCGATCTCTACAAACAAGGACAAGTCTACGGCATCGACATTTCGTCGGGTTATGCCGTAACACTGCTAAACATCAAGCCAGGAGAACACGTCCTGGACTTATGCTGTGCTCCCGGGGCCAAATTGACCATGATCGCCGAACTGCTGCAGCTCCATGGGAGCGTCACGGGCGTGGATTTCTCTCGGTCGAGACTGGGGGCCTGTAGACAATTGGTGCACAAATACGAGCTCTTCCAGCCTCAAAATGAGGACAACAAGTGGAGATGCAGACTGTTCCATGCAGACGGCAGAACTTTCAACATCGGCCCCAAGACAGAATGTGTGCATATTGACGGGATGGAGCTGCTATTAGACACGCAGGAGATCGCGTCTAGAGCTCCTAAAGATCGTAAGCGCAAGCGCAAGAACAAAAGCGCCCGAGCTCGAGACGCTAAGCGCCAGAAGCTGCTGGTACTGGACTCGGCACTGTACGACAAGGTGCTGGTGGATGCCGAGTGCACACATGACGGGTCAATTCGTCACCTTCAGCGGTTGGATACGGCTACAAAATGGGAGGAATACGTGCGTGACCACTTGAATCCAAGTGAAGTTGATCGGATTCTCAACCTGCAGCAAGGACTTATCCGAAATGGCTTCAGTTTACTACGACCAGGAGGCACGATGATCTACAGCACGTGCTCATTATCCGTCAAGCAGAACGAAGAGATCGTGTCGAGGTTTCTACAGGATGAATCGCTAGCTACACTGGACCAGATCGTCATCGACAAAGACGTCCCTTGCAAGGTATGCCAGTGCTCCTGGATAAATTACTTACCGTGCACGGAAAATGAACTGATGTGTATGTACGTTTGATTTTCTGTAGGAAGGAGGACTTCCGGGCACTTTACGCTTCACCCCGTCACAAAACACAAGCGGGCTTTTCATTGCTCGGATCCACAAGGCAGCAGCGATACACGAAGAGAAACAGTCAAGCAGTACCGATGGGTCTAACTAGAAGGATGGTAACATTACTCTTTGGTACTTCTACTACTTTATTCGTCACAAACCATGCCAGGGACAGACTCCGCCCACGCCTTCGTCTTCTCTCGAACAGGAACAACTGTATGGTTAAGACTGCTCTGCGACGTGCTAGAGCGCTGTCCGAACGCTCCTCGTCTGGTTTTCCGTCGTTGCTCTGCGGTAGGGACCATCACACCAGTCAGCAAAGTCGCAGAACTGAGACGTCGAACGCGATGACGGCCAGTCAGTGAGTTCCTGCGGATGCTGGTAATGCTACTGGGAGGTATCCGTAAACTTCTGACTCTGCGTCTTAGTCCAGGAAAAGTGTCGAATGGACAGAAATATTCGAGAGATCCGCGCATAATACTGAGCTCTTCTTCGTCTGGATCGACGAGCTCTTCGTCAGGATCTTCAGGCGGAACTGGTGGACGAAATAACAGCCAACAACGCATAAACGCTCCTTTGAAGACGTTCCACGCATGACGCTGCATCCAGAAGAACATGATGAAGACTCGGTTGATGAGGATAGTCTTGGTGTTGATCACAGTGTCCTTGTGGCCTACGTGGAAGTGCAGGAGATCTCGACCATGCAGTCCGCTGCTCTCTGCTGGGAGGAAGACGCTATCGTACGCGACTGAGAGCATCAGAGCCCACACCAACCACAGCACTGGCACCACGTGCAACTTGGAGAAGCTGAGCTGTCGTCGTATAGGCGGAGTCACAGCATCCAGCAGCTGGACCCACACGAGCCAGAGGAAGGCGCTGGCCACAGCCCAACAACGATGGTCCCAGCGCATCATATCCGACACGCACAGACACGCCACGGAGCAGTGCAGCATTGAGAAAAGGAAGCCAAAGTTGTGCAGTAACAAGGCACGCAGCATATCCCGCTGACTAGCACACGCAAACACGCTACAGAAGGCCAAGCTGAGCACGAAGCCGACGACAGGAACTGCAGATTGATCCCCCCCTGGTGGAAGGGCTAGAGTAGCGACTGTGAGTGCCAGTCCGAATGATCCAGTGGCGTAGATTCCGACGAGTTTGAAGGTGCAGAAGCGTCCAGGAGACTTCACTGGCCACGATCTCAGTACTGTGTTTCGTGAATCGATAGCGCTGAGTCGCAGTGCCACGAGTGTGATCTGCTGGTGATGCTGAGCTGTGTCGTTGGCGCTCGCGATGGTCATGACTGGTGACGAGATGCCGAGTTGTTTGTGAAGCACGTGGCCTCTCCTGCTGGTTTCGACGCCAAGACTGGCAGTTCTTGAGAACCGCACAGGACGCAGCACGAGTTGAGTCCGATACAGTTGACACCGGATCAACTTGGAGCCGGCACTGTGCGCCGCGAACAGTTTGCGCTTTGTGTACAGCACTCGCATTATAAACGGGATCAACGTGGCCATGGCGTTCTCGAACAGCCCCAGCAGCGGGAGCGTCACGTCATCTACAGCGCCGGTTAAGGGGATCAACGTGTTGAGACGAGCTTCGTCTGCGTCTAGGACTTGGAGGAAGACGAGAGCGCCGGTGATCATCAGCACAGCCAACAATAAAATATTACTGCGTATAGCTATGACGAAGGTGCGGAAGTTGGTGTCCATCGAGATTGCGAGCTGCGCATTGAGCCAGAGCGGGATCAAACTCACGACTCGCAGTGGATCTGCGAGAAAGAAAGCGAGTAGTGACCAAGCCACGAAATTGGCAACCGAGAAGAACCAGAACTCGTTATGTCGGGCGAGAAGTCTCAGCACGTCGAGGCTCGCGGTGGCCACGGAGCTCAGCAAGGACGTCATCGAGAGCGCCGCAGAGATTGGTCCCAACATTCTACCTACTTCACGTGGTGTGGCTATTACGCATATTGCGAGAAGTATTCCCAATACCTGGCCGAGGTGCATAAAGTCAAAATTCTTCTTCATCCAGCGCAGAAACTTCAAATTTCGTTGTGGACCCAGCCACCGATGCGACAGGGTGTGTCGGAGATCAACAACGGGGAGGGATCGGGTGGCCTCGAATTTGTACAGATAAGCTGCATTCTCGCGACTTTCCAACTGTAACCGGGGCGTGAGGAAGTTCTCGTCGGGCGTTGTGTGTCGTCGCGGTATCGGGACAATGCGGACCACAGTCATCCCTCAAGACGGCGATGAAGGTTGCATTCACGCGCACGACGAAAAGATGACTACGGTCCGATGGTAAGGATGGACGTGGCTATTTTAGCGATAGGAATGGGCGACTCCTAAAAAAAATACCACATTCCAACAGTATTGCTACTAAGTGAGCCACCACTTCCTGTACTGATGCCTCGGGTTGTGATCACTGGAGATGATAATGGGGTCTTTTCATCTCGTCTACTCTGGAGTGTGCGACTGAGTGACATTAGTATTGATATACACACTTCTAGTCTGGCGATACAACGCACTATCACGATATTGTAGGCTGGTTCTTGCAACTGGAAGTCCGGACCAATTACTGTTCATTCACCGACAGGTCCAGTTCGTCAGTCCATACCCAACGTTTTCGGATCCTGCACCTTCAACCACAGTCGCTGTAGCACGGAAAGGAAAGACACAAAGAATATGTTGACGTCGACGGTGAATACATGAATGGTCTCGATGGTGATAACGTATCAAAATAACTGCAGGTAGGCCGAAATGTTTGCGAATGTTTAGCTGACGTGTAAGACTTGGCTTTAATGCGTCGAAGACTAGCAGGCAGTGGAACCAAAGCCACCACGAGATAATTGCGAGACTGGATGAAGCACTCCAACTCAATAAATCCAGATGACACCGCGCTAATGCAGTCCCTCGGAAATTTGAGAACAGTACGTCGAAATTCCAGACCACCAAGCGTCATAAATCTCTTTGAGCGAGCGAGAAAGCTACGGACGTGAACATCAGTGAACATCCACCGGCAATGATAGAAACACTCAATTTGAGTTGATCTGGTGAGTTTTCCTTTTGATAATACAGGATCATTATCCATACTACTGACACCGGTAATGTACACGGCCGATTGTGCAGTTTCCATCCACTTCAAGAGCTTACCAGACAGCACCACGTTCCTCGCGTCTATGGTGAACGGATTATGAGGAGAAAGCTTCAGTTTCTGAATGGTCAAGGCCTCATCGTCAACGCGCTAAATTGTGTTTGTCCAAAACCCCTTTTGCGCGCCACAACGGCTTAGTTTCAAGCGAGCGTGCAGGCCAACACATGAAATCGTGTGTAAGCCTTGAGCAGCGTCCGGGTCACCTTCTTTCGTATAGGCTTTCTTGACAACGAAAACTGACAACGTAGACGCTGTGAGCCCGACAACTTGACGCGACAGTTTACCGAACTCAATATCCGATAACAATGGGCTTGACTGCGGTCGGGAATGTGCGGTAGTTCGCGTCAATAAGCAGTGCCAAAGCCCGAAGCACGAGATCGCTCGGATGGCTCCGAAGATCAAGCCCAAACCCACCCAGTTAAGCGTGTTTAGCGCCGTAATAAGCCAGAACTCGTACTGGTAAGCCAGTAATACCAACACGTCGAGTGAAAAGATGGTGACGAAGATTACCGGAGGCAACAAAATGGCTGCAACCATGAAAGGTACACCAGGTGTGATGTACTTGACTGGTACGAAAAGTAGGCAAGCGAAACAAAGCAAACTCAATCGAAAGAGCCACACCAGAAACGAGTTTAGAAATCTGTGCATGATTAAGCACAGTCGGTTGTGTAGATTAGAAGGTAGAAGTTAGGGTCTTGTTGAGCTCGTACGTCGGAAGAGGTTGAGCCAATTCCAGATCGTACAAATGTCCCGTATCGTCTCCACTTTGGACGCGCTTGTCATCGCCTTTTGCCTACACAGCAACGATATTGGTTTCTTTTCGTTCTTGCTGCTGCTTCACCTGCAATGGCACGATACGCATCGCGATGGTCAAGAAGTGGACAAGTCCACCGAACACCTCATAGTGAAGCTATCTTTAAATGTAGCCATCTTGTCCCAAATTGACATTTACGCGATTATAAACTGAAATTTTCATGTAGCATTTCAGTATAAAATGTAAAAAGTACTAATTGATGATGGGTAACTTTCATTCTCGAAGCCGACAATGATGATGAACATGCGGTCAATGCTCTCGCGACCTGTGCAGCGCGTGCTGCGGACTCAGCAGCCCCGGTGGATCTCCAACGTCCAAGTAACGCGCGACACAGGTCTCCCAGACCTGATCATCACGCCGACTGCGGCTCAGGCGCGTCCAAACTGCCGGAAACAATTCCATAAACCCACCTTTAACATTTCTTATTTGATTACGAATTTTTATTTTTATTAGAAATTAATTGAAGCGGCAGAGCGACAGAAGACGGATAATTTGATGCTCCGCGTGGCTGTGGAAGGTGGCGGCTGCTCTGGATTCCAGTACGTGATCGAGTTCGAGAAGGACGCGGCTCCCGACGCAGAGGAGGACGTGGTCTTCGAGCAGCACGGAGGCAAAGTGGTCGTGGACAAGGAGTCACTGGAGCTCATCCGAGGCAGTACAGTGGACTACGAGCAGGAGCTGATCCGCAGCGCCTTCGCCGTAGTCAACAACCCCAACGCAGTCAGTGGCTGCGGCTGCGGCACATCCTTCGACCTCAAGGACTAGCAAAACTGCCAATAACTGCACAATACAAAGGCGGACTCTTCTTGTAAAGGACTGACCTGCTCTGTGTCTTATTCCCAGAGCACCACCACTCCGTTCTTGTCACAGGAGGCGACGCCCTGGCCATCAGGACGCCAGACACAGCAAGCTACAGCGCCGTGGTGACCTGTTGGACCAGGTTTCAGTTGCTTCTCGAGCTTCCCAGTACGTGCATTCCAGACGAAGAGAACACCAGAAGCCCCTCCAGCAAGAGCGTAACGACCGTCGGGACTGAGAGAAGCCTGACCCCAGTCGAACCCACATTGGTAGTCTTTATGGTGCAGTTCACGCAGAACTCCGTATGTTCGAGGATCGATGACTTTCAGAGTATGATCGCGAGAGTTCGTGAGTAACTCGTTGCCTCCGAAACTCACAGAAGTGGTCTGCTCCGTGTGAAGACCGCGTAGCTCCTGTACGCACCGTCTAGTCCTGGTGTCCCAGAACCGAACCGCGCCGTCCTGATGCGCACTCGCGAACTGCACAAAGCCAGCGTCCGCTCCAGAAGGCGCCGCAATGTCATTGCAGCTCGATACGCAGCTCACAGTCTGTAGTCGAACGCCACGCATCACGTCCCATACACGCAGACTGCGATCTGAAGAGCCAGTGATCACTTCATGCGGCACAACTGGCGAGAATTCGGCTGCCAGCACTTTGCCTTTGTGTCCTGTAAGCGTCTGCATGACGCGTCCAGTGCCTACTCTCCATACAAAGCACTTGCGGTCACATCCTGTACCCAAGACCAGCGCTCCATCCTCCGATGCTCGCACACATAGCAACGGGTGAGCTGTACCAACTCCTCTGTACTCTCCAAGAGCTCTCGGTGGCGACAAGGACGCCGCCTCTGCTTCCCACGCTCTCACTGTTCCGTCGCTACTGCCACTAAACAAAATCTTGCCCGATGTGTTGAAGCATACCGAGTTCACCTCGGTCGCATGTGCACGTATCGAGTGGGTCACATGAGTCACCAGCTTAGCGTCGCCTACGCCTCCCAGTCCTTCCTCCTCGTTCAGTAACAGATGACTCATACTCTCCGCCGCCTCCTGTGTAGCCATTGCCGCAAGAGCAGGAGATGGCTCCCCGTTCTTCTCCCCACTATTGGCTTGAATCCACTCGTGAAGCAGCGCGTTCTTCTCCTGTACCTGCGTCTCTAGCTCAGCGTTTCTCTTTCTGAGTGTGTTCCCCTCCGCTTCACTGTGCTCCAGCAGTGCTCTCTGTCTGGCCAGCTCCTCTCTGGCTAATAGTAGAGCGGCATCCATCTCCTTAAGCGCCTTATCTTTCTCTAGACTTAACACCATCTCCTCATCTAGACGCTTAGTCAGTAGTACGAGCTGCTGCTCCCATTGCTCGCGCTCCTGCAGCAGCGTCTTGCTCTCACTCACCAGCGCTAGTTGCTGACCCGCATAGCTCGCTAGCTGTGCATTTCTGTCCGCCAGTTCTCGCTCCAGCTTCTGAATAGCAGCCAGATACCTCTGCGCAGCCGCATCGTCTTGTTCCTGAGGGCTGGGGGGACGCTGAGACGCACTTAGAGACGAAGAACTCGCGCCAAACGCAGAGCGGAACAGAAGCTGCTGGTGAGACGCGATCAGGTTGCTAAAAGCGGTCACTTCGCGCCGGTTACGGGCCTCTAGCAGACGTAGAGCGTCCGAGGAGAACCATGATGAGAATGTAGCCATAAGTTCTTCGGAGAATATTTTATTTTATTTTTGTAATTTTACACATAAAAATATTCGTTTTCAGCGGGGATATTTATCACGAGGGTACCACAACGAAGGCAATATTTACCAAAAGGGGCCCACAAACAACTTGATTGGACAAAATACATCAATTTGACAGCATTATTTTTAGTAGTCTGTAGACGCTTTATTTTTAGTTTACTTCGTTGTATGCAGCGTGATGCTCTTCGTAAATATCAACCTTCTAGCCCAACATGAGTGCTGCACAAGGATCCGTAAGCAAGCTCGACGTGTTATCTCGCTTCGGGTACGAGCAGCCTGATCTGCTTATCCATTTTGCAAACCTGGAACTTGCAGGATCGTTCATTAGACGCCACGCTTTCAACACAAATAAAAGTGTGAAGCGCAACAAGGGTGACGGAAATCACAAAAAATGGTTGTGTTCTCATCACGAGAGCGGATGTTCGTGGTTCATTTCTCTTTCTAGGAAGCGTGGGTCAGCGGCTAAGAAAAGCGCAAAAAGCCAAAGACCAAGCTTTCTCATATTCCTGAAAACTCGTGGTACATTTCCAATACATAACAATACCAAAAACGATGATAAAAATCTAAATGTGATTGCCAAAATTTGCAGGCTAATACGATGCAAATTTCTATAGAAAATCTGGACTCCATTTGTATGTACGATATTAATAAAAATTGAAATCTGAGGCACAACTAGTTGTGTATGACTAGTCATATTATGACCGGCTCGCTTTAAACTACATATATAGATATAGTAAATCAGCATGTGAATAGAAACGAATAATGATGTTGCCGAAACTTCACCTGAAGCAGGCAGTGAGATTATTTCACGCTACAACATATTTCCATCGCGGCATTATAGTGCTACACGATAACTAATTATTCTCAAGATATTCTCGTGCTCTGCGGGCTTTTTGAAGTGAAGTTAGTGGCATACGCTCGCGCCAGATCTCTAGCGAAATACCATTCTTCTTGCGGATGTAATAACCTTACTAGCAAGACGGCGAGCCTGCGTCCTGGCCTTGGCACGAGCTTTAACCGACTTTCTATCACACTTATTCTTCTTGGAAAGATGCTTCAACAGACCTTGAGGTGTCTTCAGCGTTCTGTGGCAGAAACGACACGTCCGCACTCGATGCAACTTGGGGCGGCCAGCTTACTTGCCCTTGGCTGGTGCGGGTGCCTTCTTTGAGCCTTTCGGTGGCTGTCGTTTGCTGCAAGTTGTCGGCGCCATGTTCTTTGCAGAATGGAACAAGACGAATACTCGTCCGTAGTAGCTATATCCATCTATCCATCAACTTTCAATCTGCATTGATTGATGGATTTTTTCGTAGTGGTGGGCGGGTGGATAATTAAAAAAAAAAAAAAACAATCCTAACCCATAGGCCTCGAGGGTGGTCGGTTTTGTTGTTTTGAGGTAGCCCACTCTTGACCCCCCCCCCCACTCAGAACCCTGTCTATCTCGTAGTAGATTCCATGTTTGTATCAGCTCTCTAGTTTCCGTGTTGTCCGTAGCCCCAAAAGAAAGTAAAGGAAGAAGTTGACTACCCCAGCTTGGTGTCCGGCTTTGCGTCGTCGATGACCTGGTCTTGAAGACAATGGAGACAACGGTGGCGTTAACCACCTCTTCAGAACGTCTTCGGCGACTGGACAGGTGAATGATCTTCAGCTCACCAACCGCCTGATGTATTTTGTCCAATCAAATTGTTTGTGGCCCCCATTTGATAAATGTAGCCTTCGTTGTGGTACCCTCGTGATAAATATCCTTGTGACGGACCATTCAAAATCTACCAATTTAATCTCCGCCAAAATGGGCGAGTCTAGAAAAGCAGATCGAGATCGGATTTGCTTTTCGTATATGACCTCCTAGATAGTTTTGGACGTACGTGAAAAGCCTTTTCATTTTGACTCGATCAATTGCTTGTTGATGATCAAGAACAAGAGCCCGAGAAGGCAGCGGTCTGCTTGACATTATTTCCGACGTTTTCTGTACTGGTCTACGACACTGGCCATCATATTCACAAGCAAAGATCACCAAGAAGTACCGGTGTGGACTCCAGACTGTGCGGGACGTACTCAGCGGCTACCTACGTGGTGGTCGTTTGGGTCGTTCGCCAGTTCACACTGCTGAGGACGTAGCGGCCGCCACGCAACGCCTACCCACCGGGCTTAACTAGGGCGAGCAGGCGAGGCGCCTAAGCAAATGTAGAAGAGAAAATACTGGACGCTGCAAGGACCACAGTCGTATCTTTTCGCATGCTACCAGAGCGAGCGGGCAGAAGTTGTTCCTGCGGATCTGCGACGCTGTGGTGCTGAACGCGTGTTTCGATATCTATGCGATCGAGCAATCATTAGCATGCATTGGCAGAACAAGTCGGTGTCGGTGATCAGCGATAACTGAACACGCTCGTGTAAAGATACTGATTAGTCTTGGTAAGTTACCGAACTACATTGTCTCGTTTATAAACCGAATTATTTTTAGGTGCTCGGGTTTTTCACAGCAGATCCATGATGCACCTGAAGCTACATCTTTGCCAGTGCAATATGAGACTGCGCCAGAGCAATGCGAGACGGCGGTAAATTACAAGGGAAATTTACCCAAGATTGATAAATTACATGATTTATTTCACTGGCTGTGGAGCAAGTGAGAAAGGTTCCAGAGCTAGCGAGACGAACCGCGTGGTCAACGTGCTCAATCTCCAGATAGGCCACACCTCTCGCCACCACTTCCACTCGCCACTGCCATGCCCCGAGCTCCACCTCGCCTCTCCTGCTCGACCCCGCCTCGGCGCGTGGCGACTGAGGCTCGACAACGCCCTCGCCCACAACCAAAGTGAGGAGCGCTTGGAGGAGATGATTGCCGAGCACGGTGACCTGGAGCTGCTTCGCCTTGGCCCATACTCCCCAATGCTAAACACCATTAAAGGTAAGAGCTCTAATGATGTGCATGCAACGTACTATTCTGATCTAACGGTTATCTTTACGATGTTATGTTCAGGGTATTTTAGCGTCTTTAAGGCGCGAGTGAAGGCATACTTGGCTGAGCACAGGCAGCACATGTTCGTGCAGGGCGCGCACCTCAACATGACGGAGGCGAGGATGTCCCTGCTCGAAGACGCTGCCACCGTGTCCATCAGCTGCATGAACCGTCATTTGGTCGTTGCAATGGCGCTGCACTGTCAGCGCTTCGTCGCAGACGCCCTGAAGATGGAGGACATGGAGTACGGGGTGTAGTTCCTAACCAACTAACACGAAATCTCGTTTGCCCTGGAGCTAATCTCGTTTGCGTGGGAGGCACCCAATATAATATTTGTACTTTGTACCCAAAATTAGTGAGCCATAAAAAATCCCAGTTTGCATTTCCTGCCGTCTCATATTGCACTGGCAAAGGTGTAGTTAACGCTAATGTATCACAACACAATCCTCACAAATGCAGCCTGGGACAAGAATGATGAGATTCTTGTCCAGACCGAAGGACCGGCAGGTAAGACCTTTATTAATTGAACATGTATCGTTTTATTATCTTACTCTCTTTTTATTTAGCGGACCAGGCGCAGGCCCTCTTTGACGCGCTGTGTACCAACTGTTGCTTGGCGGACCCGGCCATCGACTTATCCCCGACGAATCGAATCCGTTCTCCAGCAAGCCGACGACCGTGCAGGACACGGATGGCATACAGAACACGTTGACACAAGGCACTGCGGGAGCGGACACCGGTGAGTTAGAGTGGGGCTCCGCGCATGGCAATGGGGAGAATATTGATCCTCCAGCAAACCGTCCTCCATGGATTTTCCACTCATCGTTTTTGGTGCGACGAACAACTGCTTATCGACCATCTTCGTCCTCTCCTTCGCAGCAAGCACACGTGTGCAACTTAGCTGAGGGTGTGTGTGTGGGATTTGGTGCAACAAAAGTGTCTAAACAGATCTAAACGGTGATTTATACGCTGTTTTTGGTCACCGATACGCAGCTGCAAGCACGCGCACGCAACGAAAGAAGTTTTCGTTCTCACAACTTGACGAAAAGCGTTTAGTCTCCAATGAGCAGCAGCGGCGGTGGCGCTAGATGAAGCTCTCGTGAAGCAACTGCTACCATGGAATGCCTTGATGTTGTGAGCTGTACTTGGTAGGTTTCTGGAAGAACGAGGTTCAACAAGTATGGCTTCGATGGCTTTTACAGCTTCGCCAGCCTCCGATATCTCCAAGCACCTGACCAGTGAAAAGAACGTGAAACCCGATAGTATCCACAGACTGGTTTATTGGACCCTCAAAGTAGTTTTTTGTCGCTGAAGGAACCCAAAGTGTTGGGCCGGTAGGTAAGGAAACATATATTACTCGTGTTTCTTGTGATGGCGGACCCTGCCAGAAAACTGCGTGGTCTACAAAAGAACTACTTTACGTAAATTCAACGAATTCATTGATACCCAGTTGACATTACCGATTAGAAGTGATTTAAATAATCTCAGAAGCTGGGATCTCGCACAGAATGAGATGAGAAGAGTTCGTCAAGAGCACCCATGAAATGTACGACGACCCTGCTTTCTTGCAGATGCATTTCCTTCACGAAGTACGTCGGCGGTTAAGCTTGAGCCATAGGAAAGCTGGTGATCGCTATGAGAGATACAAATAAAGTAATAAGTGAGTTCATTGACGCTGTTGTTCATTGAATTTGCTTACTTATTCATCGAAAAGCAAATCATAAGCAAATGTTAAGCAAAAGCTGAAGCAAGGAAACCAAGGGGGTGAGACCACCCACTCTATTCAGTTTGTTTGAGCTTTCTTGGCAGCATGCTGCTTTATTTGGTGTCATTGATCCTGTCAAGGCGAGCACGCTTTTGTTGTGGTGTCTCCTTGGCAAACCTGTCCTATTTCGAAGCCTTCTCTTCGCCAAATGAGCAGCTCGCAATTCTGGCCTTTCAGCTGCCCACATTGCTGATTTGAGCGTCGATGCATGCTCAATTCTCTGATCCCTCTGTTCCTCAGTCTCGACTTCGCTCCGTTCACGAGCAAGGCGGTTCGCTTCGATGCTCCGCATGTTGGCGTCAGCCGTCTCCATCTTAACATGCAGGAGATGGAAGCGCATGGCTCCTTGCGTTGGCAGGCGTGAGTGGGTTGGCCTGGCGCTTTTGTTTCAACTTGTTGGTGACGCTCGAGTAGTGCCCTCGCAGAAGATTCTTTTGAGTATCTGTTCTCTTTCCAATCAGCAATTTAATGTGGTGGTCAGTGCGGTTTGGTAGGACTGCATAGCTGGCAAGAGCACACGAATACATGACCCCGCATATTTATAAACAGGTTGAAATATTCTTCAAGCATTGCCACCAGCCCAACTTTTAATCTCTTCTCCCCATCGGAAGGATATGTGAATGGCGCGCGTACGGTAGCCTCAACTTTAAAAATAAAGTTTGGTCAACCCAGCAACGAACATTCAAAATGAAACGGACACCCTTTAAGCCCAAATAGCAAGGTGTCTGGCGTTTCTTTCCTCGTTCAATTTGCAATTTGGCCAAGAGAAGATGCCAAAGCTGCAGGTCGGAAATCGAGTATGTAATAAAAGCATGAAGCACATCGGCAAGACTGGTATCATCCTTCGAGTACTACAGGAAAACAGGCAGCACACATACGAGGTACAACGGTCTACCGGTGATATAGCAAGCGTGTCCGCACGCTCCGTTTGCGCCCAATACGGCTCAACCGCCGCAGACGATGAACAATCTGGCGATGATCTAACCTTTGTGCAGCTTTTAGGGTCCGAAGAGATTGCTATCCAAGACATGTGGAGTATGACTTCACTTCTAGTGACGAAGCAGTAGACGATGATGAAGATTCTGATTCGGAGGAGCTTTTGGAAGAAGAAGAGGACGGTACAGTCGTCGCTCATGACCGTCTTTGGGTGCCACTTGATTCCGTCATGGTTGACTCAGCCTCCCATTTTTCGTCTCGGGGAACAACATTTCTGTGGCCAGCATATCTTCAGCTTGGAGAGCGATCAATAGTGAAATATTTCTATCTAATGTATCCTATGGGACTCTACAAGAAACTGTTCGTCTAACCAACATCAACTTAGCGATGAACTTGTTTCGTCCAATTGGACCTGGTGACTTATTTAGGTGGATCGGAATCCGAGATGGCAGTGTAGCCACGTCGAGGGGCTACACGGGTCTACTGGGACACACAAGGAAAAGAGGGCTACGTAAATACACCAGCCAGCTATGCAACAAGGTTCCAGATGAGTCATCACTGCTTCGAGCAGGTGATGTATGCACTTGCATTCTCGGATAATAGCCAAACGGACGATCCGTGGGATCTGATACGACCATTGGTACAAGGGTTCAACGATCAAAGGAAAAAAACACGTTTCTCCTGGAAACATTCTTGTGGTTGATGATTGTAGGAGTGCCAGGAAGAGACGTGAAGCCAAGTACACACACGACGGGCTTCCACGTAAGACTAAAATTGCTTGTAAACCCGAATCAAAAGAAACAGAGCTGAAGTCCCTCGCCGACGGAGACAGTGGTGTGCTTCTCGGCTTTGAACTGGTAGGAGGTGCCGTCGTCACCGCCAAAAAGAGCACTTCAGCGAGTTTGGGGAAGGGAACTCAGTAATATTGCGACTAGTGGAGCAATACAAGGGAACTGGACGAACAGTTGTGGCTGATAGTGCGTTTGCTTCGGTAAAAACTCTGGCCCAGCTGGAAAAAAGACTGGGTATTTACTTCATGGGCATCGTAGAGACCGCACGTGTGGAGTATCTGAAAGCCCGTTTTAAAAAATGCGTTCAAACCAATCCGACACGAGGTGCTTTCAAAACCATGGCATGTTTTACCGACTCCGATAAGGCAAGGTATGCCTTGTGTTGGGCAAACCGAAAACACAAAATCCTGATATTAAATCGTGGACCTACCCTTGCTGGTACTGATAGTATTCGTGTTCGGCATCGAACTATCGTTCGAAGTAAAAAAAAATGGAGACATAGCGATATGAAAAACGAGCTCCGCGGCCCCCAAATGGTAGAATTGTTTTTTGCAAGTTTTCGACGATCGATTTTCATGACCATCTCCGACAGGGGTCGCTGGTAATTGAGCGATAATGGATTACACAGATATGGATGCATCGAGTGTTTGCAACGATCCTTGGAATGGTTGCTGTGGACGCCTACCAGGCCTACCGCCACGAGTCCAATGAATACCATCATTTCGACAGGTCAGTACCGAGCTTCACCGATTTTATATCGCAACTATCGCGCCAACTCATTTTTAACGAGCATGTACTGAAGCGATCGCTGCGGTCTGATGCCAGGTCTCACGGCATTGACGAGGTAATGCTTTCTAGACCCACGATATTGCTTTTTTGCTGACTGACTTTTTGTGACTTGTGATCACCAACCAACTCATATACTGCAGGCTTTCGGTGACCTTCCTCAATACGCTGAAGCGCGAAAGGCAGGCAAGCGAGTGCAGCGCCAGTGCAGTCTGTGCCACAAGAAGTGCTCATACTACTGCATCGGTTGCTCCGATCTTCAGTTGCAGTCGTTCTTTGGCGTGTGCGGCCCAAGATCTCAACGCACGTGCTTCTGTCAATTTGAACTTTCTTTCCACTAGCATCTGCTACATTGTACAAACTTTCATATTAAAATGTTATTATTATTATATTAAAATATGAAAGTTTGTATTATGCAGCAGATGCTATATGAGACCACTTTTTTTAAAAGTATCATTATCGTTAATTTGAGCTTTTTCAGTGAAGAACAACACGATAATCTACGGTGTTTGGGCTTTATTTTGAGCCCTTCTAATGGTATAAACTATGTAGTTTCCGAGGAATCATCCTGTCAAATAATTTTCTCGCTCAAAAAGTTCAAAATTTCAAACTTTTGTTTTTATTGTAATCTAGGAAGAAAATTGTTTTTTCTTGTCAGACCTTAATAAGGGTTCAATTCTTCTGGAAGGCCCTTAAATAGTGGTGTAAAGTGAGTGGGTGTACATACAATCGCTATTGTCGGCTGTTTTCTTTTTGTGACCGTTCGGGAAATTAGAGTGGAATAGAGGGAACAGTTGTCACGACGCCTAGCAAAAAACCTTGAATTAGCCGTAGTGATACTTTTGAAAAAGTGGTCTCATATGCAAGTTTGTATTGTGCAGCAGATGCTAGTGGAAAGAAAGTTCAAATTGACTGAAGCACATTAGTTTTAAAAAACTAATGTATGCACGCCTACTAGTAGGATTGTAGGGTCCTGGGGGAGAAAAGATCAACCAATATGTCCCGATTAAAAAAAACGTATTTTATTTCGGTCAAATCCCGAATATTTATTATAAAATCGTTTGACCGGAAATAAATAAAATACGTTTTTTTTAGAATGGCTTTTTTAAACGCTTATTTATATTTTTAAAACTTTTTTGCCCGTGCTCTGTGATGAAGTCGTGGCCTAGTAGCTGCTGGTGGAGTAGCAACCACTTGCATCAACATACGTCGTTTATCACGCAGGCACTGGACGTGCCGCTCCATGGACCCACAAGAGAAGATGCCGCGTGCGCCAGTCGAGTGAAAAGTGCAGACACAGAAGACGATGTGTGGATGTACGAACTGCAACTGGCTCAATCACTGCCTGCTGTCGACGTGTCTGGAACTCCTCTATCCAAAATGATGACACCGTCAAGATACCAACATGTGGTGCGAGCGATGCACAAAGTGATTTCGGTCCTTGTCCGACTCAACCGTTTGAACATTCTGGTGTTTGGCTCGATTATTTTCCTCCCGTTGGCTGTGACGAGGCCGTGGATTCCGCTTCTCGGAGCGATCTCGTTGTTCCCGCCACTGAGTTTCTCCCTCTTCTTTTCGGTCGAGATCCTCGCGCTGCTGAAAAAGAACTACGAGTTCTGGTTCATCTCCATTCTTAACGTTATCAATTGGGTCGGCATCGCTAACATCTTCGGTGATTTCCGTGCGGTCGTGTGTCTGAGCTTCTGGTTGAACTCTCAGAATATCATTTCTATCGACGCCAACTACAGAACATACCAGACTACAGTGAAGTCCATCGTGATGGCGGGACCGTCGATGTTGGCACTTGTATTTTGCTGCTCCTACCGACTGATTGTCGATTCTACCTATCCCTCTTTTTCAATTGGTACCGTGACGCTACAATGGCGACAGATCGTCATTTTCTCGGCGTCGACGCTCATTATTTTCATGTTTAAGAAGGCTTACGCCAAAATCCGCCGTCGACGTCGACGAGTTCAAAGTAGAATAGCAAGCAATACCGGCGGAGATCGACACATTATTTGTTGTGTGGTCTTGCGAGCTCGAATGCGTTTGGCACCGTCAAAGAACAAACGGCGGCTTCGACTGAATAAATTTGTGAAGAAAGAAGCAGCGTCGGCTTCGTCCACGCAACAGCTACGACTTGCATTTCATGGATCTGTCATCGTGGATTCCAGACGAGTTTTGCTGCCACAACAGTATCTTAAATGCTTTCTCGAACCTTCAATGCGTGCTGCACTCTATGTGATCGCAACTACAGGACTCGTCTTAACAGTAACGTCGTGGACATTATTACTGCTGCACTCGGAGTATGTGTTAGCTCCTGCAATTGGCGCGTTCGTATCTTCACTGCTGTTTGTGTTAATAACAGTATCTCTCGCTCAAAGGGATATTTTACGCTTACTCGTCAGGAAGTTTGATGCGCTGTTTTCAACCTTCCAAGCTACAGCGTTAGCGTTGTGCCTTCTGGACATGCTACAATTGCAGATTTCGTCAAGTTTGGCTGTTGTAACGTGGTGGCTTTGGTTCCTTTGGGTCGTTATGCTTGATGCGCTTACTCCTTGTGTTGCGCGCCAGCTGCGTCTTCGCAAGCTCGCTCTTCCAGCTATTATACTAGTTCTGCTTATTGCCGGAATATGTGCGGTGGATATCGTTTTAGGTGACGATAAACTCTTCAAGTCGCGGCTTCTCTTCAGTCTCAGCTTGCCACGGCTTGGAACATTCCACGAGTACACTGACACTCTGGCAGTGCAACGTGTTGTGACAATCATCGGGTGGAACGCCAGACTTGTCTTCGAATTGGCGTTCGGTGACCCGAATCAGTTGATTTTCATTTGCAAAGGTGTCGAGTATACCAGTCCGTTCCTCACGTTCTCAGAGCCGATACCACAAGAGCAGCAGATTAAAGCAAAGGGTACTGTAAGTACTGGAGGATGGAGGTGGAAACTTCTCAGACCGATTGGAGTTGCTCCTAAAGTCATGATACAGCCTGAGATGGTACCAAATGGGGTCAACCTAGCTGCTTCAAGTACCACAGGTACTCGTTGAGTGCTCCATGGACAAACGTGTTGGTTATATGATCAGCCACACCCCTACTCGTAACGATGAGCAAAGTTCGAGGTCACGTCATATTGCGGCCACCTTCACTTGTGGCCAATGACTATTCTCTCCCGAACTACTTCCCTCTATCCATTGCTGTCTAATCGATGTGCGAGCACGTCCAGAGGTCGTCGCCGAGGAAGTGCACCATCTCAATAGCCACGCCCTTGTTCTTGTTCCGACTAAAATTCACACAAAAACATCGAATTTGCATCAATAAACCTCCCAACAGCATCAAACAGCTGCATCCACGTACATATCGTCGGTGGACATGGTGAGGATGCCAATTGCCATGGCGTGTTCCTTGCCCTCCGCCATAATAGCCTGCAGATTCAAAACCCTAAGTTTCACTCCACAAACCCTAACAACCAATGCATATCACGTACGACGGGGGTACCAGCCTCCAATGGCTCGGGCATATCTCCACCAGCAGAGGTAAGACCGGGGCACATTACGTTGGCGCCCGAGAGCACGAACGGGATCGCCCCCTTGTCAGCGCGAACCTTCTTCATAACGTGCGGCACCTTGTGCAGCAGCTTGAGCGTGGGCATGAAGGGGCCGTCACGCTGGTTGAAGAAGAGGGGTTCACCCTCATGCAGCACGATCTGGATGTGGTTGTGGCTGTTGTCGCATATAACATATTAATTTAGAAATATATGTTACAGACTGGTATTTACACTCCATATATCAGACACTATATGACGAACCACTTTGCTACGACCATCGGAGCCTTCTTGGGCATGAACATCTCGGCGTAGGGCTCCAGGTCCGTGTACTGCTCCAGCACCTTGGAGCGGATGCTGCGCTGCTGCGAGGACTTGACCTTGCTGCTGGTGCTCACGTGCTCGTCGACGCTGAAGCGCTTGAACATGGTGACGAGAGCTGCGATCGGAGCTTGGAGTTCGACTGCGCCAAGTGAATTGAGCCAATCAATGCCATTCTCAAAAGGTACTGGACAAAACTATTGAAGTGCGTTTCAATATGCCATACGACAGGAAATTGTCCTATGGCATATTGTTTTGAATTCTATACAAGAGAATATAAAAGTGGGTCTTACATAGAGGGGCAACTTGTTGCTACATCCTGCCCTGCCGATTGAGTAGAGCCTCCATCAGATTCTGCGTGACATCAGCGAGTTGTTGACGAGATTGTGCCAGTCGCTCGAACTGCCTGGATCGCTTCTCCAGAGCGCGCATGATCTCGTCCTGGCGGGGGAACTCTTCCACTTCAACAGCTTGGACATCAACTTGACGAGCCGACGGCATTTCCTGCTGAGGCGAGGCTGGAGCTGGCTCTGGAGATATCGGTACTTCATATTGATCGTCTTCCTGTGGAATTGGAGATACTGCGTGGTGAGATACCGGAGCTGGTTCAGGAGACAATGGTGCTTCGGCTTCAGTTACTGACGGTGTCCCCTCTGCTACTGCCGTTTTCTTCCTCTTCGGAGAGCCTTTAGCACTCGCCTCCTGTACTGTGGTCTCTTCCATTGCTATGTTAGCGTTTCTCCCATCCTGTAAAGGCTGTATTGGCCTCTTATTGAAGCACTCGGCCATCATAACGTGTAGCTGCGCCGTGTTGCTCTCCTGCCACTGCTGACGCAGCCTCGTGAGCTGGTCGCTGCACTTGACAGCGTCAAGATCCAACTCCATCCCCTCCATGTCATTAAGTCTGGCCGCTACGACCCCCCACGCCTCGTGCACGTCCGCCACCGTCTCCGCGTCATCGAACCGCGTCCGCAGCGTTCGGAAGCGCAGCCGCAGCAGCTCCTGACTCGCCTCGGGGCTCCAGCTCAGCTCCTCTCTAGCGCGCTTGGGGCGATGGATATTCCTTCCGCCGTGGCCCGTCTCCTCCCCATCGTGCGCTCTCGCCATCGACACACACAAAGGTCAACAAGTCCTCAACGCTATGGTGACTGAATTATCTGCAGGATATTCCGACACCAAGTAAAATAAGTCCACCCCCAGTCAAATCACTTGATTTCACTATGCTGTGCGTTAAGTGCGACATGTGACGCTCCACAATCGTTGCCATTTTTAGCTCTTCATCGTTGAGCTCAGTCCTAAAGTAACACTCCAACCGCTATGACGCCTCCCGATCGGTCTCAATGGAAGCGCGTGGACGTCGTCGTGCCTGCAGGCCCCTTGGGGCTCATCGTCAGTAAGAGTCCGACAGGCGAGGGCCACGTCATCGTGGATGGCTTCCGTCCTGTGGGTGGCTCGGCCGAGCCTGGAGCTCTGGAGAAACATGGCGAGATCGGCCCCAACTCGCTATTATTGGGCGTAAACGCGCACGATTTCACGGACGCCGCAGCGTGTTGGAGCTTCGAGAAGATCCGCGAGATTCTCGTAAGCACCAGCAGCGCTGAGCGCGTCGTGCGCTTCCTCGTGCCGCCTCCGCCGCCTGCCGTGCAGTTCGAAGAGATCGCGGCCCACGAAGGCGGCAAACGCTTTGCCGACGTGTATACGCTGGGCAAAGAGCTCGGAGCCGGCACATTCTCGGTCGTGAGGGAGGCCACGCACAAGACGACGGGCGAACGCTTCGCCATCAAGTGTATTAAGCGGGCGCAACTGTCGGCCGACGATCTCCAAGCTCTTGTGGCCGAAGTCAAGATCTTGAGGGAGATGCAGCACCCGCATATTGTCAAGCTCTACGACGTGTTCCAAGAAGAAAAGTACTTTTTCTTAGTCACCGAGTACATGCCAGGCGGCGAGCTGTTCGAGCGGATCGTCAAGAAAAACTTTTACTCGGAGAGAGAGGCCCGAGATCTGGTTAAAGTGCTTCTAGAGACCATCGCCTACTGTCACGATGCAGACGTCGTCCACCGGGACTTGAAGCCCGAGAACTTGCTGCTTAGCAGTGCCGAGGACGACGCAGACATTAAACTCGCGGACTTTGGATTCGCTAAAAAGGCGATTCAGAACGGAGACGCAGGCCTTTCGACGGCTTGTGGCACGCCTGGATATGTGGCGCCTGAGATCTTGATGTCTAAGCCATACGGCAAGGAGGTGGACATCTGGAGTATTGGAGTCATTACCTACATTCTGCTGTGTGGGTACCCTCCGTTCCACCACGACAACCAGGGCGTGCTGTTCAGACTCATCAAGGCTGGACGCTACGAGTTTGACTCGCCCTACTGGGACGACGTGTCGGCCGAGGCTAAGGACCTCATCAGCAAGATGCTCATCTTGAAGCCTGCGGAGCGCTGGACGGCGCGTCAGCTGCTGGAACACCCGTGGATTGCTGGAGACGCGGTCAAGGACGTGCAGCTTACCACGGCGCTCGAGGAACTGCGCAAGTTCAACGCGCGCCGGAAATTCCGCGCTGCAGTTAGCACGGTCAAGGCCACGATTTCGCTCACGAAGGCGCTTACGCTTGGCGGGAGCCCGCGTAGCAGCAAGGACAGCGGCGATGAAGGGGAACAACGGACGCAGAGCGCTCCTGCTGTCGTGAACGGCTCGGCTGTGCCGCCCCCGGCACCCACAGCTTCTCAGTAGATAGGATCAAGCGGTCGCTTTACTAGTCAAGCATGTGCTGTACTCACGTGTGGAGCAGATCGAATACATACTACTTCAAGACTTGAAGACAACAGTCCGGACCGCTTTTTACGCGGTAAGATAAAAAAGAGTGATGGTCAATGAGAATGACGTTGTGTCAGCGCTTTTTTCACGTTGGATGAACAATTTGCAGGTCTGGAAATAGGTTGAAGACGAGAAAGTGAGATAAGGACTCATGGTCATGGGAATTGCAGCTCAAATTGGCAGAACTGACATTCATTCTGTGATAGTCAAGCGTATTGAACCCATCGATTCGACTCGCCCACTGCGCGATTTTCCAGCTTTCCAGCACGCTCAGCATCAAAGCAATCCGAGACCATGCTGGCGATGCTTTCGGGGATCAAGCCGACGTCAACGAAGCGTGATCCTATGCACGAGACGCCAGGAACTCCGACGGGAGATTATTCCCCGATATCTGGCAGGATAGTCAAACCTTCGAGCCTTATTGTCGCCGGGATGGACATCACGACATGGCCGATCGTCGAGATCGACGTCCCTGCTGGACCTTTGGGCATTCTACTCGACGGAAGCTGCACCGACGCCGCGCTACTCGACGATTTCGCCCCAGTGACCCGTGAAGGTGCACCTGGAGCTATTGAAGCGAATGGTAACGTTCCTCATGGCAGTGTACTGATCGGCATGGACAAGCTCGACTTCATGCAGCCAAGGAAATCACTTGAAGAGATCGGTACAGTCTTGCGAGAAGCTGCTCACTTGAAGCGTCAATTACGCTTCAAAGTACCGCCTCTGAACCACCAGAAGCTGGCAAAAAACCCTCATGACGACAAGTCGAAGCTTATCATCGGCCCTACAAGTAGCGCAACGGATCCCAGTGAAGATGTCAAGGCTGGAGGTGAATGGTCTAACATGCTCTGGAGCGGTCTTCGTGCTGCGACCACGTTAACAGCTGCAAAGACATCAACGGAGACGGTGTCACCACCTTTCCAGCCAATTGTTGAGCCAATAGTTCCTTCAGCGTTGAAAGCAGGCGGACCAGCTTCGTTCGTGCAAGTCACGGGAATGATAGAGCGGTCTCTCGACTCCTACAAAAGCCCATATGTGCCAAACGCGACGGATAAAGTCGTGAGTGTGGAGGTTCCTCCCGGATCTCTCGGTCTCAACCTCAATGGCACCGTCGCGAATCGTGCTGTAGTGCTGGGCTTTGTGCCACTACCCGATGGATCTCGTGGTACGATAGAACGCAGCGGTAGCGTATCTCCCGGGGCTGAGATCGTGGAGATTAATGGCGAAGATGTATCGAAAGAACCCTTGGCAGGTATTCGAGAACGCCTTGGTCGTATGAGTGGAGAACCTCGACGTCTAAGCTTCCGTCTACCTCCTCCAATCAAGCTGACAGTCCAGCCACTTCCAGTGTCTTCTACTACGCCAGTAGCTTCGCCAACGTCAGCTTCGAAAGTCCGAAGAATGTCTGCCACTTCGACGCAGCGAATGAGTTTGATTCAGGCTTCTCTGCCCACTTACAGGGAAGACATCGAGCTACGCCGACGGCTTGAGCTTCAGTTGGTCATGAGTTATGATCGCAAGGAGCTCAAGTTTAAAGAGTTCTGGTTTGCAGTCCACTCGGAGTGGATGAACCGCTGGGCTCTCTTTGCAGGTAAAGGAGGACCTGAACCAGGCCCGATTACGAACCACGAGTTGCTGGAGCCTGGATTTGCCATTGGCGAAGATCCGAATCGAGTCGCATTTGTTCGTCCAGGACTTGAGATCATGAAGGATTTCCGCTTCGTGACTCCAATGGTGTGGAGTTTATTGGCAGCTCTGCACGGACCTGGAGACGCTCCCCCGATTGCAAGATTTGCACTCGATATCAACTCGGAAGCACCCGAAGACGTCAATGAAGTGCTTCATGAAGCCAAGGCTCAAGCTACGGGTCTAGCTACCAGCATTCGCGAGAAATGCCAGGTGGAGGTGAAGTAAACGGCAGGCATTCGACCACAGCACCCACGAAATAAAGTATTGCAACCGTATTCGCATTTTCCAAATCCTTTTTGATTGTCACGGTCTCACGAAGACCGTTTCTAAGCAGCGATGACAAACGCGCTTATACTACGTACAGTAAAATTATACTGCAAATTTACTGAGTCGCAAGCCGTGACGAAACATTTGTCACTGGTTGCTACTATACAATCAACCGGCAATATTGTGCTAACTTGGGTCCTACACTAATAGCGTTCATTCTGCTATCTACCAGCTCAAGCTCACTTCACCTCCAACACGAAATCTCGACACCGACTCAAGATGAATCTCAAGACCTACGTCCTCGTTGTTCTTGCTGCGGTATTCGCTACGTCAATCAATGCGCAGCCGTCGTGTGGGATTCAAGAGTGTGGGGATATGTTTTCGGACGGAACTTTAAAGATCAGCGCGTGCTGCAGCAAGCAGGCAATGGATTTCAGCACTTGTTGCCGCACCAGTTGCACCTTCGGCTCCTCATGCAACTGAAATATCTGCGAATCGACCATCACTTACAAACTAAAAATTGTAACTTGCAGATTGAAAGTGTGTTTTACGCTTTGGTATGATTTGGTTCAATTGCGCATTTGTACGACACGGAGCGTTATTTTAGCTACGAGCTATGACTTTTCTGTTCCATTCTGCGACGATGCCAGCGTTCGTTCGAGCTGTGCTCGCAATCCATGGCTGCTCGCCCTAGTAGCAGCTGGGTTTGACGTCGTATCTCCACCGCTGTTCGATGCACTTCTGTGCAGCTTCCAGTCAAAGTTGTGTGTATTCACATTCGTGGCTGCGGGTTGCAGCTCGATGCCTCCTCCCATAAGCGAATTTCCGATCGTGAACGCAGGCGGGCCGCTAGGTGGTGGACCCAAGTCAATGGCTTCGCTGTTACTATCCTCAGTCTCGTGAGTGGTACTCGAAGAGGTAGAACTAGTATCTGGAGCCGATGTCAGGCTCAATTTCTTAGCAGTCTCACCGTCCTCGCTGGTAACACTCGTCAACGAAATTAGTCTATCCAGACCAGGATTTGCCTTGGGCGGAAATGACAGCGTGGTGTTCAAATCCTTGGCAGTCTCATTAGCTTGACTGATCAACCTCGTTAATGATCCCAGTCTGTCCAGACAGGGATTTGTCTTGGGTAGATTCAGAATCGATATACCCCCGCCCGTCAGTGAGTTTGAGAGCAGGAACGACGGCGGAGCATCGGGTGGGGGGCCAAGAGCAGCAATGGCATCCTTGGCACCACTATCAACGTTTGGAGAAGAACTTGTCGCGTCCTTGTTGCTATTCGGCGATTTTGAGAGAGAGAAGCGGTGAATTCCGCCTCCCATCAGTGAGTTCTGTAGAGTAAACGCTGGAGGTAGTTCTGGCGGTGATCCCAAACTTGTCGAACTGTTCCCGTTGGTTTGTGTTGATCTCGACGGCTCCAATCTAAAGAATCGAGCCTTGCTATTGGGGCTGCCAATCGCACGGGGTTCGTCGCTGTTACTTTCCCTAGTCGAGGCACGCTGCGCATGATCAATAGCCGTTTGTAGTGCAGCCAATGGATCGAATTTGTAGCTATCCAGTGCTCCATTGTGTGTCGAATCTGAGGCTGTAGACGTCACAGGAGCTGACGTTGTCGTTGTTTCAGTAGTTTTCCCGTTTGTAGTCGAGATATCCTCGAGCGCTGAGCGATACGAAGCTGAAGACGACGCAAGTTGGTGCAGCGCCGAGGAGAGTCCTGCAGTTCTGTCCATCAGAAGTCCTGCTGATGATGACTGCGGGAAACTCTGTTGCAACCCTGAAGGCATGTAAGGTCGTAGTAGTTCCCCCAATGTACTAAGACCATCGCTATCGTTGCGAGCAAACAGTGGGTTTGCTTTGGGTGGGTCCTCAAGCTTCACATCTGACAGATGAGACACGAAACTTGAGCTTGTGGACGACGTGGAAGCTGCCCCCGACGTCTCGGTGGACGCCGAGTGAATCCCGGGTACATTGGTGGACGATGTCGAGTGCTCGTCTGTAAAGCTACCGTGGCTGTTACTATGGCTGCCTCCTCTCTTGATCGGCTGACGGAACTGCGGCTCGTAGAAGATAGGTACATGTTTCCGGTTGGGTCGAGGCTTTGGAGGCGAGTCTTGTGGTGGTGCGGGTTTTGCAGCGCGTCGACTTCTTGTCTTGGTGGACGCAGTGGAGGACGTAGAGGAGAACAGATTGTCCCGCTGGTCGCGTCGTAGTATCTTCACCTTAAGGGTACCGCTCTCGGCCTTGGCTGTGAAAGCGCTCTCCTTGAGCTTGCGCTTAGTCCCGGAGCTCTCCGTGTCGGCCATGCTAACAGGCGTATTCACTCAGAATGATGGTTGAACACACATGCACATAATTTACGTACGACACATATTTTATGTTTCTAACAAAACTCTACATGGCTGGGAAAAGTACAGGTAAACTCCAGTACAAAAGTATATTATGAGGGATACTAAAGGAAGTCAAATGCTTAGCTCGAAGAAGGTTTCTGGGTTTGAGTAAAAAAAACTGCAGGATGGAGGGCTGGTTGGCTTTCAGCTTGTTTTTCTTTTTCTTTGGCCGGCCTGGTTTGCGTTTCGACGCCATCCAACAAAAGATCTCTCGGACAAAAAGATGAAATCGTTGTCTGCTAATACTTTTCGATCCCGCAACAGTACATGGGCTACTATCCAGCAGTACCTGATTTTATCATAAACGATCCATATATCGACACTGCAACTAGTGAAACAGAAACTGCGGGGTGAACGCTATGAATTGAAGCTTCCCAAATAGTTCGCACGTCAGGTCCGAAATGTTCCGTGATAAATGTTTTTCGAACTGATTCGATGTTACTAGGTTCGGCCATTCCAAAGGTGACAGCCACGTCGTCTGGGGGTTTCACAGCCTTGCGTGCGGTACAGATACCTTGGTCTATTTCAAAGAAGTAATTGGATGTGTAGCCCGCTGGAGATGAAGTAAAATACTTACTCAGTATAGCCCCCACTGATCGAAAAATGGGTGGGTAGGCTTGTTGTGATCGAGAAATATTCCATTTTCACGTTTCACCTTGTTGACTTCCTCTTCTTCTGGATCAGAAGCTTTTGGGTTTTCGCTGAGGGATCGTCGTTTGTGAGCCTCCACTACGGCGGGGAGGCATTCTTCGTGAGATTTTTCCACTGAGAGGGAGATGAAAACTGCTGCAACTATCCTCGTTCGGATAAAAATAAATAATCTAGCTTGGCCTCGTTTTTTTGCGGGAACCCGGGTTCCGGCCAACCGTTTCACATGTATCACAGAAACGTTTAGCACACTTCTTATGAACTGCGAATTGGGTTCGGCGTGTTGCGTTTGTTGACCAAGCATGCAGCGTTGGTCATCGTCCGAGTGAGCCAAACACGAGTGATGGCTATGAGACTTGATGATTCGCTACCTGCATCCGATGTAGTAGCACTATCCGAAGCACAGGAGCTGGGGCCATTGCCGAATTTGACAGATGAAGAGCACAAGAGCAATGACATCAACAACAGCGGCACCAACTAATTGGGGGATTCGCAGTTCTCAGCTACATGTATTAATAGCAAGAAAACTCTAAATTACCTGGGTGATCCGGTTATGCTGCGCTAATATCTCTGCGAAACCTTTCGTAAACGGTATACTAAAATGTACCTACTCATGTCTTCAGCGTGGCGGGGCTGTGGGGTAAGATTACACAGCCGTCCCTCCTTTACCTCTGCCCGAACAGGCACACCATCCGGTCAGGAACTAGACGCCCCCAAGGGCAGCACCCGGAGAGCGACGCGAGCGTGCAAAGCAAGATCCGCGCTAAGCGATTCAAATGCAAGAGGTAACCGTTTGCCTTTTAAGCTATTGACGCCCGGATCGAAGCCTGCATGTGTTTTTATTGCGCGTATTTTGGCACGCAACTTTACTCGGGAATACACAAGCCTTCATGGAGGTGGCAAAATTCTCGAAGTGTTCACCTCTGATACGGAAGGAGTCGTTATATGTGTTTCGATTTTTAACGCTGGAGTTGAGCGATTTCATGACGTTGTTGAGCCTGGTGCTACACGCTCCTTTTCTGAAGGTCGTTTAACGCCTGCCAGTAATGATTTCGCACTACCAGGATCCAAGCTTGAAGCGACGTTTGTTGACAAGGCTGTTATTACAAGAGTTGCTGCGGCTGAAGCCATCCTGACGGAGCCGATACTGAATATATCCCTTCTATCAGCATTAGAGAGTGCTTCGCACGATACTACGGTCTCTTTTATTGGCGTTATTCACGTTGTGGATGGTATTAAGGAAATTACCACGAAAAAGGAAAATTAGTGGACAAGAGGGAGTTTCTCGTTGTGGACGAAGGGGGTACTTCTCCGGTTTGTACTTCGTGGGGCCGGCTTGCCCGCGAGATTACGGACGAAAGCTCAGAGATGGTCGTTTTAGCTTCGAACGGTCGAGTGTCCGACTACCGCGATTCAAGATCTGTCAACCTTAGTGCTGGCTCCATTGTGCTCTTCGAGCATGGTACACCGACCTTCCACCTGACCCAATGTTTGATCTAATCCACGCTTAGGGCGCCTGGCCACCGCCACCATTACCCGAGGAAAGCGCCGCTGCATGGGGTATTTTTTCCCTTTTATTTTAATTATTTTTTAGTATGTGCTAATAGCTGAGCGCCTTCAATATTTTCCGAGATAAGCATCGACTTTTATTTACTTCAATGTGGGTTCATACAATTTAGCCAAGCACGCGGTCTATTCTCAAGTAAAATAAACCACTTTGATCGCATTTCTTGGCTCCTAGCTTCATGCCATCATTACATGTAACTATCAAATGAACTTTGTTTTAATTTCAACTTGAAGCCTTCAACTGAGCCGGCATTGGCGAGGAAGTATTTTGCGTCTGCGAGCTGCAATTCCAATGTGCTCGCATGCACAGGAGAGTATCGATGGAAGTACCGCCTCCCCAAACTGGTAAATACGCTGAGTTTTGACGGATAGCCGACACCTATACATGTACCTATGGTAGCTGTTAAATGCATGAGGACGTACGCCCGGTTCCTTTCGTATGGGTAAGCCTACATCAATTGAATTGAAGATCTTTTTCATTGCGCCGATGCTACGAACGCTCAGTCAAAGTAGCATTGCTCTCGTCGCAGGTATCACACTGGTATGCACATTTTTCGCTCGAGAATAACACATGTACATGAACGTCGAATCTTTTTTTTTTACAACAGTAAATCTCAGAGCGTTGTACGAACAACGATGAGACCTTGATGTTTCCCCACCGAAGTGTCCATAGCTGCAGCTGTAAGGCTTCTCTGATCTTTGCGAAATGAACCTCTCTCTGTCATAGTTCTGCTCGACTCCGATATTGGAACGGATTCGTGTGTTGTAGTAACTAACTCATTACTATAACTTACCAGTATTCTCGTGCTAGCCGATGTGTATAAAGTGTAGCCCATCGGTGAGATAAACGAGGAACACGACCATGGCCAAATGAAGAACTCTCGCTAATATTTAAGCTCAGTGCCCGGATAAAGGTATCACTAACCGTGCTCGGACGATTCCCAGTGAGTTTGGTTACTTAAAACTGGTGTTAAGGATGCGTGCTTCGCTCACGAGTCATAATTCCAGTTTTTATAGCATCATACAACTAGTTCTAGATTTAAGACCGCGTACTCTACTTACTATATAGGTATCTCGATGACCTCGGTGCCTCAGTGACATGTTCGAGGGGCAGGAGTGTTTGGCATTTGTCGAGGAACACGTGTAGTGTGTGTGTGGGGGGGGGGGGGCTCCTTGACTGTCGTCTGTAGTCAGGTCGCGGAAGTTAAGACCACGTTTTGGTCAAAGTCGTCAAACCCGAATTGCTTGTACAGCTGACTTTCGTCGTGAGACTTTTGGAGATGTACTAACGCATTGCTCTAGTTGCTAGAACGGAATCCAAATTGTTGAATGTCTTCGTCGCCACCCTGCTACTCGTACAGTTTGTAGCCACGCTGAAGATGTTGCTGGCGTAATGGAATTTTTCCATCTCTTACCACATGCGTTTGCATGACTCGGGTGGATGCCACTACGTAAGTATAATACTATTCTGTCCCACCAACTTATAGGGATTTTGATTTTTTGTGTAACACACAAAAATGTTAGAACAATTTTATTGGTAATTTTTTTAGAGCGAGCTGTGTATCCATCTACAGTAAAACGGTTGGTTGGGGATGCTAAACAGTTATTCGCTCAACCCGAATTTACATAACAGAATTCACCTCGATGGCGCGAACGCTCGGAGCCAAGGACATCTCGCCTAAGACGTGCGTTGCGGTGATAGTCTACCTGACTACACAAAGTAAGGAAGGCCGCCTCCGCTATGGCACGATAGAGCGTGCCAAGAAGCTCTTTCAGCTTAGTCGGGCCGCCATAGAGGTCATATGGGGCCTACGAGACGACCCTGCCGCGCTCGTGCAGCCCCGCCGGCCGTACCTGCCTCGTAAGACCCGCCTCAGCACCAAGGAAGTGGGCGAGAGGGTTGCTGCGGTGCCGCTTTGCCAACGACAGACGCTGTGCTCTTTGGAAACGGCCTCCGGTATCCCACGATCAACGCTACATCGCTACCTCAAGACCAAGTTCTTACGTCGATTTATCTCAAGAGTGAAGTCGGCATTAACAAGCGACCATCGGTCCAAATGGGGTCAGCCCCACGTCACTGTCAACATCTGCAGCAACAGTTGAAAATGGCTACAAATCACTGACTGCTCAAATCCTCAATTAATAAATACTTTTCTTACTTCGCTAAATCAACGCATTGATTTCAGTAATTCCGCATCGAAAACTGCAGTGACAGGTCATTGGATCAAATTTTCATTGGATTTGTCACATATCGGCATAACAGACAATAAAACCTCGCGGAATTGGGCCCCTAATAGAGAGTGTTACGCACGTTTCTGATGATTATGCTGTTGCTCATGTGTTCGCCAAATCCGGGCGACCATCTGATAAAACAGATTTGTAAAATCGCTTAATAACACATGAATTACGAGAAAAAAAACTTATTCTTTCCAAAAAAGATTCCATGTACAAGAAGTTATTTACTTCTTGATTACTGTTATTAAGCAGCAAAACATATAGCCAATACAACGCTGATAGAAGCTTTCGAATACGGGCACTCCGGTCCTTAACGAAGCAAGTGCTACGGTTTAAAAACTAAAATCCCTATAAATTGGTGGGACAGAGAAGTATGTTTCATTGGTGGGGTCTCAGTTTCAGCTACTAAGTTTTGTTGCCGTGTCAAAGGACCTCGTGTCAGGATGATCCTGGTCGTTATCTACATGGTAGTCCCCGTACCTCACTGCACCCTTCGGCTTCGATCTTGATATAGACAAGCAGTGGGTGCACACAGCGTATAAAACGATCCTGGGAATCGAAGGTATGAACAAGATATTAGCCTTCATGGCGTAGCAGGTCGATAAAATAGCCCCAGTATGCTGATAAGTAGGGGCTGATAAAGAAAAATCTAATTTGTCGATTTCACGAAGCGTTATATCGGCATTCCGTATGATCATAACTTTTCTGCGTTTGTTTTGTTCGTACTTAGCAGAGTTACTACTGTTATGTCGCTTGTCAATCTCAACTCTCAAGGTGAAGAGATATGGAACTTAGGAAAAACCATTTTCTTTAGGTACTGTGCAACAGAACAAAAACCGCAAGTTGCGGAAGTTGATCAGGGCCCAAGTAGCCGTATCTCAATCTCGGTGTACCTGTACATATTGAAGTACGTAAGCTATCTTCGTGCAACCGAATAATGCTTGCTTGACATGTAGTACTGTTTTGAACAATCAGTTCAACCGAATCTGGCAGGGTATGCCTCCATTGGAATCATCTGGCTGGATGGATGGACTCTGGATCAAAATCCAGATTTTTCTTGCCGATTGAGGGCGAGAACGAGGTCAGTTTTCTTTTACGAAGACAACGCGCAGTGTTACTGAAAGTCTGATACATTGTCGTTGGCCAGGGTGTGTTCATCTCTGAGTGTTTCTATCCCCATTAAGACGTCGCAGAGATGATAGGAGTCCTCCGAGAAAATATGCGGTTTGAATGGCCTGCGTCCAGCTACACCCTGTATTTGGCAAGAGGTGGCCAAATAAAAACAAATGCTTGCCTAAAATATACCAGCGTCAAGTACAAACTTCTTAAGCAGTGCCAGACCCCAAGTTCGATCAAGGCTATGATGAACGAAAACAACAAAGTCGACCCAAGTCAGAAGGCAGGGGGCCCTGCGATAGGGTTTCCCGAGTTGGGCAATTGCATGGAGCATCGTTTGGATGTTTAAGTTTTGGTCGAGGTTCCAGAGACTGTATTACAGCACATATTTGGGTTGTATTGGTATAAACTACAACGAGTGGCCATCTATGAAGATCAGGCAAGAGATGCTGTAAAAATACACAAATAAGGTCTTGCTTCGATTCGAGTAGGGCAAGCTTGGGCGGAAGAGAACCAACACCACGTTGCTAATGCGCGACCATTTTCTTTAGATACTGTGCAGCAGTAAGCAAGGGTATTTCGAAGAGGCCCTTGCCAGAAAAGGCCGTGAGCAAGTGCGATGGCCAAGGACGACGACGAGGACAACGACAGTGATGCGAGGACCAGGGCAGATGCAAGCGCCGGCGTGGACAGCAGGTGAAGGACGCGATGACGGACTGGAGAGCGATGACGGATGCGATGGAAGCGACGACGGACGCTCCGATGCCACTTGCGGGCCAGTACGAGTAGGACACACTCGCTGAACTTCAGCCTGAAGGGCATACCAACTGGTGTGTGGAAGTTGGTTACGCACGCGAGGCAGGCATGAGCCAGTGGGCAACGACGGCCAACGATAGAAGGAACGCGGCGAAGAGCGGGTGAAGAACAACGGAAGCAATAACTCCGAGAGGGTGAACAAGCAGGACGAGGGTGTCAAGAGCAATGACATCGACAAGTTGAAGTACGAAGAGCCGGCGCAGAGGGACGCCGTGCAAATGATCGCATACAGCGAGGACTTGCATGTATAGGAAGTGAGCTCAGTGTAAGATTGGCGTCGTCGGACACAAACAAAGGCGTGAATCCGGTGGTAGGCCGTAAAACAAGCCCCAACAGTGCGCGTGGACACCGGCCTGGTGCAAAAGCAGGAGAACGAAGTAACAATAAATACACTGAGGTGAACTGAGTTCGAGCTTGTTGAGTCAACAAGAGGAGGATCGTGGAGAAACCGCTGCTAGCACAAGTCAGAGAGGGAGTCGGGAAGAACAGCAGACTGACTGTGAGAACAAGCCCCGCGGCTATTAACGCTGCCGGAAGTGGAGCCACGCAAGACTGGGGAGCTCAGAGAAGTGACCGGCGGGTAGGCGAGCCAAGCGACCCAGCCGACGGGAAACCCGTGGACACTCCACGACCGGCTCCGCCGCTTACCTGACGGACCTCAAGAGAGAGGAGACTACGAAGAGTGAAAGGACGTGGCTGGACAAGGACTCTGCTTATTCAGCGTTGGTACTTCATCATCTGGTGCAACTACAGCCCGCTTGGCCATAATCGGGGGTACACCGTGAATGGCCATCATGTACGTGAAAGAGGGCGCCCAAGCCAATTCTCTTTTTGTTTCTTCTTATTTACTAAGCTGCTCCGTTTTTCTACACGGAGCTGAGGTGGGTCGGCACGGTAGATTATTCTGTTTATGCTGACTACCATTTTACCGATGGGGCTCGTGCTCAGACGAGATGATAAAACAGGTCGAAACACCAACCTTCGTCAGATATACTCACTAACCGCACCGTATAGGTTTCATTTGCTACGCCTACCTGGCAAGTGTGTAGATAAGTTGCTTAGTCCGCAAGGTTGGGATATTGGGGGTGCCCATACGTGGAGATGATAGTGAAGTAATCGGTCCATTAATGAAGTGTCCTAGCACGCCGGTCCATACCTTTTCGTACTTTCAACTTTCTGAAATAATTATCTGCAGTCGGAAGTATTGCATCAAGACTGCTGCTATAGCGAGGCATCATCTTCTATGGACGTCCGTAAATGTCCAAAGTGTTATATCGCGTTTATTTCTGCATCTCGCCCTTGTTGCTGCGGGTCGTACGGCGCGAGGCTTTGGTTGTCTTCTGCGTTGTTTCGCAGAAAAGATTAGCGGGTCGACTTTGCAACCTGTCAAAATATTGCTAAATATTAAGTAAAAAAGAATTGAACTAAAGTACGTAGCCGGTTGTTGTTAGAATTTAACTTGCGTGGGGTAGTAAACCTTGAATCAACGATAGGAAATGACGATTTAAAATGGCATTTAAAGCGTTTAGCTGTCCCGCGTAAAATGTTGTCGGTATATTGAATTTGGTTCAGGTCAGATTTTTTATATGGAGAAATACATCGAAATGAAGGGGATAAAAACAGCAGAGTCAACGCCTTTGCAGCTGTACCCGGATCGATTGTAAATGCTCCCGACATGAATACAAATTGAAGCCCTTCGGCTCTTTCAGAAGCGACTAAGTCGGCAGGCACATCTGCCACCCCAAGAAAATAAAGAAATTACTTTTGAATCGGTGTTCCATGTTCACGCATCAGCGAAGAAGACTGGTACGAGACAAATCAACTCAACTGATTAAGAAGCGTAGCACCAAGGAGGCCCCGAATTAATCCCCACCATTGGTATTGGGCTATCCGTACTACGTGACCGTAGCACGACCAGGATATGTGCCTACATGAATCCCAAAAAGTACGGGAGAAGGTTGCAAGCAGACTTGTTCATTTTTTTTTTCACAAACTGAACAACTGCACGTTCACCCCGTGGCCCCGATGACCTGAACTCCAACATCGCACTGTTTCTAAAATAAAGCGATACCTAGCAATCGTCACATAACAGCCCAAGCAGGATCAATTTCGAAATTGTCGGTGTGTGGCGCACACCAAACAATTCCATATTTTTTCAAGTGAATTTGATTTTTAAATCTCGTAAAAAACTATGCTTAGAGCCCATGAAATTATAAAGGGTTTATTGGTAAAACAAATGATGCCGTCTTAATCAGGTTATCGATTTACAGAGTTTTCATCCTGAAAGGAATTGACGCTAGCGTTCCACCTTGTTTGATGGGTTGTTCTTCATGAATCACAAGGCCATTTGACATTTCCAGTCCATACAGCAGCCACCTGTTGTGCTTCCTCCCCCAGCAACTTCTTCCGTTCGGGAAGCCGAGGTAGATGTGTCAATTTCCTAGATGCATTTGATCTTAGTGATTCCTATATGCTTTTCGACTATCTTTTGTACTCCTTCAGATCCCAAACAGGACCCACAAGACGCTCATATACTCGAAAAATCGAGTCCACAGTAGTAGAATGGGCATACTTGCAGCTTCATTACAAGTCGGCAACACTAGCAGACGCTGCGGCTGCTTCGCAGTCGCAGGAGATGCGTTGATGAAGCCATATAGCTCAACACGAGTATGGGTACGTGATACAGGTCGGCGACGGCGGAGTGTAACGAAGTTTGATTGTGCCTTACTACTTTTTTCTTGATGAGTGCCCTCAGATAACTTCTTTTTTCCATTTGTAAAACGCTATTGTATACTTGTCAGTGACAAGTAGCCCTGAGTAACCCTAGTTTTACACGAATCAAGATGTATTTGTAGCACTATGAACAATCAAAGAATCAATAAAATTCCCTTGATCAAGATCATAACTAGATCAACATGTTCTGTTGAGCTACCACAGACTTATACAGTTTGTCTGGTTTAGAGAAATGATTTGCCTTTCACAAGCTGTAAAAGTAGAGAAATCTCAACAAATTCAAACAAAATCAGATTTTTTAAAAAAAGATCTGATTTTATGTGAATTGACATTGTTATGTTTTTGACCTCCCCCCTTTTGGCGCTACAGGCCCACATTCTTTAGATCGTCTATACATTATAACAGTTTGGTTCGGCCCACTTTATTGACCCAATAATTCTTAATTTACATTTGTAGCCTCTTAATCTAGACTTCTCCCAATGGTGAGACATTGTCTTGTATCGGTGTACTTAATCGAGAACTAACATCTTATACCAGTAGATATCGCCGCTGATCACGCTACCTCTTTATTCCGTTAAGTATCTATCCCGACCAAAATACATGGCGGCAATCAATCAAACTGAACCTAAGACGGGGTTACACGACATACGAAATAAACCAATGCCGAGCCTAGTTGCTATCTCACTATAAAATCCAGAGAATATTAATACGACCCAAGAACAAATCTACGAAAGAGACTAGCACAAAAGAATCAAGCCTGCATGCTCAAAACTCATGAAGCCGAGCTGGAGTATACAATGACCTTACGATCTGTCAGCATAACACTGAAGAAACTTCAAGCGGCGACGAAGAGCTTCCGATTGTTTGTAATCCTGTTTTTTGTTTTTGGAATGGCTCGTATAACACGATCGATTGCTGTCGGCATTCCCAGAACTCCTGCTAGCTCAAAAATACGAAGGCGTACAGCTTGCCACACGAGATCTGCCTGCTTAGTATCACGATAATTCAGTTGTGTGGCCTGGTGTTGCTGGAAGGCGTTGACTCCACACGTAAGCGCTACCACCCAGCGATTCAACGTGTCAGCATTTGAAGCGACGAAAATGTCGCCAACCCCCACAGAATTGCCATCTACCGGATCATCAAGTTGAAGCGAAAAGCTGTTCAATGGTGTCTCTTGCAGCGTGATCCCTTTGATTTTCACCAATGGGAGCGATTCTATCCCAGCGTTGGTCTCCGTTTTCACTTGAATGGTCGATCCATCTGTAGTAAGCATAAGCGTCACTTCCTCGGACTCATTGTGGGGATTCGAGGCACGAATGCGCTGGAACCGAGTCCCGCGTTTGGCATCTTGAATACCGATCAAATTCAGCCTCTACATAACCCAGCATCTATCAGCAAAAGTATATTGCTATTTGCAGTTTTGTTGTTGTAATTCTGACCTGGAGTTCAAGAAGACGCTGTGGGAGAGACTTGTCCGAAAGCTGCGGCGTCAACTCGTAATCCGTGAGCAGAGCATCCTATCGAGTTCCAATAGTCAGGAGCAATAGACCACCTGGAAACATAGCGCAAGATACGCTAACGAACCTGAAAGAGTTGTTGAGCTCTGCGTGGGTGAAGTGGCAAGGGAAGAACCTGCGTGGTCATCATTGAGTAACCACTTCGGCGCAGCGTCTCTAATGACTTTATTTATTCTTGTTCTTTCGTCGTGGCTCTCTAGACTGCAAGAAGAATCGAATGAAGTTGACGGCGCCCTGCATTTCCGCCATCAACTCCTCAAACTCTTTCTCAAAACTCGTAAAATCGCCCACGTCGCTCTCCGCCACAGCGTGCAGCAACTTGGCTACAAACACTTGCACGCGTCTAGCACAAACAAACTCCGAAGCTCGAGCCACAAAATCCAGCGTCTCCATCAATGCGCCTCGGTTGCGAGTACTCAGAGAGGCTTTTAGCGTTGGAATCATCTGAGAACTCACCAATTCTGCATACCCATCGAGCATTTCCGCCATCGCATTGCGATTCTGTACATACAACGCCAAAGCGGCTTTAGTGTCCACGGGTGTGAGTTTCGCCAGCTCCTGAGGCGTCGGGAACAAACGTTCCGGCTCCGTCACGATGTTCTCGTCGCTCTCCTTTCTCGCTTCCATCGACTGGGTACTCACTGGGTCCTGGTGACAATGAGTAGAAGTCTCTGAGTCTGCGTCGTCTTCTGAGTCGTAATCCGAGTAGTAATCGCTCTCGACTGACCTTCTGCGACTATCAGCCGAGAACAGATCACCGTGAAGTTTCTGGAAGTGGCCACCGATGCCGTCCTGTTGCACCTGTTGTTTGCTGTCGATGCATCTGCATGAAGAGACCCACGTGCTTGAATCGGTCACGGAAGCGAGCTGCCAATGGTGAGAGTGTTGCATCGTCTTGAGCCTGTTCGTACAGTGCACGGTACGCTTCTTTCTCCTTGAATTTGATGAGATCAACCATCGCGGTGTCCTCCTTCGCGAAGAGCTGTAACACTCGTTCGTTTAGAGGAGTGGTAGTAGTCGTGGTGTGTGGTGTTGTAGTTCTTGAATCGATTGACTCGGGTCCGTGGCGAGCTGTGATCTCAATTGCTCTCGTTGTCTTTGTGCCATCCGGTCTAGCGGTGCGACCAACTCTACTTCGAGCTGTTCGTCGGGTTCCTGGCAAGGAATCGACGTCGTTGTGGTTCTGTGAAGCTGCGCTGATCTCGTTTTGTGCTGTATTCTCAACAAGTCGCTCGTGCTCCAACATCTGCATGACGTCGCGGAATTGACAGCACAAATTGTAGCCAATGGAGGACGAATGACACAACGCACAGCTCGAAACAACCGAAGAATCTGGTAAAGAAGGAGGCCGAGTCTCAGTCTTTTCGGGGTCAGGACGTGAACGACTCGACTGATTTCTTCCAGTATCAAGGCTATCGACAGATGCACTGCGATTCAAAGTGCTTTGTCGTTGTCGTGCTGGATTATCCATAGCAGCAATAAATTCACTTCCCAGCCTGCTTTTTCCACTTGCACTGCTGTTAGGACGACTGCTTCTCCTTGTACGTACTGCTGTATCCGCAAGTCCCACTGCCACGTTCATACTTCGAGCTTTGTCGTTTAAATGTCGATTAATATGCTTGAGTCGCCTCTCCTGGTGATCAGCGCAGCGGCTTTCAATTTGACGCGTTGACGCCGCCACCTGAGTCCGAAGTTGTGCTGTAAATCCAGTACCACCACGTAAATTAGGACCGTAAACTTTCGTTTGACCTGCTCGCATTCGTTTCGACTGTTTGAGTTGAGCCTTAGCTCGAAGCAGAAGACGTTCCATCTGCTGTTGAGCCAGTGAAAGCCCCGCACTACCGCTACTTGAGTCCAATAAACGTAGTTTCCAGGCCCCTCGACGCTCCACAACGTACTCTCCAGGTTTAGTATCTTTCCCAGCGGCAACTGGTGGCAATTGACGTAGAACCGCTACACCTGCATCAGAGTCCGCACCGAGATAAAACCAATCCTGTTCCAGATAGACTTCATCGTTGTTGTAGACGAAATTCTAAGAGAAATTCAGCAATTAGCTTAAGGTTTACACATTCTACAAAAAATAAATAACTTACATCTTTTTGCTTGCGTCGCTGACACACAGCAGAGCGAATGATCCACTTGCCAAGCATCTTCGCGGTTTTATTTCGTAATCGAGATTGGATCTCGTCCACCTGCATGTCGCCATCGTCTCGACTCTAAGAAAGAAAAAGTTAGCTCGACATTATTCTACTAGAATATTTCCTCTAAAACGCCCAAACCTTGGGGAGATACGCTGTCACAGGAACAGGATACCCCACAGCAGCGGGTGCTTGTACGTCGTTGCGAATGGAATCATCATCCAATAGACCAAGAGCTTTGAGTTGAGGTGCTTCCCGTACTTTAGCGCCCAGAACTCCTCCTTGTTCCCACGAAACATCACCTGGACCCACACTAAGTTGCAACCACACAGAATCACCGTAACGTATCGACCCAGCACTACGAACGTCAACAAGATCCAGCAACGTGAAGATGGCTCGATCTTTGAAGCCCTTGGCTTGAGGCGTTTGCAGCTTCTCGAGCGATTGCACACGTACATGACCATCCGGGCTGCCCACCATCATGAGGTGGCCATTGAACAATTCCAGCGCCACACTACAGCCATAAGACAGTCGAGTTGCTTGCGAGTTGAAATCATTGCGAAGTTTCTCTGCATCAGATACTGGAACAATGGTTGCCGTAGAATTGGCTGCAGGAACTGCAATACCAGACGAAGGAGTTGCTGAGGTTTGAATCAATCCAGATCCTTGATTCACTGGTACATTTTGACTTTGAATTGGCAGAATTTCTATGCCGTGGCCATTGTTACTGGGAGATACAGGAGGAATCAAGGGAGTGGACGTAGATGTTCCGAGTGCGTTGAGTCTCTTCATGATCTCAGCTGAATTGACGTTCGATCCGCCAACCACCCGCAGTCCTGCACCGACCAGCGCTGATGAGGATGCCGTCGATATACCGAGAGTCTTTTGTTGCTCACGAAGCCTCACTGAGTGGTGCAGATCTGGTAAACTCGCCACATTGGGTAGAAGTGGAGTCGAACTTCTGTGGATTTTGCTTTGTCGCCTGCTGGAGTTTTCACTTTCTGGAATCGACACTCTCGATCCTCGTTGTTTGGACTTCGCCGACCTATTTGCTTGTGCCAGAAATTCCTCGTCTTCGTCGCTCTCGTCCCTGTCGATGGACTCTGCAAAGGCTGACAACCGCTCGCGTGAAGGTTGATTGTTGCGTTCGTGAACAAGGTCCAAATACTGCCAGACATTGGACGAGCGCCCAAAAGTATGAGGCCGAGAACTCGACGGCGTCCTAACGATAGGAATCAAACTCTTTGTACTTCTTTCAAGTTGCAGATGCAAGGCCAACGCTCGCGCTAAACGAAGACAGGAAACGTGTTACCTAAAGGTGGAAATCAAAACACAGTAAATGTATTGAGATCTTCCAGCAAAGGTTAGGTCGCGTCGCTTCATTTCGTCACTCCAGCGATGGGGGAACGCCATGCACGGCTGCAATCTCTACGAGAACAGATTCGGTGAGTGCATTGTGTACGGAGTAATCTCAGTAGTAAAAAGTATTAACTCGCATGTTCTCTGTAGAGCGATTTGCGTTCACGACCAAGCGCAATGGGATGCAACGTGGAAGGTATCGACTATTCCAATCGCTAAGACATCCATACTCTAACCTCTCTACTGTGATATTATGAGGTGCTTGGAGACTTGATCCATTCTCGACGTGTGGTTATTCCTCCTTCTGTATTTTTCGACGTGTTGGAGGCGAACAATGTGGTTTTCGGTCGATCTGACGCACGGCTACTATTGAGTCAGTTCCAAGAACCGAATGGAGCTGTAGTAGCTACAAAGTTTCTTCGTTGGATTGCACTAAATGCACCTGCCGACCACATGGACCCGGATCTGCAGTTCGCACAGCTCCCACAGCCACATCGACGTATTAAAAAGATTCTGGACTATGATATCTTCGATGGAGCGTGGGAAACGATCAAGTTGGAAAGCACCAGATACAAATCTGAAAGCGCTTCAGAAGGCGCAATAAATTCCTCCAGATCTAGCCGATCCGAGTCAAATCACAACCAATTAATATGCAACGACTACCATGTCGCTAAAAGCCGATCTTGCGAGCCTTCGTGGCGCTTTCCACTCGAAAATGACGACCAGAAAGTCGTGGGATTGGCATCTCACTGCCTCGTACCCATCGTGGTAGCCGCCATAAGCAGCGGCACCGCGCCAACTCTACGAATCGTAAGCACAAGTGACGAAGATGCCAAAGTATTTGGAGATTTTCCCACCACGTTTCCACTTGACCCTGTAGCTGCTGGGACTGCAGACTCGATCACGAAAACTCACGTGTCGGTCAAGCAGCTCAGCGCGTTGCAACTAGCAAGTGATGGCAGCTGCGGCCTTGCTGTTCATCTCGTGGAGACCACAAGTACCGAGCTTGTCAACGCAGATCCAAGCGCAGACGTCCAGCCTCCGACGTCAACAACTCGTGAGTGTGTGAACATCTACGCCATAAGAACCGCAGACAACGCTGAAGTTTCCTGTCAGCTTTTTGCAGTGATAACATCGCCACAGAGTCCAGAACCCTCGATTTCTTCGATCGTCTTGTCCCCAGACTCCAAGGTCCTCGCTGTCACGTCCGTGAGCTCTGCAATCGTAGACTTGTACTTCATTAACCCCGACGTCGAAGCTGAACATCAGCCGATAACGCTGATATCTCCAGTGTTTCAAGTCGATCTGGAGTCAACTCGCTCGCCTTTTACGGAGGACGAATGTGAACCTACAGTCCACTTTCTCGTGGCACCATGTACTAGCCGTCCACAGACACGAGTCGTGCCTGAAACGTATGCTTTTGCAGTGTGCTACGAGCTCAAATTGATGAAGTTCGTGCTCCCGTCTACAGATCATACCAGTACCAGTTCGTCGTCTCCTGAACTCTTAGCTCCAGTGAAAGCATGGGAGCACTTGGCCAAGATCACAGCTTCCGCTCACGATCTCACGACGCAGTACGTCGCTGTGGGATGTCAAGATGGCTCCATTGTCGTGTGGGACGTGCTGCGAGACGTCGACTACGCCTTCCTCTCGTCTCAAGACAACGCTTCAGGCGAGATTAGCAGCGTCATTTTGTACCAGGCTGAACACGTCGTAGCACTCTCGAAGGCCCAGCAGCGTCTTTACTTCTTCGACGTTCGAGAACATGGTAAGCCAGTACTGACACGCGTAGTGTCCCCGCCGTCAAAGCCGTCATGGACCAGTTCGATGACAAGCCTTGCACTGACAGCAGCAGATGTCCCACTGGCGCTCGTGCAGTACTCGAGCGGAATTTCCCTTTTCTATGATGTGCGAACAGCTGAAGCGATCGGCAGCTTCCGCCATGGATCAGCACAAAACTTTAGTTCGACGAGTCTCGTGGGCAACCAGGAGGTTCTCGCTGCAGTTGCAGGACCCCCTGACGCACAGGTGAACGTGTACAGCTGGCGCGATATCCTCTTGGTGTATTTTCCCTACTTCACTGAGACGCTCGAGCAGCGCCAACAAGAACTGGTAAGTTGCGCTCCTATCTGGCTAGAATTCCCCACTCACACTTCGTCATTGCAGACCAGCTCGAACATGAGAAAGCTCCTCTCCAGCGATGCTACTGCAGGTCCGCTCGCTCCCGCTCCGTCAAGTATCACAACTCAATGCACCTCCATCGACCTCCTTGAAACCATGTTCCTGCGTTTGGCTGGTGAGCTCCCATCTCCTCAACGACCAGAGAAACCAACCGCTGCGTCCCCTTTGCAGTCTCCAGTTGGCCAGAACTCCACATCTTTCGTCTCACTTCCCAGTCCAGACCCTTACGATGAACCTGTGGACACCAGCGTAATGCTGCAGCCACTTGTCCCCGACCACAACACGTTCTTCGAGCAGTACTATCGAGAGAGTCTCGACCCTCTGGTCATCGCAGACAAAGAAGCCAGACTACATCGTAAGCGTCGAGAGCTTCTCAAGGTCATGGCAGCTGGAGGAGCCTGGTAGTCTGCAGAAAGACACAGTAAAGTCCACAACTCGAACCTCTGCGAGAATAATGCACTTACATTTCGCCTGCTCTTAGTCGCTACTGCGTCTTGATGTTATTAGTCCTTTACTGAAGAGAGCGCCACGACGCTATTACCGAATTTCCAGCATTTCGACGCCTTGAGAGGCCGCGTCGGCACCTTCCGGTAATGTGTGGGCACCGAGAACGCGCCGTTGAAGAGCGACTCCAGTCTCCTGCGCTTCTGCGGCTCGTCTTCGTCCGAGAACTCGTCTACCTTCTCCACTAAGCCTCGATGTTCTAGCTGCCCTAACGCAGCAGTGACGACAGCCAATGAAGCGAGGCCTGTAGCAGCCTCGGACCCTCGTTGAGCTGAATTGACGGCATCAAATAACTCGGAAACACTGCGACGACGACGTAAGTCCATCTTCTCCAGCACCAACACCGCCACCTGCTCGACACTTGCCTGGGGCGGCGTCGCAGCTGCCAGCGCGTCCACTTTGCCTTCATTTCTGCAGCTTGTCTCCCGGTTAACTCGGTCACTTCCGCCCCATCCTGCCATCGTGGCAGCTGCCGCCATCGCCGCTGGAGACACGTACATACTGCTGTGTTTATACTGGTCATCTCGCTGATACGTCACGCCTTCGTACTCGAAAGATAACGTCGAAGACTCCCGCGTGTAAGCCTTGCGTAGCTGTCCAGTGCTGCCGTAGAGCAGCTCCGAGTAACTCAACTTGCCTCGCTTAGTACGTTGCCCCTTGTGTCCCCCTTTATGCCACTGCGAACCAGGATGAGGGGGCAATGGCAGAGGCTCTTGATCCGCTTCTTCGGGGACGCTGCACTTGGCGTGAGACGGATCCCAGTGGTTCATCGAGCAGTACCATTTGTCCGGCAGAGTGGAGGATTTAATGTGTTGCGGTAGCTTGCGCCACTTGTTGCACTTCTCACACTGCGCCCACTCCAAGACCGTCTTCTTGATGCCACTGGTGGTGCGTCCTCCTCTTCCTCTGCCGGTGTTCTCTCCGTTGCTACTGTTAACTTCCGCGGTAGCTGATGGCCCGTTCCCTATCCCAGACGTTGGCTTTGTGGAGCCCTTACCATGTTTCAATTTAGTGAGATCATTGGCCGAAGATGTCGGCGTCATAGCTCCACTTAAAACAACAGACACAGACGTCGGTGGCGTGGCGTCTATAGAGGCCGAAGAAGCGCGTGCTTTCTTGGACGGACGCCCTTCCTTCTTGTTCTGCTTCAACAAGAACGTATCGACTTCAGGAGGATTCGACGCGCTGCATTTGGCCAGCTCAGGAGCCCACGTGTTCAGGCTGCAGTACCACACAGCTGGCAACCGATCGAAGTTAATTGACGCCGGGACGACTCGCCATTTCCCGCACTGTGTGCTCTCACATTGCACCCACTTGACCTCGCGGTATTTCTCCTTGAGCTGCTTGGTCATCTTGCGTTTCTTGGACGTCTTGTCCTTGTGCTTCGACCTCGAGTGTTTCTCCTTGTCTTCCAACGCAGTCATGTCGGTAACAGAGCCCTTCAAAGACCCTCCTGATCTCTTCAGTACACCCGATCCAGAGGAGGAATAACCGTCGTCTCCTGTACTGGAAGCTGTGGACTTGGACTTGACCTTCAGCTTCCGTCGCTTGCCAGCTTGTGGGGACGGATTCGCCTTTAGAACTTCCTCAGCAACCGCGCAAGAAGCGAAGCGCTCGTCCCACGTGTTCATGTTGCAGTACCAGTGCTTGGGCATCGCGTCCAGATTGAAGTCTTTCGGCACCGTCCGCCACTTCTTGCAGCTGTCACATTGGACCCACTTGGCCTCGTTCACTTCCTCCTCCTCCTCTTCGCTCGTTTCTCTCTTCAGAGCGCGCGCTTCTCGCTTCGCCTTGTTCTTCCTCTTCTTCTTCCCGTAACCCCTGCCACCTCTCGAGGTCCTTGGTGTGGCATCAGCATTCGACTCAGCTGTACCGTCCTCGTCCTCCTCCTCGTCTTCACTGGGAACATGTTTAAGCATCAAACTGCCAGCTACAGCACTGGATGACGGGATCAAGACACTGGCGGACGGAGACTTGGGGATCTCCAGCTTCAGGCCTTCCATTGAAGGCGGTTGCTCGCCTCGTTCACTGCTATCACGACTGTCCTGGCGCTCCTTCTTGCGCTGAGTCTTTGAGTCTGGGGAAGTGTCTTCTTCCGCAGACGATCGAGCTTCTAGCGAGTCGTTATCACCTGACGGGCTCGCAGGGATCGGAGAAGAAGGGATCGGTGAGTTCGTCTGGTCCTGGCCTTCGTCTGGCTCCGCAGGTCGCTCTTCCTTCACAGAATCCTCTGTAGTATCGCCCTGAGCAGTCATCTGGTTGCTAGAGCGCTTCGGCAGCGAAGGACTGGCCGTCGAGACGTCGGAATCGTCGTCATCGCTCTTCCCCAGAGCCTCTTCTAGTCGCTCCTGTATCCGCTTAGTAGCAGTCGACGGGCTCTCGAATAACGCCAACGAAGAGGTCGGGGACCGCGTCACTCCCGTGTCAGTAGACGGCGTAGCGACAGCTGCGCGGCGACTGGAAGGCGTGGACGGGCTGGCCTTGTCCCCATCTGCGTCTAACGACTCTCTCTTGCTGCGTTTCCGCTTCTTGCTGCTGTCTTCGTGCTCCTGTTCATCGTCTGCATGGGAGGCGAGACTATCTCTCTTGTGTTTGTCTTTCTTCTTCTTCTTTTTCTTCTTCTTCTTGTCGCGTTTCTCTCGCTTCTCTCTCTTCTCCTTCCTCCTGGTGCTACTGGCCGACGCTTCACTCATCGCTTCGTCTTCATTCTCCTCCTGTGCTTGCACCTCGCTCAACTGTCTGGACACCGCGGTCTTCTGCTTCGTATCCCCGTGTTGCGGACAGATTATCAGCTTGGACGAGATCTGGCGGACGCAGTTGGACGGCAAACACTTGGCATGATACGCCACGGGACATCGCATGCACCTGACGGCCTCCTGTTGCGCTCCTGACTGGTTACAGCCCGCGCACGTGTGCAGCGGACAGATAAAATGAGTATTGATGGCAATTCTGGCCAATGGGAACTGCGTGATGCACTCCTGGTGGTAGAATTTGCCACACGAGAGCGCGCGGCACTTACGCACCGGTCTCTTATTAGGGCCAGTGCCTGTAGAGGCCGGCGCGTCGTCCTTGAGCGTCTCGATGCCCGTCTGTTTGCAGTGGAAGCACGCGTGGGTCTTACTCTTGCAGCTGGGGCACAGCCAGGCGTCGTTTGAGGCCTCAGCTGCGCCGCTACTGGGCGGCAAGCAGCCCAAGTGGAACGCAGAGATGCAGGGACCTGCACAGACCACGAGATCGTCGCCCTCGCGCTCACAGACGACGCAAATGTGCTCTCCCTAGCGAAAAAAACACGATTTTGACGTTAAAACGAACGTTAAAAATGGGGGGGGGGGGAGCGCTAGGAGGTAACGCACCTTGCTGCGGTCACTATCGGGCTCGGTTTTGAGCGTCTTGAGGCTCGGAAAGGCCGAGATCGATGACTGACGCTCACGCTGCCGCCGCTGGTCTTCCTGGAGCTGCGCACGCAGCTTCTTGCGCCGCTTTTGGTCCAGTGGCACGCGGATCAGCACCGAGTCGGAGCTGGAGCTGCTGCTGGAGCCAGAGCTCGCGTCCGAGTCCGTCATGGAGCGCGACGAGTGGGGGTTACGCTGGTGCTTATCAGGGCCGAGAGGGCGCGGAAAGCTACTCGACAGATGACTGGATAAAAAAACGAGGGTAAATGGGATTGGATGAAAATGAAACAAAGCCCACGGGTTTTGAAAGCGTGACAGGCTGACCCGTGAACGTTAAAGTGGACCCACTTGGATAGGGAAATTGCCAGATCCTGGTACTATCCAAATAGCACGTGCCAAATCATGATCACCCTCGCCAGATCCTGGTACTCTGACTAATTAGATCTGCGACTTGGTGCTCTACGACTCTACAGCTTTCCAATAAGGCACACATGTGAGGTCGCAACACAGGTAAGAATCACAAGCAAAAAAAACACTGTTGATATTGACTATGCTGAGAATGGGTTAAGCTAATTCTGTGCAAACATGTTCAGGTAGCTTGCACCAAGCGGCGGTTGGGACTCGAGCATTGAGCTTATTGTTGCTCGCTCGTGCATCAGGTGTGTCCAGGGTGGCGGCACAGGCGCGCCTTAGAGGTAGAATCATTAGTAATGTCATCACGGCTCGATAGCCCATGCGCCGACTTACTTTCACATCCTCAACCCTGTGAACCTGTTCAACGAGCGCTTTTCCACTCACGTTTGGGTTGCTCAGCGTTGCAGGGCGAGCTTGGCTCATGCTAGCGATCTGGTTACCTGTCGCGTTGGCGAAACCTGTACAGCCGTTGTGCTCTGCATTAAAAGAGCTGACGAAATAGTAGCTTGCCACGGTACTCTTTGATCGAAGCACACGAACTTCAAATGAGCACTTCGTTTTGCTGGAGCATACTTACACGTTGCTGTGCCCCCAGACAGCTTCGGGTTTAGCAGGGCTTGCTCAGCATAAAATACTTTATGTGTAGCGTTGCGTCTTGTACCGCATTCCAATACAGAGCGAGATGGAGCGACCAGGAGACTGCTCCACCGTCACACGCCCCGATATCGCGGTGAACCGAGGAGAGACTTATACATGTAGGATGATTCTTTTATGATAGAGTACCAAGTCGCAGATCTAATTAGTCAGTGTACCAGGATCTGGCGAGGGTGATCATGATTTGGCGAGTGCTATTTGGATAGTACCAGGATCTGGCAATTTCCCCGCTTGGATACGTTAGACTCGCACATGCATTGTGGGTTATAGACAAATTTCCAAACCGGCCGATTCAATCGTTCGATCGGACAACCGTGCCACCTGTCTAATGTCACATTCTAGAGTCTTTTCTTCTGATCTCGACAACGGGAGAATGCAAACTATCGCAGGGATGGAGGCAGAAGCTACCGGCAACGTGGGCACAGGAAGGCTATCAAGGACGCCCGACCGACTGTCGACTCCGTCCCCACGCACAAGAATCTCCCCGTATCCACATATGGTTCGCACACCAGCTCGGCGCTCTCCTTCCGCAGAGCAACCTGCTGGAGTACGCCAGCAACTTACCTTGGTCGTTCAGCCGATCATCAAACCGACAATCGGCCAGCGAGACTCCTCTGGTGTAACTCTCGAAGACATTACTGTGAGTGGCGTCACATTCACAGAGATCATCTCTTTGCTGTTTGAGTAGCTTCGTGCAAGAATCAAGGGGCGAGCCGTCAAGACCGACGACGGTTGGTTACTGCGGCCTGTCATCATAGAGGACCGGGCTAAATTGATGCAGTTCCGCTTCAAGCATCATGGCGTTGAAACCACAAAGTCCAAAGAAGCCTGGGATCAATGGGTCAGGAGTACCCACCGCCAAACGGTTCACTTACTTGTATATGAGTACGGTCTTACCATCACAAAAGCACAAGACTTGCAGGAGTTCAAGGAATCGTGCATTCAACCACCTCAAACCGACAGATTGGATGCAGCAGCTGAGGTCACACTGCTGGACGTCATCAGTCAACTACAAGAGCACTGGAGGGAAACGTTTCAAGGGGCAGCCGTCGTATGGCGCATGTGGGCCAACCACATTGCCCGAAACATGAATAGCTCCACTTGGACAGACTTAATTACCCAAGCATCACCAGATTATGTGGCTCCTATGCTCAACGCGGCGGACTCGCGTCTTAAGCAGCACCTGGCAAGTCTTGATCGGTCGGCTCAACTAGCTCTAGACTGTGCGGCAGCATCGATCGCTGATAATGCGCAGACCCAGAGCGACGTTGAAGCTATTGGCAAGCGTCTTGAAGATCAGAAGAACCGTCTGCAAAGTCGAAAGGAGATCATCGAGGTATTCATCCGTGAGATTCCCCCCTCCTGCCCGCCACGACATCGTTGATCCACTTCCTGCAACTGACAACGTTGCCGACACTGAATACGAAGAGTAACCAACGGGTGAAAGCTGCTAGCAGACGAGAAGCAACAAAGGTTCTTGTTTTGTATTATCGTTGAGTTGAAAATTCTAAATCGTAATCATCTTTGCAAAATTCCTCCCTCGTCTTCCCAAATGTCTGGCACCTTTCTCTTCTCCTTCGAGAGCGGCCCAACAGAATTGAAGTGGCCTTGCGCCGTCTATCTGCAATGCTCAAACACACGTGCTATATTAAACATCTCGAACCGCTGAAATGTTTCCACGGCAAATGGTGTGAGATCCCGCGCACTCGACTCGCTGTAGTGGCGCTGGAAAGCTTTTTCATGTATTCGAACATGAATTCAATAGGGTTGAAGGAGGGACAGTAGGCAGGTAAGAACATGGGGACGACGCCGACGCTGTGCAAATAATGCACGATCTCGGGATGGCGATGAATTATGGCTCCATCAAGGATCCACACCGAGTTCGAGTTCGACCCCGGATATTGCCGAATATTTCCGCAGTCGGAGTACACAAAATCGCGACAGCACTCTACGAAGCTTACACGATCGAACATTCCCTGTGTGTCGTAGTAATTCAGCACGCCATTCACCCGTATGAACGCTAAGATTGAAATTCGGGGCTTGCGCTGGAAATCTCCTCTTATAGTGACCTTCTCTTCTCTCATTGCATACCCCCTCTTTCGGATCGTGCCGCGGTTATCGAAGGAAACCTCGTCTAAGAAGACCAGGTTTTGATGACTCCAATTTACCCGACCGAGCTCCTCAACGAATCTAAACACGTCACGCTCTATGACATGCATGACCCTGCGTTCGAGAGCCTTCCATGTGAGCCCAAAGTCGTGTATTATGTGCCAGACAGAGGTTTTCGAGATAGCAACGCGATGGGTTTGCGTAAAAGCCGCCTGAACTTAATCCAGGTACGAGAGAGGTTTGTTCTTGTAGTAATCGTACAGCCACCGCCTCTGGGCGGCTGTACACTTCTTGACGGACGACGTCTTGGATCGCTGGAATGTCCCTGTGTCTTCGTACACCTTGATCCAATTTCCGATGGTTCTCACGGTCTTGTTATAGACGTCAGCGAGCTCCTGACGAGAGTAACCGAGGCTGTAATACCCGTATAAGCAGTGGAAGACGGTGTTTGGGGTGGGCGTGCTGCTTGGTTGCCGCTGCCTCCATGCTGCTGCTCTGGAAGGATTTTACCCAATAAACGATTAGCTGAGACGATTTGTCAAACCGTCCCAATCTCGATTTTTTTGACGGAATGAACAATAGCATGTATTAATAAGAAAACTGCAGCTGGGATAGCGTCAACGATAAGGATTCAAGCACCTGTTCACATTCATCAACAACGCGGGTAAATTGTATAAGGCAAAACGTGATTCGTGCTGGCGCGCTATTAATACCGCTGGAAATATGGTTCGGGTTTCCCCATAAAGCACCACCTTTGCGGTGTAGTCTGGCTTCTTCGTCTGCGATGACCAAGGTGTCGAGACTCACACGGCAGTACTGCTCGAAGAACGTCGGGGACAAATGGTTGTAGCTATACATAGGTGCATCATGTGGAGTTAGGCTTGGAAGCGAGGAAGAAGACAAGGAGTTCCGGTTAACTGGCAAAGGAGACGGAGCGCTCGCAATTGATTTCTCACCTCGTTGAGGAGACGATGGGATCTCACCAGCCATCCGCAAGAAGATAATTTCAAGGAGATCGACAGAAGTGCCTTGATTGACGGAGCGGGAGCGGAAGAACCTGCACTAGCATCGCTGGAGAAGAGCCTTCTCATGCTCGAGCTGGTCTGCAATGAGGAAGTGTGAGTGGAGAAGTGGACTCACCAGTTTTTCTTGGCGCTGCACGAGCATCTCAACGTAGAAGAGAAAGCACATCAAGAGGATATCGCGCCAGCTGTATATGTTCATCTGTGCGTCAGGAGGTCTTGCAAAGGCAGCGAGAACCTCCTGGTTGCCCACGAGACTCTTCGGACTACTTTGTACCTGGTGTACAGTGCCTGACAACGTCTTTCGGAAGCTGCCGAGCGCCTCAGCAGTTTGGATATCGTAGAAAAGGATTTTAGTATTCGATAAGTGCCAGTGGAATATCTGCCGCTGCGGTTGACAGAGTGAGGCTTGTCATGGAGGCAGCAGAGTCTAAACATGTTTGATGCATACTGGTTGATGACGGCTTTGAATGCGGAGACACTACTCATGTCAGTACTGGCTTGTCTCTTTCTCGAAGGTCGAAGAAGTAGATACACTACTGGGCCTTCGAGAGAGCTACGACGTGTTCAGCCTGGTACAAGATGACGCAGCTAATCTCGCTAGAAGACTCGGATCAAAGCTTGTCGCTGTCTTGACAAGATAAGAGAAATGCGTAGTCGACGTCTCGCAGCACGTCCCACACGACAATGGAGCCATCTTGACATCTCACAGCTACGTATTGCGTCGTGAGATCCTGAGCTGAAGTTATGATCCTTGTCAAATGCTCCCATGACTTCACTGGAGCTAAGAGTTCAGGAGACGAGCTGCTATTATTGGCATATACTTCAGCACCTTGGGCCCGAAGCAAACGGCAAGTGCCTATGACTTAGACACAACTCGAGTCTGGAGACGACTTGGACGTGGTGCCTCAGGAAATGAACGGTAGGCCCACACTCGGTCTCCAAAAAGGGCGAGCGAGTTGGCTCCAGGTCGACTTGAAACACTAGAGATGTCAGCGTTATCGGCTGATGTTCAGCTTCGACTTGGTGGGTAATCAAGTACAATGTGACGATTGCAGAGCCCACAGATGTGACAGCGAGAATGTAACGGGGTTACACGCAAGTGGCTATGCGTAGCCACTTGGTTACATGGAGGGTTCTCGAACGTTGCTGTAAGACACACCAATGGTTACACTTTGCAGACCGCTGGTCTGTATATATTTAGGCTTCCTATTGGTAGATAAGCATTTCTTTCTACCAATTAGATTAGCAGGGTTCTGACAGCCATCGGATGGCAGAATACCTTTCATATAGGATATCAGTTTTAGGAGGAAACCCAGTCCAGACATAAATCATAAATAACAGTTCTCATTTTAACCCAAAACGGCTTTTAGCTTGTCTTATTTTAGTAAATCTATACTTTCGGACGAAAGTATAGTTAACCTAAGTTTAAGCAAACTACGCTTCCTCGTACACGTGCGCTAACGTGTAAGCCAAAGTACTGGGCACAGGGTTGGCCCATTACAGAGAACCTTGGAGTCTGGGGACAAGACGATCGAAGAAGTCGAGAATTCGGCTGAGCGTTGTGGCGGACGTATCACAGCAACAAGTCGACAGGAAATCTCGGTGTTGTCTGCGGCTCTTATGGCGTAGATGTTCACACACTCGCGAGTTGTTGGTGCTGGAGTTGTGACGTCGGAGCTTGGGTCTGCGTTGGCAAGCTCGGTACTTGTGGTCTCCACGAGATGAACAGCAAGGCTGCAGCTGCCATCACTTGCTAGTTGCAACGCGCTGAGCTGCTTGACCGACACGTGAGTTTTCGTGATCGAGTCTGCAGTCCCAGCAGCTACAGGGTCAAGTGGAAACGTGGTGGGAAAATCTCCAAATACTTTGGCATCTTCGTCACTTGTGCTTACGATTCGTAGAGTTGGCGCGGTGCCGCTGCTTATGGCGGCTACCACGATGGGTACGAGGCAGTGAGATGCCAATCCCACGACTTTCTGGTCGTCATTTTCGAGTGGAAAGCGCCACGAAGGCTCGCAAGATCGGCTTTTAGCGACATGGTAGTCGTTGCATATTAATTGGTTGTGATTTGACTCGGATCGGCTAGATCTGGAGGAATTTATTGCGCCTTCTGAAGCGCTTTCAGATTTGTATCTGGTGCTTTCCAACTTGATCGTTTCCCACGCTCCATCGAAGATATCATAGTCCAGAATCTTTTTAATACGTCGATGTGGCTGTGGGAGCTGTGCGAACTGCAGATCCGGGTCCATGTGGTCGGCAGGTGCATTTAGTGCAATCCAACGAAGAAACTTTGTAGCTACTACAGCTCCATTCGGTTCTTGGAACTGACTCAATAGTAGCCGTGCGTCAGATCGACCGAAAACCACATTGTTCGCCTCCAACACGTCGAAAAATACAGAAGGAGGAATAACCACACGTCGAGAATGGATCAAGTCTCCAAGCACCTCATAATATCTATAAAAAGAGGTTATTATTTAGACCGGAACAGGTCTTTTTTGCCTGACATTGTATAATATATAAACCTAGCATTCTTACTCATCAACGGGGGCATATTGCCCCCTTTCATAAACCACGGTACTTGCTATGAGAGACCATATGGGTACCGCGGTGTGGATGAGCCAACTTCGAGAGGGATAGGGGGAACAAGTGGGGCATTCTACCCCCTTTCACAAATCACCGTACTCGCTTGAATATAAATCCGGAATTTTCTAACTTACTATAATTTAGGAGACAATGGAAAATTTAACAGCGGAGCAAGTGATTATCTGCTCGTCCTACTTGTTCGCGTAATGCAAGCAAACCCTCGACGAATACCTCATAAAATACCAGTCCCACTTGATAGCTTACGGCGGCGACTTTAAGCACGCCACTCCCATGCTTATAGCGCAGTGATGACCATTAGTAGGGGCCCTTCATGCCACTTACGACGACGGCAGCTCGCGGGGGCGGTTCGAGCCCTACAGCCCACTGTGTCATCGACGCTGTTACATCACTTGTGACACCACCTTCTAATGTTGTTAGGGAGTCCACAACGGTTATTCAAACGATCGGTGGTCAACATAAGCAGATTGCTTCGACTTTGTGGGCAACTATCTAGAATTCACTATTGAATAATTCAGAGTATGTGACTTGATTTTATTATGATAATTGGCACCTTCCAAACTTGATACCCTCGATTTGGCGTACAGTGCACGTGTAATGGTCCCCTCCCAGTTACATAAATAGTTCGGTTTCTCGCATATATTACAAAGATAGGTTGATGATACGCGGCTAGCGCGTGCCGATGTGTCATCACCGGATCGGCTGATAATGGGGAGCCAGACCCAATATCAGCCAATCAGGAGCTGACCTGCATTTGAGTGGCTCACATTAAGCCAGAGGGTGCCGCCCTGGCTCCAAATAAAACAGAGTTGATTTTCCCTGATTTAAGACCTTTGGTTTAGTCTTCCTAAGCTTCCTCAACGCTACGTATAAGCTAATAGCGGACACACCTGGCCCGCTACACCTGGTAGCACTTTGTAGTCCTTCCAACGATCAAGTACAAGATGAGCCAAGGCCTGACATCCGGATCCCCAGGGATGACCCTGGAGCACGCTGCTTTCCCACATCTCACTCGCGTGGATTGGGAGGCTCTCCACCGCCTCGCGGTGGTGTCAGGAGTGGCATTCGTGACGTCGTTGCTGAGCTCAGTGACCCCCGACCAGCAGCGTCAAGCAGCCCAAGGGTTTATGGAACGCGAGCTCGCCGATGCGAATCGGCGTGCGTCAACTCCCTCACGCTCCTCCATGACCGATATTGTGAAACTAGAGACATCCACCTACTCGGGCGTAGGCCCCATTGAACCGCTGGTTCCGGAAGGTTGATATTGCTATCGCGCCTCACGGATGATCGCAGCGCCGTCAGCGAAGGCTAATTTCCTACTTTCCCGGCTGTCCGGGAAGGCGAAGGAATGGGCACTCGGCAAGCTTGTTGTAGATCAATCTGCCTTCCCCACTCTGGAGGCACTCCAGCGTGATCTACGGCTCGTGTTCGAGCCGCCCCAGGACGAATCACGTGTGCGTGCAGAGTTCTCTAGCTTGCGCCAAGGCAATCTGTCCATGCAAGACTATGTCCAGAAGACGTGCCACCTCGCGTCGTGCATCGTTACTAAACCGATCGACATGGCTTCGCAAGTCCACGTCTTCGTGTTCGGTATGCGCGAGGGCATGCCACGCTACTGCCTCACACGGACCGAACCCTCCTCTCTGGAGGAAGCATTCGCCCTCGCACGCCGCGAGGATTATGTGGTGGCAGCATCGTAAGCAAAGGCCTTGACCGCGGAAGCTCGGGATTCCACCTCCGAGCCCATGGAGATCGACGCTATCGAGGCGTCGAACGATCGACGGCGCTCAGCTTACCGTGGGGGTGGTGGGCGTACTATCCGTCCGCTCACTTGCGAAGGGTCACCGCGCGGCGGAATGTCGCGCGCCCGTTCCGGTACTCGAGCATGTTGATGCAGAGTCTGTCCCGGTCGTTCAGCCACAAAACGGCCAGGGTCAGTAGGTGCGGGGCGCCCTACTGGCTTCAACAAAGGCCCGGGTCCTCCGGTAGCAGCCCGACCTTCCAGCGCTCCAGTGCTACGCGCACACTTCAATGCCACCACCGCACCGAGCGACACGAGGCTGAGCATCGTCAGCCTCCATGCCCCCGGCGCCCAGCGACCACTGCGCGCGCTCCTGGATTCAGGAGCGCCCAGCAACTTCTTCCGCGTGTCATGTTTGCCGGAACTTCCCAAGAGCGCCCGCGTCCGGAAGGGTCCGGGCGAAGTTGAAGTCAAACTCTCGGATGGCAAGCCTCGCCATGTTACACGGCACGAAGTATCCCTGCCGTACACGTTTGATGGCTTCCGCAGCAAGGACGACTTCTTGATGATCGAGATGAATTACGCGTTTGACTGCATCCTGGGAATTCCTTGGCTTGCGCGCTATCAGCCAGATATTGGCTTGCGCGCTATCAGCCAGATATTGGCTGGCTGGCCCGATCAGTCAAGCGTCGACGAGGTTTCGACGTTAGTGAGGTCTTCACACATCTCTTGGTGGCACCAAGAGACTGGCCTCACGTCACCGTTGTGGACAAAACAGCCACGACGCGAGCCGTGCATAGAGCGAGCGATGGCCCTCTCTGTATGGCTTGTGCTTTGCTGCTTAACGAGGAATCCTCGCAGCGATGCGGCGCTAACGAGAAGGCGATCGAGCAAGGGGTGCTACCACATACCACATCGGCGGTTGAGTGTGGGCTCCCGCTGGCAAACGCAGCGGTCGAGCATGGGTTCCCGCCAAAGTACGAAATGGCGGTCGAGCGTGGACTCCCGCAGATGAACAACACGGCGGTCGAGCAGAAGTTCCCGCCAGATGACCTGGCGGTCGAGCATATTGGGCTCCTGCCACCGAAGACGGCGGTCGAGCACGTGCTCCCGCGTGTTCTTGGCCCGGTTGAGTAGGGGCTCCCGTGTCTAGAGGAGGGTGAGGCATCGTCGAGTGACAGCGACTCGTCGTCCACGAGCTCGCGCTCGCGAAGGAAGAAGAAGAAGTCGAAGAGACGCCGTCTGAAACCACGCCGAGAGCCCATATCAAGCGAGAGCCCACCGATGGATTCGGTCTGCGCGCTTGAGTACGTTGAGGGTGCGCCACGATGGTCGCGTTTTATCAAGGTCGCGAGTCCCCCTCGCGACGCAGCATCGATCACGCGCCTTCCAGGTTTGTCCTGGAAGCATTTCTTGCGGGACCTCAAGGCCGGTGAAATCGAGCAAGTGTGTCTGATCACCGAGGAGCCCTCGGCGGCTGAAGCTCTTAACGCGACAATGACCGAGAGTTAGCGGCCGAAAGGGGCCGAGCCCAAGTCCGCTCGTGAAGAGCGGTATGAGGCACAGTATTGGGAAGCCCTGCGTATGTCCGGCAATCCGGTCTACGAAACGGCCCGCGAGTTCGAAGACATCTTCCCGGAGAAGATCCCCGCCGAGCTACCGGCGGACCGTGGCGTGAAACACAAGATCGATCTCGCCTCCGGGACAAAGTACTGTGTGACCAGGCAGTGGCCACTTCCCCGTGAGCAAGTCAAAGCGATCGATGAGTTCTTCGAGTCCCGCCGCAAGGCGGGTCATGTGCGCGAAAGCATCTTGCCGCATTCTAGCCCAAACTTCTGCGTGAAGAAGGCTACCGCAGGATGGCGCATCGTTCATGCATTCAACAAACTGAATGACGCCACCATTCCGGCACAGACTCCGATCCCTTGGAAGGACATGGTGCTGGACTCCATGGCGGGCAGTATGATTTACAGTGCCATCAACCTGACCAATGGATTCTATCCGATCCTGATGAGGGAGTCTGATATACCTCTCATTGCAGTGAGCACACCGAGTGGCATGCTCTGGTAATGGTTGGTGATGCCACAAGGTCTCAAGAATGCGCCAGCTACCTTTAATCGCATGGTCTCCCATGTGTTAAGACCCCTCCGGGATTTCGTGCCGAGCTACTTTGACGACATCTTTGTGCACAGCCGCCCAGAGGGTAACCGTAGCGCGGTGGAAGTACATCTACGGCACCTGAGGCAAGTCTTTCAGGTGATGCGAGAGAACAAGCTCTATGCGAATTTGAAGAAGTGTGTCTTCTGCGCTCCGGAGATCCCGGTGTTGGGTTGCTATGTAAGCAAGAACGGCGTACGAGCTGACCCTGAGAAAGTCCCCTCGATCTGCTCTTGGCCAACGCCAAAGCGTCCCACTGAGTTGCGTCAGTGGCTCTGCATGGCCAACTACTTGCACAAATACACGAAGAACTATGCCGGTTTGATCCAGCCCCTGTCATCTTTATTGAAGAAAGATGTTCAGTGGGTATGGAAACCTGAGCACCAAGCTGCATTTGACTCGGCGAAGAAAAGCCTGTCATCAGCTCCGATTCTGATGTTACCCGATGACTCAAAGCCACTCCACGTCGTCTGCGACGCGAGTGATTTCGCCATCGGCTGCGCGCTGATGCAATTTGATAATGAAGGGAAGGAACGTGTTGTAAGCTATCAGTCGAGGCAGCTGAAACCAGCTGAGCGCAACTACCCAGTCCACGACAAGCAACTCCTGGCTATGCGCTACGCTCTGATCAAATTCAGAGTTTACCTCCTCGGCGAGGAGTCCTTTGCTGTGTACACCGACCACGCATCGCTGCGAACAGCGATGAAGACCCCTCATTTGTCACAACTGATGGTATGATGGCTTTCATTCTTCCCGAGTACAACTTCATCGTCCACTTCAAACCAGCCAAGAACAACATCCTCGCCGATGCGCTATCGAGACGTCGATCCACGGGAAGCGCTCGGTCACCAGGCAACTGATGTGGACGATGACGAAGACGAGTGCGCGGTTTGCCTTGCGTCAGGTATTAACCTGACGACAAGCTCGCCCACGAAGCCACTGGGCGAAGAGATAGCAGCCGCATACGCGGCAGATCCCTTCTATGCCAATATACTGGAGCATCTTCGCTCTCCCAGCGACTCTACACTGGGAGCTCTTTCGCGCTCGACTCGAAACCAGATCAATCCGTACAGCCTGGATGGAGATCTACTGACTTACTCCATCGATCGCTTCGATGGGACCAGGATTGTCGTGCCGAACGACGCTGACCTTCGAGCACGGATCATCCGCAAGTATCATGACGCGCCCGTCGGAGGTCACCTCGGGAAAAGACATTCGCGGCGCTGTCGAAGGACTTCTACTGGCCCCACATGTATAAGTGGGTGCGCAAGTGGGCGCGCACGTGTGAGATTTGCCAGCGAGTCAAGCCGTCTCCAGCATCGAAAGCCCCGCTGCGACCGCTTCCGATCGAAACGGAAGCCTGGCGCTCAGTATCGATGAACTTAATTTTCGGCCTTCCGCCCGATTCGGGTGGGCGCAATGGTGTTCTCGTGTTCGTCGACCGCTTCAGCAAGATGGTGCACCTAGTTCCAGTCGCGGATACCGTCACCGCGGAAGCGTCCGCGGCCCATTTCGTCGACATGGCGTTCCGCTATCACGGTTTGCCTGAATCCATTGTCTCCGACAGGGATCCGCGCTTCACCTCAGCATTCTGGGCCCGCCTCTTCGAGTTGCTGGGCACCAGACTCCTGATGTCGACGGCAGCACATCCGGAGACGAATGGACAAACTGAACGCGTTAACCGAGTTCTCGAAGACGTTCTCCGAATCGACGCGACGTCTTTCACGAGCTGGAGCTCGTTCCTGCCATTGGCCAAATTTGCGCTGAACAACGCGGTACACTCGTCGACGGGCCTGACCCCGTTCTTCGTGAACAAGGCCCGGCACTCGCGCGTTCCTGCGCAGCTCGCCGTGGGTCGCCTCACGGAGTCTCCGGGCTCCGCCTTTGGTGTGGGAGAATCTGTCCCCGCTGCGGCAGACGCAGCGGCACGCTCGTCATCAACATGCGACGCGGCTGAAGCTTAAGATTCTCTATCGCCTCCCGAAGGGTCGCCGAAGCTTCTTCGCCAATTCAATTACGTATCAGTTCCGTCCGACATGTCTGACCGGGCCGACCGGTCGCCGATGAGTCAGAGGGCGGACTTCCGATACTATTTCAGGGCAAGTGACCCGTGAACAATCCCGAAGGAACGCCGCGACGCCGCGGCGCGCAGTATCTCCGATTGCGGAATGGACAGAGCAGCATTTGATTGATCCCGGAAGTGCCTCTAAGGCGAACTACGCACCGCAGCCGTCGGTGCAACCGGCCGATTGCTCGGCCATATCGGATTTCATCCTCCTGCGACAATCAATATCGCGATTCGTCAGAGACGCGCTACAAGCGGCAGTGGACAAGCAAAAAGGGAACGCAGACAAACACGGACGCAAGAACGCAAGTGTATTCCACACGGGTGACCGTGTGCTATTATCGACCGAAGGTATTCGGTCGTCAGCGATCACAAAGCTGGGCGCCAACAAATCGCCCCTCGCTTCATCGGCCCGTTCCGCATCGTGAAGACGATGAGCGACGCGTACACTCTCGACATTCCGTCCTCGCTACGAATACACCCGACGTTCTACGTAGGGCGCCTCAAGCGCTATCATCCAGCCGAGATTCCAGATCTGAGTCTGCAGCCGGGGCATACAACGGGCGTGCAGCACGGCGAGCCTGGCGAGCCATCGACCCATCCGCCCCAGACGCCCGTTCACGCGGGCGAGCTCCATGCTGTGCCGCACCGTAAACACTCATCTCCAACGCACGCATGCGCGAAAACAGCTCACGATTTGACTGCCGAAGCTACGCCGTCGTCCGCTCCGCGCACCAAGCGCGATCCTCCGCCCGCTCAGCCTCAAGCTGAGCGTTCAGCGCACGATTCACCGCAGTCTCCACGTCGTGATGAGCAACTTGGTCGTACGCAGTACCACCGCGAAGGTCCTCCCCCGATTGTTGATTCGGCGGGCGAGACACTCCGGATTGTGGATAAGATTGTCGAGCACCGAGACCCGGTGAGTACACGCGCTCGAGCTCGTGGCCGTGTGCGTACCAGTTATGCGGTACCCTCCACGCGCGAATACCGGGTTCGATGGCTGGGGTTCCCGCCGGAGCAGGATACATGGGAGCCTCGCGCCAATTTCCTCCGCGATGTTCCTGACGTGGTTCATGAGTACGATGCCGAGATGTTGAGCGAGACCGCGAACGCCAACGAGGTGGGCTTGGGCGACACGGAGACAACGACACGCCCTCTCGACGCGAACGTCGTCGGCGCGAGCCGCCGCGATTAACTGTCTGGTCCATGTGACTAAGGGTGCGTTTGTACTTCGAGATCCACGCGCTCTCCTCGCCGCTGAGTGGGCGTTCAGCGAGTTTTTGTAGCCAGTCTTCGTTCGTTGGCCGTCCCGTCATGCCGCAAGACACGCACCCTTCCTTCACGTTCACGAAGCAGAGCCGATCTTCATTCCAGGCGTTTTGGCAGACGCGCTCGCGCAGCTGCGCGAGTGAATGATCCGCGAGGATCTTCTCGCGGTACGCCAACCAGCCGACAAAACTCTCTCCGGCCTCCGACATCCGATTCCACCGCCTGATGAAGGTGCACCACGAACGCCGAAGTGCTTCCAGGTCGGCGCCCTCGATGGTCTTCTGTCGCGCCGCTCGGAAGCGGCGGAAGTGATCTCGCATGGTGTCTGGTGTGTCAGGATTCAGCGCGCCAGACAAGTCGAAGAGCCCCCATGGTGTTAGCTCGGCTTCCATCAAGCGCGAATGTGTGCTGCGCTCGCTGATCGTTGTCGCCGGCGCTTGCGCTCCCGCTCGCTGTTGCCGGCGTGCTGCTGTCTGCCATCTCGCTCCTGTTGGATTTCGGCTTCTGTGCTGTTCTTGTTCTCTGCGTTTAGGTTGCGTAAGCGCTATCTTGAGAGGAGGGTGATGTAATGGTCCCCTCCCAGTTACATAAATAGTTCGGTTTCTCGCATATATTACAAAGATAGGTTGATGATACGCGGCTAGCGCGTGCCGATGTGTCATCACCTGATTGGCTGATAATGGGGAGCCAGACCCAATATCAGCCAATCAGGAGCTGACCTGCATTTGAGTGGCTCACATTAAGCCAGAGGGCGCCGCCCTGGCTCCAAATAAATCAGAGTTGATTTTCCCGGATTTAAGACCTTTGGTTTAGTCTTCCTAAGCTTCCTCAATGCTACGTGTAAGCTAACAGCGGACACACCTGGCCCGATACAGCACGCCAAATCATTAGGACTCCCGTTTTTGGTGGACGTCACCGGCCGTATCTCGGTGTGTAGGAGTAGTTAGGAAATGCTGTTTAGATATGTTGCTGCTACAATATGCAGCTAGAGGGCCCATGTGCTAACACGACAGCTTTCCAGCTCCTAGACATGGCTACCATAAAAATGACAGTTACAGTGCCAACGACAAAATTATAGTACTGGATTCTTTTTCTGTCAAAACACACACCTTTATGAACCCCATACAAACTTCTATAATAAAATATCGTACTTATCGAGGATGACACGAATGGCGGCAGCATGTTGTTGCTTGCAGCCGTTCATTTTTCAATGGGCCGTGTCAAAACCCTCACCGACCAAGAATGTTGGTGGATCATCGGGCTCCACGACGGAGGAGTCTTGCTGCACGAGATTGCAAGGAAAACCTGTCGTTCGCGCACGTGTGTGCGGAAGGCAATCAAGGAGGAGCGCGGGTCGCAGAGCGACAGCGGCAGTGAAGGACCAAGGGCAGGACGGTGGGCAGCACTGACCGAGAGGGAGGTGCGGCAGCTCGTTCGTGCAGCTACAGCTGGCGACAAGTTTGCGGCAGAGCACATGACCGAGCCCGGGATCGAGGCGTCCGTTCGGACAGTGCAAAGGTTGCTCCAGCGTGTGGACCATCTGGTTTACACCGAGATGGACCGCACGCTGCCACTGACTGCTGCTCACAAGGCTGCCCGCATGAGCTGGACAGAAGAGCACATATTTAATCCAGGTAAACTTGCATGTTTCTGCTACTATATTGAGTTAACAATGCTAACTGGCTGTCATTTTGTGTAGGAATATGGACATATACTGTCTTTTCTGACGAAAAAGTTCAACCTCGATGGCTCTGATGGTTTCAAGTACTACTGGCGTGACATGCGTCAGCCAGCACAGTCGTACGTACGTCGACAAAATGGCGGCGGCAGTGTCATGGTGTGGGGCGCGTTTAGCAAGAAAGGTAAGAGCGAGCTGGCCATTCTGCGAGGCCGACAAAATTCAGGTGACTACATCTATACTTTATCTGAATATATGTTGCCTTTTGCTCACCTTAACTATGGCGCTGACTTTATTTTTCAGCAAGATAATGCGTCGATTCCCGCCTCGCATGAAACGACGAGCTTCTTGCTGGAATATAATGTCAGCACGATGGTGTGGCCGGCTCGCTCACCGGATTGCAACCCCGTCGAGAACGTCTGGTCGATCATGGCGGCCCGAGTGTATGCCCATGGCTGCCAAAATCGCACTGTTGGCGAGCTCGAGGTAGCTATTATGACTCCATTGAGCAGGAGTATTTGCTCAAGCTCGTGGAGTCCATGCCTCGCCGTTGCCTTGCTGTCATCAAGCAGAAAGGAAATCTCACTAAGTACTAACTTTTAATATAAAAGTTTGAATGAGTTTCATAAAGGTGTGTGTTTTGACAGAAAAAGAATCCAGTACTATAATTTTGTCGTTGGCACTGTAACTGTCATTTTTATGGTAGCCATGTCAAGGAGCTGGAAAGCTGTCGTGTTAGCACATGGGCCTCTGGCTGCATATTGTAGCAGCAACATATCTAAACAGCATTTCCTAACTCCTACACACCGAGATACGGCCGGTGACGTCCACCAAAAACGGGGGTCCTAATGATTTGGCGTGCGCTGTAGCATCAGGTTTGATTGTCGCAACTCCAATCTATCATATGTTATCGCGTAGAAATGAATACCAAATCGACGTACACAATGGGTGACTTCCCAAAATAGCACATGTAGTGTTTCAAACTGATGACCAAAACAAATTTGTGCGCTGTTTGCTCCTCGGATTGTGTCAAGTTCGTGTCATGTTTGTGCATGGCCTGACCTCCAAAAATGACATAAAGCTGCGGGATAGAAACTCATAACTTGCGATGTATCATCGAACCAGTCTCCATTTTGCAGTCACAGCTACGTTCTAATGGGCCGCTACGTCCAAGTCATCGCTATTATACATTCAGAGCAATGCCGCCTGGAGCATCGTCAGAAGAAGGCCAGACTGAAGAAGATATGCGCACTGATGCGTGTTACGTTGCGTGAGCGGCAATACCTCACTGCTAGCGCTCTTATCTCGCCTTCCAAGAGTCCGCGGTCGTTTATGCACGCTGCGGGAGATGATGGCGCCTTCATGGTGACTGTATCGCTTCCCGTATTTGAGTTCAATATCCTGTTGGCTGCATTTGCTCGACACTATACCGTAAAAAGTGGTCCAGGGAAACGCGGCGACCTCCACGACCCCAAAACAAAAACAACGTTTTAGCTTGTCTACTCCATTTTTACACCGCCGCGGTGGAGGGGAAAACTCTGTGTGAGCTGTTTGGAGTCCCGCCAGCCACCTTATCGCGCGTGTTAAAAAATGCAGAGAACGCTTTACAAGGTGCTCTACAAGAAGTTCCAGCAGCCCGTATACGTTGGCCATCTTTATCATCGCAGATATCATGGGCCGCAAGTGTTAAACGCAAAGAACCCCTTGTTTGTGGGTGTTTTTGCGTTGCGGATGGAAATAATTATCCTGTTCGAGCGCCTACCGCAAGTGATCTTCAAAATGCTTATTTCAATGGCACGGGCATTATAGCAGGGTCGATATTATTTTCGCTGACCGGGCTTTTGCTGCATAGGTTGGCTGCATGCTGTGAAAGTTACTGGTGTATTATGCTACGGATTTGACGGGACTTTAATTTGGGGAAGGCACAATTTTCCAGGGTCGTGGAACGACGGTGAGATGAGCCGTCGACTGCAAGCGCGCCTAGGTGACCCCGCTCGAACGCTCTCATTCGGGTGTTGTGCTACGGACTCTGCTTTTCCGGTAAGCAATGAAATGATGGGTAACATTATAACCCCTCTGAAGGATGGAGATTTGGAGAAGACCAGTCCTGCTTGCCGTGCAGTTCTTATAGCGATGATCAGTGCAATTACTGCAATTCGCCAGGCTGCAGAATGGGGCATGGGGTGTGCTCCAAAGGTATACAGATAGTTGTTGTTGCTTCTTCCTTACGATCCAACCCGACGTGGTCTCCGTCTCGAGAACATCTACAATTTATACAACCTCCGCGTTCGGACTACAGGCATCAGCCAGATCAGGAGTGTCTATATGGTCTAACTTGTAAAGTATTCATTCTGTTTTAAAATTTGTCGTTTGTCTTTCTACTTGGTATGAAGTATCATATCACATGCAGTAGATATTATTTATAAAGAAACTGTCGCGTTATTACTGCTTAGTATGGAACAATTCATTATCATTGTGATCAGCTTCAAATTATTAAATAGAGAAGATGTAGAAATTAAGCTCTCCCGCGTGTCATGCTGTTGCTGTATTTTTCAAAAGTAAATGCATTACACTCGTACGTGATGACCTTGGACTTTACCAGCTTCTTCACCACGACGACTGCTCTGTATATAGATTTTCTGAAAGGAGACAGAAGAAAATCTTGTGCTGCATAAAAGTAAAAGTTAACTCATGTGGCCTCGAAAAGCTGACGAAGAGTTAGTTTTCAGTGCCATTCATGGGTGGGTGGACTCCAAACAGCTTTGCTATAAACATCAGCATCACCTGCTGGTTGTGTTCATCGCGAGATCTTGACTATGTGCCAGCTCCAGCCGAAACTGACGTTCTCGTTCCTCGCGTGCTCCTTCGCACTCTTCTTGCTCACGTCGGAGCTCGGCTTCACGAGCGGATTGACGCTCGTCCATCATCATCAACAATCCGAACAAACTTGGGTCATCGCATTTCTTCGGCGACGAGCTTGCTTCCGACGCCAACTTGTCCATCATTTTGTCCAATCGTATACGGCGCTGTGCGGTGTGACTCAAGTATGTGGTCGTATTGCCGATGTCATGGGTGGAGGGTCGCCTTGAAACTCTACTCGATAGCCTTGCCAACTCGTTAGAACTTAGTCCAACCCGTGAGGTTGCTGTAAATGGCGCAGGAGGACCCCTGGAAGCTGGAATAGCAGTACCAGAACCAGCAGCAACATTCGTCTGTGTGGGGCTCAGGACTTCGAGATTGAGAGACTCCGATTCGTTCGCACTGGCATCCAGCTCCAACAATGAGTTCGTGTCGACGAGAGACGTGTCAGACCTCGGGTCAGAGCTCTCAATGTCCTGCACTTCCTCAGTCACATGACCGACACTTTCGGCGACGTCTGACTCGTCTTCATGCAGTGTGCTAACTGCACAGCTGGCCTCAGTTTGTCTGAACGCAATCTTGGCGCGTTTAACCTCTGACGGGCAGTCCGGATCTCCGGTTGGCTTGTGCTTATTTTTCAGAGCCATGAACTTTCGCTTTAGACTATCTCCGTCACGGGCAGGCCATCCAGACGGCAGCTGATCGTTGTACGCAGAAGCAAGGCCAACCCACTGCTCGGAACCGAAGGGTAGTCGGTCTTCTACTAGACAAAGCATATCTATCAAACCATGCACTTTGTGTCAGACGACAGCGGATTCTCTACCTCGTTCAAACGGTATATAACAATGCACTTACGGTCTATCTCCGATGCCCGGAAGTTCTTTCGTTTCGTCTTTTTGCCTCCTAAAGACATGGCGCTGGTGTCAAGAGCTGCCGACGTCGTAGTTGGTTCAAAGTTGGTCGGTTTGAGAAGTGCGTCTGCTGGGCGGTAGACGACGCAGGCGATCTAGGGTGGTCAGTCTGTGAAGTGAGTCTGCGGGTGTGGCGAGAAATAGAGCGTCTACATGCACCAGGCAACGTCTTCGAAACTGAGCGGACTTCGAAGCTGAGGACTGGCTTTATATTGATGTGTTTGTGTTGTGAGACTCACAAGCATTGAACAGACTGTTTTTGCGTCTGAGTATCGTTTGTGTCAGATTGGTGCTAAGTTTGTGCCACCACTTGGGTCAAGCTCGTGTGAGCACACATGTATCCGTTTAAGCGTTTTTTAAAGTCACCCCATGGCTTCAAACACCTTTCCAGTATACCAATAAAATCTTTCACAAGGGAAGGCAGAGACTGGAATGGACACGTTGCGGAGATGGTGAAGGGCTTCGCGGACTTCTTCGGGGTTGCGAAGCAGTAGCAAGCGCACGCAGCTGCCGAGTCACGACAGGTGGCTGGCCACGTGGCCTGCGAACTTGCGTGAAGAAGGAAGTCTTCGAAAGTGAAGGGTGTAGCCAAATGATCTGTGTTGCGGGGGTTGGTATCTAACCTGAACTCACTATGGATAATGGTGTGTAAATACGGGACACCGTGGGGGGGGGGGAGGGCAACTTGGCAGGGAATGTCAGTAGTGTCGTTATATACCAAGTTAATACCCGGTAATAACTTACCGCGGTAATTTCAGGGTTTAATACCATTGGTATTAACTTTATGTGACGATTCTGTACAATGACATTCAACTTATGATTGGACATTTTTCCGGAACTTCAAGTTTTGTAGGCCAATACACCCATTATTGTGGTTTTCATCCATTTTGGCAAAACGGATGGTCCGAGATCCGATATATCGGACCCGATTTGCCGAACTCCTCCGATATAGCAAGTAGTGTTGAGGGAAGATAGCTATTTCGGGCCAGATTTTATGCTGGATGCACACAGTTGTGAGGCTCAGGTCATAATTGCGATTTACTTCGGCAAAAGTGACCACCCAAAAAACATATCTGAGGGCGTCTCCAAACAGCCATTAGACTCACCATGATAAATCCTAGCGGCCGTAGGCGATCATACATGCATTTCATTTGGCAATAGCAAAGCAGCATGTAAATATGTAGTGGGTAGTGATGCTCCAACGGCCTTAAGGTGTAACTCGTCCTTACTGTTAGGCATTGAAGGTGTGGTCAACTCGGAATGGCGTCCCTCTGACCCTTAAGCTCCTAAATCTGATCAGATATAGATAAATCGGACCCGTTATATTTAAATCGCCCTCCGAGATACGATGGCAAATCGGGCGGCAAAATCGATGAAAACCACAATACATCAACTTACATAAAAGGTAATACCTATATTAACTGTTATTAGGAAGGGATTAACCCCTTAGTTCCCGGCCTCGAATCCATGATTCTTATGTTGGAGGACCAACATAAGAATATATAGGAATTAGTATATGTCATCCTTAAGTGCGATTTTTGGCGGGAGGGATAGGGGAGGAATAAACGGGCGCCTTGTGCGTAGATGTCAAGACCTCCAACATAAAGAGGTGATATGTAGGCGAAATCAATCGTTGAAACCTCCAATATTGTCGAAAACAACATAAAGCATGTCCTGTTTATCGATGAGCCCATTTCTGGAACATTGCAAGCGTCCAGCAGCAATGCATTCAACAATTATGACTAATAAACAAAAAGAAATCGGTTTGTTTCAATTGATTGCATTCCGCATAACTAGCCACACGATCACGCAAACCACGCTGCCCCCTACGGCTGATCGCCTGCCAAGTCCTCATCGTCGTCGTCCGCGTCCACGTCTCCCCCTTCACCGCCATCGCTTCCAGCAGTCGGCTGGTCTCCCGACTCGCGCGGGCGTCGTCGTTGCTTCTTGCCAGGCCTGGCCGACGGCGGGCGGTCACGCGTCTTGTAGCTCTGCAAGAGCTCACGGGTAATGCCATTCCCGTTGTTCCATTCGAGGTGCCAGACACGGAAGCACGTATCTCTGCCATCTCTGCCCACGTTGCACAGGTATTTGCTGCAATAGTGTAGCGTGAGTAAGTCTAATAAGAAGTCCTCCACGACAACAATGTACGTACCGTTTGTTTCCAGAAGAGCATTCCGGGCAGAAATATTTTGTGAACTTACGCGGTTTAACTTTGTGCAAGGCACACACCTTGCAGGACTGTTGACGCTTCTTCACGCCTTGCTCACCCTCGATAGTGTCCGGGCTTTCTTCAAGTCGGTGCCTTTCATCCACTACAACATCATCCCCCCGGTTACCGGCCTGTCGCGACGCTCTAGCCCTCGCTGGTGACGGCGCCGTTCGTTCCCGTGCGCATGTTGCTTCCTGTACAATTCACACGCTTATGTTAGCTCCTATGTTGGATAGTTGAACAACTCGAACCGCTTATGTTGTAGAAAAGCACCTCGATCTCTGCGAAAGCTTCAACGGAGTCCACGGCCAGTAGCTGCTCCATCAGCTCCTCGAAGAACGCGAAGTGCTTCGGTGGGCTTTTGACGTTGGTTTTGCGATGGTGTCGATACACGATGTAGGCGTTCACGAACGTCACATCGAGAAGCCTCAGGAACAGCGTTTTGTAATACTTCCGGGTCTTGTAACTGAGTTGCACACTGTATCTCTGCATCCTCAGCTGGTCGTTCACGTCCACGCCCCCCATCCAACGATGGTAGTGGCGGACTAATTCAGGGGCAGGCACCGGCTTCATCTCACCATTGACACGTCTCACTAAAATACATACACGAGCATAAATTAGCAGTTATTAGTTACAAATCATGAATACGATGTACTTACTGACGGTTCCTTCTTTTCTGCTCCCACCACTCGTCAGCATATGCACCGGGTTTCGATCCATCCACATTGCGGCCGTAACCTGGGGGAACTTCTTGTTTTGAGCCAGCTTTATAGTTCCTTGGGGCGGGATCAGGACCTTTTTTCTATTGACTGTCTTGTACTTCTTGGTCGTGATGATCTCCTTAGCGAACCCCGAGCGATCAGTCTGGATCGTCCCCGTCAGGTACATCCGTCTGTGAAGTAACTCCAATGCGAGCTTTACGGATGTATAAAACCGATCCGTGACTACTAGACGCCATGGTGAAATGGACGTTGGCGGCAGTAGAGCGTTCATGTTGCGGAGGACCGCAGCTTCGCCGGAATTGTTGTCTTGAGGCACTGGTGTTCGTAGATGGGTTTTAGTGCCACAGTAGATCTCGAGTCTGGTAAAGAACATCAGGAAAAGTTAGCAAGCCAACTTAATAAATTTCACAGACTCGCTTATGTTGGTCCAAATCCAACATAAGCACTAAAACCAAAAAAAATGCCGTGACAAGCGGAAGCTTGCCACGACACGTTCCCACTCACCTCATGCAGTATGCAGTCTTCGCACATGCTACGACGAAGACCTTGGTGCCTAACTTGTGAGGCGTGTCCTTGTTGAAGACACGCATGGGGTTGAAATGCGATCTTGAGGGTAGAGTTGCTTCGTCAAAGCTTATGACCGGCGGGTGGCTTGTACCAACGCGCAAAAGTCCGTTGTAGCACGTCCACGACGGGTCTGATCTTCCAAGTGCGATCGCGATGAGCCTCAGGAGACTTATTGTTGGAAAAATGCATATATCCCATGATATGAAAGAACCGATTCTTTGGCATATACAGGCCGAATTGGTTTGTAGGCAGGGCTCCCAGCTTCGCCGTGCTCCAGTGTGCCGCGATTCATTTGCAAATTAGGACCAGCATCCGAGCAATCACCAGCGCCACCACTCGAAGTACTTCCCAAGGCTCGATGTCACGTATGTTCGACAAACGGCGTCGAATCTCTGCTAGTTCTTCCATGACTCCTCCATTTCGCCGCTGCTGCGCCCGGATTGCACGTGCTCGTTTGGCGGTGGACTGGGTGTCGTAAGTGTTGCTTTCAATGGCATGAAGTAGAACAGGAGCGCCAGGGGGTCGTCAGCAACATCGAGCACGCTGTCACTCGGTCCATATGGCCCGTCATACAGATCTGCATATGTTGGGTCCGGTCCGAACTTAGAAGGATCTGCATCAAGAAAAATACAAGTCAAATTTTATGTTAGTCCTTATGTCTACCAAATTGACTCGACATGCATCTTATGTTGTACTCAGTCATCATATCGTACCGTATTCCCAACCGGAGTGACGCATGGCCGTCAGCATCTTGGCGTCTTTAGCAGCAGACGACCAAATAGAGTTGGGGATCTCCTCGGGGGCTTCCTCCAACTCCTCGTCGCTCAAATCTCCAATGTCCCAGTCGCATACCCAGTCTGCTGATCCGTCTGAGTCATTGTCATCTTCAGGTTCATCACATCCGTCAGAATCCTCCTCAGAATTGAGCGCTGTGCACCGATCCGCGCCTTCCGTCATCATGTTTGGATCAGAATCGACCGTACAGCTGCTCTTCAATTTGTAGGTTGGGTCGCGATCATCTTCTTGTGCACTGCTGTCGTCTCCAGTAGACTATACACAATAACGACATCGATATAATGTTAGACCTTATGTTGTATATCAAGAAGATAAGAAAACTTATGTTGACGAAAGACAACATAACTTACCTCGTCGGCATTGACTGCAACGTCTTCCTGAAGAAGTCCGCGGGGATTGTTTCGCTATCTTGACGTCGATGTCCGCTTTCTCTTTCCGACACTGGTAGGACGACTTGGTATTGGAAGCACTGGTGGACGCACAGGCGTTGGCACCGTGCCCCCACCTACAGAATTTACCATATCTGCAACGGCTTCGCCAACTACCGACGTAAGCGCCGTGCTCACAGCTGACTCGGTCTCCATCGCCGTGTCCGCGGCTGGCTCGGACTCCGCCGTCGTGTCCACCGTCGCCTCGGTCGCCTTCGTACTCTCCACGGTCTCCAGTGTCGTGTCCGCGGCTACCTCGGTCGCCTTCGGCCTCTCCGTGGTCTCCATGTCCGCGGTTGCCATCGCCGTGTCTACGATCGCCTCGGTCGCCAAGACCTCTCCACGCGCCGTCTCCACAGAAGATACACGGTCCTTAGGCTCAGCAGATGCCTCTCGGCTGTTTGGAGGTTCAACGCTGCGTTTACTCTCCAGCACTTCCATGTCGGGAGTCGTTAGCTTCATCTGGTGCTTCGAGGCCCGTTTTTTTTGGTCTCAGTGCTGCGGTGGTGTTGGTTTCCTTTGCCTCCGCCGTCGTAGCGGCCGGTAATTCATTGTTACGCCGTAACTTGCGCAGGTGTCGCTGGCTGAGAGTTGCGAGTAACTCCTGGTGGATCTTACTGGTCCTCGTGGCCTTGGGGGCCCTGCCCGGAGGCGCTTTTCCGGCCGTCGCCACCATCCGAGCTCTGCTTGTGACTCTCTTTGCCGTTTTCAGGAATGACAGAGTTTTGTGGCTGGCAGCCACCCGTTCGTAGTGGGTGACACGCCCCTCTCTCTCCTGATGCACTGATCCCGTGGCCCTAAGCCTGTGCATCCGGCCGTTTTACCCTCACTGATTCGTCTTGTTTTAACTATGCATATCTTATCCGATCTTTTCCATACAAATTTCAAGTATAAAGCTCCCTTATGTAGGACCTCCAACATAAAATAGATGCTGCGAAAAAAGTGAGCTAGGGTTAATGCCCTTATGTAGTACCGTCCTACATGCGGGAAGTAAGGGGTTAACGGTAATTGGTATTTACTCGGTAGCATTTTCACCCAACACTACTTGTCAGCACAAAATCGTACCTATGATAGGTTTTGCTGATACAATCACGATACATTTCGCACTTAAAATGCATATTTTGCAATGGTGTTTGCCACATCACGAAAATTACTCGAGGGCTAAGGGAACTCTTGTCGATGTGATTGGCAGTAATATAACGAAGATGGGTTTGGCTGAAAGGGGCAAATTATTTGCCCCCCTGATTCCTACGGCCTTTGAACACGAAAGGGTTGGTAAATAAGCTGCAAGGTCTTAATACTTTGGTTGCCTGGGCTTGGTCGTGAACGCAAACCGCTCTACAGTCAATATTGAGTTAGTTTAGTTTTTACTACAGATATTATATAATGCATTTACCGGATCTGTTCTCGTAGAGATTGTAGCCGTGTATGGCGTTCCCCCATCGCTGCCATGTCGAAATGAAGCGATGCTGCTGCCTAAAACACGAAGATTTCATTACTTAACATTCCATGTATTTTTACTAGCAATTGTGTTTTAAACTTCCGCTGATAGATGGAAACCCTCGTGTCTTCATTTAGCGCGAGCGTTGGCCTTGCATCTGCAACTTGAAAGAAGTACAAAGAGTATGATTCCTATCGTTAGGACGCCGTCGAGTTCTCGGCCTCATACTTTTGGGCGCTCGTCCAATGTCTGGCAGTATTTGGACCTCGTTCACGAACGCAACAATCAACCTTCACGCGAGCGGTTGTCAGCCTTTGCAGAGTCCATCGACAGGGACGAGAGCGACGAAGACGAGGAATTTCTGGCACAAGCAAATAGGTCGGCGAAGTCCAAACAACGAGGATCGAGAGTGTCGATTCCAGAAAGTGAAAACTCCAGCAGGCGACAAAGCAAAATCCACAGAAGTTCGACTCCACTTCTACCCAATGTGGCGAGTTTACCAGATCTGCACCACTCAGTGAGGCTTCGTGAGCAACAAAAGACTCTCGGTATATCGACGGCATCCTCATCAGCGCTGGTCGGTGCAGGACTGCGGGTGGTTGGCGGATCGAACGTCAATTCAGCTGAGATCATGAAGAGACTCAACGCACTCGGAACATCTACGTCCACTCCCTTGATTCCTCCTGTATCTCCCAGTAACAATGGCCACGGCATAGAAATTCTGCCAATTCAAAGTCAAAATGTACCAGTGAATCAAGGATCTGGATTGATTCAAACCTCAGCAACTCCTTCGTCTGGTATTGCAGTTCCTGCAGCCAATTCTACGGCAACCATTGTTCCAGTATCTGATGCAGAGAAACTTCGCAATGATTTCAACTCGCAAGCAACTCGACTGTCTTATGGCTGTAGTGTGGCGCTGGAATTGTTCAATGGCCACCTCATGATGGTGGGCAGCCCGGATGGTCATGTACGTGTGCAATCGCTCGAGAAGCTGCAAACGCCTCAAGCCAAGGGCTTCAAAGATCGAGCCATCTTCACGTTGCTGGATCTTGTTGACGTTCGTAGTGCTGGGTCGATACGTTACGGTGATTCTGTGTGGTTGCAACTTAGTGTGGGTCCAGGTGATGTTTCGTGGGAACAAGGAGGAGTTCTGGGCGCTAAAGTACGGGAAGCACCTCAACTCAAAGCTCTTGGTCTATTGGATGATGATTCCATTCGCAACGACGTACAAGCACCCGCTGCTGTGGGGTATCCTGTTCCTGTGACAGCGTATCTCCCCAAGGTTTGGGCGTTTTAGAGGAAATATTCTAGTAGAATAATGTCGAGCTAACTTTTTCTTTCTTAGAGTCGAGACGATGGCGACATGCAGGTGGACGAGATCCAATCTCGATTACGAAATAAAACCGCGAAGATGCTTGGCAAGTGGATCATTCGCTCTGCTGTGTGTCAGCGACGCAAGCAAAAAGATGTAAGTTATTTATTTTTTGTAGAATGTGTAAACCTTAAGCTAATTGCTGAATTTCTCTTAGAATTTCGTCTACAACAACGATGAAGTCTATCTGGAACAGGATTGGTTTTATCTCGGTGCGGACTCTGATGCAGGTGTAGCGGTTCTACGTCAATTGCCACCAGTTGCCGCTGGGAAAGATACTAAACCTGGAGAGTACGTTGTGGAGCGTCGAGGGGCCTGGAAACTACGTTTATTGGACTCAAGTAGCGGTAGTGCGGGGCTTTCACTGGCTCAACAGCAGATGGAACGTCTTCTGCTTCGAGCTAAGGCTCAACTCAAACAGTCGAAACGAATGCGAGCAGGTCAAACGAAAGTTTACGGTCCTAATTTACGTGGTGGTACTGGATTTACAGCACAACTTCGGACTCAGGTGGCGGCGTCAACGCGTCAAATTGAAAGCCGCTGCGCTGATCACCAGGAGAGGCGACTCAAGCATATTAATCGACATTTAAACGACAAAGCTCGAAGTATGAACGTGGCAGTGGGACTTGCGGATACAGCAGTACGTACAAGGAGAAGCAGTCGTCCTAACAGCAGTGCAAGTGGAAAAAGCAGGCTGGGAAGTGAATTTATTGCTGCTATGGATAATCCAGCACGACAACGACAAAGCACTTTGAATCGCAGTGCATCTGTCGATAGCCTTGATACTGGAAGAAATCAGTCGAGTCGTTCACGTCCTGACCCCGAAAAGACTGAGACTCGGCCTCCTTCTTTACCAGATTCTTCGGTTGTTTCGAGCTGTGCGTTGTGTCATTCGTCCTCCATTGGCTACAATTTGTGCTGTCAATTCCGCGACGTCATGCAGATGTTGGAGCACGAGCGACTTGTTGAGAATACAGCACAAAACGAGATCAGCGCAGCTTCACAGAACCACAACGACGTCGATTCCTTGCCAGGAACCCGACGAACAGCTCGAAGTAGAGTTGGTCGCACCGCTAGACCGGATGGCACAAAGACAACGAGAGCAATTGAGATCACAGCTCGCCACGGACCCGAGTCAATCGATTCAAGAACTACAACACCACACACCACGACTACTACCACTCCTCTAAACGAACGAGTGTTACAGCTCTTCGCGAAGGAGGACACCGCGATGGTTGATCTCATCAAATTCAAGGAGAAAGAAGCGTACCGTGCACTGTACGAACAGGCTCAAGACGATGCAACACTCTCACCATTGGCAGCTCGCTTCCGTGACCGATTCAAGCACGTGGGTCTCTTCATGCAGATGCATCGACAGCAACAACAGGTGCAACAGGACGGCATCGGTGGCCACTTCCAGAAACTTCACGGTGATCTGTTCTCGGCTGATAGTCGCAGAAGGTCAGTCGAGAGCGATTACTACTCGGATTACGACTCAGAAGACGACGCAGACTCAGAGACTTCTACTCATTGTCACCAGGACCCAGTGAGTACCCAGTCGATGGAAGCGAGAAAGGAGAGCGACGAGAACATCGTGACGGAGCCGGAACGTTTGTTCCCGACGCCTCAGGAGCTGGCGAAACTCACACCCGTGGACACTAAAGCCGCTTTGGCGTTGTATGTACAGAATCGCAATGCGATGGCGGAAATGCTCGATGGGTATGCAGAATTGGTGAGTTCTCAGATGATTCCAACGCTAAAAGCCTCTCTGAGTACTCGCAACCGAGGCGCATTGATGGAGACGCTGGATTTTGTGGCTCGAGCTTCGGAGTTTGTTTGTGCTAGACGCGTGCAAGTGTTTGTAGCCAAGTTGCTGCACGCTGTGGCGGAGAGCGACGTGGGCGATTTTACGAGTTTTGAGAAAGAGTTTGAGGAGTTGATGGCGGAAATGCAGGGCGCCGTCAACTTCATTCGATTCTTCTTGCAGTCTAGAGAGCCACGACGAAAGAACAAGAATAAATAAAGTCATTAGAGACGCTGCGCCGAAGTGGTTACTCAATGATGACCACGCAGGTTCTTCCCTTGCCACTTCACCCACGCAGAGCTCAACAACTCTTTCAGGTTCGTTAGCGTATCTTGCGCTATGTTTCCAGGTGGTCTATTGCTCCTGACTATTGGAACTCGATAGGATGCTCTGCTCACGGATTACGAGTTGACGCCGCAGCTTTCGGACAAGTCTCTCCCACAGCGTCTTCTTGAACTCCAGGTCAGAATTACAACAACAAAACTGCAAATAGCAATATACTTTTGCTGATAGATGCTGGGTTATGTAGAGGCTGAATTTGATCGGTATTCAAGATGCCAAACGCGGGACTCGGTTCCAGCGCATTCGTGCCTCGAATCCCCACAATGAGTCCGAGGAAGTGACGCTTATGCTTACTACAGATGGATCGACCATTCAAGTGAAAACGGAGACCAACGCTGGGATAGAATCGCTCCCATTGGTGAAAATCAAAGGGATCACGCTGCAAGAGACACCATTGAACAGCTTTTCGCTTCAACTTGATGATCCGGTAGATGGCAATTCTGTGGGGGTTGGCGACATTTTCGTCGCTTCAAATGCTGACACGTTGAATCGCTGGGTGGTAGCGCTTACGTGTGGAGTCAACGCCTTCCAGCAACACCAGGCCACACAACTGAATTATCGTGATACTAAGCAGGCAGATCTCGTGTGGCAAGCTGTACGCCTTCGTATTTTTGAGCTAGCAGGAGTTCTGGGAATGCCGACAGCAATCGATCATGTTACACGAGCCATTCCAGAGCAGGATTACAGACAATCGGAAGCGCTTCGTCGCCGCTTGAAGTTCCTACAGAGTTACACTGACAGATCTTAGCACCGAAACCTCTTGTCTACACTTGCCTGGCTGCATGAGGTTAATAGATTCACCGTCGCTAGTCCCCGCATGCTACTTGTGCGTCTTGAACCTGGGGTTGTACTTGAGCCGTGAAGAAAAATTATCATTGCGACGTTTAGAAGCTCTACTGTATCACCATTACACTTCACACTGCGGATTCGTAGTTCATCACCAATGAGTCACGAGTAAGGCGCGGAGCAAAAGCGTCAAGAGAATAGTAACCCAACAGCAGTGATGCGTGGAGTTATTATAGCACTGCAAGGAGCATTAATTGAAAAAGTGGAAAGCGGTATCCAGATGTGGTAGGTGGGGGGAATGGGGTCGCGCTAAAACTTCGAATGCAATGTGTAGTCTACATATACGAAAGCAAGGAGCGCACTGTACTGTGCTCGCAAGTTGTGAACTTGGGGTTACGATTACAACACCACTTTTGACGTCCGTACAGATGTCCTATGTAGACCATGATTCAAGGAAACGCTATGCATGTAGCTTCAAATCTGCTACAAGATATTTCTGGCAAGGATTTTTGGTTGGCGCAGCGCAGGCCTCGCAGTTGTCTCACTCAACGCTGTATCCCCTCAAAATAATACTACAGTAGTAGCAACTGCAAATTGTAGTTGCAAGGATAGGATCAACTATGGACCAGTTCATTTGAGTATTAATTAACTCTAATTGCACGCATGTCATCAAAGGTGACCCAAGTAACTAAATCGTTAAAATTAACCAAAAGTCGTGCGCCCAGCAAATAGATATGCAGCGACGAACCAGCGGAATCTCCAAGTTTGCGGGTTGATCCAACACAGCACCGAAGTTGATCCTAACCGTAGTCTCGTTTTAGTCTGAAGCAATGTAAAATCACACGGCAGGTTGTCCCTTCGCCCTGGAATTGACATGTGAATCACAATGTTTTTTCTCTTCATTTTGGTGCTTACTTGGTATCTGTAGTTTCCTTCCTACCAGGGATTCGTTGTTGCTGTCGTTTCTGCGCCTCCACGTCCAGTTGACCCAGCAGCACCTGCACCACCCTCCTGATTCTGGAGCTGCACTTTTTCAGGATCTGGGTCTTCCTCCTCAACCTGTTAATAAACCTGCACCATTATGTTTGAGCGGTCATAAGCATCGTTGAGTTCGACTCGCTGTGTTCGCAGGTCTTCTGGGGCTTGTCCGCTGATCTCAATTCGATTCGTAAAGCTCCCGTGTGATGGTGATCTGATCGTCAACGTCACCAACGGACTCAAAGTTGAGAAACGAGAATACTTTCGTTCAGGCGTCACTTCCTCAAGGTAAACGTGGCCGTACGCGATTGAAAGAACGCCAAGTTCGTGGATACCATCTGAGAGAAACGCGATCGATCGCGTTTGTCGACTCGACATGGCTCAAAACTCGCGTTCTGCCGCCCGTAGGACGTGCGCGACGGGCCCATTTGTCATTTGCGACGGAGCCGTGTTCGCTGGGCAAGTATTTAATACGAAATGGACCTGACGATGGCGTGTCTGTCATACCAAGACGGGCAGGTTTAAATGTGTGAGAGTACCTACAAATTGTAGGCTACAATATGCTTTGCGATGTGGCTGAGCGCTGGAAATGCCGACTGGCGTGGTCGCGCTGCAGCCAGTGTATACTTAAGTAAGCCTTGCTGCTCACAGTGTTCATGCCATCGATTGTGAGTGTATTGGCGTTGACCCTCATCAGCTTCAGAGACTTTTTGATGCGCATCACGGGCCTATGGACCAGTTCCAAGTTGAAGCCCGTCGCGACACAATCAATTGACTACACTTTACTTAACCTAAATAAGGCAGAACTGGCTCACGTCAAACAAACATTACGCCAAGCGCACACAGCCATCATCAGTTCCACAAGCTCCATACAGCGTGTCATTTCGCTATCTTTCCCTCATGTTCAACTGGATCTGGCCACAGAAGTCCGTCACGGACAACGTCGTCGTCATCACTGGCGGCGCCATGGGGCTCGGGCGTCTCGTGGCGCTCCGCTTCGCCGCATTGGGCGCCATCATAGTCATCTGGGACCTGCACGCGGATCTAGGCCGTGAACTGGTGCAGGAGATCGAAGCTACAGGCGGCAAAGCTCGGTTCTTTAAGGTGGACGTGACAGACCGAAAGCAGGTCTACGCTACGGGCCAAGAAGTGCTCAAAGAGTTCGAGGCCGTGGATATCCTCGTCAATAACGCCGGTATCGTCGGTGGTAACCCCCTACTCGAGTCTTCGGACGCCATGATCGAGCGTACTATTGCAGTGAACACCACGTCCCACTTCTGGACCATCAAGGCCTTTTTGCCAATGATGAGCAAGAGAAACAAGGGCCACATCGTGTCGGTGGCCAGTGCCGCGGGTATCTTCGGATCTCCCGGTATGGTGGACTACGGAGCCAGCAAGTCCGCGGCCATCGGACTGATGCTAAGTCTGAGGCAGGAGTTGCATGCTATGGGACTCTTTGGAGTGCACACGACCATCGTGTGCCCAGGATTCATCAAGACGGGCATGTTCGAGGGCGTGAGACCTCCGCCTTTCACGAGATGGTTGACGCCTGAGTTCGTGGCCGACCAGATCGTCAAGGCTGTGCGCAGGAACCAGTGGCGCGTGCTACTGCCGTCCATCTTGAGTGTCATGGAGTTCGTGGCGACCATTATGCCCATGTGGTTCGTGGACTGGTTCATCCGTATCACCAAGACGTCGCAGGCCATGAAGAACTTCAAACAGACGCGCAAGCACGCACTCAAGGAGGAGTAGATCGTATCGTATCCGAGCTTCATGTGCGGAGCCTAAGAGTCTACGGTTGATGAACACCGAATGTCAATGAAAACGCGCAGAAATTGTCTTTGTTTCCTGTGGATGTACTCAAGCGTTTGCTGCATTATCGCGCCTTTTCGCTGGCAGCTCTCGTAGTCCTGGTCCTGATCAAGTTGAAGTACGACCAACACTCTCGACAGGCCGTCGAGAGTGCTGGTGGCAGCTGAACTCACTTCAGTGCCCAGTCCCCCTCTCTTCACTGACATGAAATCAGGTTAATCGATCGGTATAGGACGTCAAGCAGATAGTATGGCGACGAGCGCTCGATGGCTTCTAAGCGGCAGTCGCCACGCCGTAGTGGACGTAGAGGTGCCTCCCGGGGCTTTAGGTATCATGCTGGACTGCGACGATCTGGATCGCCCTGTGCTCGAAGGTTTCGCCCAAGTGTCGCCCTCTGAGCCGCAGCAACGTGGAGCCGTGGAGCTCAGCGGTCGCGTGCCTGTAGGAAGTGTATTAGTCGGAGTGAACGAACACGACTTTATGAAAATGGACTTAAGCTTCCAGGAAGTGGGCGACGTCCTGCGTGAGACGAGTCACTTGCCACGTACGCTCAAGTTCCACGTACCACTGGCTGAAGAGAACAAGGTGCCTTTGAGTCAACAATTTGCGCCAAGAAGAGGCCCACCGCCAAGAGAAGAAGAAGATGACGACGAAGAAGAAGAAGAGTCGGACGACGAGGTGCAGGCGAAGCCAAAGACGGTGGCGTCGCAGCCTCTGGAGACTCAAGACAGTAGTTTGCCATTTAATCAACAGTATGCACCCAGGAGGGGGCCACCGCCCAGAGAAGAAGAAGAGGACAACGAGAGGGACTCGTCGTCGGCTGAGGAGTCATTCCAGGAGATCCAAATGTCGTCGGCCCAGGATCAGGGCAGTGACGAGAGCACGAGTTGGACGCTGACAGGATCAAACTTGGACGAGTCTTCCAATACGCCACTGGCGAGTAGTGTGAGCTCGACGTCACCAGAGAAGGAAAATATTGAGGAAACAAGGCAGATCTCACCCGAGACTGCACTACCTAAGCAGCCACAACCGTCTCCCGAGAAGCCGAAGCGGCTGTCGCTTGAAATCGACTCTGCCTCTATGTCTCTACCAAAGGAACTGTCCTTTGGCACGATGGCGAAGTTGGCAGAGACTCGTCATTTCGATAGTGACGACTCGAGCGATTCAGACGACGACGAATCCTTCGATGCTGTTCAAGCCAAGGCTCCTTCAGCTAAAACCGGTAGCTCTGATAACCCCGAGGAACCGCCACCAGAGAAGCCGTCTTCTGTGCCGCTATCGATGGCGTCCAACGTCTCTTCCGGCACCATTGCAGCATCACTCATGGTGCAGTCGAATCAGTTTGACCGCGACGACTCTGTAGAGGACGAAGACGCCGAGTACGTGACCGCCGTTGCGCCACCCGGTCCATTGGGCCTTAACCTGGATGGCGGAGTACTGGACCGCGCTGTTGTGATGGGGTTTGTCAGGTTAAATGATGGATCAAAAGGCGCTCTCGAGCGCAATGGAGATATCGTCCCTGGCTCAGTGATTGTGCGTATTAACGGAGAGGATGTTTCGCACGCATCACTCAAAGAAGTAGGCGTAAAGCTCAGCGAGTTGAGCCAACAACCACGCACTTTAGTGTTCCGCTTGCCACCCAAAGCGCAGCAAGAAGAACATCGCTCTAGTATGCAGCCAAGTGCCATCCACTCCGCCACGATGCCTCAATTTGAAGAAGATCCCGACAAACGCCGTAAATTCGAACTAGCGCTGATCATGCATTACGACAAGCAGGTTTTGTCACGTCGCGATTGCTGGTTCTGTATCGACGCCAAGTGGATGGCTCGATGGATAGATTTCGTGTGTCGAGGTGGACCTGAACCCGGTCCCATTACCAACGAGACCTTACTGCACGAAAACTGGCGCAAAATGCTCGCTCATGATGCCCCTGGGCGACCAGATACAGCGCGCGAAGGAATGGTTCTCTTGAAAGATTACCGCGTGGTAGTACCGATGGTTTGGTGTCTATTTGCTGAGCTGCATGGTCTCGGTGAAGCCCCCTTGCTTGCACGGTATCTGATGGATATCCACGCTGAAGCATTGAGCGATGGAGAGGTGAGTAAAGTACTCGAAGTTCCCAGGCCCAAAGCAGCAGTGCTGGCAAATAACCTGCTGGACAAATGCCTTGTTCGTCCAAGCAGGAAACGTTAAGATCTGACCTGGAGTATACATTTTGTGCACTGCCGTTGTTGTTTGCCACCCTTTCGTACAATTCATCGATGGACACTGAAACTCGTTGAGATGCTTTGAGGCGGGATTTTTAACGAAAAATTGTGTTCGTGCACCAAGAACCTGAAGGGAGTTTTGAAGGAACCTCGCTTGGTGAGAACCTATTCTTTATTCAATTGCACGTCTCGGTCGTTTGTGCTCGTGTGAATTTGCGTGGAGAATCCATAAGAACAAATTCAACTGCTCGGTTGAGCTCACACGATAGCAACTGAAGAACAGAAAAACCAAACTGCACTTCAAAATAAACTACAACTTTGAATATTATGACGCAGTGGCAAGAAGCTCACCGTCGAGAATATCAGAAAACTGTCGAGATCCTGCTGGACCCATCTGCAACTTTTATATTGTTAAAATGAAATCCCAGGCAGAAAATGGCAGATGTCCTTGAATGCTGCAGCAAAAATTCGACGCTTTTGTTATTTGAGAACTAGTTGTCAGAAACTATTGCATCTAGATTCAGGCTTCGGATAATTACGATTAACGTTTCATCCTAGGTGGCTTTTACCCCCGTGTTGTCAACGAGTAGATTTATCCTTGCATATATTGTGCTTGCAGATGGAATGTCGCTCCGTTTTATGGCTTAGATAGAGCATGATCGGAGCATAAAGCCAGGCATAAAAATCAGATTTGAAAAGGCAGACCTGGAATTATTATATCTGTCCTCGATTTGCGTTTCAAATACGCAAAAGGGGTCTTTTTATAAGAGATCGATGTCGATTTGTCGTAAATCGACTACAAGCGCTCGATTTGGCTTGTCGTAGCTCGATTTATTAGCCAACCTAACTAGATCGATCTGTCCCTTTTTATTACCTCGACTTATAAAACGACCTCCCTTTACTATCAATCGAGGATCCAGCTACGACAAAAGCTTTGCAAAGCACAATAATAGTGATCGTTTATCTTTTAATCTCCGTTTTAGAGTGTTGCTGGGGCGTTATTCCGACTCTATTTTAGAGGGAAAAACAATTGCAAAACAGCTCTTTAAATTTAATCTGAGCTCAGGGTTTTGGAACCAGAAAGCGGACGAAACCTTTTTCCACTGGAGCTAGATATTGGAGCATCTTTCGGAAACTATGTCATTTATTCGGATTTTATCCAGAATTTTGCTCTAAATAAAGTTCTTTTCATTTAGTAATCTATCCGCTATTATCCAGATTGTGTCCAGGTTTTCGCTGTTCCAAAAACAACTGGTGATCTATCCGCTGTATAATAGATCTCTTTGAAAAATAAATTTGTTGCTCCGAATCTGACCAAACATTTTTCTATATTACAGTACGTAATGGCGCACTTCGAAGTATTCCTTGTAGGCATGTAATTTATCTAACGGCCTACATATTCGCTGTAGAAATGTAAAGATAAATGGAAATCGTCATGCAAATGAACGAAACCTAATTTAGAAATGATTTCAATTAAGTTAAAAACGACTGTACTGATAACCAGTCGCGATGTAGATGCTCGAGTCGAGGAAGTTCGGGGGAATACTGCCGCTCGGGCCACCAAGTACGTGTACGTTCGCGTGTTTCTCGCATTGTCGAGTGGCTGCATTCGTCGTGAGGTTCTCTCCACAAGGCCATTTCGTGGCTTTGGACAGATCAATAGCGAAAAGACTGCTCAGGGGGTTGATCGAGCGCCTCTGACCAGTCCTATCGACCTTCATATTAACCGGTAAGGACTGCATGCGCTACCTTACCTCAATGAAGCAGCGTGGTGTATCAGGAAAATCCGTCGCAGATAGACCTCCAACTGTGGGGAGGTAGCTTTCACCGGGTTGCTGAGGTCTTAACGTTTTTTGCGGAAATGGGTGCCTTCCAAAATCCATATAAAACGGTTTGATCAGTTTAATCGGTAATCTATTTTAAATTACAAATCGGTTTAATGCGCATCAAAACGGTTGCTGGAACACGACATTTGAGTTTAGTGAAGCTCAGTCTTATGTTTAATAACGTTGCTAGTTAAAAGTTGCATTAGAATTGTTTGATGAGACCAAAAAGTGGTCTCACCGTGATTAAACTTTGATGCGCGACCTTTAATTAGGGTTTTGGAAGGCTTCAGATATGGCAACCCGAGTGAAGAAGGTCCGACTAGCCGAGCTCCAACGCTTGATGCATATAGTAGAGGCCTCTTATCACAAGATGAAATTTGCCGAGCGAATGACTCAACCAACGCCGTTGGTCTCCTGCTCACGCAGATAAACATCATCTTCCTTTATCAATCTTTTCAACTAAAAAAGAGAACGAAGTTTGAAGCATCTTTTCTGTAAGATGTTAAGAACAAAACAAACCCTGTGAGGAAATATTGATACTCGTTTCTATTTGTTTGAGTATGCCATTGAAACGCTTCGTGCAAACTGCACGAAGAATTCATCTAAATGATTCCATTTTGAGCTTATATCTTATTATTTGTATGCCTGGCATTTTTGCATTCAGGGAACTTCGTTCAATCTGCACGAAGAATTCCATACGAAACACCAGGTTTGCACGACATTTTCCGTAGAAGTAGGAACTTCAACGGATCGAACGAGTAGTAACCACGCAGTTCTACCTGAAGCTGTAACTGTGCACGTATTGAGTTGACGGCGGAAGCGGGCCGCTCAGCGGATGTGTTATTCCATGATCTTGTCATAATGAGCAACATGGGATTTTTTACAAGAATAAAAAAGTAACACGGAACTCTGATGTTACTAGTCGAAATGACCGTGAGTGACGCTGGTGCGTGTATTAGACCAATTGTACTTGTAGTGCTGTGGTACTATTGGGGTACCAAGGTCACACAAAATCAGAGTGTGGCTTTCATACTTCGAAGTACTCCAGTATTAAAACACAGTAGTTGAACCACTTTCCGACTGCCAACTCTTAGTAGGAATCCTACCGCTGGCATCCACTGACGTATTTGCCTCATCTGTACACTACCTTACTTAATGTATACCCGGTGATTTTCCATCACCGACAGGTGATATTAATAGCACCACTGCATTTCAGTCGGCAGCAACGGCACAGACGTCATTCAAAACTACATCAGTAAAACGGAGCCACAGACCCCACCGGGTCTTGTGTATACTCATCGGAAGGCTCACGACATAGTCTCGAGTCGTTATGCATACAAGGCTTCTATCGAAAAATTAAAGTAAAAACCAAATAGAAAGCTACCTTTCATCATCAGCAACGGCACAGGCGTGCGCCAGTTGAGAAAATTGCCATCCGCATTGCTGGCTACCAGCAGTTCATTCGGTGGATCAATGGTCTCTCTATGGTGCCCATGGTTCCTTCCATGTGAACTTTCGGGAAAGCAAGGGCTTAGTACCGGTACATGTATTGACGAGTCATTGAATGGAAGGTCGGTGTTGGCACTGCAACTTGCAGAGCCACAAACAGAACTCCTCGCGACATCTTTGGCCTGCTGGTATTTCATGGTTACGGTAGTTCAGTTCCTACCGTACTGAACAGTAAGTAGGTAAAGAGGTTGCACCGGTAAACTCTCTGGATTATCGTTGTACTGTAGATGAGCTGAGATGGTTCAGGGCGACCGTATTTTTCATGGATCCGGTCTTCCTTGACTTTTTTTATATCTTGCGGTTTGACGATTTGAGGCGTGAGTAGCGGAGACCGAGCAAATCGCAACGTGCACCCATCAGCATATGGACTGCATCGATACAGCGAAAGCTCACCATACGACAGCTCGCTGTCAGGCGACAGAGGTTAATTGAACAGCTGGATGAGTGCAACTCCGTGATTAAATTGCCACCACGAAAAACGCCTCCGTCCGACGTCCTTTGAGCAGCACAATTGTGCTTCGAGTTCCAGCTTCCATTTCCAGTTTTGCTTTCGAAAAACGACATCAACCCAATCGATTAATCGATATTTCCATCACTACAATGAAGATCTTCGCCGCTGCCGCCATCGCCGCCTGTGCACTCACTTCCACCAACGTCGCCGCCGCCGGAGAGGAGGGAGCCCCGTGGGGATACAAGGCCAACGACACCAGTATGACTGCACCCGACCAGTGGGCCCAGCAATACCCCACTTGCGGTGGCCAACGCCAGTCGCCAATCGACATCGAGACGACGGTCGGCTGCATCTCCGAGAAGCGCTCGCTCACCTTCAGTGGCTCGTGTGCCGAATTCAACGTTTCGCAGTCGGACGCCAGCGTGAACGGCGGCTCGTGTGCAGTGACGGCCAACGGCGCGTCGTACGACATGCTGCAGTTCCACATGCACGTGCCGTCGGAGCACACTTTGAACGGCGAGTATCTGGGCGGTGAGGTGCACTTCGTGCACAGCAATGCAGACAGCTCTGCGCTGCTGGTGACGGGCGTGTTTTTCAAGGCTGTGGAAGGCGCGAGTGACCCGTGGGTGGTGTCCGTGCTGGACGCGCTGGACCATGCGAGCGCGAACGCGACGGTGTCGGCCACGTTGGCGCCGTACGCCGACCTAGTGAACAAGGCAGCGGACGCGCAGGGCGTGTTCAACTACGCCGGCAGTCTGACGACGCCCGGTTGCAGCGAGATCGTGGACTGGTGGGTGGTGAAGAAACCTGTGGACGTGTCGACGGCCGACCTGGAACACCTGCAGTCTCGGCTGCGGGGGATGCAGATCACGGACGATGGCAAGAACGCGCGTCCGGTGCAGCCTCTGAACGGCCGTGTCGTGACGGCGCTACTGTAAATGTCGTGCATGCCGGTCTTTATCCTTAGAAATATAAATATGAAAACGAGGACGACAAATATCTGAGCTAAGGCTTCCTTACGTATTTTTTATGGGTGGTCGTCAGTGTTTGTCTGCATGATTTGATGCGGTATTTCGAAAATTACCAAATTGATATGATGGTCAAAAGTGCAATGTGGTCACCGCTTCGGTGAGACGCTTTTCCGCTTGTAGTACTACACGTATTGAGGTAATTCTACACTTGTTGATGCAGTTTAAATAAGATTTTCCTCGTCTCTGTTGATACTATGGTTTGCAAAAGTTTTGCAAGCAATAAACGTCCAACGTTATTCCTTGTTTCAAAGCTTCTGGCCAGTAGCGCCAAAACCACAGGCCACGATACATCAGATTTTCAGCACCCTGTCTAACAATTGCTATTCTATGAAGGCTGCGGAAAATCAGTTGAGAGACGCATAGCTTGATCGAAGCTTGCCTGTCGCTGAGGCGGAGTCGGATTGACCTAGCCGCTCGAAAGTACATCAGCAAAAGAAAAAACTCTTCAACAACCTGCTTCAATGTCTAAGTTAGTCGAATTCAGCCGTGTTCTCTTCCAAGCGCAGGAACGATGTGGAGCTTCCTTTATGGACTCAGCAGGAATGGGCAAGCGATTAAATCAATACAATAACGGGTTGGGCTTAGGGAGCGGCGCTTTGATGTGCGCTGCAGTATGGATATCCTTTATGTCCTGGATTTTCATGACTGTCCTTCTCTTTCGTTCGGAGACAAGCCCCGATCTTCTCTACGTGCTGCTCATGCTGAGCATGAAATCTCATGCATGCAGTAGTACATGCATTCTCGATGTCCATAGGCGAGGTTGCTGCTGCGCGCGACCTTGGGTGTAGTTAGCCGACTAAACCGCAACAAATTCAAATTCAAGTTGAGCGTGCGGTACGGTAAGCTCTGGGTTCTTTTGACTGGCCCTCGAGAACCGAACCTTGCTTGCATGATAGACTCCAACACGACTTGCTATGTCCACACCGCGTCAACGTCAAGCTTCGCATGATCGTCAACATTGGCCAAGATTCTGGCTCCGCTTACAACAGTATTGCATTCGTTTTGGTAGGGCAAAGTCTACCAGGTAAACGGCCCAACTCTGGTTTTTGCTAAATAATGTAGTCATTCGAACATGGAATGAAACGTTAAAATCTCCAACAATGTACTGTGACTGCATCGGCTTCGTCAGTTACTACATTAATTGAGCTAGCCTTAGCTTTCAAGAGTGAATCTCCGCTAGGCAAAACCAGGACGAGCCTCGGACTCACTGGCAAAATGAGGAGAGCCCTTTTCGGCTGTTTTCAGTCAATCGTTGACTTCATCGATTTTTAAACGATTTGCTAGAGCGTGAGTAATTCCCAAGCTTTTCGACAGGAGCTGCTGGGTGTCGCTCTTGCAACGGACCCACGAGAACTCTTGAGAGTACCGGTACCCCCCTCTCCTGTACTCAGTGGAGAATTATATCAGGACTGTGATATATTGAAAACCATCAGGATATTAGAGTAAACACAAATCGAGTATCCTTTCTTCTCTCTCTTTTCTCTAGGTACAGTATAATACATATTAATGAGTAGTAGTGATACATGTATCGCTCTTTACAATGCAACCACCCCATCAACAAGCAGCAGATGGTTACTGTACGTTGGACAGCGACAACACCGACACTTGACGACGCCAAGGTTGACTGTCAATTGTCGGCCACTTCAACCGACAGTCAGTACATTGTTGTCGCAGAGAGTGGAGTAACCAGCTGGGCTAATCGATCACGCGACTAATCACAATCTGCAGCACCAAATCACTGCACTGCTATCCTACTATGACCTTCCTTCTGGAGTTGAGGAGCTATGCAATTATCCGTAGCGGTTCACAGGCATCCATACTACTGCAAGTTGCTACTGCTAGCAACCTCACTTTCAATCTTGCTCTCCAAGCACTACATCCACCACCAACTCACTTTAACAACAACAGCTTCAAGATGAAGATCTTTGCCGCTGCCGCCATCGCCGCCTGTGCACTCACTTCCACCAACGTCGCCGCCGCCGGAGAGGAGGGAGCCCCGTGGGGATACAAGGCCAACGACACCAGTATGACTGCACCCGACCAGTGGGCCCAGCAATACCCCACTTGCGGTGGCCAACGCCAGTCGCCAATCGACATCGAGACGACGGTCGGCTGCATCTCCGAGAAGCGCTCGCTCACCTTCAGTGGCTCGTGTGCCGAATTCAACGTTTCGCAGTCGGACGCCAGCGTGAACGGCGGCTCGTGTGCAGTGACGGCCAACGGCGCGTCGTACGACATGCTGCAGTTCCACATGCACGTGCCGTCGGAGCACACTTTGAACGGCGAGTATCTGGGCGGTGAGGTGCACTTCGTGCACAGCAATGCAGACAGCTCTGCGCTGCTGGTGACGGGCGTGTTTTTCCAAGGCTGTGGAAGGCGCGAGTGACCCGTGGGTGGTGTCCGTGCTGGACGCGCTGGACCATGCGAGCGCGAACGCGACGGTGTCGGCCACGTTGGCGCCGTACGCCGACCTAGTGAACAAGGCAGCGGACGCGCAGGGCGTGTTCAACTACGCCGGCAGTCTGACGACGCCCGGTTGCAGCGAGATCGTGGACTGGTGGGTGGTGAAGAAACCTGTGGACGTGTCGACGGCCGACCTGGAACACCTGCAGTCTCGGCTGCGGGGGATGCAGATCACGGACGATGGCAAGAACGCGCGTCCGGTGCAGCCTCTGAACGGCCGTGTCGTGACGGCGCTGCTGTAGACGTCGTGAATACTTGTAGCTTTCTTCGTCGTTAATAAAATAGATATGGACGTGTAAACTGCGACGACGAATAGTTTTTTTTATTTGTCATGTAGCGATGATGATAACAAAGACGAGAGTGGGGATGTTGGCTATAGGCTTGCTCGTCAGACGGAACTGCATTTGTTGCATCAAATGATTCCAACATTTCGAAAAAAAGTCTTTACGCCGACTCCGGCAATGGTTCTAACACTGCTGGCGCATGTATCGATATGGCTGAAGCTGTTGGATCAGCTTGGAGTATTTGTTTTGTGCCAGTATCTATCGGGCTAGGAACTAATCTGCATAAAATCTGGATTATTTCCGGATTATTCTAAGAATATCAACAATATATTTGAAGAATTAGATACAGTTGAAGGATGATAATTTAAATTTAATACATGCACGCTCTTCTGAAATATTCTTTCCTGGCAATCTTTGAAACAGCAAGGAGCAGCGAAAATCTGCATATAATCTGTGAAAACGGCGGATAAAACTTTTTGTTTCACTTTCATTTGATTACCATATTGAATTAAAAAAGGGTTTGTTAGCTATCTATCGCAGGTATAATTTGCCTACACGAACACGTAATACAATACTTTACCTTCAGACCTGCAGGGCGTGTTACTGGCAACATCCGTGTTCATTGCTCACTATCCTCCGTAGTTTCCTTCAATAGCCCTCGACCACCAGCAGCCCAGACTTTCAAGCTGCTACGGTCTCGAGCATGCTTGGAGGTCATGGAACATGGAGCAGCAGAGGATGGATAGATATATGGACGTACATTGATTGTATGTATGAATTATGCATACAATCATACTATGATATCGTTCACTTCCTAATGCTATCACAACAACAAAAATGTGAGGCATAAAAATACGCCAACCAACTCGATGCTGTTCCAACAGCTTCAGCCATATCGATACATGCGCCAGCAGTGTTAGAACCATTGCCGGAGTCGGCGTAAAGACTTTTTTTCGAAATGTTGGAATCATTTGATGCAACAAATGCAGTTCCGTCTGACGAGCAAGCCTATAGCCAACATCCCCACTCTCGTCTTTGTTATCATCATCGCTACATGACAAATAAAAAAAACTATTCGTCGTCGCAGTTTACACGTCCATATCTATTTTATTAACGACGAAGAAAGCTACAAGTATTCACGACGTCTACAGCAGCGCCGTCACGACACGGCCGTTCAGAGGCTGCACCGGACGCGCGTTCTTGCCATCGTCCGTGATCTGCATCCCCCGCAGCCGAGACTGCAGGTGTTCCAGGTCGGCCGTCGACACGTCCACAGGTTTCTTCACCACCCACCAGTCCACGATCTCGCTGCAACCGGGCGTCGTCAGACTGCCGGCGTAGTTGAACACGCCCTGCGCGTCCGCTGCCTTGTTCACTAGGTCGGCGTACGGCGCCAACGTGGCCGACACCGTCGCGTTCGCGCTCGCATGGTCCAGCGCGTCCAGCACGGACACCACCCACGGGTCACTCGCGCCTTCCACAGCCTTGAAAAACACGCCCGTCACCAGCAGCGCAGAGCTGTCTGCATTGCTGTGCACGAAGTGCACCTCACCGCCCAGATACTCGCCGTTCAAAGTGTGCTCCGACGGCACGTGCATGTGGAACTGCAGCATGTCGTACGACGCGCCGTTGGCCGTCACTGCACACGAGCCGCCGTTCACGCTGGCGTCCGACTGCGAAACGTTGAATTCGGCACACGAGCCACTGAAGGTGAGCGAGCGCTTCTCGGAGATGCAGCCGACCGTCGTCTCGATGTCGATTGGCGACTGGCGTTGGCCACCGCAAGTGGGGTATTGCTGGGCCCACTGGTCGGGTGCAGTCATACTGGTGTCGTTGGCCTTGTATCCCCACGGGGCTCCCTCCTCTCCGGCGGCGGCGACGTTGGTGGAAGTGAGTGCACAGGCGGCGATGGCGGCAGCGGCAAAGATCTTCATCTTGAAGCTGTTGTTGTTAAAGTGAGTTGGTGGTGGATGTAGTGCTTGGAGAGCAAGATTGAAAGTGAGGTTGCTAGCAGTAGCAACTTGCTAGCTCGTAGAATTGCCCCGGTGTCTCCCCAACTTTAGAAAGACATCAGCTGGACAGCCGTGCGGTCTCCCAGTGCAACAGACCGACAGAGCCCCGTGATCGGTTAGCCCTGCAGCTTACTCCTCTGCGACAACAACGTGTCGACAGTGTTGAGGAGGCAGACAAGGCATGGCAAGACCACCCCGGTGTTGACGTGTGTCGGAGTTGTCGCTGTCCAACGCACAGCATCCATCTGCTGTATGTTGACGGGGTGGTTGCATTGTGAAGAGTTATACCCAGCAGCTCCTGTTGAAAAGCTTGGCGTTGTGGAGTTACACACGCAAAAGCAAATCGTTCAACAAAACCCGATGACACCTCAACGTTGGATTGACTGAAAACAGCCGAAAGCCTCTCCTCATTTCGCCAGCAAGTCCGATCTCGGGAACGGTTTGTCCTGGTTTTGCCTACCAAAGATTCACTGCACCGAGAGCGCCGGTTGTGTTTTCAACTACTCGACGGAGCCGATACAGTCGCGCTCCTCTAAAGGATGTTGCATTCCAAATAGAGTGAAAGCATTTTCTAGCAGAATCCAAATTGTATCATTTGTCTCGTAGGCTTTGTCGGATGAAGACGAATGAGATACAATTCGAAGCGGATATCGAACAGAATATTGGTCCATGTTGATGAACATGCGAAGTTTGACGCGGCGTGAACATAACATAGCAACTCGTGTTGAAGCCTTTCACGCAAGATCCGGTTTTCGGGCGAAGGTCGAAAAGAACCCAGAACTTACCGCACACGTACAAAGCAGCAACACTTGCATGCATGAGGTTCATGCTCATGATGAGCATGACCTAGAGAAGACTAGAGAAGGCCGGAACTTGTCTCCGAACGAAAGAGAAGGACAGTCGCAAAAATCCAGCTGGGCAATAGAGGAGATCGATTCCATCGAAACGCCGCTCTTCCAAGCGCAACCTGTTGGTGCAATACTTCAATCGTTCGCTCATTCCTGGCGAGTCCGCGTGGGGAAAGCTCCACACCGTTCATGTGCTCGGGAGAGAACACGGGTGAATTCAGCTGGCAGGTTTTGCAGAGATTCCGCTGTTGGACACTTTTTGGTGGCTAGGTTCCTCAGTCAGAATGACTCGGACTCGGCCACACTGAGCATGATGCTCAGCTTCGCATCCTACAGGTTTACAAGTACCGCCTTGCTCGTGCGGAAAGAATAAAAGCTTTAAGGTTCGGTCTTGCGAGTGATAGATGCCTATCGATGATCTACAGTGCGTTCGTCGGTGTTTCTTGTTTCGATGCTTCTGGCCTGTAGCATCTGAATCAACTTGCGTGAGCCCATGTTGCAGGTGTAACAGTCTCAACTCAGAGCCCTTGCGATTGATACCAAGTGGAAATTATCGTTCCTCTTTGTCCGAGGGGTAAACTTTACTACATGCCAGCAGATCAGACTCACATGTACACTAGATCATCAACAACCTCAAGTAAATAGCTTAACCCCTTTCAGATCCAAGGCAATGGATACCCGAAGCCTACAGCATTCCCTCATTTACACAATATGTAAATGAGACTTAGAAACATAATACTATTAAGTTTCTACCACAGCATTCCCTGTTTAAATAAATGTTTTAGCGGGTCAAATCCCTGTGGTCCAAAATATATATATTCTAGAGGAACACATCCATCTGTAATCTATCCGTCATTTATTCAGATTATATCCAGAATGCCAAAGCTTGCGCTGTTCCAACAACTGAAGTTCTTTAGTGCGGCAGGACTCGGACACTTCTCGACAGTCCGATGGCTAGCACGGGCGGATGCACAACGAGAGCGATGGACACAGCCGCGTTCAATGGAGACCTGCAAATGGCGCAATGGTTACATTGCAATCGAACTGAAGGGTGCAGGACGGGCGGCCATGGACTTAGCGGCTGAAATGGGCCACTTAAAAGTAGTCAAATGGCTCCACGAGAACAGAACGAAAGGCTGTACGGTTGCAGCCATGACATATGCTGCCGAGAGAGGAAATCTTGAAGTTGTTCAGTGGTTTCGTAAGAATCGAGACGAAGGCTGCCCGAGCACGCTTTTGGTGTAGCGCAGGTAAAGACCACCTCGAGATAGTGCAGTGGCTTCTTGCAAACAGCACAAGGGCAGTTTTGGGTCAGTATTTAGGTTGAGGTGTTATATTATCAGCGATCAATCACTCTTCTCTTCATTGTCCGTCACAGACGAAGAGCTACCGTAAATGCGGTTGTAGCGCTGGCGTAGTTCCTCCCGGCGGCGCTCCGCCTCGGTCTGTGGTGCCGGTGGAATCGTTGACTCGACAGGAAGCGAAGGCGAGCGCTCACTAGCAGCAGCAGGAGCAGTGTCCTGTTGCTGAGTCGACGGGATCGGACGTTTGTCTTCTACGTCCTCCTCCGATACTGCAGCGGATTGGGTCGCTACAGACGCAGCAGCAGTCGTAGGAGCTGCGGCCGGGGCAGATAGAGGAGCAGTTGGAGCTGGAACGCTCGTCTGTGTATGTGCTGGCGCAGATGCAGGAGGCTGCGGTGCAGTCTGAGGTTGCTGTTGAGCACCAAACTGTGCCGCAGATGCCTGAAGTACCGCCAGCTGTGCGTGTAGGAGATCGATTTGGCGTTGGATGCTGTCCGGGTCCATGGCTGGCTGCTGCATTCCCTGTTGCTGGACTGGCAAGTGGCCCATTGGGGGCATACCAAAAGGAGGCATCATGCCGTACGCACCTGGCATCCCATAGCCGAACGGTGCTCCCATACCAGGAGCAAACATCATGGGCGACATGTACGGATTCGGATACCCTGGAGCAAACGGGTGACCAGGCGCAGCAGCAGGATTTCTCCCAGAAGTTGGAGCTGTCGTCGCGTGGGCTGCAGCAGCAGGAGCACCAGGTTGATTAGCCGGAGGAACCACTCGTCCAATGGCAGCTCCAAACCGGAAACGAGGAGCAGCCGGCGCAGGCCGCGGCTGAGCGTCAGCGGGTGCAGCAGCGGGTGTATTGTTCTCTACAGGTCTTGCAGCACGAGCTGCTGGCACCTCGGGGGCGGCAGCGGGACGACGCGGTCCTGTTGGGATGGTGGAGCGACACGTAGGGCACGTTTGCTGGCGCTGGACCCACATTTTCAGGCAGTCGACGTGGAAGATGTGCGAGCACGGCAGCTTCTTGCAGGCGTCGGGGGTCATCTCTTCACGGCAGATAATGCACGTCCTGTCCGTCTCCTGTAGCTCCTCCTCGGTCGGGTTCGGGAAGCGTTCGTTCAGATGAGCCGTGATTTTCCTGTAGCGGAAGTACGAAGCAATCCGTCGCTGCAAGTTCTTGATGGAGATCCAGAGGTCGCGCACAATGTGCAGCGGCATCCCGTAGTACGTGAAGATCAGCATGAAGAAGATCTGCATCAACAAGCACAGCAATCTTAGTAAAAACAAAAACAGAGTAATTGCAATTAAATACTCTGACCGTACCAAGTAGACGACGAGTTTGGTGACCTCGGACACAAGTTCCAGGTAGAATAAGTACGTGAACTTGTTGGTCCAGGCGCCGTCCATCCGAGAGTCCACCACGTACAGTACGTAGCGCAGGAACGTGGCCACAATAGTCACCAGGAGAATCAAAAACTTACAGAAAAATAAATAAAAAGAACTGTCAGTTTTAGAACTTTCTCAGTTTCTGTCAGACCCACCTCAAAGCCAAACAGGATAAAGACTGAGGGTCCGATCTCCATGACCTTCAGCGAGCACCACACTACGAATCCCATGTCAACAGCTGCAAGCATGACCATGAGCCCTACGAGTCGCACGTGGGTGAGTCTGGAGATCACGTCCGTTTGCTCGATCTGGAGGCAACAACCAAAAGTTTATCGTCAGCAGATTACTTTAAGAAAATAAAGTATGAGAGTCCGTCACGCACAAACTCGATCCTGGACTGCGACAGCCAGTGGAAGATCTTGAGGAACACGAGCGCCGTGAACAGCACCATGACGTGGAACGAGATCTCCTCGCGGAAGATCGTGAGCGCCAGACACGTCTCCGTCACGGCGTAGCGCACATTCTCATGCAGCAACTAGTACCAGTAGTAAAAGGTATAACATTAGAGGGTCTATCTACTATCATATATAATCATAACAGCCCATCACCTCCACTTCCGCATCACGAAGCGTTCCCAGGAAAAATGACTTGAGCAACCGCCCAAAGAGCGTCGTGAGCACGAGGCCGGCGTTGCCCAGCACCAGGACGCTGACTTTGGAGGTCACGAGGTAAATGATCGACGGGTAGAACTGCTGCCGCGTCACGTACGTGTACCAGAGCAGCCCCACGCAGGCCACCAGGCTCGCACTCGAGTACAGCCAGAACTTCATGTGAATGACGTCTACGTGGCAGAAAGGAAAATGCAGACGCGGTATAAATAGCCGGCCAATCATATGTTTTTACATTGAAGCTGACGAATCAGAACACGAGAACTTTAGGACAACATTTTTTTTAATAACTACCGGTATACCGGTCTTCAAAATGGCACTTCAACTTCTAAGTTGCCTTTTTGAGAAACAAATAAGTTAATTCTTTAGTTTAACCCGCTAGAAGTGGAAGTCGCCGACAACTGGGTAGTGGTCGGATAGGTCTACAAGGACTTCGTCACTAGCGCCTCGGGATGGGGCCCAATTCCTCGTTGCCTTGAGTTGCACAATTTCAGTTGAAGCAGCCATTGGTTGGCGATGGCTGCGGCCTACCATAACGTAGTCCAGACGTTCAGCAATACCTCCGGAGCTCGGACCATCCACAGCGAGGCTATTCGTGTGCGGATCAAAGCTGTAAATTGGAGACTTTTCTTGCAGCTGCGGCTCGTCAGCTCCGAGTACATCCAGCATACCTGTGTACGCACCGTCGGACGCCTGTGCGCCGTCGGCGTGTTTGTTCACATTCATATCTCCCGCAAAGATTACCGGTTCGTGCTTCGGAAGACGCAGTGAGTTCACAAAATCACGCATCAGAGTCAGCTGGCAATTCCTTGTAGCAACAGCAATCGGAGTTTCCCAGGCCTGCAGGTGTGTCCCCACGATATGCACTGTTTGGGTGGCATCAGAGCCTGAGCTGCTTGTGACTGGCACGCGTACTTGGAAGTAGATAACCCCTTTATCAGCATATCGATCTTCACCCGACGCGACGTTGCCGAATGTCACTTCTTCGCAATTGGTGAGAGGGTATTTGCTCATAGCGAAGCAACCTCCGTCGATCGCCTTCTTGGAGCCTAGAAGAGACACATCTCCCACGATCTTGGTCTCGTAGATAAAGCCTTGCGACTTCATCCCAGACACCAGTTTCTCGCGAGCAGAGCTGCAGAAAGCTTCACAGAATATCACCACGTCCACATCCAGCGACGCGAGGCAGCGTGGGATGGCTGAAGCGCGTTGTGAGGCCCACGGGGACACTTTCTCGTTGAAAGACGACACAAAACTGGGCAGCAGCCAGACGTTGTACACCATAACACGCAACTTAAAAGGAATTGCGCTTCTTGGCAACGTCAAAGGGACTGACAGTCGTTCTTCTTCCTCATGTTGCTGCTCAGGTTTTGTCGTTGTCTCTGGGCAATCAACAGCTTCGTGCTCTGCGCTTGTCGTCCCCACTTGAAACACTGTCGGTGAGTATTTCGTAGCGGTGATAAACTCGCCGTGCATACCAAGGAGTTGGCCGGCCCATTCGCCATCCACAAGCTGCATGAACACCTGGCTACCGCACCGCAGTGGCCCAGTGTGTCCGTACGGTGACACAAGCCGCAAGGTCGTCTTGTGGGACTCACCTCCTGTTACCATGGCGTGGCCTCTTTTCGAGTCGGGCGCAGCAACAATTCGAACCGATCTACGTACTTTGTGGCAGAACAAGTGGATGGCATCTCCAAATCTCGCCGCACGTCGTGGTCCTGAGAACTGCTCAGCATTTTCGACTACAAAGTCGATCCCTGCGTCTTCATCAGCGTGCAGTGGCTTACAGACACTGAGGTACGATGCCTTGTTAAGTTGGTACTTGCCTACACCCCCACCAAGAGCACTCAACGCGAACACCGCCGACAACGGCCCCGTCAGGGCCACGCCAGCCACTCCCGCGGCCACCGCGGCCGCTTTCTGTGAGCCGGAGAGCGCACTGCGCTTAGTCAAGCCGACAGACAGCCCACCCAACGCTGTCAACACGATAGTGCCACCAAAATGCACCAGTTCGTCACATGTTGAAGGTGCAACAACCGGTGGTGGCACTCGCCACGGAAAAGGCGCCGGCAGATCGAGCAGAAGGCCGTCCACGCTGTCCCGCGCACTGATGGTCGTGCTAGTGCTCGTCGTGCTACTGGAGCGACCGAGACGTCGGAAACTTGAGCTTCCTTCCAGTTTATCGTCACAGTCTTCCTGTACAACTTCACTATCGTCCGACTCCGGTCGAGGCGTCACGAAATCCCGGAACGTGTCGGACGCGTGGACGCTCTCGATCTCCAGTAGTTTATGCAGATAACTATTTAACTGCTTCCGCAACTTATCCGCCGCTGCAGTTCGTGCTGATTGCGCTCGGAACGCGTCCCATCCGAGTCGCGAAGGCTTCGGCAGTTGGATGCGACGAGTGTGAAGCACCTGGTGGAAGATATTCTCGATGGACGCGTGGAAGCGCTGGAAGTCGGCGTACGAGCGCTGAACGAGCCACAGAGTGCGTGTTTGAGGGAATCGCAGCGAGATCTCGTAGCTCCAGTGCTCGCTCTTGGATGCAGGCGCCGAGACGCGCGTGATGCCAACGTCCGCGTCTGTCGCGAGCCACGGAGCCGCCAGCGACGGAGACTCGGCTGGTGATTGGTGCGCAAGCGCCAGCGGCTTCCTCCTCCATGCCAACATGTCGAATTGAGAGGCAGGCGCGAGGAAACGACGCGTCTGAGGCAACAATGAGCTCGCTCCTGTCAACATCGTAAAGAGGCGGAGAACTTGAAACAGCCGCTCGATGCAAATCGCGAAAAGAATTTGTAACACCACACTATGTAAAATGACAATGTGATAGGATATTAGGTGCTTACTTACATAAGGTTAAATATCATTTCCCTTTTATAAATATTTCTACACAATCAACAGTTATATCAGGTAATTAGATATTGCGGTCGAGGCTAGTGGATCGATCGCTACGCCGCTGTGAACGAACATGACGACCATCGGTGAGTGGCGAGCATCAGCAGCTTTGACCTGCTACATGTACCGGTACTGCTGTACAAGTATCCGTGATAGCCGCACAGCAGAGCGAAGCGTAAAGGTTGGAGCGCGAACGAATGGTCACCGTTCACCGTTCATGGAAGGCTCGTCACGGTACGCGTGTACTAAGGCCTTAAGGCCATACGACTCGTAAGTTACGAGTCACTCTCTTCAGCTGCAAGCAAACGAAATGACGGTCAATGACTTCGAGCAAAGGCGGGCACTGGAGCCACATAACGGACAACGTGGCGATGGCTTCGCTTGAAGAAAGACTGCTTGTCTCACGTTATTAGATCGCCTTACGCTACGCACTACATGCACTTACCCAACAAGCTACCCAGTCGGTAGATGTACGAGTACTCTGTCAGCAACTCGTGTTGCTTCGGAGTGAGACCGTGCTTATTGAAACGGTCTTGCTTCTCCATCGCAAGGACAGCTCCTTGCAGCACACGCCACTTCTCCGACGAGTGGAGATCGATGCAGGCGTTCTTGATCTTCACCAGAGCCAACGTCAAGTGACCTCCAAGCACGAGGATGAACTCGATCGTGTAGTGCTGACCCAGCAGAACCAACGCCAGCAACACGTTGCTAGCCAACACAGCCCAGAGCACAGTCATGCGGTCCAGTACAGCTCCAACGGTAGCAGCAAGCTTCCACATCAGTATCTCCAGTCGGACAAAGCTGCACGTGATGGAGTCTTCAGACAGCAGCAGCAGCTCCGCAGTAGCCAGCACCAGGTCTTCAATCGACCTGTAGCCCACCACCTGTCCGATGACCGTCTTCCACTCGCCATCGTACTCTGAAGCTTTTGTCGGGATCACAATACTCTCCGATCCTGGCAAACCTTCACGCTTGCACCAAGACAGTCCGTCCTCGTAGCCGAGATCGTACAGCCACTGCATATCACGCTGCGACGGAGGGTACATGGACCACCACGGAGGCACGTAGCGCGACGGGCGGATGTCTGCTTTCGCGAAGACGTTCGGAGTCACGGTGATCGTGCGAATACCGTCGTCAAACAGAGGCTGGTTGTCCAGCAAGCCACCGTCGATGACGTACTCTCCTTCATGCACGAATGGAAACCCCACTAAGGGAGTAGCACAGCACGAGGCCACCATCGTCTGCAGCAAGTGCAACGGGTTCTTGAAGTGCGACACACGGCGTGTGACCCAAGCTGACAGTGACGTGTACACCACCGTAACTTTGCCATGAAGTTTGCCCATGTTGTTAACGTTCCCGTGACGTGTGATGGCGTCGACGAGGTAGTCGCGCATCTTGAACGGGCCCTTCCAGCTCGCGTGTGCTGAAGGCACGTAGTCGTTAACCACAGAGTCGCAGATCTGGTCGAAGTCCGAGTTCAACACCAGCGACACAATGGAGAGACAGCCAGCTGAAGTACCGATGAACTTGGCGTTCTCGTCCATCTTCTGATCACGCAGAGCCTTGCACACGCCGTACATGTAGACCATGAGCCAACCACCACCGGAGAAGGAGAAGTGTAGCGGTTCGTCGGTCGATTTCGACGTTGTAGGCTGGGTATTCGAATGCTCAAGTAACTGTACGGAGCGGCATCGACGAGACTCGATCAGTAGACTGTGGCGTCCCCATTGCGACGCCTTTGGTAGTAGATCTCGCTCAGAGCGTCTCCATTTCAGAATAGATCGACGGCTTCCTCTCCACGGGCGAAGGAGCCTCGCCACACAAGTGCGTTCCTTGCGTGTGTGATGCTGGGCCTTCAGTCTGCCGACGAAGCTGATCGTGATGCTACGTTTCTGAAGCTGCGGCATCGTATTCGAGTGCTCGCGACGGGAGAAATTGGCAAGTGATGCACGTGGTCGATTGAGGAGGCAGACATTAATCATCCAAGACCATTGGGGTAGACTCTGTGTTGGTCGACAAGCTCCCACTGATAGCGTTTGAAGGTGGCGATGGAGATGGCCACAGCGGAGTCGACCACGATCCACTCGAAGTAGCTGTGGTTCATTATGCTTGACTCAGGTCATCAAGAGTCACAGACCACTCTACCTCTGCTATCGCCACCTTGTAAGCTTACGGTTAAACAGCCGACAATTCCCTTAGACGAAAACTTTACAAACAGCACTACCCCCGGATAGTTACGCTGGGAATTTTTTTGCTTATTAAATATGTTCATGTGATCTGCGTGTCACTGCCGTTTCTTTTACTTCAATAACCCGTGTCATGTTGCAAATGGTTATTAGAGTTCACGCCTTTAGGCAAGTAGCACACTCACCTTAAATTAAAAAAACAATTGTTGCGTAGATTGCTCCACATCCAGACGCACTGACAGATACTTCAAATTACTTCGAAGTACAACAAGTTTCGTTTGTCAGAACATTTACTTGTTCTTCTGTTTCAGCGGCAATTTTCCTTCACTATTCCAGTATATCGAAAATGTGGCTTTACATTTCAACATGTCTGCGGTTAAAACTTATGATCTGTCCAGAGGCAGTTGTAGTCGTCCGGGTGCCAGATTGATTGCAGTCTCGGGAAGTTGGTTGCGTCACGAAGCGCCTTGCAATCGACGGCTTCGGGGATCCAAATCGACTGCAGCTCCAGTAGCCTCGCAATGCCTTCCACCGTCGTCAAAGGCGTGAGTCCCAGATCCAGCATTTCTAGACGTGTGAGCGTGGCCAACGGAGCCACGTCTTCTACTTTGGTCGCATTCAGCCACAGCCGACGCATCTTACGCATTCCTGACAGCAATGCAGCGTCCTTAAAGTCCACGCGGCCGACCAACGACAGTTCTTCCAGCTTTGTTAACTGCAAGAGGAACTCGAACGTAGTCTGGTGATCCTTGTGACGACGTGCTAGCTGTCGCTTGCCACGATCAGGGAGAGATAGCACTAGTTTCTCTAAATTCACGAGCGCTCCCAGTGGAGATAGATCTTCAAACAGGACGTCTAGTAGCTCGAGTTGCGTCAGTTGCACAAACCCTTCAAGGGGAAGGAGATCCATGACCTGAGCTGTGGGCGGTAGCGACATCGAAAGCCTTGTAAGCGCCGGCATTTCTCCAAGAGCCACGATCTGAGCCAAGTCGTCAGCACACCACTGCTGCAGTCGCAAGTGGTGCAGTGTCGACGACATCAACGTCAGTGGCGTGTAGTCCGTAAGTGGCGGCAGCTCGAGCGATGTCAACGCACCTTGCCTACTCACATACCTAAGGAATAAACTAGGGACGCGGTGTGCCATGGGGATCGTCAGTCCTCTAGTAGAAACAACCGTCGTTCCTCTCTCTTCGACGTCTTCCTGCAGTACGTCGGCGATATCGTCCTGGTAGTTGTGTTTGTACATCCTCAACTTCTTCAGCTTGTGTAGACTGCCCAACCACTCGTAGTTTACGGGTAGCTCCGCCATCTCGGTAGTCGCCTCTCCTCTCTCTCGAGTGTCAAGCAGCAATTGCTCCAGCGATTCCAACGCAGCCAACGGACGTCGATCCCCCACGTGCGTCCAGCGAATATCCAGATACGTCAGATTCGGCAAGTTCCTCACAAACTCTAGATCCGTTAGCCTCGTGTTCTGCATGTGCAAAATCTCGAGTTCGGGGCAATTTAACGTCAACTCCAGCGCGTCGGACGCGCAGATGTTCGTGACTTTCAATGATCTCAACGCCGTCAAATGCTGCAGCACGCTCAGATCCGTCGTGACCCAATTTTTGCTCATGTCTAGTGTCTCCAATTGTGGCAAAGCCTTCAAGGCACTAAACTCCACGACTCTGGTCTCGGACACGTCCAGCACATGCAGCTCCGGTAGAGCCTCCAGCACAGCCAAACTCGCCACGTTGGTGCGTCTCACACTCAGCGACTGTAAATGTGGCAGCACTACCAGTGGCGCCAGATCCACCACGTCAGTTTCTGCCAAATCTAAGGCACGCAAATTCCATCCAGTCGGTCGAATCTCCTTATTTTCGAGTCCTCCTTGGACTGCCACATCCAGCAGCTCTGATAGCGTAATATCGGCGTCTGCGACGTTCAACTCCTGCAATGTCGGTAGAAGTTGCAGCACTGCCGCCACGTTGATTGCGGGCTCCTCATCCTCGGGCTCGTCGTCCTCTGGGGTCCAGTACGGGTAGTCCCAGAACCGAAGCGAGCGTAGAGCGGGTAGAACGCGCAGTAGGTTTAGCAGGTGCATGCCCGTGCGCGGAACCTTGATGGTCGTAATGCAGCGCAGCATCTCGGGCTCCATGTGGCGCAAGAAACTGTCAGCATAGTAGCTGGCGGTCGGGAGCTCGTCCGTCTTATTAGTCAGAGGCGGCGGGGGCACCCTTAGTACGCCCTGGGACAGCACGAAGCGGCGCAAGTCCGAGCTGGCCAGCGAGCGACTGCAGGATGACAAGCACAGCCAGTCGCGGAACGAAAGGAAGCCCACGACGAAGCGCAGCACGTCCGTCTTGCCGTCGAGGTCGCCTAGCACATGCTCCATTGTCTTGATTAGCGAGAATGGTTTCTAGGTTAACTTACAAGTTGATTAGGATACACTGGATTATAGGTGAACATATATAGGTGAAAACTTGACTACTGGTAACAGCATCATGGCATGGAAGCTATCGACTTATCTGCGTGTCGGCGTATAGCGTCGGCGCAGGTGCCGTTGGCTACAGTATCGCGTTCGAGGCCATGATGCACAATCTAGTGAAACTATCATTATCACGCCTGGACGCGCAGGTTAGAGGAGTTTTTGTGCCTGTTTGATCTCATCAGCTTGATCGATCGTGAATTGGAGCATAACGGATGCTGTTGCGACGTGGAGAGTACGAGATGAAGTTTCTTGTGGAGGGCGAAGTGGAGGATATGCGCTGAGTTTTTGTGTTAGTTTAGTCCTATCGTAAGCTTCACGACGTGAAGGAGGCCTCGCTGTGGATGCAAAGACTCGACCACTCAACAACGCAGAACAAGCGTTGTCGCTGTATTTTTCGAGACGAGGAAAGCGACTAACCGTCCAGTGAATAATAACGCATTGGTCGCGATGGCGTTCTACTACGAAGCAATGGTCATGATCCACTGCAGCCAAGGCAGAAAGACTATCTGGGAGGTGCTACAGGAATCTCGCGGCGACTAGCACGAAATAAAGGGTTACAGGTAGTTCATACTCGAAACGTGTCTGCAACTCAAACCGTTGCAGTAGTATGTGACGGTGGCGCACGAATCTGCGAACATGCTAGGCCGTTTTGAACCTGAAGCCGGAAAGTTTTTCCGACACGCAGCCGCAACGAAAGCCAGCATGAATTTCGGCAAACGACTGATAGCAGCTCTACGAGTCAGCAATGACAGCTAGCATTTCGGAGGACCGTTGCGTGCGAAGGGACTCGCAGTTTCGACAACATTGGATGGAAGGCTCTTCAGTCTTCAGAGCCCCTGACAGCGAACATGATTTTCCGAACAGCAAGAACTTCAAAACGGATGCAACCGACGATGCCTCTCAATGCTCCAAGAGCTGGGTTGGACGTTACCAATCACACTATCACGGCAGCGTAGCGCCCGACCCTTTGAGAAGTGTTGCCACCGGTAGCAGATCCGCTCTCATTCTCCAATTCGCCTGCATCAGCAAAGAGCGACTTACCTAGCCTCCCAGCTACCTGTTTTTCTGAGCATCCATGGTCAAGTTCAACGTCTCCCTCCTCCTTGCCGCCATTATTGCGGCCCCCGCTCTTGCTGGATACAGCCAAGAATCTGTAGTGTACACCTCGACGAGCGAGACCACCAGCGCCGTCACCAGTGAAAGTGGCAGCGCAAGTACTGCCACGGAGCCGCCTACGACTACTACTGTCGACAATGCAACCTGCGAACAAGATGCCGAGATGCCGGACACGTGCGACGGAAGCGACGGTTGGTACCCGGTGTCTGTCGTCGGCAAGGAAGGATACTTCTGCGCCAAGGGCCCGATATGTGCTGGTGAAGTCGGAAGCTGTCCGGGTGCCCACGGTGATCTTACTTACGGATCCAGCTGCGTGAGCATTAGTGAAGGTACCTACGGTTGTATCCCCAATACTGAGTGTCCGACAACCGAGTCAACTGTAGTACACGACGATTGTGAGGTTGTCCCCGATACTCCAGTCACCCCTGGCGTGACCGAGGAAACACCGTTCACGCCCGAGACTACCGAGACTCCAACGTTGCCGCCACCGGTTTATACTCCGGAGACGACTACAGCGCCACCAGTATACACCCCAGAGACGACTACTGCACCACCCACGGTTGACACTCCCGAGACGAAAACCGCTCCGCCACCGGCGTACACTCCTGGCGTGACCGAGGAAACGCCGTTCACGACCGAGACAGTCACTTCGCCTCCCATTGTTTACACTCCCGAGACGACTGCTCCTCCGGTTGTGTACACCCCAGAGACGACTACTGCACCACCCACGGTTGACACTCCGGAGACGAAAACTGCTCCGCCACCGGCGTACACTCCTGGCGTGACCGAGGAAACGCCGTTCACGACCGAGACAGTCACTTCGCCTCCCATTGTTTACACTCCCGAGACGACTGCTCCTCCGGTTGTGTACACCCCAGAGACGACTACTGCACCACCCACGGTTGACACTCCGGAGACGAAAACTGCTCCGCCACCGGCGTACACTCCTGATGTGACCGAGGAAACGCCGTTCACGCCCGAGACTACCGAGACTCCAACGTTGCCGCCACCGGTTTATACTCCGGAGACGACTACAGCGCCACCAGTATACACCCCAGAGACGACTACTGCACCACCCACGGTTGACACTCCCGAGACGAAAACCGCTCCGCCACCGGCGTACACTCCTGGCGTGACCGAGGAAACGCCGTTCACGACCGAGACAGTCACTTCGCCTCCCATTGTTTACACTCCCGAGACGACTGCTCCTCCGGTTGTGTACACCCCAGAGACGACTACTGCACCACCCACGGTTGACACTCCCGAGACGAAAACCGCTCCGCCACCGGCGTACACTCCTGGCGTGACCGAGGAAACGCCGTTCACGACCGAGACAGTCACTTCGCCTCCCATTGTTTACACTCCCGAGACGACTGCTCCTCCGGTTGTGTACACCCCAGAGACGACTACTGCACCACCCACGGTTGACACTCCGGAGACGAAAACTGCTCCGCCACCGGCGTACACTCCTGATGTGACCGAGGAAACGCCGTTCACGCCCGAGACTACCGAGACTCCAACGTTGCCGCCACCGGTTTATACTCCGGAGACGACTACAGCGCCACCAGTATACACCCCAGAGACGACTACCCCTACTACGGCCACACCGTACACTACGCCTGCCCCCGAGACCGAGACAAATGTCCCGACATACGATACGAAGCCTCCCGTCGTGACGGAGGTTCCGACTCAGGACACCGAAGAGACTCCAGCCTACACTCCATCTCCGGAGCAGAACACCGAAGAGACGCCGGCTGCAACTCCTTGCGACGAGGAGACCACGGCACCGGTTAATACAGAAGTACCGCAACAGGAGACGGAGGAGACCCCGGCTACCGACATACCGGAACAGGAGACTGAGGCACCGGTGTACGGAACGACGGAACCTGATACGCAGGAAACCGAGACTGCGGAGCCCGAGACCGAGGAGCCTGTCTACGGAACGATCAAGCCTGATACCCAGGAAACGGAGACTGCTGAGCCTGAGACCGAGACACCGGCTGTAACGGATGCACCGACCTATGACTCTGATGCTCCCGAGTCTGTGGTGATTGACCTGACGACCGAGGAGCCCGAGACCTCGTATCCTTCACGCCGCAGCCTGCGCCGCAACTAATCACGAAGCCGTCACCGCTGGTAGCTTTCGCTTCCAGTTGAGACTTACGAGTCGGAGCTCTGCTCTTGTTGCTTCTTTTAGTGTTTCGTGTTTCATTCCATCCACAGCTTCCGTTTTGTCACTTAGACTAGGAGCATTGCACGGATAATACACATTCAACTTATTGCCTTTGTCCAAACAGAAATCTCAAAATCACAGGATCTATTTGACATAAATTCACAGACGCGTCAACTGAGGGTTGTCTGCGTGATAAGGTGCAATTGACTGGTGTTCTGAATCAACAACAACGGATACCGACACACCACTAACCGAGGATTCTGTCGCCAGCGTCGAGGAATCTACAACGCGAGAGTACGAGGCATCGTAGAGGTAAGCTTCTGACCCCCAATCCGCCATCATGCGGAACTCGCGCACGTAATGTCTCGTGACCGTCACCACTCGCCAGTGGAAAATCCCTGTAGCTACAGCCAGCAGCACAATGAAGACCGCCTTGGTTTCGGTTCCCGCACATTTATCGATGCACTTCGTCGCGAGTTCCGCAGACAGCGTAATAAATACCAGCCAAACGAGTTGGGCCATTTGCGCGTAATTCAGCGCCAGGAAGGCCAGCACGGACACCATGTAGCTTTGTTCGTGCGGCCGTTGACATGCGAGTAAACCAACGGTGCCCGCGAGGATGCCCACCACCGGAACAGAGTAAGCTGGCCAAGCAAACCACGCAGAGCATGTCAACGCGTACACCAGGATCATCCATCCACAGAGCCACCGCACATGTTCGACAGTTGTCATCCCGACGTCCGTGTACATTGCAGCTAACTGTCGGCAGATTCCGCCACTGAACGGTGCTTCATTTTCGTCGGAATGGAGTTGTCCCTCGCTACCGAACATCACTGCGCTTCTTCGGTCGTAAGGGGGCTGTCTGGGCTCAGGTCTCAACGTAACGGGGATGTGTGGGAGTCCATTGTCGCGGGTGGAAATCGGTTGCTGCGGGCGGACGGGAGTGACTCCAATGGGGCCGTCCGCGGAATCGCCAAAGAGGGAGTACGCGTCCAGGTCGCAACGGTCTTGACCTTCGGTTTGTCGGGAACTGGGAGGTAGGCTCTCAGGCATGCTGTGGCTTGGCCGAAGAGCTCACTGTCAATATGCTCTCGAACTCGCAAAGTATCGGATCTGTCGAGGTGTCGACAATGCATACAGTGTGGATACACTCGAGCAGATTTCCCCCAATCAAAATGAACCAGGAGCTCACTGCAGAGCGCAAACGGACATGAGCCCGAGATCTCACGAACAGACTTGCTTCGAACTGTCGCCTTTACGGCGTAAATTACGCTGCGGTGGGAATACGGCGACCTCCGAGTTGAGGTGGCACCTCGACAGTCGAGGCCACATGTACTATATTAATATTACTGTACAGTAGTCGATACAGCTTTTTGAGGAAGAATGGTCAGAAATCCAAAAATATATCAGAAATTCTGGTCCAAAAATATAACAGGACCAAAATATAAACAACGGTAGTTTACCCGTCATTTACTTATGATGGAAAAGAACACCAAAAACGCGTTGCAAGATGCTCCGTTCAATGATATCGACTTTCGGTATCATACCTTGCTTTGAAGAGAGGTTGTTGTAGCGTAACAATGAAGGCGAGCACGTAGCCGTTGCTCGAGCCCAATTGCAAAGGTCTGAGTATAACGGAAACCAAAATACTAGCGCTAAAAACATACTGGTATCCCATAACTCAAGCTGCTTTCAATGAAGAGGTTGATGTCGAATTCTGTAGCTTGTTTTGGAGCGAGGCTGTTATAGCGTACCAAGGGACGCGAGCACCAAAAATAGCGCGCTTTACAGGATAACGGAAACCAAAATACATACTTCAACTGGGGCTAAAAACACACACACACATTTTACCTTGTCGACGCAAATAGCTACAGCTTCATCAATCACTGATAGGTTTCCTTGGTTTCCAACCTGCCATAGACTGCCCTAGGAGATGTGCAAGTTGTTGGTGCGATGATATCGGTGCCCCCTCCGAAACCAAGACCATTCCGAAATACACTTTCAAGCGCACAAGCAACCAACCAGGCGACCGAAGCAACCGAAGGCTACTCCTTCAACGACCAACTCCTGTCATGAAGATCATCAATCCGACATCCTTCGCACTCGTGTGCCTCCTAGCAGGGGTGTCTGCCCGTAATTTTACCTCTCCTGACCAAGGCTCGGGTTCCATGAAGACGGATCCCATTAAGACTGCGGCCAACTTTGACAGCAAGGGCGTCAAAATGGAAGTCTGTCCGTCTGGTGATTGCAAGAATGGCAAGTTCATGAGACTCACGGTTGCCAGTCTCACTGAGCTGGATGCGAAAGGAACACAGGTCGAGGCAGTCACCAAATTCAAGCCGAAAGACAGCGACTGGACTGCTATTGCGGAGGAGGAAATTGATGGAGTCGCTGTTTCTTCGACGACGTTTGTGTCCACGATCGAGGTTGGTAGCTCCAAGACTGTGGTGACATTCAACCTAACGGCAAAAATATTCCAAGGCGACGCTACTGTGAAATACGGCAGTCAAAATCTGACGGTGCCTGCAGGAGCTTTAAAGTTCATTGTGGACATGGGCTCGTGGCCGTTTGCCACCACCACCAACACGCTGGCTCTTGCTGTCAAGCTGGACGCGAAGGGCCCTAAGGGCGCAGACATTGGCAAGCCGCAGAAGAAGCCGAAGAGTAACAAGGACAGCAACACTACCATTGAGCGTGTGGACATGGGAGACTCCATGTTCATGGATTCTCCATCAATCGTCTTTCTCGACAGTGTGGAGACGAATGTGACCAACTCATCCGTTGTCACGTCAGGTGGCGACACCCTGTTTGAGTGGGTCTTCCCACACTTCGCAAAGACGTTGCACTACGACCCCGTGCTCGGTGAAGAAAGCACAAGCACCACGAGCGATAGCAGCAGCGGAAGTACGTCCGAGTCTTCTTCTGGTGATGCGACGGAAGCACCGTCCGCTTCATCCGCCTCCAAGCTGTCCCTCTCGGGCCTTGCTGCTGCTGGTCTCACCGCGCTCGCCTACAGCCTCTTCTAAGGAGACACAGCCCACGCAAGTGCTGAAAGCACGAGGAGGTTGAAGACCCCTCGAGCCGCGGGCTCGTGAAAGTTAGTGAACAACTAGGGATACTATGATCTAAATGAATATCTGCATGCCTCTGTACTTGTTCAGTACTTGGAAGTACAATTACTATTTTGCTTTTTTGCAGGCGTCTACTTCAACGAGCTTCTATTAATGTACGACTGGAGTAATCTGAAGGTTGGACTCAACATGAAAAAATATCTTGCTGGTAATTTACCATCACCGCAACCAGAGTTTAACCCACGTGCGTGCGCGTGCGCCACGCCAATCCTGTCCATCAAGGCCGGCTGTGCAACCGAAGACGGAGCGAGGAGCTCACGTCGCATACTACAGTTCAACGCAGGTCGTGTTTGTCTTGGTCCACCCGCGGCAAGCCTCACCGCCAGCAACTGCCATCTACCTATCGCTTCGAGTATTTTGGAGTAGTCGATCCTCGACTATTGCTGGTTATACGACCACCTAACTACGCTTTACTCGAAAGACGAGTCTACACGTACGCGAGCTTTCGCCGTCATACCATGTACAAATAGCATGGCGGCATGACGTTCATGGAGCGCAATGCCCTGGGGAGGCTCCTCTACTCCACCCTCGCGGCTGCGACGTGCCTGGCTCTAAACTTTCCGAGATTCTCCAACGACGAAGTGGTTGCAGTGGATGGCGCTTTCCAGCGTTTCGCATAGCGCTGATACGATGTAAACAATACTGCGGTGCCTGTAGCCGACGGCGATCGCCACAAAATCAACTCGGTGGGGTATGCACCGCACCACCGCGCTGAGCAGAAGCCTTGTAGGCTGCAAGTTGTCGTCATTCGGAGTATCTGGCCTCCGTCCGCGATGTTTTAGTCCACCGTGTACGTGGCGGACCAAAGTTGACCTTGTTCAACAAGGTCAACAAGTCTTGGTGATCACGGCGTGACGACGTGTGACCCCGGCGGTACCACCAGGGCCCTGCCCCTATCACACATCCTGCGGAGTGTCCCAAGGCGCCATTATCTTCGGCTTGGGCGCTGTCTGCACTCGCAGTGCTGCCCTTGATCTCCAGGGCAATGCAACGCATTATGGGCCACTTAGTCATCCGGGATCAATAGTGCGCAGGCAAAGCCTCCCGGCGAGAGTTTGTTTACCAGAACAGATGAGAAACAAGACAAACATCGAGGGGCATTAATCAGTACAACCAGCTGTTTTCATTGAGACGGGACAAGGTTGGAATAATCTCAATTGGGCCATCGATTGTCGACGGCACAATTGAGATTCAACAGCCTTGTAGCAACCCCAAGCATTGATACCATAGCCCCCGAGGCGTACAATTGTTTCCCTAGCCAAGCTGCGGCATCGATCGCCAGCCACGGCAATCATGTAGCAACATTGTTCATGGGTTTTCGTTTACATACCATGTACTGTACAGATCAGACCTAAGCCTAATACAACTCTGACCAACACTCACCATGCTAAAAATGAGCGATTAATTAAATCTTTACCTTCGCATTGGTCAAAAGCTCTAAATCGCTTCTGTCACGGATTGGCCAAAATTAAAAGGTAGGTTAAAACTCTGAAACAAACTTGTTTCAAGTTGAGAGCGTGCAAAGTGAGAGCGCATTGACCGCTGTGCAACCACAGTCCACATTATCAAATTGTCCGCCTAGAACACAAGTTCTGTACCGCCATGACCGACCGCGGTTCCACACCCGACGCGGACGCGGGGCTACCGCTGCGCCACCGCCTGTTCCCGCGTGCTATGGCCTGGAACGTGCAGCGTCAGAGCGGGTCGCCCACCGCCGAACAGCTCGTCCTGGCCGCCGCCCAAGTGCTGGAGCAGCAACAGCGCAGCCACGTCGATACGATGGACGTGGCGCGCTCCTTCCCACTCTTACAGGCCTCCGTAGCGGACGAGAGCTTCCGACCTGTACCAGTGACCCAAGACGCACCGCCCAGACTCGCCAGGACCGAAGGAGACGAACGCGAGCGGCTATTTCGTGCCATGGGCAAATACTTGGACGGCACAACGGCCACAGGCCCGTGCAGTGCCGCACAGACTTCTCCGGTCTACGCACAGCAGACCCCACTGTACTACCAAGCCCCACCACCTCTTATTAGCCGTCCATACGGCGGTATGCCGTCTCCTGATCGGATGACGGCCGAGCAACAAGGTGCTTTCCAAGCTATGAAAATCTCCAGCTACGCCGAGGAGGAGCAGAGGAGCTGGGCCTCACAGAGTCAGGTGCTTAATGCGGGGCTCAGGACACCACCCGCTGTCTCTCCTACTCCACCGGGAGTTCATCAAATAAAACTTCGCTCGCCTCCGAGTGCCACGAGTGGCCAGAAGAGGACGCGAGGGTCCACGCCCGCAGCTTCTTCTACCTCCACTGCTGTGGGTAAAGACGAGATCGCACCTTCACTAGCACGCGCCCTACTAACGGGTTGCGGTGCCAAGCAATGCTCCTTTGAGGGCTGTAAGAAGATTGCAGTCAGTAAAGGTCGTTGCCGCGGCCATGGCGGTGGCCGGCGGTGTCAATACTCCGGCTGTACCAAATGCGCACAGAGTCGCAGTCCATTCTGCTGGGCACATGGCGGCGGCAAGCGCTGCGAGGCGCCAAATTGTCGCCGTAGCCGCAAGACCAAGCGGTTTTGTGTGGATCACGTTGATATGGAGCTCACCGTGCCTCTAAAACCAGCAGCGGACAAGGCATCCAAGCCTGTTTCCAAGGCAAAGTCGGCTGCTAAGTCATCGTCTTCCAGAGCCAAGACCTCTTCTAGCTCATACACTAGCGCCGACTCCGACGACAGCGTCGACAGACAGTCCACAGTCTCCTGCGACAGCAGCTTCTCGGTCGCCCACAACAAAGAAAACAAGCGAATGGCTTCGGTTGAGTGCGTCCGTGAGCACAAGTACGTTCAGCACCAGTATGCGGGGGAAGTTTCTGGCATTTCTACGCCGTCCCTGCAGCTGCCCAGCCTAAACGAAGCGCTACTTCGCACGGTGCCAACGCAATATTCCTCTGAAGCAATATGGTCAACGAGAACTCCATCGCCGCCAGCTCCTCCCTCGCACTATAAGAGTGGATACCGACCCTGGCCAGCTAATAGTGCCTAAGTAAAAAATAATATTTGCGTAAGTGTATGCTTAGATTTATAGTGCGTTGAAAAAAAAACAACTCGCGGATTAGGTAAAATAATTTGCACGTGAAGTCCAGACGGACAACGTTATCCAGAGAGACACCGAGCACGAACTTGAGGGAAAATGGGGAAACTTGGAAGCGAAAGCGACGCAGCACTAAGTGCTTGCCCTAGACTGGGTAGCAACTGTTGAGAAGGCTTCCGAAGAACTTGTGTAGGAACTGGAACATAGCGACTTCGGCGTGTTCGAGGTACTCGAGGGCTTTTACCGAACGACGCGGTGTGGCCGTAGTCGTCTGACTCGAGGTGCATGTGAGCAACGCAATAGTGTTTTGACTTGCGTGAGCGCATGCACGTGTCGACGTCACAGCGTTGGCCACCGCCATGCGCCCAGCAGAACATGCTTCGACTCTGAGCACTTTTGGTGCATCCTCCGGCGAAATGGCACCGACGACCACCGCCGTGACCACGACACAACCCTTTGCTCACTGACATCTTTGTGCAATCTGGGAACATGCAATGCTTTTGGACACTGTGGCAGGAAGCCGACAGCGGAATGTTCGGTGCGTAGCGCTCCAAAATAGACGGACCTCGCTGGCGATTGCTCTTGGCCATCATAAATGCGATTGAAGTCGGAAGGACTTGATTTTGTCGAGTGCTTGCAGCTGGAGATACAAAAATCAGTTGGTCTAGGGCTTGTCGTGTTCCTTGCTGTGCCCAGGAGTGAGCGTTTGTTGTGGCGACAACGACCGGCTCAAAGATCAATTCGTCACTGATCGGTTGTGCTGAACGTTCAGGGAAGAACATGAAGCAATCGGGATCTCTTGGAACCTCGGTGAAGGGGGTCATTTGTGCTGACGTTAGACGTTGGGGTTGGTCTACGATGAGTGCACGGATTCGAAGACTCAAGACTGTTAAATTGGTGGCAAGTTGACGAGTGTCTCAGAGGCTAACCAATGCCCAGTGTAGGCTTCGAACAGCCTCAGCTAACAGGAGCGAACTGTTAGCACTAGCATTGCAATAATAGGTTTTGAGAATGGGCTGCCCACCATCGTCGTTTTACGTCCGTTATTTTCCGTTGAATAGGAATGGTCGGGTGCAAACCTTGAAGCCGTTGTCACTATTATTTAGTAATTAAATTTATCTAGAAACGGCATTTGGACTCTTCCCTGTATCGTAGGAAATGCTCCTGAGGTGTTTAGTCGCACTCATTTCATCCCGTGTTCCGGCACAAGTGAACGAGTTAAGAACTTCGCCACCTAACAATAGCGAGCACGTTTTGTGGGGCAGCTAAAGAAGGTTGTCTGTCTGGTGGCGTCTCTGGCTTGTTTTTGAAAAAATAGAAACACGTCATGGCTGGTGCCCTCCTTCGTTCAATGGTCGTAGTAGCAGAGCAACAACGGTCTTTAGGTCTCTTTTGGCCACACAAGAGGTGGCATCTTGCGGCAAATAGGTCGTTGAGTCAGTCGGGAACGCAACACCGTCCCGATCATAAGATACCACAAAAGAAGACATGCCCACGCTAAAAAAAAAGAATTCGAATGAATAACGCCGACCTAGTCGCTTAATATTTCGAGTGTACCCAAACAGTTAAAAAAAAGAGCAAACGACTGTAGCGCCAAGAAGTGTGAAGAACAAATGTAAATCACTACTGTAGGTATCTACTACAGTAGTGAAAGGTAATCACACACCGTCACAGTTCGCACAGCACAATATGCTACGTTCTGAATCGGTTTGTCGTTTTGCCCTACAACACACTCGCTATGCCAAAATATCTATAAAATTATGTGATTTTGGCTTTGAACCGACCAAATGGACGCCAAGTCGTCGTCCGACACATACTGCGATGACGATCTTCGGCGTGATGGATAAATCGAATCTTGCATCACTGCAACAATCTCTGCAGCAGTAGGGCGGTCTCGTGGGTCCCTCTGCAAACAGGCATCTGCTATGGCTAAGATTTCTTCGGGACAGTTAACCGAAAAATCTGGTCGGATTTGTCCTGCCGCGACCTGAGTCAGAATCTCTGCCTCTTGGATTTTACCTCGCGGTTCGTTCGGATGATTATCGTTCCAGTACGGATAATCATCCGTGTCGATCTCTGACAAAAGCACACCAAATGAGTAAATATCCGCGCGCTCGTCATAGTCTTGACCAATCAGAATTTCAGGAGCTATCCAAAAAGAAGTCCCCACTCCTGCTGTCATGTGCGTCTCGATAGCATATCTCATGCGAGAGATTCCGAAATCGCTTAGTTTTGCTTCTAGATACATGTTGAGCAGCACATTCTTGGATTTCAGGTCTCGATGTATCACTTTGGGATGTTGAGAATGCAGATACGAGAGAGCCTCAGCAATGTGGAGCACAATTGGAGCCTTGTGCGTTTCCCAGGATAGCGGAGATCCCCGTTCCTTGAAAGTGTACAAAACTTCTCGGAGATCGCCTTTATCCATATACTCGGTAACCGCGGATAAGTGCCGTAAATTATCCCACGCCACTCCGATAAACTCGACGATTCTCGGGTGATAAAGCACTGCCATCAGGGTGATCTCCTTCAAAAACATTTCAATCTCCGACACGTCTCCGCTGCGATCTGGTCGGATCTTCTTGATGGCAACTCGACGGCCTCTGTACTCGCCTGTGAACACCAGTCCAAATCCACCTTTGCTGATGCACTTACCAAGTCTCAGATGTTTATACTCGATCCGGTTAGTCACAATCACGGGATCATCCAGGAGAGCGCGGTTTACTTCACGTCTAGTTTCATCTAAGTAAGACGTTCTGGTGGAATCCATCTTCGAGGAGGAGGACATACGCTCCAGATCTGGTCGATGGAAGCATTTCATCCATACAAAAACGATAAATAAGACGATCATTACAGCCCATGCTGTCATCGCAATGTAAGCAAGCACTTTGGAATCACTCGAGGAATCTAAAAAAAATATTTTAATAAGTATTCAAATTCCAAACACAAAACCCCCCGATAGAAACATACCTTCGGTATCTGCAGTATCATTAAGCACGCAGAACTTGACTCTGTGCGCAGCTTTCCACGTTCCATTGGAGCACGTAGCTGAATCATCTGGCCGGTCGGACTCGTACGCTCGCAGCGCTGATATTGAGTTGAAGACCGAGGTGGTGACGTTAAAGTCTGTAAAGTTGTTGTTGCGAATGTATCTGTTTATCAGAAGCGGAGAATGATTAGCTATTTCATCTTTTTACCCACCACTATGTTGTGTAACGTACAGTTCACTGAGATCGTCGAGATTGAAGACGACGGACGGAAAGCTCGTCAATTGGTTTCCTGTTAGATTCCTGCTCAATACCCACAAGACACAGCATTAGTCTATCAGCTGCAGCAGAGAAAGCAACGTTACCGTCCTCACAGAATCTGAACAGCACAAAACTGAGTTGTGCAAGTCTTGCTGATGGTATTGCCTGCGTACGGTTTAGCAAGATTGTTCTCGGAGAAATCGCTAGAGGCAACAAACCCTATCGAGTTAGTTAGCGTCGCGGAAAAAAACAAAAATTTCTACCACGTACAGGTATTCGACGGTTTTGAGGCCTTGGAAGAAGTCGAATCCGAAAGTTTCTAGGCCGCAATTGCGCATAGTTCTGCCGTATTAGACACCCAACCAACGTGAGTCCGCTTATCTCCACAGCGCGTACAGCATAATTTCTCTCTACGTTTACAGGTTGAGAGTAGTCGACGGGAAAAAGTGTCCGGTGTTCATAACGATGAGGGACATATCGATGTTTTCGAGGCGTCTAAAACGCAGTAAACATGTGATAGTTATGACAGATACAACTCAAAATTCTGCCCATTATTGAGCTTGCTTACACTGCGGTAATAGAGCTCACATCTCTAGCATCGTCTGCATTGACAGCAACAGGGATATTTGATCCTGGTAGGGCAACATCTTGTGGTACGAACGAAATGGACTGAAGCCCATCGCCCACGCCTGTAATCGATCTGTGCCCGTGTGCAAAAATCTAAAAGTTAGGACATTTTACAGCTTCCAAGTCGCCACTGTTGTGAAACTTACAGAGAAACCACAGTGGACGGTACCAAAAGCGTCCGAATTGTGTCGATAGGCAGCACTTCCGTGTCGTTCATAGTGAGCGGATAATCTATTTCTGTGGTCTTTTTCGTCACGAAGAACTCCCACGAATCGGTGGTATTATAATCCGGTAGACACGTACACGACCCGTTCAACGCCGTGAAGATAGCAGGACATCCGTTGTTCGGCAGTGCTGCAGTCGTTCGCCGCTGTAGCGACGGCACTCCCTTCCCACAGATAATATCTCCGTCTGTGATGTTCGAGAGCTTGGAATTCACCCCGACAGCCAGGTACGTCACGTTCTCGTCCGAATTGGCTTGGAACCAGTCTTGAGCGAGGATCTCCGCTTTTGTTGTCGCACCAGCGTCACTACCGTTTGAAGACCCAGATCCCGAAGAAGACGTCGACGAGGAAGACGAACTCTGCGCTGCACTTGTCGATAGCAGCAGAGACAGCCAAACGCACCATCTCATCGTACACACAGCGACCGGACTGTCAATTGATCTATCACGGGGCGTCCAGATTCAAGTCTGTTTCGACTAGGACGGTGGGTGCGTACGACCAGAGAGCGTCTTGGTCTCCGCTGGACGGATTGCATAGAGGAGGTGGGATATCCATCTGGCTCTTCGTTTGAATGCACCCTGCGCGGACACCAAGCACGGCGTGCTACTGTCTTGCCGTTGGGTACGGCGACCGTCACCGTCGGTTCAGTCGAACACAGTGGTCGAGTTTATGTGGTAGCGTTCATTGAAGATTTATGGTACACTTCCTAATGTTTTGTCTAGCTCACAGCCCAGCTCGATCCCGAGGCGAAGGACGGTGACGAGTCTGACGAACTTGGCTGAAGACTCAAGCGCAGAAGTTGCTGTAGTGCTTCTACGACTGCAGCAGCGGTCGGACGGTCTTCCGCTTTCTCCTGTAAGCAACTCTCTGCTAGCAACATGACACCGGCAGGACAATTCGCTGAGAACTGCGGCCGCTTATTCCCCGTCGCAACCTGGCGTAGGATGTCCGCTTCCTGCAGTTTACCGCGAGGACCGTCACGGTTCGCGTCGTTCCAGAACGGGTAGTCGTCTGTATCAATCTCTGATAATACGACGCCAAACGAGTAGATGTCGGCCTGTTCATTGTAGTCTCGACCCAGCAAAACCTCAGGTGCAATCCAGAAGGACGTGCCGATACCTGCGGTCATAGCATGCGTCTGTACCGTGTACTGCGTTCGAGAAACGCCGAAGTCGGTTAACTTGGCTTCCAGATGCATGTTGAGCAGCACGTTCTTGGACTTCAAGTCGCGGTGGATCACCTTTGGATTGTGACAGTGCAAGTACTGCATCGCCTCAGCTATGTGCAGTGATATCGTGGTCTTGTGGTTCCTCCAGGATAACGGAGTGCCTTGCCGTTTGAAGCTACGCAACACGTTCCTCAAGTCGCCACTCTCCATGAACTCGGTCACTGCCGAAATGTGCTTTAGGTTGTCCCATGCCACGCCGATGAACTCGACAATACGAGGATGATGAAGCTCAGCCATGAGGATGATCTCCTTAAGGAACGCCTTGACGTCCTTTGGATCTTGACTGCGTTCGGGACGGATCTTCTTGACGGCAACCTGGCGACCTTTGTACTCGCCCACGAACACCAAACCGAAGCCACCTCTGCTAAGACACTTGCCCAGCTTGATCTCCTTGTAGTTGATGCGGTTGGTGATGATAACTGGGTCTTCTAGCAACGCCTCTGCGGTGCTTTTGTCAGATATCTGGATATTGACAGTCTCATTGCCGCTTCTGGCGAGGTAGTAGCTTGATGGTGAGGACACTAGAGAAGCAGACAAGGCACGACGACGACTGCGAGCTCGTTGCCAGAGCAGCAAGACGATAAGAGCTACAATCAGGCAGCCACCAATGATCCCCACATACGTGATGCATTGCGTGCAGGTGCCAGAGCTCGACTCTATTGAACAGCACAAGATAACGTTAGATTGTTAGTGGACATTGAGTGGGAAGGATAATCGTACCTGATACAGCGATGGTGCTGTTGGCTACGCAGAACTTGGAGCTATGCGCTGTCTGCCATGTACCACCAGGACAGATCGCGGACGTATCTGGAAGATCAGACTCGAAAGCTTTCAGACTCTGGATGACGTTGAAAGTTGAGTTGCTGATGTTGAAGTCGGTGATGTCGTTATGAGCGATATATCTGAAGGAGTACACATGTTAAGGTCAGATCGGACTCAGTAATGACCCGCTTTTCACTTACAGTTCCTGCAGGTTGTCGATGTTGAGGACTACTGTGGGGAACGTTGTCAGGCTGTTGTTGGTGAGGTTACTGGGAATAGTAAAGGAGACAGCAGCGTCAGTAAATGAACTGAAATGTTTGGCTCAGAAGGCAACGTACAGTGTCTCTATAGCGCAAAACTGGTTTGAGCAAGAGCTCTGAGTTGTTGATCCAGCATAAGGCACAGTCAGAGAGTTTGAAGACAGATCCCTGAACACGTCAAACACCACATAGTAGTTAGTGTTTTTGCTCGTCACGAAATCTTCAAGCAGGTATTTAGACGTACAAGTGCTGCAAGTTGGTCACTCCATCGAAGAAGTGAAAGCCAAAGCCGAACAAGTTGCAGTTTCGAAGCGTCCTGAAGAATAGTACCAGCCAAGCGAATACGTAAGTCCGCCTATAGGTCAGTGCAGTTATGATGAATTTCACTTACAGATTGGTTGTAGTGGGTGGCAGGAACGAGGACGCTGAGAGGGTGATGGAGAACATGTTGATGTTGGTGATTTCCCTGCATTAATTAGAGTTTCAGTACACGAAGGATAGCAGACATACACAACGCGAATTCATATTTACACTGTGGTGATGGAGACTGAGTCGTTGGGACTGATAGCAATAGGTAAAATAGTCCCAGGAATGCGTCGATCCTCCGGTGTGAATTCAATGTCTTGAGGCAAGTTTCCGTCTCCGATAATGCGTCTGTTGGTAAACCATTAAACAACCATCAGTATCTACTGGTAGAATAGCGATATACACCATTCTTACAGTGTTTTCAGCGTCGACGGGACCAGCATCGTCCTAATAGAGTCGACTGGGAGAATATCCGCCGAGGTCAGTGCTGTCGGATAATCACTCGCCGAACGCCGCTGAGTGACGCGGAATTCCCACACTTCCGAGTCGTTATATCCAGCATCCAAACACGTGCAAGACGCGTCTATCGCCGTGAAAATATCCGGGCAGCCGAAGTTTGGTAGCAACTCATCCGACCGTCGCTGGAGTGACGGCACGCCGTTGCAGATAATATCGCTGCTGGATAGATTCTTCAAGTCCGAGTCCACGCCAACCGCCAACTGTGTCTCGTTATCGCAAAAATTGGCGGAGAACCATTCCTGAGCCAGCTCTTGAGCTACTGTTGTTGCAGGAACGATACCAACTTCCGAGCCTGTGGATGATTTAAGAGACCCTGACGACGAAGACCACGCTGATAAAGACCCCGCTGTCTCCTGTGCCATCGCTTCATAGATAAACACCACGATAGCTACCACTGCAAGCATTCTACACCTTCTCGGTGAGACCGCCATCGCGTCGAGTTTCTGAGTGCTGACCAACAAAAGTGGGCGGTGCAGTGATACGGCTCTGCCGTAGACATGGCTCTTTCAGGCGATAGAGAGTACAAGCTGGGCCTGGTAAACCAAATGGCTCACTTCCGTCGTGGCGGATGTTGTGTACTTCCAGAGCTTTCATCTGTAAGTTGTAAGTTGAGGCAGCTCTTGTCCCCGAACCACAAGGAGTTACCTAGACACATTTACCTGCTGGGGGACAGCGACAGTCGTCGAGAATCTATTCTTACTTCAGGCTTTTAGTTGAGCACTTCGAGTTGAGATGGCTGCCATCGCGACTCCTCACGCTCAATTACATCGCACATCAAATACACTGCGCCCAGCAGCGATTTCAAGTTTAAAACCAATGAAGTAGCTCTTGTTTTCCGGGACGCATGATGCCAGTGCTTTGTTGTTACAAAACTACTGATACTGCTGCTCCAAGCACTAGACTCAACGAAGAGCATACACTACACAGCTCGATTACTATGCTTCTTTTCATTTCCTAGTATCGGCAATTCCTGGCGACGAAGGATATACTTTCACCACGATAGGTTTTCTAATAGGTTGTCGCAGGCCACTGCGATGGATTATGCAAATCAAGAAGGCACCACAGTGATCCCATCGTCGACTTCTGGACATGAAGGAGTTAACATGTATTATATTAAGATTTTAAGCCTTAACAGGGTCGTTAAAAAAAATAAAAATATATACTTCAAACTGATGATCTTGCGTCCGTCCAGAGGCAGAATTGGACGAGCGTTCTTGCCGTTGTCCGTCACGTTCAGCTCCTTCAGTTGAGTCTGCAGACGCTTGAAGTCATTCGAAGACACAGAGATAGGCGTCTGCACCACCCACCAGTCAACGATCTCGTCACATCCAGGTGTCGTAAGGCTTCCGGGGTAGTTGTAGAGGCGGTTTGAGTTGGCGTTCACTAACTTGGAGTACGAGCCACTACAGAAAACACAGAATTGTAGTTGTCAGTACGAAAACTCATATATCCACACAGACAGGCTCATGGACGCCCATTAACGTTTTCCATTCCGTCCAAGACCGACACCATGAACGGATCTGTCTTGCCGCTGTTGACGACATCAAGGAAGTGCAGAACCGTCTGCATTACTCTGTGGACGAAGTGGACCTCGCCGTCTAGCGGCTTTCCATTCATGACGGAGCGTGGAGGTGGAACTGCGCCATTTTGTAGGAAGCACCATTGGCTTTAGCCGAGCACGACCCTATGAATGAAGCAAGACATACGTATTAGAACTTGACGTTAAGACTCGATCGGCACTTCACCGGAACTTACCGCCAACGACGCTCGCCTTGAATGTATCATCCGTCTGCGTGAGGTTGAAGGTGCCACACTCGCCACTGAACGACAGCGAACGCGTAGCTACGTTATCTCCTGTCGCGGTGGTGATGTCGATGGGCGTCGAGAACTCCTGCACATGGGGTAGTGGTTGGCCCACTTTGCTGGTGCGGCCATGGTAGCGTCGTTGGTCTTGTACCCCATTGCGCACCACCCGCGGTCGCAGCAGGTACGGCAGTTTCGGTGAGAGCGCAGGCGGCGACAAAGAACTTCATGGTAGTCGATGAGGAAGTGGTAGTCGATGGAGGAAGTAGTTGTCGATGGAGGAAGTGGTTGTCGATGCTGGATGTCGAGAGAAAATTGAGGAAGGAATTGTTTGCAGATCGAATTGACTTCGTTTGAAATATTGATACTTGGCTGTAGATATCTTTCGACAGACTTGGTCTTGATTTGCATCTCATGCCAACACCGCCGTCTGTGTCGCCGAATCTTCCTGGATGAATAATGTTATGGACTTCGGTGAGAAACATTGATATCTGTATCGACGAATCACCCAGACAAGTGCTGTACGCGTCGCACATTGCGCCAGAAGTAAGAAACACTTGCCGATCATCAACATGGTCTCAGCTGAAGAAATTCGCACCAATGTGTTCTGACTGAAGTTTCAACGGAATTGTTGCCATCTGACTAATCATCTGGTCGATTTGGAACAGGCAAAAGGAAGAAGGGAGACGCGAATAACGTTGAAGTTGACTCCGCTTCGATGCAAATCTTTTCGAACGACGATCACCTACAAACCAAGCAATTGAACGCAACCAAATTACTAATACAATCACCCCTCCAGTCTGGAGCCCAGAGGTTTCCTGACTCGAAGCACGCTTCAGATTATCATCATAAATAATAAGTACTAGCAAGAAGCCACTTGAACACAATACTTCGAAGTACAGTATATGCCACTTACCAAAGCAAAGACTCTGGCTACAATATTGAAAGTGGTGAAGGATATTATTGATTGAAAACAACAATGTATGGACTCTAAAAATCCTAAATGCCTATTGCAAGCTGACGACGGTGCGTCCGTTTAGCGGTAGCACGGGGCGAGCGTTGTTGCCGTTATCCGTCACGTGCAGTTCCTTCAGCTGCGTCTGCAGGCGCGTGAAATCGGCCGACGAGATCGACATGGGCTGCTGCACCACCCACCAGTCGACGATCTCGTCGCAACCAGGGGTCGTGAGGCTGCCTGGGTAGTTGTAGGTGCGGACGGCGTTGGCGTTCACCTGGTTTAGCGTACGAGCCACTGCAAACAAACGATAGAACACAATTGTCAGCAACCTGATCTGGCTTCCGCAGGGGTCACGCACATTGGGGCTAATACGTACAGGCTCATCATCGTCGGTGCGGCCGGCGTGACAGCTTCCATCCCGTCGAGCACCGAGACCATCCACGGGTCCGTCGTGCCTCCGTTCGCTACTTGCAAAAAATGCCCACGACCATAAGAGCGGAGCCGTCCGCGTTGCTGTGGACGAAGTGGACCTCGCCATCAAGCGGCTTTCCGTCGAGTGTGTGCTCCGAGGGGGCGTGGATGTGGAACTGCGCCATGTTGTACGACACTCCGTTCGCCGACGCCGCGCAAGAGCCTGTTTTATAGTAGCAGAGCACCAAAAGGTATTAGTATCGATCGCATCAAGAGCCTTTACTTCCACAATGACTTACCGCCAACGACACTCGCCTTGAATGTTTCGTCCGTCTGTGTGAGGTTAAAGTTGCCACACTCGCCGCTGAACGTCAGCGAGCGCGTAGCCACATTACCACCAGTGGTGGTGGTGATATCGATGGGCGATTGCCGAGAACCCCCGCATGTGGGTAGTGGTTGGCCCACTGCGCCGGTCCAGCCATGACAGGATCGTTGGTCTTGTACCCCCATGGAGTGCCACCCGTGGTTGCAGCGAAAACGGTGGTGTCGGTGAGAGTGCAGGCAGCGATGAGAGCGGATGCGGTGGTGAAGAATTTCATGGTAGTTGTTTGTGAAGTTCGCGGGAAAAAAGTTGTTGCTGGCGGTAGTTGTTGCGGTGGGAGTTTGCTGTCGATGTTGGTTGTCGAGAGCAAATTGAGGAATGTGTCGTTTGAGCTCCAAACTTTGCGAAGCGTGCAAGGTGACGCTGCCAGATTAACCACACACGAAAGCTCGTTTGAAGCAGCACCAACGCTGCCAGAAGATTGAACCTATTGTACAAACGGCCAACGACGTTGGTTGTTCCTCGCTCGAGACAACGATTTGGATTATCATGCCGTCGTCGTCCTGTGGCTGGATACTCTGCAACCATAGACTCTGGGCTACATTTACTGGTATGTGAAGCAGGGAACGTCTAAAGATGCTATGGTGGGGCGCCATGCGGTGGGCGTCGCAGCGCACGCGGGATACCAGCCGCACACGGAGTGTCGATCTTCGGGCCGGTTGATATGCCATCTGAAAGCGGCTTTCCACGTGTATGGATGAACATAGTCGATATGGGGAGTGTTGAATTTTTTTCGGTGTGGTATGTAGGAGTAGATTTGAATAGTTTAACAGATGGCGTTTCTGTCGGATTGCATGAACTCAATACTGCTTTCGTTGAACGCCATGTATTAATACCGTTTTCGGTGAATATCCTGTTAATTAAAAATTATGACGGAATTGTAGGCGTTTGTTCTTCTGAATCCGGTAGTACGATACATGAATCATTTTACATGTACTTTGTGATGCATGTAGTATCGTACTGCTTGGTCGGTGGACAATCGAGGCCCATTGTGGTTTCTGGGTCCTTTACAGCCTAGATTCTTTGGGCGTTACTATCATGCCCACGGATCCCATCCGTTCGGTGATCGAAGGATGAGTTGCACCGTCCACCGTCAAGAAATGCTATGCCGACAACAAAATAGGTATGAGCAGCAGCGAAGAGTAATTATAGAGAACTTTAGTTGTCGAATAGCGCCACCTTGGAACAACGACAATCTGGATCAGGACATGGAAAAAATAATATAATATCAATATTATGGGTATTATATTGACGGAATATATTATTATTATTCTAGGGCGTATTGTAATTATTATTATTGCCTGGTTTGATTAGAAATAGGATCCTTACTTAAAAGACATAAACATAGCAAGATTAGAATATATTGGTTGCAATAACAACTATATTTTTTGTACGGAATTATTTATTATTGAAAGTTGGATATTATAATGCTTATTATTGAAAGACCTCTCCTGCCGTATAATTAAAGATTGTATTTTCCATGCCCTGATCTGAACAACATCTGAATAAATGACGGAAAGGTGTTCCAATACTTACTGTTAGTTCCAGTGGAATAGCGAAGGATCTCGTTATTCCACTGGAATATATTTTGGACTAAAGGGATGTGATACAATTATTGTGAATTACTCCAGGAACGAACGTTCTCTATTGTGTCGATTCGCTTTACATTTGCGCTCACTCCTCTTTAATTGTGGCAAAATAAGCCTTGTTTCCCAGCGCTGCCTATTATAAAAAGAAGAACCTCAAGAGGTAAATACTATCTATAGCTTTCAGGCATTGCAGCAAATGCTGCACCTTTCTTAGCTGATGATGAAAATTACCCAACAAATGGAATATTGTCGTAATTTACCATGAGTCACGTATGAAGCAGAATAAGTCACGTCAGCAATGAGGGCGTCTTGGTAAGTCAGCTACTACTACTACATATGGAGCACCGAAGTACTCGAGAGCCTGTGCTCTTTCCATTAGTACCCAGTTTTAGTTGCTGCACGTGTTCTTAGTTTTGGTATTTTGGGGTTTCTTGAGAAACCTCTTCGCTTCCTTTTTTTTTTACTAGAGGCAGCGCCTGGAAAAGTGCGCGGCCATCCTCAGCATAAAATGATGCATGCAGTCCTTGTCAAAACGACCCCGCCCGATCTCCAAACAAATCAATATTCACGACCCCCCCCCCCCCCAGAAACTATAGAATCGGTACTTTGCAATATCAATTGATGCCAACACAGTTTTTCCGAATATCACAACCCCGTTCCTGTTGGAGAAGTGTTCCGGCTATGGATTGTTATGGTTGTTTAAAAGGCAACACTATTAAAGTGGAAGCACGCAGAGCAATAACAAAGTCAACTTCACGATGCCCCAACTGACATAACAGGATAAAAATGTTTGAGCCTAAATGCACGTCGCTAACACGATAAACGTCATCTGTTAAACTATTCAAATCTACTCCTACATACCACACCGAAAAAAATTCAACACTCCCTATATCGACTATGTTCATCCATACACGTGGAAAGCCGCTTTCAGATGGCATATCAACCGGCCCGAAGATCGACACTCCGTGTGCGGCTGGTATCCCGCGTGCGCTGCGACGCCCACCGCATGGCGCCCCACCATAGCATCTTTAGACGTTCCCTGCTTCACATACCAGTAAATGTAGCCCAGAGTCTATGGTTGCAGAGTATCCAGCCACAGGACGACGACGGCATGATAATCAAATCGTTGTCTCGAGCGAGGAACACCAACGTCGTTGGCCGTTTGTACAATAGGTTCAATCTTCTGGCAGCGTTGGTGCTGCTTCAACGAGCTTTCCGTGTTGGTTAATCTGGCACGTCACCTTGCACGCTTCGCAAAGTTTGGAGCTCAAACGACACATTCCTCAATTTGCTCTCGACAACCAACATCGACAGCAACTCCACCGCAACAACTACCGCCAGCAACAACTTTTTTCCCGCGAACTTCACAAACAACTACCATGAAATTCTTCACCACCGCATCCGCTCTCATCGCTGCCTGCACTCTCACCGACACCACCGTTTTCGCTGCAACCACGGGTGGCACTCCATGGGGGTACAAGACCAACGATCCTGTCATGGCTGGACCGGCGCAGTGGGCCAACCACTACCCCACATGCGGGGGTTCTCGGCAATCGCCCATCGATATCACCACCACCACTGGTGGTAATGTGGCTACGCGCTCGCTGACGTTCAGCGGCGAGTGTGGCAACTTTAACCTCACACAGACGGACGAAACATTCAAGGCGAGTGTCGTTGGCGGTAAGTCATTGTGGAAGTAAAGGCTCTTGATGCGATCGATACTAATACCTTTATGGTGCTCTGCTACTATAAAACAGGCTCTTGCGCGGCGTCGGCGAACGGAGTGTCGTACAACATGGCGCAGTTCCACATCCACGCCCCCTCGGAGCACACACTCGACGGAAAGCCGCTTGATGGCGAGGTCCACTTCGTCCACAGCAACGCGGACGGCTCCGCTCTTATGGTCGTGGGCATTTTCTTGCAAGTAGCGAACGGAGGCACGACGGACCCGTGGATGGTCTCGGTGCTCGACGGGATGGAAGCTGTCACGCCGGCCGCACCGACGATGATGAGCCTGTACGTATTAGCCCCAATGTGCGTGACCCCTGCGGAAGCCAGATCAGGTTGCTGACAATTGTGTTCTATCGTTTGTTTGCAGTGGCTCGTACGCTAACCAGGTGAACGCCAACGCCGTCCGCACCTACAACTACCCAGGCAGCCTCACGACCCCTGGTTGCGACGAGATCGTCGACTGGTGGGTGGTGCAGCAGCCCATGTCGATCTCGTCGGCCGATTTCACGCGCCTGCAGACGCAGCTGAAGGAACTGCACGTGACGGATAACGGCAACAACGCTCGCCCCGTGCTACCGCTAAACGGACGCACCGTCGTCAGCTTGCAATAGGCATTTAGGATTTTTAGAGTCCATACATTGTTGTTTCAATCAATAATATCCTTCACCACTTTCAATATTGTAGCCAGAGTCTTTGCTTTGGTAAGTGGCATATACTGTACTTCGAAGTATTGTGTTCAAGTGGCTTCTTGCTAGTACTTATTATTTATGATGATAATCTGAAGCGTGCTTCGAGTCAGGAAACCCTCTGGGCTCCAGACTGGAGGGGTGATTGTATTAGTAATTTGGTGCGTCAAATTGCTTGGTTTCAGGTGATCGTCGTTCGGAAAAGATTTGCATCGAAGCGGAGTCAACTTCAACGTTAATTCGCGTCTCCCTTCTTCCTTTTGCCTGTTCCAAATCGACCACGAATGAATAGTCAGATGGCAACAATTCCGTTGAAACTTCAGTCAGAACACAATTGGTGCGAATTTCTTCAGCTGAGACCATGTGATGATCGGCAAGTGTTTCTTACTTCTGGCGCAATGTGCGACGCGTACAGCACTTGTCTGGGTGATTCGTCGATACAGATAATTCAATGTTTTCTCACCGAAGTCCATAACATTATTCATCCAGGAAGATTCGGCGACACAGACGGCGGTGTTGGCAGATGATGCAAATCAAGACCAAGTCTGTCGAAAGATATCTACAGCCAAGTATCAATATTTCAAACGAAGTCAATTCGATCTGCAAACAATTCCTTCCTCAATTTTCTCTCGACATCCAGCATCGACAACCACTTCCTCCATCGACAACTACTTCCTCCATCGACTACCACTTCCTCATCGACTACCATGAAGTTCTTTGTCGCCGCCTGCGCTCTCACCGAAACTGCCGTACCTGCTGCGACCGCGGGTGGTGCGCAATGGGGTACAAGACCAACGACGCTACCATGGCCGCACCAGCAAAGTGGGCCAACCACTACCCCATGTGCAGGAGTTCTCGACGCCCATCGACATCACCACCGCGACAGGAGATAACGTAGCTACGCGTTCGCTGTCGTTCAGTGGCGAGTGTGGCACCTTCAACCTCACGCAGACGGATGATACATTCAAGGCGAGCGTCGTTGGCGGTAAGTTCCGGTGAAGTGCCGATCGAGTCTTAACGTCAAGTTCTAATACGTATGTCTTGCTTCATTCATAGGGTCGTGCTCGGCTAAAGCCAATGGTGCTTCCTACAAAATGGCGCAGTTCCACCTCCACGCTCCGTCATGAATGGAAAGCCGCTAGACGGCGAGGTCCACTTCGTCCACAGAGTAATGCAGACGGTTCTGCACTTCCTTGATGTCGTCAACAGCGGCAAGACAGATCCGTTCATGGTGTCGGTCTTGGACGGAATGGAAAACGTTAATGGGCGTCCATGAGCCTGTCTGTGTGGATATATGAGTTTTCGTACTGACAACTACAATTCTGTGTTTTCTGTAGTGGCTCGTACTCCAAGTTAGTGAACGCCAACTCAAACCGCCTCTACAACTACCCCGGAAGCCTTACGACACCTGGATGTGACGAGATCGTTGACTGGTGGGTGGTGCAGACGCCTATCTCTGTGTCTTCGAATGACTTCAAGCGTCTGCAGACTCAACTGAAGGAGCTGAACGTGACGGACAACGGCAAGAACGCTCGTCCAATTCTGCCTCTGGACGGACGCAAGATCATCGGTCTAAAGTAACTTTTGCTATTGTCAGATAAACATGTTGACTCCTTCAAGAATCCTTGTTTCACCGCTATCAGAAGTCGACGATGGGATCACTGTGGTGCATAATCCATCGCAACGGAATGTTGAACGGAAGTCAAGCATGCGACAACCTATCCATACAGTAAGACTTCTCGCGGTCAAAGTAAAGTGGTCAGATGTCGCCAGGAATTGCCGATGCTAGAAAATGAAGAAGCATGGTTATCGAGCAGCAGTGTTGAGCATGCTCTTCGTTAAGTCAAGTGCTGGAGAAGCAGTATCCAGGATACTAATGCAGTAATTTGCCTCAATACCGAGGTCATCAAATCTAATAACCTCCCAGACAATTTCTGCACAGTTTTGTACTAGACATATACTTTGAGGGTGAGTCACACCTCCTGTATCACACCATTTACTTGAAAGCCGTATACAAGCCAGGACATTTTGAAGACGACTTTGTTATTGTTGTGCGTGCTTCCACAATTATTATACTGCCTTGAACACTAACATACATCAATCCATAGCTGGAAACAACTTCAACGCCTCAAATTCAACAGGAACGTGGTTGTGTTATACGAATAAAACTTTGTTGGCTTCATTGGATGCTGCAAAGTACCGTTTCTATAAATTTATGGTGGGTGTCGCGTGTATTGGTTTGTCTGCAGGGTCGCTTTCATTTTCAATTGCGTTTTGCTTGTTCGAACGTGATGCAATACTTGCTAATATACCTCCTACTTCAAACTGACGCAAATCCAATCTCAGGACTGGATATGGGCTCCGTACGACGCGAAATATCTAGTAGTAAACATGACAAGGACTGCATGTATCATTTTATGCAGAGGATGGCCGCGTACCTTTTAATGGCGCTGCCTCTAGTTAAGAAAAGCGAAGGGGTTTCCCCAACCCCTTAACCCCTCCGCTACTAACGTCGTAAATTACGACCTTGAGGAGGGCACAAGTCGTAACTTACGACGGAATTGAAAGCTTTAAACAGGAAATGGCTCGAAAAAAGTGGACACGATACTTTGATCAAGTCAAAATTTGCAAGCAAAAAATATAAGCTGGAAGAGGTCAAATCGACAAATACCAAAGAAAGGGTAGGGCAAGGGTAGATGTGCTGCACTGATCTGATCGCAAGCAGACGCTTGGATGAGGGGCCGAGGGCGGCTATTCGAGGCACTGATGCTCATTCCAGAATTTGCCAGAATGGCGAGAATTCTATCCAGCACACGGACAAGAGAGTCCGTGGCTCCAAGCGCGATGGACGTGCGCGCCATCGACTTCAAACATCGCTGGCGGCAGCTACGTGCGGTGGGATGGACGCCGAAGAGGCCTTCCGGACTCGCGAAAGACTGGACCTATACGTCGCTGATCGGAAAGTCGTTCGTTGGTACGAAATGCGTGTGCGAATATGATCTACATGTATGTAATTAAAATGATGTTTCTAGGTGAGGATGCAGTGGTGACGTTTGCAATCGAGTCGGGGCTTATTGTCGACGAGAGTGGCGAAAGTGAGGAAACGGCGAGTGGTAATGAAGTTGTACCGTCGTACGAGTCAGTGACGGCGTCCCAGATCGACACATCCATCGCTTTGTTAGCCAACACGGCAGCGGAGATGTTCGGCTCGGACAGCGACTTCGAGCCGGACGCAGATGGCCAGCTGGAGCAGTCTGACCACGAGTTGGTCATGGGTGCGTTCTAGCGTCACTTGTCGGTTGCGGAGTCAAACAACTCTGCTAGTGACCACACGAGCGACGGCGACGGTGGAAGTGCGGACGGCGGTAAAAGTATGGAGGACGTTGAGAGTGTGGAAGGCAACGCCGACGCCCGTGTCGCTGTGGCAGCAAACGATGTGAACGTCATGGCGGATGGAAAACTGTAAGATGAGTTTGAGACTGTCGATTCTAGTTGTAGCGACATCAGCGACAATAGTGGCGATGAAGTCATCGAGCTGCGCGAGTACCCTGACGACACACTCGAGCTTGACGAGGACGTTGCTCACATGGATGACGCTTTCGTGGAGGCATCGGGTGGAAAGCTAACGCTGAAGGCGATCGACAAGGACGCGATTCGCAGGTTCGCTAGGAGTGTGCCGTCGTCTGAATTGGAGCCATACAGTGGAGGGTACCTGTAATGGGCTAACTCTGTGCCCACTACTTCGGCTTACACGTTAGCGCACGTGTACGAGGAAGCGTAGTTTGTTTAAACTTAGGTTAACTATGCTTTCGTCCGAAAGTATAGATTTACTAAAATAAGAAAAGCTAAAAGCCGTTTGGGTTAAAATGAGAACTGTTATTTATGATTTATGTCTGGACTGGGTTTCCTCCTAAAACTGATATCCTATATGAAAGGTATTCTGCCATCTGATGGCTGTCAGAACCCTGCTAATCTAATTGGTGGAAAGAAATGCTTATCTACCAATAGGAAGCCTAAATGCATACAGACCAGTGGTCTGCAAAGTGTAACCATTGGTGTGTCTTACACCAACGTTCGAGAACCCTCCATGTAACCAAGTGGCTACGTGTAGCCACTTGTGTGTAACCCCGTTACACCACCTCCCCCCGTTAAGATAAGACGTGCAAGTCTTAACACGTCAATCAAAGAATTGACGAGACCGTCAGCTCTCCGGGAAATTCGAGCTCATTCCGCAATGAGCTCGCTAACGAAGACGCCAGCGCAAGAGTCTGCTTCTGCAGACTCTGCTACGTCCGTGCCTGCGCAAGCAAGCACCTCTACGACAGAGTCTACACTCTCTGTCGACGAACACCACGCGCTACAGTACAAGAAGCGCGTGGAGGATAAGGCTGCTGCCCCGGAGACGATCCTCGAGGGTTCGTCGGTGTTAAACACCGACGGTAGCATGCCTACCGACTATGGGTTGGACATCAGTGATGTCCCCATGAAGGATGGGGAAGTCCCATCCTCAGCAGCCGACTCCGAGTCGGCCACAGTTGCGCATGAGTCGGTCACAGGGTCGCGTCGACCCCGTGAAGATGATCCGAGCGCTTCAAGCTCGAAGCGCTCGCGTAATGATGAAGAAGAGAAGGCACCAACGCCGGTTACTCCTTCTTGTCCACGTTCTGTCCCTGCAGAACGCGCTCCGTGGATGCCAAGCGCATTCGAGATTGATTCCAGGTTCGGTGCGACTTCACCACCGAACCCGATCCCGCTGTACGTGTGCAGCGCCATCGTTGATGACGCTGAGGCTGCAGCACAGCACTTTGATCCGATGACGAATCAAAGGCGTGACTATTTCATCGGACTCTTCCATGACCTCCGATGGCATGCGTCGAAGAGAACTTCGCGCAAGAGCAAAGTGCCCGAGTGGGTGGCACTTTGTCAATCTTGAAACGCCTTTGTTGAGAACTTCAACAAAGACGCGAAAGCGTACCGCGCCCGCATCACTGCGGCGCAACGTCGCTTCGAGACTTTCTCGAGGCGTCATATGATCGATCGCCTCCATAATGAAGTTATGGAGGCGGGTATTCCGTGCGCAGTTCCCTTTGGAACTGCGTGTTCGCACTGCCCCCCTGGGGCTGAGCGTCTCACTGAGCGAGACGTCACCGGGTACACGACTGTGCGTGTACCTGTTCAGCTGCGTGATCTCCGCGTTCAACTTGAATGTCGTGATGAAAGTCGTGACACTCCGAGTGTCAGCGGTGATCGCAGCGCTCGTGCAGGCGTTACGCCTGCACTCCGTTCTGGGCTTCGTACGCCCTCACCATTTCCGGAACGTCCTCTATCAGAACGTTCCGAGGTTCCCATGTATCTCGGTGGGGGGGAAATCCTCTCCAACGAATACGAATACGAGCCTGATCTCGGTTCGTCTTCGGGGGTTCATAGCCCACGATTTGCTCGACCATCCACCGAGTCGAGCCGCGCGCATCGCGCAGTGGTGGCGGCGGGGGCGGAAAGATACCCCTCGTACGGTCAACCTGGGGTTGACCATACGAGCGGTATCCTTCCGCCAACCTGGGGTTGACCGTGACTCCCGCGCTCTGTATGATCGTGTAGCCGCTCTGGATCAGTTCCAGAGTGGAGAGTTCGCCCAGCTGCAGCAGGAGCTGCGCTATCAGAAGGCGCAGGTCGCGCAGGCCGCTCAGACCGCGTTGAACATCCAATTGGAACTTGGATCGCAGGTAGTGAGGCTCCACGACCGTGTTGCTACCCTCGAGAAGCTGGCTTACGCCGCTTCGTCGTCTTCTGCGATACATCAAGGTTAGGTGGCTCGTGTTGCGTGTACGGCTTCAACCGCCCGACATAGAATGTCGGATGGAGCCACATGCTGGACGGTATGTCCAACGTGTACGCGTTGCCATGACGTTCAAGCACTGTGAACGGACCGGTGAAGCGCGGAGCAAGCTTACTTGCTCCGAAATCTGAAACTGCATGTCTAGGCAGGTTCTGAGTAGCTAACAGAACTAATGAACCCTTTTCGAATTCATTTGTGTTGCCCCTGCCAACATTGTCAGTGTTCAGCTTCTGTCTATCCACAGAAGCTGCTATCGCGTCCTGGACAAGCCGTATTACGGCTTGTCGGCGCTGGAAAAAGTCCATTGCTTGCGTGCTGAATGGTTTGTTCAGAACGGCCTTCGTTCCCGCAACATGCCCGGCCTGCGTGGTGTCTGTGCCCTGCACAGTCGTGTTTTCCTTGATCGCGGTGTCTATGCCCTGCACAGATCCGTAGTGCTTGTTCGTTGTCTCGTTCCCGGAACAAGACGCAGCTTGTCTTCGTGTCGTCATCGCTTATACTGTGTCGGTATCAGCGCTCTTCTGCGGTTGGTCCGGTGCAACCGTAGATCCTCCCCCACTTAAGGAGGAAGCCACCATTCCGAGCATGTTCGGAAGGCATGGATGCTGCTTTGCATTCACGTAGAACGGTGTATGCCCCGTCGAGGCATGCACCGAGTTGTTGATGGCAAACTCTGCCATCGGCAGACAGTCGCTCCATTGTTGGAACGAGTGTGCGTAGCTCTTCAGCAGGTCGCCGAGCACGCGATTCACGCGCTCGGTCTGACCGTCCGTCTGCGGATGATCCACAGTCGACATCGACAATTGTGTACCAACACGTGTGAACACTTCTTGCCAGAACCGCGCTGTGAAGCATGGATCACGGTCCGACACAATGTCGAGCGGCATGCCATGGTGTTTAAACACCATGTCTACAAGCAGTCGTGCTGTCCGTACGGCTGTCACTTCAGCCGGCACTGCAGCAAGATGCACCATCTTGCTGAATCGGTCAACAAAGACCACGACACCAGTCCTCCGCTTACTGTCAGCCGGAAGCCCAAAGACAAAGTCCATAGAGATGGACTGCCAACACTTCGACGGTGTCGGAAGTGATTGAAGCGGAGCCTGCGTTCAGCAGGCTTCACGCGTTGACACACCTCGCAAGCACGTACGTACGTACTTGCGCACCCACTTGTACTGGTGATTCCAGTAGAAGTCACGCGTGAGAAGCACGTATGTCTTCTCACGACCAGGATGCCCTGCCGTAGGGGCATCGTGATACTCGTACATGATCCGCATCCGCAGATCATAGTCGTTCGGCACGACGATGCGAATCACATCGTCGTCCACTGCGCTGTATAGCAGCAGTCCTTCGTGCACACGATAACGATGTGCACGAGCTCGAAGGCGTGGTGCCGACTTCCGACGCGCCTCGTCGGAAGGTGCTGAGGCGTAGCTCAGCAACTGCTTCGCGTCTGCGTCACTCGCATACGCGGCCTTCACGTCGTCGATCAACGACGACGACGGAGCACTCACGCTCTCGACGCCAATTTGATTGGCGTCGGCTGTCTTCACAGCATAATCTGGCCGACGTGACAGTGCGTCGGCCACGACGTTCAACCTTCCGGGTTTGTATTCAACCCGGAAGTCGTACTCTGCGAAGAATGACAACCATCTCGCCATCCGTTGCGAGATGTGTGGCGACTTCGCTGCAGTTCGCAGTGAAGCGTGGTCGGTGTAGACCACGAACGGTCCACTCCAAAGTAGATACACTCGGAACTTCGCGAGTGCATATTTCATTGCAAGGAGCTCCTTGCCATGTACGGGATAGTTGCGCTCAGCTGGCTTCAGCTGACGCGACTGATAATAGCCCACACGATCACGACCCTCATGATCGTGTTGCATCGACGCGCATCCGATCGCAAAGTCGGATGCGTCACACACGACGTGGAACGGACGATCTTGGTCAGCCACTGCCAAGATCGGCGCTTCAGTCAAGCCCTGCTTGACTGCATCGAAGGCCGGCTGACACTCAGCAGTCCACTTCCACTCAGCTTCCTTCTTTAGAAGCTGCGACAGCGGGCGAATCTTGCCCGCGTAGTTTTCAACGTACTTGCACAAGTACGTTGCAAGCCCAAGGAACTGCCTCAGTTACCGCAAAACGGTTTCTTGTATGGGAGACCCACCTGAAAGTGGAAAACTGGAGATGTTAACCCATAATAACTGATACACACTGCTTTACGAGCAACATATCTAACTCGCAGCCTCTAACTCGTTGTGGTTGCCGAGTTTTGGGCAAAAGTGTGGGTGGTCGTATCGTTGTGGTCAGGGAGTGTACTATTTATTTGTGGAATGTGCTAGTTTTGCTCTTTTCATACCATTATTGGTGCTCCAACTGCGAAGTAGTATATGGGATGTCAGCGAAAGGAAAAATTGTTTTGAATGAAATTACAGAGTAGATATCCCTGATAGGCTTTCGTTTGAACCACGAAAGTCTCAGCTATTTGACATGTTGATAACACGATATATTACTCAAACTGTTATCTCAGTGCTTCTTCTACTTGAAGCTCTTAACAGTACGATCGTTAAGCGCCTGTACCGGGCGGGTGTTCTCGCTCTTATAGTTCAATTCGATCTCTCCCTGGTTCTCACGAATGCGCGTGAGGTCCTTAGCCGAAATCTTCATCGGCTTCTCCACCACCCACCAGTCGACAATTTCGTCGCAACGAGGAGTTGTAAGACTGCCGGGGTAGTTGTAGAGGCTGCCACCGCTGACGCTCTTCTTAACCAGCGCCGAGTAGGACGTCCTGTAGAATAGAGTAATTAGTTTCCAGGTGGCAATCATAAAACATGACAAGGGAAGCTTACAAGTCCAGCATAGTTGGTTTGGTTGCGGTAACGTCGTCAATACCATCGATGAGCGTCTCCAACCACGGGTCCGTGTTACCAGAAGGATCAATCTCCATGAAAACTCCGACCACAAGAAGCGCTGAGCCATCGGCGTTGCTGTGGACGAAGTGAACCTCGCCGTCGAGAGGATCCCCGTTCAGTGTGTGCTCCGAAGGAGCATGCACGTGAAACTGCAGCAGGTCATACCGAGCCTTGTTCGCTTTCACCTGGCAAGAACCTGTCCATGAGTCACATTTAGAGGCTCTGTTTCTATACAATTTGAAAATGACAAACGCCTACCATCGATGACACTGCCTTTAAACCCCTCTCCATCTTGCGTAAGATTGAAAGAGGCACAGGTACCCCTGAAACGCAGACTGCTCTTAGCTTTCGCGCTCTGGGTGATATCACCAGACACAATGTCGATCGGGGACTGGCTGGTGCCGTTGCACTTAGGATAGTGATCACCCCACTGTGCCGGGCCGGCCCTCGTCGCATCTTTAGGATTGTAACCCCAAGGAGCGGCTTCTGCTCCAGCGGCAGCAACAGTCGAAGCAGCCACAGCGCAAGCCGCCACGAGGGCTGAAATCGTAGCGACGAACTTCATTCAGGTGGTTGCTGCCGAGGCGATGTATTGCAGACAGCAAATTAGAAAATGACTGCAGTGATTAAAAACACTGCACAAGCAACGTGGTTGGGGTGGAAGATGGAGAGGCAAGGCAACACGGCAGCATAGCTGCAGACCGGCATAGCCCAGCCCGAGATCTTGACGACAACTGTGCGATTTGCCTACCGAGGTAGGAAAAGAACCAAGAGTGTCAGACTGTCGCCCTAACCAACACGAGTCGTAAGCAATCGAACACCTAGAATTGTGCACCGTTCGTGGGGTCAGGGGAGTTGCAACCGCTTCACCAACAATCAACAGTAAATTATGAAAGTAGGCGCACGATTTCAGTACAAATCTCGACTTCAAGCGATCTTGAAGATGGATTAGAAATTTGCCAGATGTGTCAATCGCAAAGTACAAGTTTTAAGCTCACTACCGTAGTGACTACGTGCACAATCTGCAAATCGTTTGAAAATTTTCAATAAAGCCAATTTTCAATATTTTAATAAATATTCTAAGAAATAGATGCCGGACATGCCTTAAAAAAAGACAGGTAAATACGTTACTCGACAGGGATCACGGGCAATGTTGGTTGTAGGCTCTGCAATAAGAAATGGCGCCTGGCACAGACAGGAAGCATGACTCAACTGTGCTACCTGTGCACAATACATGTAAAGGAAGCTTACTGATTCTTGGGATTCAGAGCAAAATTGAGCTGTGGTGCAAGTTACAATGCACCGCCTCATTCCTGCTCTGTATGTGCCAATCCGAGCTCAATTGCCTTGAGATTCGTGCGGATTGCAGGCACCAATTTTCAGGAAGGCTATGCCGTGTTTGTTCTGGACGTCCTACCATCACGAATCTTCAAATCATAATGACTTGACGTGGCGAGAATCTATGGAGCGCCCGTTGCGTGCAGAAACACTCAAATGTACAGTACTGTACTGCGAGAGATAGGGCATCATACAACGCACATTATCTCGCACGATTAATTTGAATCGGGCTTTTACTCGCGCGAGTTAATTTGAATCTAATTGTTACTGCTTGTTTTGCTGTAGTTATCTTCAACGAAACGAAGCGATTGCATTCAAGTGTTTGATTACATTGAAGTTAAAAGAACTGTACTGCAGGTCTAATACTCACTTTAACGGCCCCTCCCTGTAAATGCCCATTTCTAAAACAGCAGAGTGAAAACTCCACAGTTGTAGTTGCCGAGCTGTGTGACCTAACCAACGCCCTCAAAGCGAAAGCGCTTTGGCGATTTTGGCTGTGAAAGCAAAGGGAGCAGTTGATCTTTCAGACACGCTGACCTGGTTTACACTACTGCTACAGCACACCAGTGGTCCAGGTCGTAATTTACCAGGCTTCAGGTCCAGGCTGCTTTGTCAGAAGTGAATCATACTGGAACTCACTTTAACTGCGAGTTAATCCGACTCTTACTCACGCGAGTTAAAGTAAAGCGCCTGCGTCGTTTCTCTCCACTCGCTTCCTGAAGAAAACCCATTGAATCCATGTTCACAGGTCCACAAGTGTATTCAAGTTTGAGCTTCTTCCTCAGAAGGAAGGTGGCGCATCGACGATGTACAGTGGCTTAAGTGCAAAGTCCGACTGAAATGAGTGGCGTCTAAAATGAGCCAATACAAACTGGCGCAAAAATATTCTCTTTAGCTCGCGCGAGTTAAAGTGAGCTAATTAAGGCCCGATTCATATTAACTCGTGCATGTTAATGTGCGTTGTGTGCGCCCTATCTCTCGCAGTACAGTACTGTACATGTGAGTGTGTTTTCTGCACGGGCGCGTGCTCCCCAGATTCTCCCCTTGACGTGTGGTTGTTGTTCGCTTCAACTATGTGGATTATGCTCCCAGCTGAGATGAACGCTCGACTTGCAGTCAAGTTGCAACGCCTCGTTGCTTGTCGAGGCGCCGGCACGGTGTTTCCTTCGTGGTGTCGGATGAAGGAGATTATTGTACAGTTCAGTGTACTGAGTACCCACACTGTGCTACGTACCTGCAGAGCATACTATAATACTGTAGTACTGCAGTAGAGTACAAATACTGAAGAGCTCGTGCAGAACCCCGAACTGGATGGCATGTTTCTCTTCCTCTGCACTGTTGGCACTACGCAAACTCATACTACAGTAGCACGGTACGATACATGTAGTTAGGGCAAAAAGTCACCACTATTAATATCCATCGCCACCTCGAAGCGATGCAGTGAAGTGACTCTGCCAATGCTGCGATTGTCCAGTCTCATTTCTTAGCCCTGCCTTGCAGAAGCCTACACGTTGTCCATGGTGTAAGTATTATTCATTATTCCCATCTCCACCACGGCTGTTACGACATTGTTGACGCCGCATAAATACGGAAGTGGACGCTCTCAAGCAAAGCGAGGCACGTCTCAAATCTCAAACGGTTTCTTCTCTACCCGGCATTATTAATAAGGATTGTTAGGCGTACGCGGTGACGACGCGGCCGTTGAGTAGGTGAACTGGACGCGCGTTCTTGCCGTCGTCGGTGACCGGGAGCTCCTTCAGCTGGGACTGAAGGCGACCGAGGTCGGTTACAGAGAGCTTCACGGGCTGCTTGACCACCCACCAGTCCACAATCTCGCTGCACGCTGGGGTGGTGAGGCTTCCGGCGTAGTTGAAGACTCCGTTGGCGTCCGCAGCAGCGTTGATGGCGTCGGCGTACGAAGTGCTGCACCGGACAAGCAAAGTTGAATTTGTGAGTACACGATCTCCTGTGTAAGGGAACAAAACATTTACTTACGTCGACATGCCAACCGTGGAGTTCATACTGACAGTGTCCATGGCGTCCAGGACGGATGCCACCCACGGATCCGTCCCTCCACTGTCCACAGCCTTAAAGAAGACACCGACGACAAGAAGAGCAGAGCCGTCCGTGTTGCTGTGGACGAAATGTACTTCACCGTCCAGGTGCTCGCCGTTCAAGGTGTGTTCCGAGGGAGCGTGCAGATGAAATTGCAGCATGTTGTACGTCGCGTTGTTCGCCGACACCGCACAGGAACCTGGTGAAGCAAACTAATGTTAGACAACGCAAATATCGTCGTGACTGGGTAATTGTACGAACTGCTGTTGACGGTAGCCTTGAATGATTCGCTGGATTGGGTCAGGTTGTAATCCGTGCAGTCGCCACTGAACGTGAGCATGCGCGGCTCGCCGTTGCGGCCAGCAGACACTTCAATGTCAATCGGCGACTGCTTTGAGCCACCGCACGTTGGGTAGTGCTCCGACCACTGCTCGGGACTGGCCATGCTAGGGTCGTTGCGTTTGTACCCCCACGCAGAGCCCTCCGTGCCATCGGCAGCAACGGAGGCGGTCGAAAGAATGCACAATACCAACGCTGTAGTGATGGCCAAGAACTTCATCGTGAGCGAGAGTCGACGGGAGTTGGTGGATCTGCTTTGCTGCGAGCAAATTGGAAATGAGGACCAATTGAACGGTTCAGGTCACTGTGAGCAGGAAACGAACTCCTCGAGCAGGTGACGTCTACACGAGCGATGCAACAAATCGGATCGCAACGACGAATCGCTGTATCATACTTTAAAGTACAGAACTTCTTTTGGCAAGCTTTGCGACGGTAAAATCACGCTACAATGTAGCTTCTGCGTGCCTGGAGCTCGAATTGAACGGCGTTTGCTGCCCGGAGTCAAAATGTCGCGGTTAATCCCTGATCAGCCACCACTTAGTTGCGGAATAATACGCAGCTCGTCTTCCGTGCTCGAACCGCAAGGTCCGCTTCCGTGATACCACCAATAGAGACAATCCCTACAGCGTATCCTTGCATACACAACTGGTTATGTTGTTTTTGTGCTGTTGGTATCGTGCACTCGCTTCGCCTGCATTGAACAGGAAAATACTTTTGAGAAGTGATATCCTGTATCGTAAAAAACGATTTTCTATTCACACGCCAAGGAATTTAGAACTTAAGAGTTTTTTTTTATTAAGTGCATGCAAAATTGCTGATATACGTAATCGTGGATGTGTTGATGCATCCGATCCGAATAAATGGCTTACACATGTATTTCCCAGTTATGGTGGCGGGTTTTGAGCAAAATCTTTCGGCCAGCAAAGACGAAAGCGGCATATAACTCAGTAGAATTGGCAGGGAATAAGCTATTTACAAACGCTTGACATGATTGACTACGCATATTCCTACAGTCGCATGGGAATCCAAGAAGATCCAAAATCAAACAAATGTCCAATGGACGTGCCCACGAAAGCTCGATACAGTACAGTCGTGCAGTGCTTTGCGTGAGTCAGCAGAATTCCGACGTATTCGGCTTGGACTTCGCATCACCCTGACGTGACCGCGTTTCGGCAGACACGACGAAGCGAAATTTAGCGATCGTGCAGCAGAGCGGAATTCTGTAGTGTTCAATACTGTATGTACAACGTGGACATAATCCGACTGCAGTACATGTACCTTGGGACCTCGTTGTTCTTTCAGCCAGTCGAAAGCATAAGGGTTCCTAACATCTCTAAATGAGGTTTGATCTTTTGGGATTTTGAGGCGATTTTTATGGAATGGGATTTACATTAGATTTTAAGCCGTGACATTTTCGGCGTCCACATGAATACACTGTATAAATACTGACCAGTTGCGCAACCAGGTTTACAACCGTCTTCTGATTGGTTAATAATAGATCTTGCCGTGTTGAGCAGTTGAGGTACACTAAGGATAATTAATTCTACACACGCAGACTTGGATGCCCGCCTCGCTTACGGTCGGTACGGAGCGCTACTAAGACGGATGATACGGAAAGTTGTCACCCGTAGACAGCGTAAACCTTGTCGATTGCCGTGTCGCTCGTGAAACCTGAGCGAACAAGGTTTGCTACTACATCCCAAAAGACTTTTCGCCTCGAGTAAGCAAACTTGTTCAACCCTCGCTCGACTGCCGTGAAATCCTTTGCTGGCTTCAGTCCGCCACACCCGAATTGATATTCGTGCCATAACTCAAACAGATCCTTAGGTCTTTTTGATAGTCGTGCGACTAGACCACGCTGCGGTGCTGATGCGTTTGGTGAGCTCTCAGGATGATCATCGCTAGTGATAGCTTCTCGGTTGAGGCCTGGCTTCATTGCGAGGCGCCTAAGTATCGCCTGGGTTTTCTGCATATCGCGCTGACTGTCACGTCGAGCTCGCTGAACCTCATTCATTACCTCCGCCATGAGTCTCCTTCCTGCTGCAATCTGTGAGTGAAGAGCTGCAAACTCGCGGCGAGCTCCGCTGTTTCTTGCGCAAACGCTCTCGGTATTTGCTGTAGAAGTGTTACTCCCTTCAACAGCGCTCTTACTGCTGTCAATTACGACAAGACTCAGTTGAGAGCCGTCACCCGTAACGAAAAACTCTTTACGTTCAACAGGATTTAGGTCTGGGCTTCCTCCCGCATTTGTGTTGGCACACAAAATTTTCTGCTTCAGCTTGCTAGGAAGTAGAGGGTATTGGTAGTTATCCGGTGGTTCCAACGCTGCCCACAGTAATGGTAAAGCTAACGTTGTTGCAATTGAGTCGCCCATGAGCTGTTTCACTGTAGGGACGACTTGATCGATGAGCCACTGTGGTGTTGCACAGCTAATACCAGTTTTTGTTGTGTAGAAACACGGACCAGCAGGTCCTGTCAGTGATGCTGCAGTCAATGCGTCTGGGTACGGCTGTGTGTTGTCTATGTAAACATCGACCACTCCTTTCCGGGTTCGCCAGCGTCCACGTCGGTTCACAAAGTCCTTCGAATGCCGCTCCGAGTGGCATAAGTTGCTGCTCCTTTTCGAAGACTGTGCGTCCCCAGCTTCCCTGACTTTATCTTCTTAAAGGCTGTATCCTTTACCATATCGGCCAAAACCCGACGTACAGCGCGATCGCCGTCCTTGGGGTTACCGTACAAAAACTCCGAGCTTGTAACATTGGTGGATAACTCGATGTATACAGCAAGGTTGAGCAAAGCGCACATCTTAGGGTCCATGCTACCGACCACAATCTGCTCCGGAGCGTCTCGTTCTTCTTGTATGTTCTTAGACCACCGCATTTGGAAGAGAAGCGTGGATGCGTACTCCGTGTTTGGCGAGAAGTTGCCGAACTGCAGTTTCATCATATCATCTATGTGGGCCATGATGTGCCACTGAAGTGACAGCACACTGCCCACCATAAACGATGTTTTATTTTGTTCCCATTGAGAGCGAACCAGGCGTAACAAGTTCATAAACTCCTCGAACTCCACAGAGCGGCCGGCTTTGGTATCGGCCCATTCTCGTCGAACTTCGAACTTCTTAACCTTCTTGATCAACTTATTTACTGCGTCGGAGCGTGTGGGGTTACCGCGATCTGTCACTGGGTCCCAAGTTGCGTTAATTCGCGGCATGAACGACGAAATTGCTTTCTTGGAAAACTCGAGAGTACTCGAGCGAAGATGCACAGGTCTCATTTCTTCGCTGGGCTCTGCGTCGCCGTAGGCCTGCTGGCTCATCCAGCGGCACAAGTGGTCAGGGGTAATCTGAAGAAGCTCCTCCGTTGTGAACACGCGGTCTTTGTCGTACACGATGCCGTCCTTGTACGACATGAACTTCACGAGCTCGGGTTTGTAGCGGCTCGTCATGATGCTGACTCTTGTGAAATGTAGTTGACTTAGATTATATAGTGAGACTTGATACTGCGTCTGTTTGCAACCTTGCCTGTATTTTTGTATTGGACTCGGTTGCAAAAGTGGTCACCCGCTGCCACCACGTGCGCCACCCGAGTTGCAAACGACACCTATTTGGCACGGTACCGACGCCAATACACTACATCCAGCCAATCAACGATCGAGAATCCGCAGAAATACAACCCTGGTTGCAAATGGCCGGTAACTAACATGTATCAAAACATGACAGCATTTTCGACGATGTGTATTTTTTTGTCATCTACGGTACTATTTTCACACAAAAATGTTGATACCGCAGGTATATTACATTTTCTTGTACGGTGAGCTGATACTACATGTATTAATAAGATATTGTACTCGACAAAATTGATGATCAAAACCTATATCGACATTTAGGGCCTGGTTCGCGCGTCGGGGTCAGGTTATCTAGAGGGCTAGGGCAAATCATCACCATTTCTTTGTAACTTGATTCTCTATCGAGTAAAATGGAAAGTCGTTTTGGGCAATATTTAAAATACCCATATGTACTTTTTTAATTGGTCGAGCAGCCAAATGGATTCCTGCGTGGATGCATAGATAACCTGACCCCGATGCGCGAACCAGGCCCTTAGTTATATTGGATAATTCGCGCGTAGAGCCCGAAAATGAGGTCAGATTTGCCAATTCGTAGCCGTTTCAGAGATATAGGTGCCCAAATGAAATCTATAGGAAGACCCAACACTTTCGGTACTCAGGTTGCATCTTTTATAATGAATTTGAGGACTCCGAATGGTCTAAAGCACTTTTCATATGACTTCCATAGGAAATCAAAGCAACCCAATCAACAGACACTCAACCAAGAGCATGAATAGGAAGAAGTAGTTTGCATGAACCTTAAAATCAAACAGAGTTCGTTTTGCATTTAAGACCACAAGTGAGAGCGGCGTTCTCCAAGGTTACTTTAGGACCATATAACTTGGGGATTCACTGCCTTTGGGCCTGGGCGTGATCCAAGTTATTCCATATTTCTACTCACTAGTTTGCCGATCTGCGGACAGGTTCAGTGGGCTATATATTCGGGAGTAAGCGTTAAGTGAGGCTACTAAGAGTGATTTCTCTCCTTGGGTTGGTGGTTCTTGCTCTGCTTACCTTGAGCGCATGATAGGCAGTTTGGACGATCTCTGTCCGTCAGCCATACGTTCCACAGTGTCGTACGCAATGTGACCAAGCCGGTCGTGTAGCTCCTGCATCGTCGTCACTGTCGTGGCGCTTGTGAGCTTCTCGCCTGCTGCGCGCACTGCAGTCTTCACCACACGAACCCGTATATCTACTGTTTTCTCGCCCATGACGTCGATCATTAGGACGTCGTTTCGCCCGTGCATTTCGAAAACTCTCATCTTGTCCGTCTCTCGTATAGCACAGCTTCTTTCCTTGAACCGCTTGAGAGAAAAAACCGTTCGTCGAGCCTGCTGTAACTGATACTGTTGTCCATCAGATGTTGACATAGTAGACCTCTGGCGAATATATAGCGACCTCGCTTCCGTCGACGATCGTCCGAGGCATGACCGTCCCCACCTTGCTCACATGGACTTCACCACCATTTGCAGCTCGACAAGCATGGTCATAAAATCGACAGCATTCTTCAGCATCCTCGATTCCTTGACGGGGTGCACACTCGACCCGCTGTCCATGATCCACGAGTCGCGGCCCGCGTCAGCCGCACCCTCGATAGCTAACACGACCTTGCTTGATACCGCAGCACCTCTTTTTTCCTTCTGCGGACAGTTTGCTTTTAAGTGACCTTCTTCGCCGCACTTGTGACACGTGCGCGTCTCTTTATCTCCAACTCGAGCCACGAAACCCCCTCCTCGTCCGCCATTTTGGTCACCTCAACCGCCATTGGCAAATGGGCCGCCTCGTTCACGACCACCACCACCCTTCCCGTTTTGTCGGGCCCTGTTAGTCTCGTACTCGATTGCAAACGAGACGAGTTCAGCGGCTTGCTGGAGATGATCTACGCGCTGAGAGTTAAGACGTGTCAGCATTGCGATCTTCACGAACTCCGGTGCAGACTTGCACAAACACTGTAGAATGCACTGCTCCGAGCTGCCAGAATGCTAGGCCACGTAGATCAGGTACTGATAGTGCTCAGGCCACGTCATGCTCTAACCCTTCTCCTTGGGTATGCCATTGGTGTAACGGGGTTACACACAAGTGGCTACACGTAGCCACTTGGTTACATGGAGGGTTCTCGAACGTTGGTGTAAGACACACCAATGGTTACACTTTGCAGACCACTGGTCTGTATGCATTTAGGCTTCCTATTGGTAGATAAGCATTTCTTTCCACCAATTAGATTAGCAGGGTTCTGACAGCCATCAGATGGCAGAATACCTTTCATATAGGATATCAGTTTTAGGAGGAAACCCAGTCCAGACATAAATCATAAATAACAGTTCTCATTTTAACCCAAACGGCTTTTAGCTTTTCTTATTTTAGTAAATCTATACTTTCGGACGAAAGTATAGTTAATCTAAGTTTAATCAAACTTCGCTTCCTCGTACATGTGCGCTAACGTGTAAGTCGAGGTAGTTGGCCCATTACACTTGGCAGATGGGATTGGCGTCATGTACAGCATGAGCATGCTGTTCATCACGTGCTCGAGCGTGTTTGACACTGCTGTCCACCCAGGCAGCAGCTTCTCGAAATAAATGAGTGTCGTACCTTCCAACTTGCCATTAAGTACGAGGATCTTGAATTATTCGGGCCAACCATCGCCGCTCATCTGCTGCGCGGCAACAAGTCGCTGCAGGAGCCGCAGCCCCCACGACTTGAAGTCGGCTCCGACTCCTGCGGAGGTCCCATTGCCCGAGAACTTCGAGAAACCTGCCCCATCCAGGTCCCTTGGCTTCGGTATCTTCAACCGAAATTTACCAGCGGTACGGTCTGTTGCGCCGCTTGCGGTGGCTGCATCTGAGGTTGCGGCGGCGGCACGCGCGTAGATTACAGCAGCTGGTTTAGCGGCGGCATGTGCGTTGGTGCAGCTGGGGCAGAAGCGTGCGTTGATTCGTCGAGCGAGCCCATCCTCATTCGGCGGTCTCAAGCATTGATAAAGTCCGTGCGATCCGTTGAATGAGTGCTCGGAGGGAGGTGTCGGCGTCGCTTTGGCGCGTCGCTTCAGCTTATCTTGAATAGTGAGCTGATTGGCCAAAATTTGGGCCTGCTGAGGTGCCATCCCTTCGAGGATCCGTTCAAGTCTATCTAGTCGCTCAGAGCTTGCATCAGAATTCCGACTGCTCCTTACGTGAGCATCAGACACAATCGAAAGCGAGTGATCTTTCTGGACCAGCTCAAACGGATCGGACGACTCGATCACGCCATGTACATCGGCGTTGGGGATACCGTCGGCCAGTCTGGGCTGCTGCGAGGTGTTGCCGGTTGCTATTGGGCTCATAACCTGTTGAGCTCGAGATGCCAATCATTTTTTTTGTCGTTATGTCAAGATTTCCTTTGGTTGTTTTTACTTTAACCCCCCCCCTACTGTACAAAATTTGGTGTGTACTCCCTCGTCATTTGGGCACGCCTCACTAATCGAATAATCGAAAACACCCATATGATTGGCTTCCTCTGCCGCTAAACTCTGCGATTGGTCGAAATTCAATTGCCTGGAGTCAGTTATCGCAAGGCCCTGGTCCAAGTACGGGAACGGACCTGAAAAACAGAGGGTAGGGTTCCAGTCAGCGACATTGTGGTGTTCTGTACGAATCTGAACTGCGTTCTTGGCCTTGTCCAAGTAGATTCTAAGCTCTCCACTCCACCTATTTTGTTGCATCACACCCGGATCAGCCAAGAACCACGATGGCCGATGCGCCCACCTCGCCCCAAAGGGGTTACCCAAGCTTCTATTGCTGCTTGTCCTGATGCCATCGAAGAAAATACTTCCCGGCAGACTGAAGCTGTGCCTCTTCCGTCATCGTTCCCTCCAGTACTCACTGCCAAACGGGCCTAAGACTGCCGTCGCAAGTGATGACGTGCTAAATGCATCCTCTCCTCCTGCTCAACCTAAGTCTAAGAAGGCCAAGCGGGCACCCCAAAAGGCTACGACTTCAGGCAAGACATTGCCCCGTATCAAATGGACGAAAGATATGGCCAGCAAGCTCCTCAATCTGCGTTTTGAAGAGGGGGAGATGTGCAGGAAGATTGACACGGCTGACACCAACATCAAGGTCTACGTGGGGAAAGTCGACACGTTTTTACGTTTCCTCGCGAGAACTCTCTTGTCTGCGGCGACCGCAATAACCACAGCGTCGCTAGCGCTCACGATAGCGAAAACGGCAGTCGCAGTAGTGTCCATTCTTGTGATTGGTCAGTGGCGAAACTGGTTCTAACGGATGCCTCCGGATAAAGAGCCGTCTATTATTCAATAGAAGACCTATCTCCTTAGCTACCAGGAACTGATACTAAGCCGTTTCTACGATTGTGAACTAGTAGAGCGCATCCAGGAAGCTCTGCTCTACGGAAGTATCATCAACGCTCTCTCTCTCTCTCTCTCTCTCTCTCTCACGGTCAGCCCATTTCACACGAAATAACTCTCCCTATACATCGTGACGAGCGATGTGCCACTGCGTTCCATCGCTCGAAAACCCCGCAGCAGCAACAGACTTGTTGACCACTGAGTCAGGTACAGTTTCCCATGCACTCCGCACCCACGACGCCACACGCTCGACGGAAGGCAGGCGCGGGTTCCCGCCTCGTGTGTACTGCACGTCGTCGGAAAGCTTCCAGCTATTAATGAACTCTGACAACTTGGCCTTGAACGAGCTATAGATGCCAATATCGCCTGCTTGCAGATACGGCGTTAAGCCGCCTGGAATGACGCATATGCCTACCTTCTTCTCCACGCACTTAGCCTTTGTCGCCTTCGAAATATGGGCTCTCATAGAGGCCTTGTAACGGCGTTACACGAGCTGGTGGTTACACCAAGTGTGTGTGATACACAATGGGTACGCAGTACCGGAGAGGTAACAGACTCTCATGCTTAACTCGAAGAGTTAACAGACTCTCAGTACATAGACTGAAAGCCATTGGATATGTAGTTGACTATGTTTGACTATGCTAGATAGTTAAACACATACATTTACACCGTAGGCGGCTTGGCCGCAATAAAGATAAATAAACACTTCGGATTTAGAAGCAGAAAGAGTTGTTGCCTTGGGTTAAGGCTGTGTTTACTCTTGGGTCCCAGTTATCGGACCATATTAAGACTCCTTATTAAGGAACTTAATAAGAGTGACTCGTGGAGTCGTACGTCTTCCTCTGACGCTAAAGCTACGGCAGCCCCGCTGCACATGGTAGCACTTGTAGTCAATTTTACACCTGAGTCTAACGACTGTACCCTCTGTGAGGATGGAACACCCGGTGTTCACGAATTTGCCCTGGGCACAACAGGACGCGCTTAACAAGGCCATGTCCCTGCTTGGCCCTAAGGGCGTCTCTCACCTTGCGTCGCAAGGTCCAGAGGCGGTCAACGCCCGACTGGAATCGTTCTCTCGCTATGAGAACGCGCTCTTGGAGCATATCCAAGAGACGATGAGTGCCGCGACGGCGGCGGCGTCGGCGACGCGTGAGGGGTCTAGTGGACCGAAACCGCTCCTAGTGAGCGTGAAGACCTTCGAAGGGAAGGATGGAGAGAATCTCCTTCTCTGGACCCGTGAGGTCGAGATGGCCATGGGGTCGGTCGCGCTCGCGAATGGGCACTGACGTGCGGTACGTCAGTTGACGCTGCGTTCCCAACTTGGGCTCAGCTGAAACAGCAACTATCGCGCATACTTGCGCCGCCTAATCAGGCGTACCGTATCCGGTCGCGCTTCCTTGCTACCCGACAGGGTAAGAAGGAATTATTGGACTACGTCTAAGAATTGAGAACTCTGATCGCCGGGACGGCGGCGGACCCTCTCCCGGAAGCGGTCACGTTGACCGTGTTCATGGAGGGGCTCCGCACGAGCGCGGCTCGAACGGAAGTATTCCGTGTGCACCCATCCTCGTTTGAGGAAGCGGTGAGCGTGGCATTGAATGCCGAACACAACTTCAGGTCGGCTAGACCTGGTTGGTACGCTGGGAGCGCAGGCTCATCGAGCGGTCCGGAACCGATGGACCTCAGCTATGCTGAAGACGAAGAAGCAGAGCTTCTCGCTGCGGAGCAGCGCACGAGCATCCGTCGATGCTTCATGTGCGGGAGTACCCGCCATCTGCGGGCGAGTTGCCCAGTGCGCAACCAGCACAAGGCTCCGCCGAGCCAAGCCTCTGGCTCGTCGCGGGGAAACAGCGGCTCCCAGTAGGCGCGAGGCGCCCTATTGGGGAAGGACTGAGTTCTGTCGGGCCTCCGGGAGGCAGAGGACAACAGGACTCAGCCCCGAAGAGAGCTGGGCTCTCTTATGAGAAGAGTGTGTGCAAGCCGGGCTTGCTGGTCGTTCAGGCGAACGTGAAGGGTTTGAGAAGCCGTGAGAAGTCTTGATAGACTCGGGATCCTCGGCAATTACGCCCGTCGCTCTACCCTGGAAGGGAGTCAGTGGTATGTTGAGGCACTGGCAGTGCAAACGAGAGATACCATCTCAGTCCATCTAGCGACGGGGACACTGGTTACTGTGTCGAAGGTCTCTGTGGACCTTGGTGTGAAGTTCTTGGACTTCGATAGCGTGGAAAGGTGTTTGGTCTTAGACCTGGATTCGAGATATGATCTCATCCTTGACATGACATGGCTGGAAGGCCATGAGCCATGGATCGACTGGAAGTCGAAGACCTTGTGTGCCACGTAGTGGAGCTTTGGTGAGTCATGAACCCACCTCTGCTAGGAAATAGAAGCGCTTTTGGCGCGGGCATGAGGCCGAATCGGCCACGGTGCTGGACATTGGGATGTCCGAGTTGGTGAGCAACGAGGTTGCTATTGTCCACTCACGGGACGTACGTGGAGCGGCACGTTATCCGCAGAGCGGTGCAGGTCTGGTCAGGGGCCCACTGCTGTGTCCTGATGAGGACGAGCGTGGAGTGGCGAGTAATCCGCTGAGCGGTACGGATCTGGTCAAAAACCTACCGCTAAGAGCTCCAGAGAGCAGGCATGGAGTGGCACGTAATCCGCCGAGTGGTGTGAGTCGGGTCAATGACTCACCGCTGCGTGGCCCGAGGGGCACGGTCGACCGCAGGTCGAGGCATCATGGGCGGAGCCCGGGAGAAGCAGGTGGAGTGGCACTGATACCACTGAGCGAGGGTCATGAACCGCATGGCTCTGAGTTGCGTGTCTCGCGAGACACGGACTCCTCGTTGAGGACTGACGGTGCTGTGGCACCTGGGTGCGGCGACGGTGATGTCACCACGCCGACCTCATCCGGCCGGTCTCGGTCGCGGAGGGAGAGGAGGATGAGACGCAGGGCGTCTGAGGCGTCGAGGACGTCGGACGAGGTGTCCAACGTGACGAGCAGTGAGGCTTCACGCGACTGCAGTGAGCAGTTATACGCACTCGTCAACGGAGTGACGGGGGAGGTCGATGGCGACATCAACCTGGACTCACTCCCGCTGTGAATGTTCTGTTAGAGCTGGACAAGATGTCCATCGCCGAGTTTGGCGAGGCCTTGAAGGCGGGTGACTTAGCCGAAGTGGTCGTGATACAACCTGTGGAGGAGTTGAACTCCTCGTCCGTCGTGGACAAAGCGGCCCTGGAGGACACCAAGAAAGCGCTGAGCGCGAGAAGTGGATCGGCGATCCTTAAAGATCCTTCGGATCCATTTTATCCTGTGTTGCAGGAGTATACGGACGCTGTGTCCAAGAACCCGCCGATGGGTTTGCCTCCGGATCGAGGCGTGCGTCATGCGATTGACCTGGTTCCGGGAACCAAATACTGTGTCACTCGACTGGGGGCCTTACCAAAGGAACAGTGTGACGTCATTGATGCGTTCTTCCGTGCGAAGCAGGAGGCAGGGTTAGTGCGTGAGAGCAAGTCTCCGCACTCCACGCCTACTTTCTGTGTCAGAAAGCAAAATGGCAAGTGGCGCATTGTGCATGCTTTCAATAAGCTGAATGCTGCTACCATTCCGGCGCAGACGCCGATTCCTCGCAAGGATGTTCTACAAAACAACATGGTAGGCTGCACGCTGTCAGTGCACTCGACTTGATCGATGGTTACTACCAATTGCTCATGAGAGCGTGTAACTTACCGCTTACAGCGGTGAGCACTCCGAGCGGGATGTTCTGGGAGTGGCTGGTGATGCCCCAGGGGCTGTCGAATGCACCAGCAACGTTCAATCGTCTTGTGACGCAGTTGTTTAGGCCCCATCGGGCGTACGCACAGACGTACTTTGACGATATTTTCGTCCACAGCCGTGCAGAGCACGGGAAGTCCGACGTGGAGAACCACGTGGAACACTTACGAGCGGTGCTCGAGTGCATGCGCACTAATAAGTTGTATGGCAACTTGGACAAGTGCGTCTTTGGCGCGGAGGAAATCCCTTTCCTCGGGTGCTTCATTGGGAAGCGAGGCCTGCGGGCAGATCCTGCCATGGTCAAGGCCATTGTGGAGTGGCCGGTTCCCAAGAACCAAATGGACTTACGCAAGTGGATAGGCTTAGCCAATTACTTGCACAAGTACAGCGGGAACTACGCGGAAATGGCTCGGCCATTGTCGAATCTCCTTAAGAAGGACGCATCTTGGTGCTGGGAAGTCGGACACGACAAAGCCTTTCAGGCTGTTAAGGAGAGTCTTCTTCGTCTGCTCGCTCTCCCAGATCCCTGGTAGTCTGGGCCGTTCTGAGTTCTAACGGATTCCTCCAGATAAAAGACCCCACACAAAAAGGCCGCAGCTTGCCGTCGAACTGTTAAATAGAGTAGCCTCCAACTTGTATGACAAAGGAAGAGTGGGTGGATGAATGGACAGCAAGCCTTGACTGCCATCACTGCCCAACGCGCAGATGCACTTTCAAATTTGGGGACCTCCCGTGTGTCGAAGACCGTGTCGGAGAAGCTGGAAGTAATAGCGTGGATTGAGACCCACGGAGATGGCATTCCGACTAGAGCGCTGAAACACTTTCGCGACGAACGCGGCTGGATCGTGAGCTGGTCTCAGATTCGCCAGTGGTGGAAGAAAAGGGAGCAACTACGGCAGACGAGGACAACAATGCGCCGCGTCGCAGGCGGAGGTGCAAAACCCCGGCTTCGTGGGCTCGAGGAGGATTTATTTGACCAGGTGCTATACCTTCGTTCAAACAAGGAGAAGGTGACTCGACCGTGGATTCAATTCACTGCCCGAGCGGTTGCCTCCTCTCAGCTAGGCGACCATGAATTCATCGCCTCTGACCGCTGGACGGGTGGATTCATGGCTCGGTACGGACTCTTCCTCCGCCGTACTACAAATCTTACAGTTCTCGACGATGAAGAGCTCACGGATCGATCGGTAAACTAGCTTAGTTTTCTGACAGCAAATAAACCCCACATGAATTTGTCTCGGACGGTTTTGATGGATGAAACCACCCTATATTTTGAGGCACCAAAGCGGCAGATGGTTGACGTTACCAGTTCTCGGCATGTCGTGCTCAAGAGCGCCGGCTTCGCCAGTATGCGTGTGACCGCTGTCCTAGCGGCTAGCACCCTTGGCAAGAAGCTGACTCCGCTACTGAATTGGAAGGGGGCCACGAAGGAGAGGAAGATGGTCAAGGTCGACTCCGTGTAGGTGATGCATCACGAGAAGGCGTGGGTTGACAGCGACTTGCTGGCCAAGTGGGTTGACGAGGTGTTTCCACCTCTCACAGACTTCTGCAGCGGAAAATTTCTTGTCTGGGACTGCAGCGGGGCTGCCGTAGCTTTAGCGTCAGAGGAAGACGTACGACTCCACGAGTCACTCTTATTAAGTTCCTTAATAAGGAGTCTTAATATGGTCCGATAACTGGGACCCAAGAGTAAACACAGCCTTAACCCAAGGCAACAACTCTTTCTGCTTCTAAATCCGAAGTGTTTATTTATCTTTATTGCGGCCAAGCCGCCTACGGTGTAAATGTATGTGTTTAACTATCTAGCATAGTCAAACATAGTCAACTACATATCCAATGGCTTTCAGTCTATGTACTGAGAGTCTGTTAACTCTTCGAGTTAAGCATGAGAGTCTGTTACCTCTCCGGTACTGCGTACCCATTGTGTATCACACACACTTGGTGTAACCACCAGCTCGTGTAACCCCGTTACACTCTCCCCCACTAAGATGTGGACTTCCCAGTTCACGAACTTTCCTCAGCGAGGTCCGTCTTGTCAAGACGTTGGAGGTCACTACACCTCACACCATGGTTCAGACGAACTTTAGCTCCGCGAGCTCATTGCCGACCCCGCACCTTGGATGCCCCACACCCCGCGTCAGGCCCACGGCCAAGAATCTTCTCCGCGTTCAGCCGAACAAGCGCCTCGGTCACCTCGTGGCAACGCGCCAGCGCCCAGCGCTCCAAGATCGCGCACTGCGCCAGTGCTAAGGCTCTCTGTGGTGAGTTACCACCTTGAGCACCGTCGTCGACGCAGCACACGCTCGATGAGCCGTCAACCTACCGAGAGCAAGGCTCCAGGCTCTTCCGAGTCGAGGGCTCCGCCCCGAGGGAACGACCTCTTGTTCGAGGAACTTGAAGAGGGCCAAGTCGACTACGAGGAGTCAGTGGCCAGTGAAGCGCATTCCGATGCAGCCTCAACGACGTCCCACACCAGTGGTGTGTCGTTTGGAGCTGCCTCTGCGAGGTCGTACGGCTTCACGACCATGTCGCCGCCACGACGAGTACTGCGTACTCCGAATCCGTTCGCTGAACGCTACAATCCTGTACGTGCCCTGCGCGACGCGCCTCCGCTGACCTCTTGCTATGAGGAAGATCGACATGATCCAAATGTCATCACCAATGACTTGGACGAGGCTCAGAGCCGTCAATTGTCCACGGAGCCAAGCTCGCAGCGGTCCAACCGTCCCGTGGCCCGGCCACTCACCCTTTCGTCGCGGCGCTACTATGGCTTCCAGCCTCTGGATCCTGCGGAGACCGCAAGTCGTGCTGCGCAGCAGCTCTTGGACACTTATGTGTGTGGGCCATCGGCCGCTACGGCTGATCAGCAAGTGCGACGGCACACGCTCCGCGAGCGCTTCCTGGCTCAACAGGTTACAACTCCTCGGGAGTATACGGAGCGCTTGCAGCAGCAACTCCACGGGCAACCCGTTCCCGCCATGCGGACTGTACCTGTGGTCGTTCGGCCTGGGGAGGCCACCACTGCTTATGAAGCACAATTCCAAAATTGGGTAGAGCGAGCTCGACGGCTCCCTTCCTATGAAGCTCTTCGAGCTAGTTTCTCTGAAACTGACATTCGTCTGGAGCGACGGCTACGCTTAGACTTCGCAAAGTTGAAAGCGCGGCGTCAGCTCCCGGGACCCTGTCCCCAACACCATGAGGCTCCTCCGCCTCCTGCTCCCGCTGCAAGCACCGCTACTCACGTTCATGAGCCGGCTGCTCCAGCCACTGGTCAGAGCTTGAGCTCAGCTGCCGACCTGTCGTCGCCCCGCTCTAGCGGCGGGAAGCGCTCGGCGCCTGGCGACGCCGTCGCACACCGTGATGGCGCTTTGGCAACGGATGTGCCAGGTCATAAGCGTCAACGACGTCTGGGCAATCCTGCCGGAGGGGAACCTCAAACTCCCATGAGTTTGTGAATGAGGGTAACCTCGCCACTTCACAAGATATTGGGTACGACCCTGGCGACGACGCCGCGCCACAAGGCGTTCCACGGGATAGTGGAGCTCACCATGCTCGCCGAGCAGAGCCGGCGGAGGACGAGCCTCACCTGGACCCTCGCGCTGCGAGTCACCACGACGTGATTGTGCTGGGCCAGCGTGTTCGCTCGCTGAGCTCCTTCGTTCATGACGCGAACGCTTCACACGCCCGCTTGGCAGAAGATCTCGAAGAGATGCACCGTCGGGTGGACTGGTATGAGGCACCGAGTGCCCTTCAGAACCGGGTCGTCGACCTTGAGCGTCAGGTTGCTCAGCTGCAGGGTCAGCTTGATCTGTTGTTGCGCCTTCAGCCGTACTCTCTGCGTCCTGTGGCTCCGCCACTCGCTGTCGTCCAGCCGCCTCCTGCCGACCCGGCGCCAGCGCCTCAACGCTCACCTGAGCAGGGTCTTGGTACGGCTTGAGTAAGCCCACGTAAAACACAGGATGCGTGCGCATCTTCTTGGGAAGATTGAGCGTATACGCCAGGCCCTTCTTGGCCACGACCTTGAATGGTTCAATGAACCTAGGTCTCAGCTTCGTCTTGAAGACTGCAGATACTGCGTGTGTAGGTAGGTTTTTAGCGTTTAATAAAACTAGGTCCCCGACCTCAAACCTTTCCACATTGCCTCTGCCTTGGGCACCTGCATATTCCTTCTGAAGGTATTGGCTCTCAGCCATAGCGTCGCGCACTTGGAGCAAGACGCTCAGTCTCAAAGAGACAAAGTCATCGACTTGCTTGTGGATCGCAACAGGGCTGATATTAGCCAGCCGATCGGCTATCCCTCCCCCACTAAGCCCAGAGCCACGACGTGGCGGCGTCAGCGGGACGCGAGGGTCCGCCAACCCGTTCACAAAGAACGGAGTGAAGCCTGTCGAGTCATGCACTGGATTGTTCAATGCGAGCTCAACGGGTGGGAGCACCTCGCTCCAGCGCCATGGCGCCTCAGCGCACACGCTTCGGAGGATGTCCTCCACAACGCGATTCACGCGTTCAGTTTGACCATCGGTCTGCGGATGATCCGCTGTGGACATGTCCAAACGGGTGCCAAGCACCTGGAAGAGGGACTTCCAAAACTTCGCGGTGAAACGCGGGTCTCGATCCGAGACAATTGCCTCAGGCAAGCCATGTTGGCGAAAGACTCGGTCTAAGAACAGCAAAGCTGTACCTTCACCATCAATGGTGTCCGGCACCGCCGCTAAGTGAGCCATCTTGCTCAAACGGTCTACAAAGACCACGATACCAGTGTTGCCTGCCATATCCTTCGGCAGGCCAAACACAAAGTCTATACTGATGGACTGCCAACATCCCGTAGGGACTGGCAAACTTGCCAATGGCGCTGCCGCATGCGGCGAGGACTTCGTCCGTTGACACGTCTCACACGTGAGCACGTATGTGCCAACCCATTTGTACAGCTTCGGCCACCAGTACATCATGCTCACGGAGTCATAGGTCTCCTCACGACCCAAGTGTCCACTGACAGGCGTATCATGAACCTCATAGAGGATTCGATACTTGAGATCCTCATCATGAGGAACGACCACACGAGGCGCGTCCTCAGGGTCGGTGCTGTAGTACAACAGCCCACCATCGAGTGTGTATCGATGTAGGCTAGGCGCTTAAGCGCCTTGACAATTCTTTGTCCGAGTTCTTAAACTCCCCGCTCCCAAGAGCACGTAGCAAAGCTACGCACAAGTCGTCGTGTGCGTACGCAGCGCGTATCAAGTCGAACACCGACGACGTCACTGTTGGGACATGAGCTAGCTCGTAGTCCGGCCTGCGCGACAGCGCGTCGGCCACTACATTAAGCCGCCCCGGCTTGTACTTCACCTCGAAGTTGTGTTCGGCAAATAATGAAAGCCATCTTGCCATTCTCTGAGAGAGATGTGGCGACTGCGTCGCAGTGCGTAACGACGCATGATCAGTGTAGATCACAAAAGGCTTAGAGCCTAACAGGTGTACCCTGAATTTGACAAGAGCATACTTCATTGCAAGTACCTCTTTGTCGTGAACTGGATAGTTCTTCTCTGCAGCTTTGAGCTGGCGAGACTCAAACGCGGCAACGTGTTCACGCCCGTCGGCGTCTGCTTGTAGTAAAGCACAACCGATTGCGAAATCGGAGGCGTCACAGACGACGCTGAACGGACGATCCGGGTCCGGTAGCGTAAGTATCGGCGCTCGGAGATGGTACCATGTACCAATGATGGATAGCCAATCAAAACGTTTATTTTATTCCAGTCAGAACCATTCTGGTACTACTTGTGAGTGGGATATCTCGCTTCTCGTTCAGCATGGCGCGGCCAGCTAAATGGACACGACAGCTAGTACTTTGGACGCTCATGATAGTCACTACCATTCCTGGAGCCCACGCACAGAGCTCCTCGTCCTCCACTTCGGTGACCACAGCGGAGACTCTAGCGCAGGAATGGTTCACTGATAATTTCGACGACAATGAGACGCACCTGGCGGTGGGCGTTAACTCTGCGCTAAAAAATCTCACCAGCAGTGACGTCATGTGCTACGGGTTCCCCTCAGTACAACGACGCACGAAAGAGGCGAGTCCAAACGGAGGTTGCCCGGAGATCTACACAGCTGTGAACGCTTCATGCTCGTGCTTGACGACTGGATACTCGGATTCGGACACGTGGGAGTTCCACGTCACGCTCAGGACCGACGAGGGCAGCGAGAAGTACCCGACGACACTCACGTCGTCTGATGTTCTGGCCGTCGACTCGATCCGCACTCTATTGGTTCCGTCCAACCTCACGACGCTGTGAGTGGCTACTATCCATTCAGGCTTTGCTTTTATTTTTATTTAGTGAGAATTAATGGTGCTGATGGTGTCGACTGTCGACAGGAGATTTGTTGGGGAAGGAACGTATCCACAGACCATCACGTTTGTGCCTCAGGACCAGGGCCTGCCAGGGTCAACGCTGCCGATTGCAAAAGTGGAGGACGGCTCTATTGGCATCACTACAGTGTGAGTGGCGATGATGTAGAGAGTATTTTGTAACCAACTAACGACTGTGGTTTATTTTGTTGTAACAGCTCACTGGAGAACATTAATCTGTCCTCGATCACCCAGAGCGTATCGACATTTTTCCCGTCAACGACGCTGAACATGTAAGTTCGCACCAATTACAGCCGACAAGTTGCTCGTTCTAACTTTATCTTGTGGCCCGTATTTTCAGCACGCTTAGAAACTGCAATATGATCAAGTTTGGATACGATTTCTTTGATGGACTGGATAGTGTGCGGTATTTGTACGTCCCAGTCTTAAAATATTATTTTAGATGTTTCTCTGTAGCCTCAAGTGCTGATGAAGTTGCTATGTGTTTGTAACAGGGATATGTCTTCAAACCACTTGACAGCTGCATACGTGGGCTCATCCATCGCTCACTCTTGCTCAAACCAGTTCTGTGCAGTCGAAGTCTTGTAAGTAAACCTTTCTTTTTGTCAACCGCAACATACAAAACCAACGTGTCGATTCTCTGTAGAAACCTTACCAACAACAGCATCTCAACCTTCCCTACTGTGGTCTTCAACGTCGACAACTTGCAGGAATTGTGAGTTTACGCGTTTGAATTTCCTATTTATTCACTTTTTTTTACAGCACTATTGGAGTTACAGATACATCGCTGAGAACGACATCACTGATTTTAACATCAGTTCGACTGTTTTCAGCGCAATCCAGGCGCTAGTAGCTTTTGACTCGGACCTTCCAGACGAATCGACCGCTTGCACTGATGGAACGTGGCAAACTGCACACAATCGCAAATTTTGCGTTACCAATGACACCGCCACAGCAGGTACATTGTAGCGCTCGGATATTTTGGCTTCGTAGCTGCACAAATTTGCTCATTATTCTCATTTTTAACAGCGGACACGTCTTCGAACGATTCCAGCTCATTGACTATCGGCTTGGTGGCAGGAGGCTGTGCTATTGTGATTATCATTGTTGCACTGGTGGCTTGGCGGTATTTATCCCACAAAAAGACCCATCGCATGTCTTCATCAAAGAACGATTTCTATTCACAAGAGTTCGGCGATACTCTCGACTTTGACGATACCCAAGTACAAGTGGACCCGGTCTTCCTCAACGACCCGGTCATTGTCACGAACCGCATTGACCAGAAGTTGTTAAAAATGGGCAGATGCATCAGCAAAGGTGGCTTTGGGTTAGTCTTCATGGGCGAATATAAGGGTCGTCGTGTGGCCATCAAGAAAATCCGCCCGGACCGCAGCGTTACGACTGCGGAGATCGAGACATTTCTCAAAGAGATTGTGATGATGGCAGTGCTGTATCATCCACGTATCGTGGAATTTATTGGCGTGGCTTGGGATAATCTAAGACATTTGTCAGCCGTCACGGAGTTCATGGATAACGGAGATCTGCGCGAAGTTCTACACGGCTATAAGCTCAAGGGAGAGCGACTCTCCTGGGAGTCACACAAGGCCACGATTGCGCTTCATATTGCAGAAGCGCTGTCGTATCTTCACGCCCTCAAGCCCAAAATTATCCACCGCGACTTAAAATCCAAAAACGTACTGCTGAACATGTATCTGGAGGCAAAGCTGAGCGATTTCGGCATTTCTCGGATGCGTTATCTGGTCGAGACGCATATGACCGCGGGTGTGGGCACGTCGTTCTGGATTGCACCCGAAGTTTTACTGGGTCGAGACTACGATGAAGCAGCGGATATTTTCTCGTTCGGAGTAGTTTTGTCGGAGATCGACACGGACGATTATCCGTACTGGAACGACAAAAATACGTCGAATCGTGGTAAAATCCAAGAAGCGGAGATTCTGAGTTTGGTGGCGGAGGGAAAATTGCGCCCGAGCTTCTCGAATGATTGTCCCAAGGCGATTTTAGACCTGGCCGACTGTTGCTTACAGAAAAACCCGGAGGACCGCCCCACCGCCGCTGAGATCGTAGTGATCCTCGAGCACATGATACACGCATCGGAGCGCAGTTCTTCCTCGCTACAATCGGGCGCCTGGTCGGTGACGAGCTCGGACGTGGGGGCAGGGAGCTAATGACACTGTAGATACACCAGTTTTTGATGAGTTTTGGAGATTAACGAACAAATAGCAACTATTTATTTGTCGACAAATTTTACCAGATCATTTAATAAACTTTGACGCCGAAGGTCAGCAACGTTATGAAGAAGCAGAAGTCGACGTATACCGCGCGTCGAGTATGCCCTACATACGAACAGAATTTTTTTAGCAGTAGTTAGCTGCAGTCTGAGCCTTGGTTTGTTGTATTTTTTCTCAGGAGGAGGCTCAGAGACTTCGCCAGGAGGTCAAGCATCTCACTTCGGAGCTACAGGAGCTCCAATTTCGCACGCTATCTCCCGAAGATGTGGCGTTCCTGGACCCGGCGATGCAGCGCATTGTGGTGGAAAACCGTCTTCTGACGTCGGTGGCCAAGGGCGAGCAGCTCAAAGTCGCCACAGCGCAGTCGTTGCTCGCAGCAAGTCTGGTGAGATAAAATATTGAGTTTATTCTTCATGATAGTTTTGTTTTTACTGCATGGTGGTTGACAGGGGCCGCAAGAATCGCATCCGCTGTACACGCAGATCTGCCTAACCAAAAGCTGGAGTGAACGTCGAAAGTCTCTGATGGCTGTACGGCAGCAAAAGCTGCAGGATGCCTATGGATTTTTAATGGGGAGATTCGAGGACCCGGATAAACCGCATACGTCGGATCACCGCTACGAGACGCCCGAGGGAGATATCTGCGCCGTTCATGCAGAGGTCATACATTTTCCTCGAGTTGAATCGCTTGATAAGGTTTGGGAGGCGGTGATTTTCCACTACAACAACATTGAGATTGACATCTCGGAGAAGCTGGGCCACATGACTGTGCGAGACGACTACGACTCAATCGAAGGGATCGTTCACAACATCCGCGTTCTTTCGCATTCGGAGAATTGCACATCCGTTGAGAGCAGCATCGTCACGTTTTCGCACTTCTTTACTGAGGATGATGAAGGCTTTGGAGGACAACCGTGCGGTGTTTTATCAATTGACTGCATTGATGAAGACGAGCTGTATCCCTACTATCCGGAAAAGCGTGTCCGGCTGGACACCTCAGGCGCCATTGTGTTGACGGCAAACAGGGAGGGTGACGGAGAACTGGTCGTGACGCTGCGGCGTGCAGCATTCGTAAAGCTTTACAATCCGCAGTTTCCACTTTCAGAAGCCACACGCCAAGAGCTGCAAGCAGGAATAGGACGATGGGGAGACGTGTTGATGAAGGCGATCCGTAGCTACGTGTACGGAGCTCTGTAAGCCTCCATCCATGGATATTTTGCCGACAAAACTCCATGAGACCCTTAAATTTGATACAGCTTCAACAATGCTATTATAATTGATATAGCTTCAGTCCCCAAAGATGATATGGATTTCATGTGACTTACCCAAATATCATCCAAAGTGGCTGTCATGACACCAATGCTTCTTCTCCTACTACTCGCGGCGCTTTACGTGCGTCCCGTTCTCCCCCAGTCGCTCCACAATGAACCTGCACCCCCGCGTCTGAAGTTTTCAAGCTCCCCTCCACCTCTCCGTCTCCAGATGCAAGATTTGTGCTCAAATTTCAGGATTATCTGCGACTTTGTGTCCCAGAACTGCAATCCCAAAGCTAAAACCCAGCCTTGGATGAAAAACCCACCATCCTCAGATGAAAAACCCAAATGCATCGAGAGCTTCAACTTGTTCTACCAGCACAACAAAACTTTGACAAGTTGCATCCAAAAATTACCAGCAGAATCCAAGGGAAAGACCCAAGCACTGCTGTTTCTGGAGTTCTATTCGGCCTGGCAGCAGCAAAATGCCTGCAAGCTGTTCCACGCCACAGAGGCCAAGGCAGCCACGGAATGTTCAGGTGTAAACGTTCATCGACCCTGGATGCAAACAACTTGGCCATTGTATTGTCACGAAGTCTTCACAATGTACAATAGCACACGACACGAACTGGATGAACTTTGCGACCGAACTCCAAATTCTGAGGCGTTCTGGGAAGGATACGTGGACTATATTGGCTCCAAGACGTGTAAGCACTACTACGACATGGTGCGAGACGCTAGAGAACGAGGATGTGGAGAGAAGGACAAGGCACTGCGTGGAACGGAGTGTCGAGAGATGTTCCAGTGGTACGTGGATAACAAAGAGGTGGTCGAAACAGACTGCTACGAATTGAAAGGCAGCAAACCGTTTTATCGGGGTTTCTACGCATGGAAGAAGCAGCAGAATTGAGTAACAAGCGAGAGCGAAGGTTAAGTGGCGTCGCCGGATGCATATTGCATACTTTGTTGTTGCAAGAATAAATGTAAGCTCAAGTGAAGTGGATTCTTTTTTTACGTTGGTGTTTTTTACAATAATTATTGTTCTCGAAGGGTCGCATTTCAATAATCGGATCTCAAGGGATAGATTTCGACGAAGACGGATGAGGATACGGGCGGTGTGCGCAATATTGCTCTTTCCAGCACCGAGCACCGTCGATGCAGGTATCGTGTTGCAGCATTTATTGCGAATGGATAGCATTGGTTTGTGTTCATTTTTTTTATCTGCGTGGGGGTGTTTTTGCCTTGTCTGCGCAGAGTTTGTGTACTATGATTTCAATGGAACCACGGGATTAGTGCTAAATGGCAAGGCTGCTACGAGCAGCTGTGCTCCGTTCAAGCCTGTACGGAACGCTAGCACATTTCCTCTTGTATTTTTGTTGTTTCGAGTAGGCAGTACTCAAATGATTTTGCGAGCGTATCCAGACTGATTACTCGAAATACGCTGGCGCTGCTGATGTGCGCGAAGCCACACTAGAAGTAACTCTGACCGAGCAACTCGAAGCGATCCGCCTTGAGACTCGAGACACGGAGAATCACACGACAAGCGGGCGGATTGCAGTGGAGACTGCCATGCTGGGTCATCGTGACGTTTTCCAAGCAAGCGAGGAGAAACGTCGATGTCCTGTGCGTCTGCGTCTCACAGCCTCGCAGCCACATCAGGTCTCTTCAGTTTGGTATGCTCAACAGCTTCCAGTTCTGCAAGGATTCGAGACGAGGTTCACGTTCCAGATCACCGACCAGTCTAGACGCTGCTTCGAGGTGAAAGATCAGAACTTTGGACTCCACGAGTATCAGAGCTGTGCGGTTCATGGGGGCGACGGCTTTGCGTTTGTGTTGCACTCACATCAAAACCGTACAGCGACATTAGCAGCTGAGGGATCAAATATGGGATTCGCCGGGCTTCAAAACTCTCTGGCTATCGAGTTTGATACGTGGTTTAACGATAAAAATGCGGGAGAAGATGTCTTCTACGATCATGTGGCAATCTACTCCCGTGGTCAAAAGAGCAACACAGACGCTGAAAACGCACGCATGTCGGCTGCTGTTGTACATGACCTCGCTGATGGCAAGGTGCATGTCGTCAAGATCCGATATTATCCTGAACTCAAGGTGATACTTTAAATTTTTTTTTATTCTACACTTGCTAACTGTGTTTTTCAAACCTCACAGTATAACTACATGCCGTACTTCTCTGCTACTACAAATCTAACCAAGTTTATTAAGGACGTGTCCGAAGGTCGAAGGGTGGGGACTCTACTGGTGTTCATGGATGACGGTATCAAAAATGATAAACCCATTTTGGCTATCCCCATCAACCTGGCGGCGACCTTGAGGTTGGATTCCGATGAGGCATTCGTTGTACGTTTGAAGTTGGGAAAGCTACACTGAGGTCAATATTTTACCAGCTAATGACGATATTTCTAGGGGTTCACGGCGTCAACCAGCAGCTCATGGCAGAAACATGACGTGCTTGGCTGGTACTACTGCACAGAGGTAACTTTGCGAGTTTTTTTCTGGTTAATTAGAAATTCGTCACTAACAATTGACCCTATTTGCTGTAGCCACCTTGTCTGGACCAGTATGACACGGAGATGACGTTCGACTTCGACTACAACGAGCAATCGATGTATTCCACCGCTTCGCACAGCAACACACTTTACCCAATCTTTATCTACCCGGACACGGTGTCGTGGGCCAAAAGACAGGCATACTTCGCCGCCAACCAGAAGGTCGGACTCGTATCGTAACATTGTGGCAAATCACCACTGAGATTCTCGAAGATCGACTACATGTAATTTACACGCTACATTTACATGTACATTGTAAATGTAGCGTGATTTGCTAAGCAGGGCAGTCACATCATCGATAAACAGAAAATAGGGATACTCGTTTCTAAATAAAAACAATACTTTTTAAGACCTTTGAAAATTTAAGGGACTTAATAAGAGAAACTATAAAACGAACTGTTTGCATTCGAGTTAGTTTCTGCGAGTCAAAATTCAAAACAAAACGCACTCATTGTATTTTATGCATGTATCACACATGGCGATGTAGTGGTGGAATGTCAGCAGCGACTAAGAAGGCAAAAAAAATAGTCTAGTGCTGGTAAGTCGTAAGGCTCCTAGTTGTAACGCGTGACTTTACGGCCGTTCATAGGCTGCACCGGGCGCGCGTTGTTGCCGTTGTCGGTGATGCGGTACTCAACCAGGTCCTGGTGAAGACGGCCGAAGTCGACGGACGAGATCTTGATCGGGTCCTGCACCACCCACCAGTCAGCAGTCTCATCGCAACCAGGGGTCGTAAGACTGCCAGGGTAGTTGTAAACACCGCAGTGCCTGCTGGCCTGACGGATCAGCGACGAGTACGATTTCCTGTATCAAGAACATAAAAAACTGTTAGAGATTTTGCAAAGCAAAATAAAAATATGAAGACGAAGTAACTTACAGCTGTACCACGACCGCCGCAGAGCGTTCATCAGTCGAGTTGACGTTCTCAAGAGCGTCAAGCACGGGGCCAAGCCACGGGTCAGACTTGGGGCCGATCTCGAGGAAGATGCCCACCACCAGAAGAGCCTTGGCGTCGCTGGACGCGTGCACGAAGTGGATCTCACCGTCAAAAGCCTTGCCGTTCAGCGTGTGCTCCGAGGGAGCGTGCAGGTGGAACTGAGCCAAGTTGTACGAGGCGTCGTCCACCGAGACAGCGCAGTTGCCTGTTTCAAACAAACCAAACGCGTTAGAACCGAGTACAACTCAAATGGCGAGATCCATTTCAAATCACCTCCAACGACGTCGACCTCAAGAGGCTCGTGGGGCTCGGTCAGGTTGTACTGAGCGCAGCGTCCGCTGAAGCTGAGCGGGAGCTTCTTGCCCTTGCCAGACTTGGCAGACGTGACGATGTCGATGGGCGACTGACGCTTACCACCGCAGGTCCCCCAGTTCTCGACCCACTTGTCGGTGTGCACCATGCTGGCGTCGTTGGCACGGTAGCCCCACGCGGGGCCAGTGGCAACGTCAGCGGAGACGGTCAGGGCGCAGGCGGCGACAGCAGCGGCGACGATGGCGAGGGACTTCATTTTGTCGGAACGCAAATGGATCGGAGTGGGCGAGTTGTTACGTTGAGAGTGAATTGAGGAATGAGGAACTTGGACAGCGTTGCATTGCGGTGGAGGAGCGCCGCAAACACACGAGGAACCAAGTCGGGATCGGGAAGAAACCAATCCGTGATGGCGGAACTTGTGGAGATGGACTGGCAGCGGTAAGGACGTGCCCGGAAACAGCCATCTGTCGATCGGCTATCGCATCAACAGTCGAGTCAGAAGGTTTATTAGGTGTGGCCGACTGCATGTCAACAGTTGTATGGATTTGCGTTATTTAATCAATTTTCGAGAAACTGTGACAATTCATTGGCTGCGTAAAATAGTGTTTGATTTCTTCAATTCCAATATGAAGATGTTCTTGAAACCAAATGATTTGCCTTATTTTGTGGATCACCTTGTCCTGTCTAATTTTGTGGCATAAAATGGAATGCCAGTGCAGGAGGTCAGCCGCATGATTATTGCTGTTGATTTGGCAGCATGTTACTGTATTTTAATAGCAACAGAACCTGACAGCCTGCACTCGATCAAGATGAGGATTCGACAGGTGCTTCTAGAGAGCTTGCACACATGTGCAAATGTCGCTTCCAAGCTTGATGTTGTCGTGAATGAGCTGCATGGTGAACGAGTTGCACCATTCGGTTTTCTCGAAATCCGACATGCTGGTGAACTTCACAAGAGCACCAAGTGTCGCAGGCATGTGTATTCTAAGTGGCCAATAAAAGAATAGCGTTCGCTCGTTGCATTGAAGAAAAGGAGAACACCACACAGAATTCCACGGTGTTCGTACGAGTTCGTTCGAGACACTGCAACGAGCGAACGCTATTCTTTAAACAGCGGGTTGACAGCGGACTACACAAAACTTTGTAAACACGAGCCGGGCGTTCAAGGTCTCCCAAAATCCGCGAAGCCATCCACGCCACCGATATCTTTCCTTCAACAAATGTTGCAGAGCTATTCGTCAGAGCCCCCATCGTAACCCGAAGGGGTGGTGACGTTGATCCTTTGAGTGAAGCAGCAGTTCTAGTAGCAAGCGTCACAGGAGCGTTGTCTTCGGATTCAAATGCCATTTTGCATTGAGGAAGTACCCCCATAGGTACATACTGTTGTCAAATTGCAAGTTGAAGTGTTCGATCTCTTTTTAATGCAATCATAAAAGATTGCTGGGAAGTGTGGGAACATATCCGTACAGCCGTGCAATGTCCAGTGCATAGTCCGACTAGTAAAGGAAACTCCTTCTCCTTCATGTACTGTAATACACAGTTTGCATGACACTAGACCACGCATCTTTCAGTCGCTGAACCGAGCCAACCCTTCGTTATCCGTTGCTCTCTCAAGTACCGCAAGCTGCTCCATGAAATGGCTTCCGTCGTCCATTAAACCCTCCTATTAGCTTTTGAGCTTGGCTGCCTTGGTCCAAGACTCTTGGATTGGTTGCCGGTTATTTGAGCAGCTCCTTGGCACAGCTGGAAGGTTGCAGGGCGCAACAGGGATCTCATCATTTTAAAAGCATAAGTGACTCATTGATTTATTTATGTTTGTTGAACTTGACGTGCATATTTTTCAGCCTTTCACCGCCGTTTTCCCGTCAACGATGCGAACGGATTCTGCTCCGTGCTGCCTTTTTCAAATTCCGGTTAATAGATAGGATCGTTCTTGGAGCGACAGATTTGATCAAGCGGCTACGTTGTTGGATATTGCCGGCATGGATATCAGCCTCAAGATGTCCAGATTGCAGCGTTTTTTTCACAATCTACTCGGTCGTCATGCTTCATTGCCTTCGCAGTAATGCTGTGTCTAGACACTGTCTAATCATGCACAGTACAGTGTTGAGACGGCTTCAACAACCATCGCTTGCGAATCGAGAGCATCACGATATGAGATAATCCTAAAAGTTAGGAGATCACTTGCCCAATCCAACAATTTAGCTGAAGAAGGCGTACAGCGGGTGCATGCAATCATTGGCAATGTGTATTCCTTACAGAGAGCAGATTTGGTAGTCGTGTACCACGCTGAGATCTTGGCAGAGCAAGGTGTCGTTGGACATACCGGTACGCGTACTCGCTTCAGCACAGAACCCACTAACACAATTCCAAGAGCTGTAGCCTTATAACAGCGACTATCTTACAACACCTTTACGCGCAATCTGAAGACTTCCCTGCTTGTGGTGAGAGACCTACCTGTCAGTACGCTTGCCGCTCAGCTGACCTGGTTGAGCGCACCACGAACCCATACCGCCACCGCCATGAACATTCGCCAACGACGGCATCCTCCGTACTCTACCAGCCAAAATCGACGTTTGGATCTCCTCCACTACGAGAAGAACAGGCGAAAACTGCACTGTCGATTCCAGAGGTTCCACGGATGACTTACAGGATTCGCTGAGCCATGGAGTGGAAGGTGTCGTCGTGTATTTCCTGCGCCTCGTTCTCTATTGCCAAACTCAATCAACTGTGTCTTTTACGTTTGCGCATACAGCGTGCCACGTAGCCACACGATTTGCTTTTGGCACTTTCAAAGATACCAAGCAACATGGGCAAGATTGAGGACCGTTTGGCCGAGTTGGGCTACGAACTGCCCGCCGCGGGCGCACCCAAGGGTAACTACGTGAACGTCGTGCGCACGGGGGACTACATCTACACTGGTACGTCGTCATTCTACGCACAGTTCATCACGAAAGTCTCAATTCTGACAATAAATGTTTTTATTCGAGTCAATAGCTGGCCACCTGCCCGTGACGGCTGCGGGTGAGCTCATTACTGGTAAAGTGGGCAAGGACCTGACCACGGAGGAGGGATACGCTGCAGCCCAGCGCGTTGCTTTGGCTCTGCTTGCTACGCTCAAGAGTACGAGATCCGTTAATCAAAGTAGTCGGAGAACCGTGACTGACTTTTGATCTTTCTAGAGGAACTGGGCGAGCTGGACCACATCAAGCGCGTCGTCAAGCTCACGGGCTTCGTCAACTGCGTGGACACGTTCACAGCTCAGCCGGGTGTGATCAACGGCGCGTCGGACGCTGTGGCCGCCATCTTCGGTGACAAGGGCAAGCACGCACGTTCTGCGGTCGGCACCAACGCCCTACCACTCAACGTAGCGGTGGAAATCGAAGCCGTCGTGGAGGTGGAGGCCGGTGCGCCCTCGCTCTCGTAGACTACTGCAGCTCTAAAGGTGTAAGCTCCCCTCCCTTGTGCGATATTGTACAGGGCAGCGGAGCAACAATTCATCCAGAGTTTTTACAATTATTGACGATAATTCTACTTGTGACGGACACTTAAGTGCAGCGCTACGAAGCCCAGAAGGCGGAAGAAAATGCTGAGAGCTACGAGACTCCACACGTCGCACCAGATAGACTGATCTGGAATACTGTAGCTCTGGAGTACATCATGTCCTGTCATTGGTGTACACTCCGCTGCGTCTTCCAGATCGCACGGTACGCTCGCTACGTTACGCCAAAACGCACACATGAAGCCGAAGTATCCGTACTTGAATGGCGTCACGAGTTGCAGCCACCGGAACATGGCAGGCACTCGCTCTGGGTCCACAAACATGCCACCAAGTAGCAGCAACGGCATAATGACGATATTCCCCACAATAGGAGCGATATCCACTCGACGACAGATACAGGATACAGCGTAGCCGAACGCCACACATGCACTGTTCATCGCTACAAGCAGGATAAGCATCTGTATGAACACCAGGGAGCCAGGACTGCCGAAGATTCCAAAAATTAAGAAATAGATCGGAACCAGATTTAGAATCGGTAACACGATCTGAGAAGGAAGTTCGCACAGATTTTTAGCGAGAAACCAGGCGCCGATATGGTACAGCCCCACGTCTAGCTCTCGGTACACGATAGGGAGCTCCACGGGGACCGAAATGATAGCAGGCATGGAGGCAGAGTACACTTGGTCTGTCACGATGTAGAAGAAAGCGCCGGAGAAGTTGCGAATACCTTTCTGATCCACCTCAAGCTGGAAATAAATGAGTCCTAGTAGAAATGAAAAGATCAGGGTCTGCAGTACTTGTAGGCGGAAAGCCATGGGATCACGCGCCAGACGTAGCGCGTTACGGTGAGCTAGTACTTCCACTTGTCCCCACCGTGGCAAGCTCGTCTCGTAATTATATCCAAAGTCCTCTTCTCGTTCCACTTCGTAAACCACAATATCCACTAGATATTCAGGTATCTTGGTTACCCAAGTACTAGATTTCTGCTGTTTCCACGCATCTTTCAGTCGCTGAACACGAGCCAACCCTTCGTTATCCGTTGCTCTCTCAAGTACCACAAGCTGCTCCATGAAATGATCCGCTGGGTTCATAAACTGCGGACAGGGGAGTCCTAGTGACGCGAAATGAGTGACCGCTTCACTTGCAGGTCCTTCGAACACTGTTGCTCCCTCTGCAAGTAGATAAAGTCGATCAAACAACGCATACACCTCCGAGGACGGCTGATGGATCGCTGTGACTACCGTCCGCTTCGTCGCAAGTTGCTTCAGTTGCTGTACCACCGCACGTGCCATACAACTATCCAATCCCGACGTGGGTTCGTCTACAAACAAGACCGCCGGGTTGGTCAGGATCTCGGACGCAAAAGCCAGTCTTTTCTTCTCGCCTCCGGAGATACCACGCAGCATCCATCCACCGATCAGAGTGTCCCTGCATCTGGTTAATCCGAGCTCCTGAATCACCGCATTAACTCGATCCTGACACTGTATCTTGCTGATCTGTCCGAGTCTCAGTCTCGCCTGGAACCATAAATGTTCCTTCACCGTCAACGTCGAGGGGAACATCTCGTCCTGCATAGCGTACGCCACCAATTTCCTCAGTTTTTGGGTCGATGTTTGCACCCCATTGACCAGAATGCTGCCCTCGACGTTCTCATTTCTGCCGGATAAACAGTCGAGCAGTGAACTCTTGCCAGCTCCTGAAGGTCCCATGATAGCCAAGAGTTCACCGGGCTGCGCGACGCCATTGGCATCGTGTAGAATCACCTTTTCCGTGTTATTGGCAACAACTCGAAGTGCCAGATCATGCCACTGTATTGTGAGTTGTGGGGCTTCAGGCAACAACTTGCAGCTCTCGTCGTGATCCAGTTTCTTGCGGATTTCTTCCTCTTCGTCTGGTGTACCGAATGCCAACGGATCAGGGGCATCTTTGCCTACTGCTCGCCATCGCAGCGTTACCGACGATGCTGAGGGCGTAGCGGACGCCATGGAGAGAGGGAAAATGAGAGAGAAATGCCGCGTCAGAGGCTGCGGCATCGCTGTAGCAGGAGTCATTTGGATGCTGCGTGAGCTTTACTACAGGTGGGAAATCTACTGAAAACGAATAATTAAGGATCCGAATGCATTCACTGACTCTTGATATCTTGATTTTTGTAAGTCGTTGGATTTTTACCTGTGGGAACGAATTACACTCGGCGCCCATTGTCGCTTGAGACTGGCCATGGTTTCGTCTTCGAGTCCAGACTCGTTAAAATCACTCCATCACGTTAAAGCGTGGGAACAACGGGCCATTGTATGTCATTGTCAATGGCTTGAAGCCAAAATTGATTAAAAGCTTGGGAAGAATGTATTAAGAAGTAGTCGACGAAGGCACTGGATATATCAATAAAACACGCAAAACCATACGACCATCGACAGGTGAGAGTTTCGTGCATGAGTAATTGATACTGCAGCAGCTTCTATGATGCTCTTCGTATGCATGGTAAAAGGTCTAAAAGGCGGGATTTTGCTTGGGGGAATGGTTAAAATGGGGGTGGGAAAATTCATTTGGTTGGAAGACATGACATACTACTCAACTCGCCAACGTTTTCAATGCCTTGAGCCTCCTTCCACTCCTCACCGGCCACAGCTTGCAGTTGCGCTGAATTTGATACTAACTCTAAAACTCGACGTCGAAAGTGGATATCACTTGGGGTCCTTGAACGCTTCTTTTTTTCCCGTCTCCTTTTATCTTTCTCCGGGCTTCTCTCCGTCGTTGTGCCTTTCGTATCCGAATCCACACGCCTATCCTTTCCAGCCGAAAAAGTAGATAACGGAGCTTCAAATTGCACTGCATCACCGATAAACCGTGGACTGACGAGAGGTTTTGTCAGTGCTGAATCCTTCGAGCTTTCGCTGTCGTCCAGCACACCAACGTTTGATTTCGGCGTACAAAACGCAGGCATCTCTTGCTGCGGTGGCATCTCTTCTTGGTCGGATACTACTTGGGTTCGACTCGGAGTTGGCCCACCTCGAGTGGTTGAGTGGGCACTTCGGATGCGTCGTACTCGAGCACGTGAAATTGCTGCCGAGCGCAAGGCTGTGCTGTTACTGGGACGTTCTACAGTTGATACCGTTGCAGGTCGAAGTGGAGGGCGCTGTGGTTTCAAGACACTTTCAGTGTGAGGTGACAAGGGTCTCACGAGACGTACTGGTCGTGATGACAGTACAGTCTGGCTACTAGGAGTACCAGGCACCTCCCATATCGCATTTGAAGGGAGGGAATGCTCTTGGACGAGGAACCGTTGTTTGGGTAAGATCAACGCTGGGCGTTCAGGTTTATCACCGCGTTTCGCTTGAATATACTGAGACTGCAACCACTGGCTACGTCGTTTCTGCTCCATCTCGTTAATTCGCTTCCGTGTGGCTGTCTTACACACTCGATGTTGTGTGTATTGCCACGAATCTACGAGTTGCGTCATGACAGCTCGCTTCCGCTCTTCGTCTTCGCGGTTTTGTTGCGCTTGCTGCTGCGTCGTATGACTCGCGACGTCGAGCATGAGCTGTTCAATATACTGCGCAGTGTTCTCATAATCTTCAAACGTCCACATACATTTATCACGACTTTCATCTCGAGTTCCCGTAGGTAACATCTTTGGCAGGTTTGTGTGGATGGAATCTCGACGACGAGCGATTTTGACAGGGTCAGTGCTCCACTTCTCCTCATCAAGAGCATTTTGCAAGTCCGCGTCGTGGTCGAACATCTCGCTAAATCTCTTGAGCAACTGCTCTTCTGCCACTGCTTCGGCTACTTCAACAGCGCTGCCATGTAACTCGTCACCTTGAGGCTGGTGCACTGCCATCTCGTGGAAAAAAGTTGTAAGCTGATTCACACACTTCTCCAGCTCGGAAATTGGAGATTCTGGAGTTTCTACGCTCAGATTAGAGTGATCGGATTGTTGAGCAGCCGTAGTTTTCCTGCTTGTCTTTCTCGCATGAAACCTCTTCTGAATTGCGGCTTCTAGCTGCAGATACCGAGCATATCGCTCGTCCTCACGCGAACGAAGGATCTTGAAAGGACAGACAGGTTAGAACATTTATCAGTTATAACGTTAAGTTGATGAATACTTTAGTCGTACCTTTCTGCGAAGAGATTCTGCAGTTGTGACTGGCTTGGTTGTGCATATTTGCATACCAAGAACCATATCAGGCAGAGGTTCGGATGTTTTCTCGAGCTGTCGCATCCTCTGAAGCTGCAAAAGTTCCTTCAAAAGTCTAGAACTCGTCACCTCCGAGGCCATGTTGGGACTATCTGGCTCTGTTTCTTGAGTTTCTGGATCGGATTCTTCTCGTTTTCGTTCTGGTACCTCAGCGTTGCAAGCAACTTCAATGTGTACCCCATGCAGCGTAAAGACGAAGAGTTGATAGATCTCCCTGCGCTGCGTCTCCTTTACTTTTTCTCCATTCTTAACGTCTCCATTGGCATCAGCGGATGGAGATTTTACTGAAGATTCAACAATTATGGTTTTGGTTTCGTTGGCAGCCTTCAAAGACGTGAACCACTGTCGCGGTTGTACGGCTTGGTCCTGCTTTAATCTATTTTTCCGTAGTACTGGGCTTTTGAGAATAAAGATAAACGTGTGCGCGTCAATGTCGCAATCTTGTGAATAATCATCGCAGACGCAGAACGTTGATGTTGCCTCAAAAGTACTCGATACTGGATCCGCAGTATTGTTATTCTGGAGAAGAGATACTGTCAGTATAATTGAAAATGCCTCGCCAAGCTGCTCACTGCGCTCCACAGTGAAGATACGCGAACTCATACGTTCCATTCTGTAATATAACTTGTTCTTGCCAATGCGAAGTGAACTTGGCTCGGGAACACTCGTAGTCAGAGTTAAAGGTGAGGAAACCGGTACTGAAGCTGCGTATTGTGCTTCGGAATGTTCCTCGTTGCCATCTACTGCGGGTTGAGTGATCTTGTTGTTGTTGTCACTTTCCACAGGCTCAATACGAGACTCCAAACTGTGCTGGGCAGTATGAAAGCAAGCGTATAGCGCTTTGGTTTGACGACTGATGGTAGATCCTGGAACTAAGAGTATTGATGGCGTCTTTGATCTCATACAGAATGTCCAACAGCCTTGTCTGGTCAGCGGAAATTTGCTGTGGACATCTTTGTGACTTCCAGTTTTGCTGAGAAGGAGTTTGGAGCTTGGAGCAAGTACGAGCTCGATAGGACTCCAGCAGGAAGAGACAGCACATTGTCTTAGTGTGGTCAACTGTTGGCAGTAGGGTGAGTGATTTATTACCTACTTTTCGTCGGCAGCCAGGATCATGATAACTATTGGCGCAGAACAAACTTTAGTCTGATAGAGATAGCGTTAGTAAAAATAAACACCCTATTATTTTTAAGAATTTGCACTTACTTTCAACTCGCAGTATAAACCTTGCTCGCCGATTTGGCACGGAGTCATCACGGAAAAAGGAACTGTACTCCACACAATACTCGCTGTAGACGGTTGTTTGAGATCATCACTAGTCACAAAGTCTTCGTCAGCTTGCGGCGTAGTGTCTTGTATAATGTATGGGGGTAGTGAATGTTGTAGCCATCGCGCCATCAGATTCAGAAACTCGAGACACTTGGCCACTGTACCATCCTACCCACAACAATTTACATAACAATTTCTGCTGATTAGTAGTGATCGACGTTGCATACGTTATTGTTCGTACCGTGCACGAAATCAGGAGATCAAGGAGAGAAAGTTTGAAGCCTTGTAAACTCAAACCTTCACGCCCAAGCTCATCAAACTTGCGGTCAAGTTCCCAATCGTATTGTACAAGTTCTTGAACCTGTCGACGTGGTAACTCTGGAATAACCCACTGGATTAAACGCAAAGAAAAAGTCGAGTATTTCTCCTCATCAAGTTCCAGGCCTGCGTAATCCTAGCCACACAAGGTCATCTCGTTAGCTATAACTTTCGCTTTCCTCAACAATACGAGGGTAGCTCACCCTCTCGTCATTCAAAGTACCACCTCCAAAATGTGCCAAACGCCAGCAAGTTTCGGTAATCACTTGCACAATCTTCGGATTGAAAAATACGTTCAAAACGTTGCGTAGACACCCAACATCCTCAGCTTCATCGTCCTTAGATGCTGCTGGCTCAGACACAGGTTTGCTATTCTCTGCTACGCGAACAGATTGTTGATATCTCCTGTGCAGTCTCTGGAATCCTTCAGGGGTTCGGATACTTCGCTCTCCACGGATGAGTCTGCGGCGGGTAAAGGCATCATAGCATTTCTGCAGATCTTCGTCGGACACAGAGCGCTTTGAGGCTTGCTCAGTTGCCATTGATCATCGAGATCCGAGTGCTGTGACCGTTCAGCAGACTATTTCGGCCCAAGTGGTTCTGTATTTGGAAATGAACATACCACAGATAACATTGACTTTAGTGAGCCCACGGTAAACGCTCCTGTGGCCCAAAGATGCTGGTCGAGCCGGCAGAACATGTTCGTCAGGTAATGGACACCAAGAACTTGTATGCATTAGGATCTCGCACAACGTAAAAGCAGCTAAAATGGCAATTTCAACAGCTTCAACTTGAAATCTGCCAACGGTGGCGCTTTTTCTATCACCCTACAGCAATTCCTATCCATTTAGAAGAGCTTGATGATACATTAACTTGCCAAGTTATCATGTTAAACTCGTCGTGCCTATGCGTATGCAAGCTTTGCATCGTCCGCCAGGGCTCCGCAAAGCTGGACAACGTCAATAAATAGCTGGTTTCCACCGCCTTATACGTGGCCAGAGGTTTCCATGGACGAGGATTTGCACCAGTCGACGCCCAGGAACTCGAACACGTCGAAGTTGGGGTCGTTCACGTCCACGCCCGTCATGCGGTCGTACACTTTGCGGTACTTGAGCGCCTTCTTGGCCAGCAGCGCGCTGGTGCTGGAGCTCGTGGGTAATGACGCGTCTGCGATGAGGTTCTTGGTGCGCACTTCTGTGCGCTGGCGGTAGGCTTCGTCACGGTAGCAGAGGCGGACGCGGTGGGCCGCTCTCACGGTGGTAGGCCCGGTTGGTCGGGTGGAGCTGGTACTCGACGTGGCGACCGAGGAAGTGATCGGGGTCATTGCGGTGTGTGAGTGGAGGGTCGCTTGTGACATCAAAGGCGCAAGTTCGGAAGTGGACAGGGTGGGGGGTCTCCACTGGAGACCAGACTGCCAGTCTGAGACTGGCGTGCGATCGCGTAACGTCAGTGGCAAACTTGTTTCGACCTGCTAAATGGAACAGTCTCACTGAGAAACAGGATAAGCCAGCTTGCACGACGAGCAATATGCTGGCAACTTGGCAGCTCACTGAGGATGCATGTACAGCGAAGACGGACACGGCGCTGAACTTCAGCCATTAATGAGGGGTGTCAATGTGCCACCTTTACTTTGGGGTCTAGCAAAGACGCGTGTTGCGGGCAGTCCGGTCAGACGCGTCGAAAATGGTATCTTCCACGAGTTTATTTTTGGCGTGCTTACAAACTCCAAGGTTAAATCATTAAAAAATGATCAACTTCAAGTATCATATAGAGGGGGGTCTGGATACGCCTGTCCCGCGATCTTTTTGGTAGACAAATCACTGACATCCGAGTTAAGTCGTCACTGTCGTTGTGGAAAGCAGGTTGCCGCAACCAAATAATGGCGTCCATAAAAAAGTGAACGTGCGGTGGATGGGGGAATGTTAGAAGGCGGTGAGCAGTGTACACGGGCTGACTTGCGCAATGGTTTCATACAGTACATGTACTCCCACCTTCTTGGACATTCGCTTAGACCGGAAAGCTCCATGGTCATTGCCATTGCTTGCCGCACCAAGCAAGCCTATGAGGCTGCTCCACGACTGAAAGTAAGCATTGACAGTTTCGTGGTCATTCCGACCAAATATTTTTATCAGGGCGTAATTTTTTTTTAGTCCAATTTGTGCCCACTTTGGTGTACACAAAGCAAATTGTGAAATGTTACACTTCCCCGTCAAAAGCGTTAGCACACAAATGCGTGCAGACTACGCCTCGGACCTCGAGTCCATCGCTGTGCCGCACAGTGCGCTACGTATCCATAGATTTGCTGCGCAAGGCCAACAAGAACCAGACGATGGAGGTTCGAGTTGTTTGCCGAGAATCTTCTTTTCTACCGAATCATTGACAGCTAATTGCTACTCAGCGATGGAGACTGGTGCGTGACTTAGTGCTTGTGGTGATGGTAGACTTGAAGTGGACAGTCGAGAGATGGAGCGGATGAACGACGTTGAGACGCTGGAGAGCGCGCTTCTTGACGCTGAGACGCTGGAGAGCGCGCTTCTTGACGCTGAGACGCTGGAGAGCGCGCTTCTTGACGCTGAGACGCTGGAGAGCGCGCTTCTTGACGCTGGACTACTGCCGTCTATAGTTATATTTTCTGACTTTACAATTTAGTTACATTCAAATGGAGTTGGTTCTCTAAGAGCGGGCTTTGTGAGCACAGCATTTTATTCTGAGTCATGACCACCAAGAAGTGCTACTGCTTGCTTCTCTAGGTTCTTTGAGAAGCAGCATCGCTATATTCTTAGGGTATGGAAAATAGGTGTGTCTTTGCATGCGCTGCTAACTTACAGTGTGTCTCCATTTCGTGTTGGCACAGTGCTGTACAGGTTTAAAGCAACCGTGATTGCCCTTAAATCGCGCAAGGATCATGCGGTCTCATATAATATCCGAGCCAAAACATTTATGCCTAGTTTTTGTATGGAACGGGTGAACGAGGACCAAATAGGGGTTGTCACGGTTGGCAGGTTGAAGGTTTCATGCGCCAATCAAATCAAACCCTCTTTTCAACCGTGAGAGCCTCGCTGAGACTGTCTCTTGTCGGCCGGCTTCTACCATGTTTCCATTGGTAAATAGCGGGACTGATGCGATGGAGCGTGCGTGCCGTGCTATTGCACCACCTACAGCGCTCTGCTCTGTCTAATTTGCTACTCGACAACGACGTGGTGGAGGAGGACAACGATCTTCTTCGGTGTGGTTTCCTCGCACCGTTACTTAGCCCGTCCACCAGTCGTCAAGACTGGCCACTGGAGCCCTTGGCGTAACTTTGCCTCGTCCAATCAAATTAAACCTTCTACTACGGACATTCACCAATCACATTAAACCTTCACTTCTCGCTCCAAACCTTCCGAGCTTTTCTGGTAGGTTTGAGTTGAAAAGGACGGGGCAGGTAGATTTAATCCGATTGGACGATCAAACCTACCTTCCAACCGTGACGACCCCTAATATATTAAAATACATGCTACTGTACCTCCGTCCCACAAGATAGTTAACATGTCGCGGCATACACTACAGTGCTAGATTAGTTTCATTGGTGAATATTTTAATTTATGTCTAAATTTTAATTGTGGTAATTCCACAGCCGATTGGGGATTGGTGGAAATCTCACAACGATACGTTCATTTTCTAAGTCCGACTTTATGTTGAATTTTCCAAATCACTTTGTGCTGATTGGATGAAGCTCTAAGGCGCGTTAATAACTTAAACTGTGTTTACGTATCTCTATTTTTCAGTTGCGAAAACAAAACTCCAAAATGCTAAAGCGTGGCGTAATTTTTCCCATCGCACCAAATATCTTGCGGGACGGAGGTAGTATGATGAATGTGGATAATCTGCAAGGTCGATCACTAATCAGGATAGTACAGTGGCCAAATGCCCCCGAGTTCCTGAACATGATGCTTTAACAGTCGTTCATGATAGCGGGTGCAGGCTCTTACATGCTCTAGCTCGTTCAGATGACCCTGCAAACGACCAAAATCACTACTTAAGGGTGTTTGTCCGTCCGTGGGTAGCTTTGTAACAAGTCTGGGGTCGCCTGCTTGTCGGCGGGTGCGCATAGCTTCCAGGACTTGCTGTGGATTCGCCCCGGGTTCGACCTCGTATACGTACGGAATCAACACAGTGTAGGCCCCCTCTAAGGTGCCGAACGCAGTCCCATTTATTATTCTCAGCCAAACTCGTTCTCGTTCTCGTACTCGCTCTCGTTGTTCGTATTCGTACCCTTTCACGTATTCGCACACTTCCACGCCACACTCGACATCCGTCAGAGATTCTCGCTAGACAGACTGCGTAGCAGGGCTCCCTGTCTACTACACTGCCCGCCTCAAGCCGTCCTAAGTCCAGTTGCCGTCCGTGTCGCTTCTGTCTTGCCGGGCCTCGCAGTCACCGGCGCTCTCGTTGTACTCCGTCTTTATGAGCCTCTTGCGCTCGAGCCCGCCAAATCCAGAGTGAGACTTCCTTCGCAGTCTGCACTCGGCGGCTCTCGTCGCTGCCTCTCCGTTCTGCTGTCTGGATGCCACCCATCGCGTGCACTCACCATGGGGGCCGCACATTCGTCCTCCATCACGGTAAAGCGACTCTTCACTGCTGTGATCTTCGTTTCACTAGCCACCAGGCAAGCTGCCGTGCCTGCTGCTGGCGCCGCCGTCCCACGAACTTCGGTCGCATGAGTGCCAGCCGGCGCCTTGGCTTGCAACCCATTACAGCTTCTTCCGCAAGGAACTTTAGCAGTAGAGACCACGTCGGGCGCAGCCTTCGTAGGAGCGATGTCCACATCCTTCACAATGCAGAATTACGCAGGGAACGCCCAGAATGAGCAGGAAATTAGTTCCCAAATAAATAAAGGCATACATTCATATGTAGCAACAATTTATCTGCGTTTGCTTTGCTCGTACCTAACAGAGGTTGCAAGGTAGCACTATGATGACTTGCTATAAGTACGAATCCGGATGACAACATGGAGACGGATGATACTAGGTGGAGGCTGTCAAGAACATTGTCATAAGATGTACACACGTTGAATCAGTCGCTATTTGGTGTGGCTTTGTCACTATAAGAGGACCGTACTCAGTTAGGAACTTCTCTCTTCACTGCAGACAAATGATCACGGGGAGACTGGCGAGGGTGTTGTGTCGCTGACAATAGCTGGTGCTCTTCATTATATCCAAACAAAAACCCAACGTATCAAATAAACTACGACCTACACTGTTCAAATGACTTCGAGGGGTTGTTCGCTCACTCACAAACAAATCTGGTGGCAAGCCGGGCCAGTCTGTCTATGATTTTATGCGCTCAAGTTGGTTCCATTTGTATATACATGTAGTTGATCGGGCATGTGCATGTTCCCATTACAAATATCACTAATAACAGCATTGTACAGTCAAACTGCTCATTTCCTCCCTCCCGTTGAAAAACTTGTCCGTAAAGGCTCTTGAGCTTCTTGATCTTGTCGAGCAGCAGCGGGCACCTGCGATACACAAATATCTTCTGCTATGTCATTACAAAAACAGTCGTAGAAGCACCGGAATTGGTGTAGGCACTGGTAGCAATATGAGCTGCAGCACTACAGCGCATGAGAGAGTCAGTAGAGACCACCGACACATCCAGACCCTCGAACACCTCAACGCGGTGCCGCGAAGAGGGTCACCGCTCCGCGCGAACACCACCGCTTCGCGTCCACACCCAGCTGCAGCCTTGTTAGCACCAACACGCCCTGGTCAACACCCGATGGCCCTGCAATCCCATGGCCTGCGTGGTACGCGCGTTGTCTACCATGGTACGGGGGGATGCGTGAACACCGGGTAAACACGGTGGGCCCCCTACTACTGCGGCAACTTCAAGTCCTACCCCCACTCGAAAACGCCACAGCACGGCCGGCGCTGTATCGCTGTCCGCCCTGCCGAAATGTTGGCTTTTCTTGGTGGGGTTGATAGGTTGACGCTTTATTATGTCCTGTACTATACGGTACTTTTTCTGCGTCGGGCGCAGACAAATTCTTGGGAGCCCCGCCAGGGCAGCTAAAAAACTATTGAAAGGTCGCTGGGGGCTTTTCGAATTTGTAAGAAAACGCAGAACTTTTAAGCCAAAACCATCATGTGGCGCATACAAATTCAGGAGAATCGGAAATGGTCCATAACGTTTCGTTCACATGGGATATCAGTACTCTAAAACATGCATTCGAAAGCTTGTTGTTGGCTTCACCGGTGCACCGGTTCTGCCTTTCATTAACGGCTAAATAGAAGAAGATAGCGGGAACTTAATCTGGACATAATTTTGACCAATCCGAGATTCTTATTTTGTCAAAATTAATCTCGGCAGCTACATAGCGAACAGGCACTTAGTACGACTCGTAACGACTGTCAGCTCTTAAAAGATGGGATAATATTTTGTTTTAGAGGTTTGCTTAATTTAAACAAGTCAGCACACGTATTCTACTCAAGAGTCAAAATCTCACCATCGCTTTCATGACATCCCTCCTTCAAGGAGTCCTTGCCGTTTTGATGAAGTTTCTCAACTGTAACCGAATTTATCTACGTGCACTCTGATTGGTGAAAAAATCCACTTTTTCAGCTTTTCAGCGATGCCTTGTGATAAAATAGGGTCTTATTGGTCGATCCAAGCGGTCCAAGCAGAGAAGAACTCGATGATACAGTTCAAAGCAACCGAATTTTCAAGTTAACACTCTTCGTGACTATGGATGTAAAGCTTTCTGCTCTCGCTACGAAGCACAGCGGCGTCAATAAATATCTGTCTTCCATGATCTATACCCGGCCAGAGGTTTCCATGGACGAGGATTTGCACCAGTCGACGCCCAGGAACTCGAACACGTCGAAGTTGGGGTCGTTCACGTCCACGCCCGTCATGCGGTCGTACACTTTGCGGTACTTGAGCGCCTTCTTGGCCAGCAGCGCGCTGGTGCTGGAGCTCGTGGGTAATGACGCGTCTGCGATGAGGTTCTTGGTGCGCACTTCTGTGCGCTGGCGGTAGGCTTCGTCACGGTAGCAGAGGCGGACGCGGTGGGCCGCTCTCACGGTGGTAGGCCCGGTTGGTCGGGTGGAGCTGGTGTTCGCCGTGGCGGCCGAGATATCGTTCGGGACCTTCGCAGTCAGGGACGGCGACATTGCCGTGGCGTCTGTAAATGATTTTTATTTGTGTGTGTGTGTGGGGAGGGGGGGGGGGGGGCTTTTGTAGCACCAAAGCTGCAAGTTCGGAAGTGGGCAGCAGTGGTAACGGTGCGATCGAGTGGCGACCGGTGGGCGGTCGTGAAACACCATAGGATACTTACTTCGACCTGCTAAATAGAACAGTCACGTTGGGAACACGATCTTAGGTTTGCACGACGAACAATTATCGGAAGCTACATGTATAGCGAACTTCGCTGAGCGAAGATGAGGTAGGCAGTGTGTGTATATATACACCCACGCCGCTGACCTTCAGCACCCTGACCTCGTTATGCTGTATTTGCTTCGGTTGGCGCGAACTGCGGATAACGCTAGTCATCAAAACTGATCAACTTCAAGTATCATCATGTAAGGGGTTTTGGATGCATAAAAGCGCGCGTCTGTCTCAAAACCGACGGCGTGCTTCGAGCACACAAATGATCAGCTCATTTCGTGGAAAAATGTTGCGTTCGATTATTGAATGTAGAAAACATAATAATACAGTGGTGAACAGTATACAGTACACAAGCTTGTAAAAAAAGGTAGTCCTATGGATTGCAGAAAGAGACTTGACTTGTTTTTTTTTCTTTCGAGAGAGAGAACTCCGTCCATTTACCAGATATTGATCTGTACAGTATTCAAGTGCGTAGACTCGATCTATATCCGCCGCGGGCTATAATAGTGAAGATGAATGCCCCGCTGTCAAACACCAAGCATGCGAAAAGGTACATTGCGATGCCATTATGGACACGGGCCAAATAAGAACCTTTGGCGCCATTCCCAATTTTGGTCTGGGCATTTTGGAGTTGCTTTCCGTCAGTCTCCATAGCCCAATACTCACGCTGAGCAGCAATTACTGTCAACGATCCGGTACACAAAACGCTTTTCAGCAGCCAACTCGCACCTCCGCCGTCTGGTTCTTCTTAGCCTTGCGCAGAAGATCTATGGACGCGTATCGCACGCCGATGGACTCAAGTCCGAGGCGCAGCAGATAGCTGAAGCGCGGTGTCTGCGTCGAGGCTCGTGGCTTGGTATCGGATTGCATTTGTGTGTGAGCGAGTTTCACAGGGAAATGTGGTGCACACAAGCGAAAAGTGAAACGTTCTCGGAACTCGCGTGTAAAGTTGATGTGGTACGCAATTTAGACAACTATTGATACACCTTTTACCAGGCTGGTTGGTTGTTTTCCCAATCAAAGTGGTGCGGGAAGAATATTTAGAAAAACCTTATTTCTATTTCCAATGGGTTTTCAACCTAAGTGGTTTTGTCGTAAATCGCTACCAAGCAAGGTGGTTTTCCCATCCTCGATGATTTGGAGCCAATTTCTCGAAGGCAAATTGAAGACCTAAAAGCAAGTTCTGAAAGCATCTAAGGGGTCTACTGTGATCTACGAGCTAAGAGCTTTCCTAATGAGTGTGTTTCATTCGCAAAATAGCAATTTTTCGCTCACACACCAGTCTGTAGGAGCGGTGCCAAGGCATGCGAGGTCCGTTTTAAAACCAAAGGTTTAGGTGAACCATTTTGCTTGGTAAAAATAAATCAGAAACCACATTGGTTGCAAAATGCACCTTTTTCTCGCAATATTAAGTTGCGCGATTACTTCTCGCACCACTTTGATCGGGAAAACGACCAACCAGCCTGGTAAAAGGTGTAGTGCAGTGCGCACCCTTTAAGCAGGGTAGTGCAGCGCGCTATTTATTATAATAACAGTGGTCGACAGCGACCGGGACGCTTTTTTTATCCTACCAAAATATATACCAGTCGCTTTGTTATCGCATTCTGTGGGTAAATCAGACAAATCTGTCGAGCCGTTTCTTTGAAGCTGCTTGGGAAGCCGACTCCTATACAGGAGTGTCATGGTCCTTATAGGGTGTGAATGCAAATATTTATTAGAAAATGCTTATTGAGGTAGCCAATCAAAAGCATTTTTTATTTTAAATTTAGGTTATTCTGACTCGCTATTATATTATTATTATTCTACACCTGAAAGCTCCCCCTCCGATGAAGACTCGTCGCAGTCGTCCATTGCCTCGAGATGCTTTTTGAGTTGCATCAGCTGTTTGTTAGCAGCATTGATACATCCCTGTACACTTTTGGGCTTCAGGTTTGCGAACGCAGACTCTAGTCGCGGTAGAATATCTGCAAATGTCGTGGTTGTAGAGTACTGTTGACCAACCTTACCCTTCACAATAGCCCACACAACCTCTATGGGCTGCAGATCAGAGTGATACGGTGGTGTATAAACCACCTCGTGACCTTTGTTCTTAGCCATCTCCACAACAACTGGTACAACGTGTTTTTCGATATGTTTTGATAGTCGATCCCATAGAATTTGTTTGTTGCATTCGGGGGAACGAGTTTGTGTACCACATCAACTTTACACGCGAGTTCCGAGAACGTTTCACTTTTCGCTTGTGTGCACCACATTTCCCTGTGAAACTCGCTCACACACAAATGCAATCCGATACCAAGCCACGAGCCTCGACGCAGACACCGCGCTTCAGCTATCTGCTGCGCCTCGGACTTGAGTCCATCGGCGTGCGATACGCGTCCATAGATCTTCTGCGCAAGGCTAAGAAGAACCAGACGACGGAGGTGCGAGTTGGCTGCTGAAAAGCGTTTTGTGTACCAGATCGTTGACAGTAATTGCTGCTCAGCTCGAGTATTGGGCACTATGGAGACTGCTGCATGACTTGGTGCTTGTGATCCTGGCCGACTTTGAAGTGGACAGTCGACAGATGGAGAAGATGAACAATCCTGAGACGCTGAAGAGCGCGCTTCTTGACGCTGGACTGCACGGTCAGTGAACTGCTGTACTGTCGTCTATTACTTTAATTTCTGACTTTTAGCTACTGTGCAGATATTCAGATCGAGTTGGTGCGGTTCTATCTCTACGAATGGGGCTTCGTGTGCACTACCTTTTATTCTGACTCACGACCATCAAGTCAAGTGCTACTGTTTGCTGTCGCGTGGCTACTGGCGTTCTCCAGCTTTTTTGAAAAGCAGCATGGTTATATTCTTGAGGTATGGAAAGCTGTTGTGTCATGATATGAATTGTACTTATTGAGCGTCCTCCATTCCTGTTGGTACAGCGCTGCACAGGTTCAAAGCAACCACGTTTGCCTCCATTTCCGAATGTACGATCTTACACAATTAGTCGGCTGGGGTATTCAAGTGTGGTACTAACTTCCTGTCATTTTGCATTGTGAAGGATGTGGATATCGCTCCCGCATGCGTCCAAAAGGCTGCCTCCAGCGTAGTATCTACTGCAATAGTACTGTGTGAGAAGAAGTTGCCCATGGATGGACAGATGCACCAGTTGCATAGTGCTTTCGGTCGCTTACAAGGTCATCTGAACGAGTTAGGAGCGTACACCCGCTACCACGAACGCCTGTTAAAGCGTCTCGAAAACCTACAAAACAAACCTGCAGAGCACCAGGACGAACTTATTCCGGCCTACGTACTTGATCTCTTAGCTGGACCAACAGCAACGTTGGCCAAGCAAGTACAAGTACTATCACAAAGGTGTGTCGGCTATGATAAGTGCATTTGCTGGCTTGTTCTAACGTTACTTGGGTGTTAGTGTGCAGATGATAGAGGACGAAGCTCTATTCTACAAGTGGATAAATGGCCTTGTACTCTCGCTAAACAATAGTGGCGATTCGGACTCCCAAGTAAGCCCAATCACTGCAGCACATCGCGCTCCTCACGCCGCGCTGCGTGCTCAGGTCCATGAAGTGCAAACGCTCTTCCAAGTACATGCTGACTCCATCCAACAAATCGAGCAGGGCTATAAACAGGAATGGAAGAAGTGGACATCTCGCCAGAAATCTCGCTCGCAGGTTCAGCAGATGGAGACGAAAGTGGAGAGATTCACTCACGACGTGCAGACGCGAGAGCTCTTTGATCCACAAAAGCTGTTTCTCCGTTCGCAACGGTCATGGGAGACTTTGAACACTAGCCACGCAAAGAACGGCGTTGGGCAGATACACCTGGCGACAAAGGGAGAGGTAGATCGGCTGCAGACCCAGATAGCAAGTGTTATCAGCGAGATCACTCGAGAATACTGTAGTCTGCAGCTGCGGTAAGAAACGACATAACATATAAGGTTATTACCTCTCTTGGTTAAGTTATTCACGCGGTAAAATACGGAAGCGCAGGTCGGTATGAACTCCGTCGTTGTATAGACGGGAATGCGCGAGGATCTCCCGTTCGGTTTGTTGGCGGAGCAGTGGCAGCACGAGTGTCAAGAAGCCGTCACGCACCTCGGGTGGCAGTCGAGGCAGCTCCACACCCATGGGAAAGTCCTCAGGCAGCGGGCCTTTCGTTTTGACCACTTGGATGAGCCAGCGGCGCAAGTAGCGCATCTTCTTGATGTTCTTCGTCCACGCTCGGAGTATATAGGCCACTTCTGGTGACTCCAGGTCAAAGTGGGGCGTCGGATGACGCACCAGCTCTTCATGCCACTTGGGATTCACCGAGTCCGCGTCAGCAGGCGCTCTCGCCCGTCCAGGGGTGTCCTTCTGTGGCTTGGTCACCTTGGCTTCATCGTCGTCATCGCTCTCTTCTCCGTAGATGCTGAACTGACTCACGCCACTAGCAACGCGCTGCTTTATCGTTGCCGCCGCCTGGTCATCCATCTCCAGCAGGTCCATGTGTCTCTGCTGCAGTTCCTTGTACTGCTTTCTCTTCTCTTCTAACTGTCCACGTAATGTCTTCAGTTCGTGCTCCTGGTCTCGAATCACAGCCATACGCTGTTCCTGCTCAAGGGCATGGGCCTGCTTCTGCTCAGCCAACCTCGTCTCCAATTCCAGTACTAGTTTGCGTTGCTGCTCACTATCGTCCTTCTCGCTGGGTGTTCGTCCCTCACCGTCCGCCTTCGCAGCGATGAGGCGCTCGACGTCTCGCAATGCCGCGAGTTTCTCGGCCTTCAGGTGGCAAATAGTCTCCTCTGCGTCCAGTAGCTGGCGTTCCAGCTGTGCCACACGGTCGTTGGCACTTCTGAGCTCCAGACTCGTGGATGACACCTCGCTGGCGCTGGCAGCGATGTCCAGACTTGCTTGCCGTCGCGCTACGGCGCGGTCAAAGCCTTCGTTTTCGCCTTCGTAAGGATTCTTGCCCTTGTCACGTGGCGACGGCGCGCTGACGTCGTCCACGTTCATATGCTTCAGCAGTGTGCGCAGATACGCGTTGTCTTCACGCGCGCGCTGCAGATCTCGTTGCATCTGCGGCACATTCACCAGGAGCTCGGCCATCGCGCACTGCAGAGCCGGCGTTGTCGACAACCATATGCTTGGTCTTAGGGTAACTGATATCGTGTCTGTTAAATGTTGCAGTGGAAACTGTCACTCAATCGAGGGATGCCACTCTTTTCTTGACAAGGCCTGTCCAATGACGCTCTGCATGTTTTTGTGGGGTGGCGCTGGGATCTGCTGTCGCTCAGACAAACGCCGGCATCTCCTCTTTACCATGATTTCATGGTGTAGCATTCGCGCTTCGTTTGGACCCACACAACGCGGTCCATTTACCGGTACTTACGCTCGGATTCGGTGAAAGTCACGAACTAATTTGGAGTGGACCACGCCATATAACGCTAAGTTCGCACACTAAGTTCGGATCTGTGACTTGGTAGGACGCCAACTTACCCTGCTCTGCACGAATGACTTGCTGCGTTTCTGCTGCCACCTCAGCGCTTGTCTTGGCGGCGCCCGGCAGGCGGCATGCGTCATCTATCTGCACCAGGCGATATGCGGACACCAGAGCGCGCCCCAATCTCGTATTCACCTCCTCCGGTTCAAACAGCTATACTAGCAACCCTCGCAACGCTCCAAAATGGCCATCACCTCGTCCGAGTTCCTCTATCATCCGCTGTCAGAAGACAAGGTGCCCAAGGACAGCATCGAATTCGATACGTCAGCGTCCCTACATAAGCGCATGGAGCATGTCATCCTCCGTGTTCAAGATGAGATCTGTGCCGGCATTGAGGCCGTGGATGGCAAGAAATTCCGCACAGACAAATGGGATCGCGAGGGCGGAGGTGGCGGTCGTAGCCGTATCTTGCAAGACGGCAACGTCATGGAGAAGGCTGGTGTAGCCGTGTCCATTATCAACGGCACGCTGCCCGCCGCTGCTGCGCAGCAGATGACGGCACGCAACGCCGAGCTTCCGCCCGAAAAGGACCTGCCGTTCTACGTGTGCGGTATCAGTCTCGTGATGCACCCACGCAACCCGATGGCGCCCACGATCCACCTCAACTACCGTTACTTCGAGATCGAGGTCGGCAAGGACGAGCAGGGCAATCCCAAGAAGATTGGCTGGTTCGGCGGAGGTGCCGATCTGACCCCGAGCTTCTTGTTCGAGGAGGACGCCCGCCACTTCCACGCGGTGTACAAAACGCAGCTGGACAAGCGCGACCCCGCGTGGTACCTCAAGATGAAGAAGGCTTGCGACGAGTACTTTTATATTGCCCACCGCAAGGAGCATCGCGGCATTGGTGGCTTCTTCTTCGACGATCTCACGGACACGTCCGAGGAAACGTTCCAATGCATTCGTAACTGCGCCAACTCGATGCTGGACGCGTACATCCCCATCCTAAAGCTCCGCAAGGACATGCCGTTCACTGAGGAGCAGAAGGAGTGGCAGCAGATCCGTCGTGGCCGCTACGTCGAGTTCAATATCATGTACGACCGAGGCACCAAGTTCGGCCTGCTGACCCCCGGATCTCGTGTCGAGTCGATCATGATGTCGTTGCCTCTGACTGCCCGCTGGGAGTACATGCACTCGCCGAAAGAGGATTCGTGGGAGGGCAAGACCTACGAAGTCCTCAAGCACCCCGTGGACTGGCTGAATGTGAATTCGGAGCCTTAATTAAGCTTTGACATGGGTAGTTGAATCGACTAGAGTCAAGGTTCTGCTGGCGGAGCTTGACTTCAGAAGTTGGATAATCGTTCGTGTGTGTAGATATGAAATCAATGCAAAAAACAAGTAAGTACTAACATCCCGTCCAGTTTTACTTATTAATCTACTTTGTAGTAGTGAGAAGGTTACATTATCATGTTGGCATTACGTAGTGAATGCAGGAGTCTACATGTACACTGCCTCCAGAGCTTGCACTTCAACATTGGTAGCCCATCACCTGTCTAACGTCACTTTTCCTTTTATTCAGGTTTTCGTCGTCTACTCGTTAAGTGCGAACTTTTGATGATCCAAAGTGCGTGTCTTTACTTTCGGAAACTTTTGCTGGCAGCCGCAGGTTCAGTCCGAGATTTGCCGCCTGCTGTTCGGAGTCAAACGTCTATGCGTCACTTCCGCACCTTGTTGAAGCCTTCGCGGCCATGGCTGGCCGCCGCTATGATGCCCGCCGCGTTGGGTGCCACATATTTGTCCCAGCAGGAGTCCAGTCGCTGCAAGGGCTCCGTCCCCACGTCCGAATTCCTGTACCAGCCTCTGTCCGAAGATAAGACCCCCAAGAGCAGCATCGAGTTCGACTCCAAGGAGCCGCTCCCCAAGCGCATGGAGGCGCTCATCATGCGCGTGCAGGACGAGATCTGCGCGGGTATTGAGGCCGTGGACGGCAAGAAGTTCCACGAGGACAAATGGGAACGTGAGGGACACGGCGGAGGCGGTCGCAGTCGCATCCTCCAGGACGGCAACGTTTTTGAGAAGGCTGGTGTGGGTGTATCCATTATCCACGGCAAGTTGCCGCCTGCTGCTGTGAAGCAGATGACTGCCAGAGGCAAAGACCTCAAGGAAGGGGCCGAGTTGCCATTCTACGCCTGTGGAGTGAGTCTCGTGATGCACCCGCACAACCCCATGGCCCCGACGATCCACCTCAACTACCGGTATTTTGAGGTAGAGACCGGTTACCTCGACAAGGATGGTAAACCCAAGAAGATCGGCTGGTTCGGCGGTGGCGCCGACTTGACCCCCAGTTACCTCTTTGAAGAGGACGCTCGTCACTTCCACGCTGTGTACAAGACACAGTTGGACAAGCGTGATCCTGCCATTTACCCCAAGTGGAAGAAGGCTTGCGACGAGTACTTCTACATCCCCCACCGTCAGGAGGGCCGTGGTATTGGTGGCTTCTTCTTCGATGACCTCATGGACACGTCCGAGGAAAACTTCCAGATGATCCGCAGTTGTGCCAACTCCATGCTGGACGCCTATGTGCCGATCCTGAAGAAGCGCAAGGACATGCCGTTCACCAAACAGCAGAAGGAGTGGCAGCAGATCCGTCGTGGCCGCTACGTCGAGTTCAACATCATGTACGACCGCGGCACCAAGTTCGGCCTGCTGACCCCCGGATCTCGTGTTGAGTCGATTCTCATGTCGTTGCCTTTGACGGCTCGTTGGGAGTACATGCACCAGCCCGCCCCTGGCTCGTGGGAGGAGAAGACCCTCAAGGTGCTCAAGAACCCCGTTGACTGGCTCAATGTGCCCGCCGTTGACCTGGAGACACTCTCAACGGGTGAGCTGCTCAAGGAGCTCGCGAGAAGGAGCGAGTAAGTTGCGGAAGGTGAAAATTAGCCCAGGAGCAATTCTAGCTCGAGCAGAGATGCATGTACGAAAACAATCACACACACAAAAATAAGCTCAAGAAATCGGAAATGTCCTACGAAATTAAACGTCGTTTACGAATCTAAGGCAACGACTGCTTGCGTTCCCTCTCATACTCGGTGTAGTTGCCGTCGAAGAACTCGACGCGGCCATCGCCCTCGAACGAGATAATGTGCGAGCAGATGCGGTCTAGGAACCATCGGTCGTGGGAAATCACCATCGACACGCCGTCGAAGTCCGTAAGAGCGGCCTCCAGCGAGCGGAGCGTGTCAACGTCGAGATCGTTCGTAGGCTCATCGAGCATCACCACGTTGTGGCCGCCCAAGAGCATCTTGGCCAGGTGAACGCGGTTGCGCTCTCCACCACTGAGACTTCCAACCTTCTTCTCCTGCATGCCACCGCGGAGATTGAAGCTGGCAATGTATGCGCGCGTATTGATGCGGTCTCCACCGATCTCCACGAACTCGTTATCGCCCGAAATCTCCTCGTAGACTGATCGCCTGCCGCTTAATTCGTCACGGTTCTGACTCACGAAGCCGAGACTCACCGTTTTACCGAGCTCGACGCTGCCTTGGTCAGGTTTCTCGATTCCAGCAATGATGTTGAACAGCGTACTCTTCCCCATACCATTGCCGCCTACAATGCCCACGATGGCGTGAGGTGAAATCTCGAATGAGAGCTTGTCGAACAGCACGCGGCCGTCGTCCAATTGTTTGCGTAGGTTATTCACCTTGATGACCTTGTTGCCTAGACGCACACCCGACGGCACGACGATCTGCCCCTCCTCAACTCGTGACGAAGCTCGGAAGCCGCTGGACTCCATCTCTTGGAGCTTCCTGAGACGCGCTTTGTTCGCCTTCTTACTGCCCTGATGGTCTCGAGACCACGCAATCTCGGAGGCGATCTGCTTTGCGCGGATGGCGTCGCTCTTCCGCTGCATGTTGAAGCGATTGCGACGCTGTGTGAGCCACTCCGTGTAGTTGCCTTCGTACGCGTAGGTCTCGCCTCGGTCGAGCTCCAACACCCAGCCAGCCACATTGTCCAAAAAGTAGCGGTCGTGCGTGATGGACAGCACCGTACCGCGGTATTTCTGCAGGAAATCCTCAAGCCAATGCACTGACTCGGCGTCCAAGTGGTTCGTGGGCTCATCCAGCAGCAGCATGTCGGGCTTCTCAAGTAGCAGTCTACACAGTGCCACACGACGCCTCTCACCTCCAGATAGCACCTCTACGTCCGCATCAGCAGCAGGAACTCTCAATGCAGCCATAGCCTTTTCCACCTCATGACTCAGATCCCAGCAGCCCAAGTTTTCGATCTGGTCCTGCAGCTTTGCCTGCTCCTCCAGCAGAGCGTCAAAATCCGCGTCAGGTTCGCCCATAGCCATGGAAACCTCGTCAAACTTGGCCAGCAGCGTCTGGCTCTCCTTCAGTCCGTCCATAATGTTCTCATACACGTTCTTGCTCGGGTCCAGCTGCGGCTCCTGCGGCAAATAGCCCACTTTCAGTCCGTCCTTGACCCAGCGCTCGCCGTCGAAGTCCTTGCGCACGCCAGCAACGATCTTGAGCAGCGTGGATTTACCGCTGCCATTGGGGCCCAGCACGCCGATCTTGGCACCGCGTAGGAAACCCAGACTCAGGCGCTCGAAGAGCTTCTTGCCGCCCGGGATAGTCATGCCCACGTCCCGCAGGTGGCACACGAAGTCGCCGGGCACGCCGCCGCCTGCGTTCGATGCAGCCGCGAATCCGCGCACAGAATTGCAAGGAACTTGCACCGCTTCCAACAAATTTGGGGCTAGCGACGAGCTGCGCACGCTGCGTGACGCCACGGAGCGCGAAGCGACACCACGAGACAGCATTGTCTAGGTAGGAGCTGTTCAAGCGATGGTTGTGGGGCCAAGACTGTGGAGCTTGGAGCAACATTTGGGCAACTTAAGTGGATTGTACCGGTATTTTGCGGTTTATCAGGTAAAAGGATGCGCTTGCAGCCAGCAGCGATAGCGTGACGCCAAAGACGACTGCAATGTTAAACAGGCCAAGGTTTGTTCGTCCTTGACGCGCAGCTGTTGAAGCAGGCGGTACGTGTAGGCTGAAGCACAGCCTGACCTGCAGCGCATTCCCACTGGTGTGGTTGCATCTCGCCTGGAGTACCGGTAGTACCAGCGAATTCTCTCTTCCTATTGGCTGAGCGACTCACGTGATCCCCAACCTCCCCGCTTCAACTCGGATACTTAGTCAGAGGTCCGTGTCATTCCTGCATTGTCAACATCTTAGCCATGCTCTTCTCGCATGCATCTCGCTGCCTGCCGCGCGCCTTCGCGCTCACCAGCAGCTTACGAACCTTCGCATCCAGCTCCAGTCGCGTCAACTTGGCGGTTGTTGGCACCGGGCGCATGGGGCGAATCCGTTTGGCTGGAATGCAGAACGACCCGCGCGTTTCTATCGCTGCGATCGTCGATTCCAATGCCAGCGCCGAACAACTGCAAGAACTGAGTAACCAATACGGAGCTGAGTGTTTTGCCACCCTCGCGGAGGCTGGGGGCGCTTTGCAGCGGCAGCACGAGGCCGTCGACGGCGTCTGGATCTCCACGCCGACTCACACGCACTTGGAGCTTGTGAACGACTGCGCCACTGGAGCTTTGGGTAAAACTGTCAAGGCCATTGGTATTGAGAAGCCTGTCGCTGCTCTGGTGGACGAGATCGACACAGCCTACGGAATGTGTCATAAGAACGACGTGAAGCTCTTCTGTTCATTCCAAAGGAGGTTCGATCCCAGCTACGAGGCGCTGCGCGTCCAGTGCGTGGTCAAGCAGAGCATCGGCAAGCTGCAGTCGATCCACACGGTGTTCCGTGACCATCCATGTCCGCCTGTGGAGTTTCTCAAGACAGGAGGAGATCCGTTCCACGACCTCGCCGTACACGACATCGACTACGTGTGCGACCTGGTGGGTGAATACCCCGCCAAGGTCTACGCACACGGAACGAGCTTGTCAGCCGAGTTGCGAGAGCTCAACGTGATGGACAAGGCCAGTGTGTGGCTTGAATTCCCCAGTACAGGCGTGGTTTGTACCATGGACCTGAGTCGCAGTGCTGAGTACGGCTACGACCAGCGGATTGAAGTAGCTGGAGAACACGGTATGCTACAGGTGCAGAACCCAAGCAAGACGGCCATGGTGCAGTCCACTAAGGCTGGAATTACCGCCGATACGCTGCTGCACTCATTCCCAGAGCGATTCCGTGAGGCGTATCAGCTCGAGCTCGACAGCTTCATCGACGTCGTGCAAGGCAAAGGCAACCCTCGCCTGCACTGGGGAGCTTCACGCATGAACACCATCATCGCCGAGGCCGCTCGCATTGCAGCTGTCGAGAAGAAGGTCGTCACCATCAAATACACCGGAACCAAACAGACAGCACCCAGATCTGACCCCGTCCTAGAATGCGAGTACGAGTTCTAAACTACATACGCGTACTTCAAGTTGTTTTTTACTCTGTTGAATCGAAGTCGACTGACGAAGTGCACGACCATAAACGATGAAATACAGTATTAGGCCAAGTTGTTGTACATGTACAGATTCCCGACCCTCTACTTCAAGCCACTCATCGCTTAATGTGTCATCCCGGAATTGACCTCCGCAGCAAAACCTTCGACCTCATCAAAATGGCAACGCAACAGCCGCAGATCCGTCGTGCCCTTCGCGCTGACGTTTACGAGATCGCGGCCATGATCCAAGAGCTCGCCGACTTCGAGAAGCAGTCGGACTCTTGCAAGTCCACACCCGAGAAGCTACTGGAGACCGTCAACTTCGCTGACGACGTGCCACCCGAGCACATCCCCGGCTTCCCGCTGACGAGTGCGCCGAGTCGCAAAGTGGCTCACTGCTTCGTGTTGGCAATTGGTGAGCAGGTCGCGGGTATGGCGCTCTTCTTCTACAACTACAGCACGTGGCTGGCATCTCCAGGCGTGTACCTTGAAGATCTGTACGTGCGACCGGAATTCCGTCGGCGGGGGCTGGCGACGCTCTTGTTCGGCGCGTTGGCCGAAGAAACTCAACGTATCAGCGAAGGTAAAGGCCGACTGGAGTGGTGGTGTCTGCGCTGGAACGAAGGCGCGCTCAAGTTCTACGAGCGCATTGGGGGCACCCGCATGGAGGAGTGGGTCAGCATCCGCGTCGCTGGAGGAGAGAAGCTAGAACACCTGAAAAAACTCGCCGACGAAGTTCGAGCCAACAGCTGCAAGTAGCGAGTCGGTGACTTGTTCTACGTGTACTAACCCGGTGCTAGTTAGAGCGACGCAAGCGTCCAGTAGTCTCTACGAACTCTTCCTCTTGCACGCGAAGGAAAAAGACAAACACGAAGAAGAGCAACACGTAGAACACGCACTGCAGCGATGACCAGTTCACTCTGCACCACAGCTGCCATTGCCGCAGTCGTCGTCGGAGCTCCGCCGACCGCGTGCTCACACACCTCCTCCCACTTGCTGCTCGACGCTGACAACGTATTCTGTTCACAACCGCACCATTTTAACATCTTTTAGCTCAATTCCATACTCTAAAACGTCTTGAACCCCACCTGCACAATCTCAGCTTCTCTCGCCATCGAGAATCTGCTTGGACTCGACGTTGCTGCTCTTCTTCGTCATGTATCAACGGTGCTTCACTGTTATCCGATTCTACAGTAACTGGCACCGAAATCTGCACTTCTGTCTCGGAATTTCGCGTTAAAGCTATCAATTTCCTCTCTGCAGCATCGACAAAGCTTGTGACAGCTCGTTTCTCGGTTGTAGAGCGTCGTGGGGACGAAGACGCCAACGCGGACAGCGCACCTTCGAGTGCTCGGTTAGAGGTCACGGAAAATGGCCCCAAGAGCAGCGGAGAGCGGCACATTGGGCACGCATCTGCTTGGCGCAGTGAATCGTCTAGACACGAGCGACAGAAGCTCTGGCCGCAGCAGGAGACGAGCACGGGGCGCTCAAAGCGGCCCAGGCAGATCGGGCAGCTCCAGCCGTCACTGATCAGCATTTTGGGGATTTTGGATAGGACTATTTCTCATTTTTGGATGCAAAAAAATGCGTACAACTTCAGCCAGCTTTTTTCACTTCAAATTCTGAGTTTGCCACTTCAGTCTGAGCTCTTGGTGCCGCAAATGCGCTTCAGCTTCAGCACATGTATGTCGACAAGATGTGGTCTGTATTCCATGGGATTTTCCTAAGGGGAAGACGACCAGTACTTTGACTATTTCCAAAATTGCCAGCGAGACACTGCGATGTATTTCTACTGCACGAATGTACTATGTTGTCGACTAAAGAAACAGTAGACGAATGCGGCGATCTCCCTGGACGTTACGAGCCGTTGACACGAGAAGAGATAAGTATGAAGCCTATCTCTACGTATTTAGTTGGCCGTTTAGCGGATGCGTCCAGGCCGTACGGATAACTGCTGACGAATAGGCAGGAATTCATAATCACTTCAGCGTTTTGAGCAAGTTTGCGAGGAGTTGAGGACTTGCAACGCAGATTAGCCCACAGTAGCCATCGATTTGAGTCCAGGCTCGTGAGATTGTCTGTTTTCAGTACTTCGTTATTATGGTATCGTGAAGGAAACCAACGCCGGTCGTTCTTCCTGCTCGTCGGGGATCGTTTTATTAGTTTTCGTTGAATCGCTGCACACTAAGCTCTATGGATCATCAAGACGTGCACGTGAAGAGCAGCTTCACCCGGTTTGCTGACCGTCAGAGACAAAGGTAAGTACGTGTGCAATACATGTATTGCCAATACATTTAAGACCTTGAGGCGGGGCAACAGATACTGTTGGATTAAGGTGGTCGAGTCGGGTCGATTGTGGCGTGGCCGCAACGCGAAAGCGACAGTTCTGTAAGCGCATTTCGACGGCTGTATCAGACCTGATTTCAGCACAATGAGAGCTGGGTTATTCAGCTGATATCGCGCTTGTCCTTCCGCCACAAGTTACGTGCTTACGATCAGACTGGTTTGCTTGGGTTTCGATGTCGCAGTTACGAACTCGCCCAGATGCGTTCGAGCCGTTGGATTTCGGCCTCCCCGACACGCAGCTTTGGCAGCGATGATAGCAATGCCGTCGACGTTGGAGCGACTTCTACGATGTGCACTTCCAGTTTAGGGACGCACTCACGGCGGTGCGGGTTTCCAGAGTGCCAGAAGGCAGCGAAGCGTGGTGGGCTCTGTATCTCGCACGGCGGCGGCAAAAAGTGCTCGGTCGACGGCTGCACCACTAGCGTAGTCAGTCGGGGGTTCTGTGTCGCCCATGGCGGGGGGAAGCGATGCCAGACACCGGGTTGTACCAAAAGTGCACAAACTGGAGGGCTCTGCTGGATCCACGGTGGAGGCAAGAAGTGCGGCTATCAGGGCTGTAAAAAGCGAGCACAGAGCGGTGGTGCCTGTATTTCACACGGTACGCAGCGTTTGCCATGGCTGGCACTCAACCAAGGCTAACGGGTCTCTTGTGTTCTGGTGATTAAGGTGGAGGCAAGCGTTGTCGAATGGACGGCTGTAGCAAGGTTGTGCAGTACGACGGACTCTGCGTAGGCCACGGTGGCTATCGTAAATGCCTATCGCTCAACTGTGATAAGCGAGCACTCGCAAACAGCTACTGTCAAGCTCACGGAGGCAACTCGATGTGTCGTATCGCCGGCTGTCGGAAGCGAGCCATCCGCGGAGGCGCCTGCTCCGAGCACAAAGCTCAGATACCACACACCACCAAAACGTGTGCAGTAGTTGCGCGTTGTAGACCGTCGATCGATCTTCCGGAGACACCATTCAAGGTAGAACCCACAGAAATGGGCGAACCTCGCCAAGACCAGTACAGCGGGTACCACACACCATTATGCACGGATTCCCCGGGTCCCGCGATGTACAGCCGCTCGAGCGACCTAGACATCTTGTCGCTTCAATACGTTCGACAAGGGCCGTCATCTCTGCTGGATGGGAGGACCATGGTAACCCCCATCTCGAAGCACTTCAATGCCGGCAAAAGCTACGACCCCTACCAACGAAAGAACCTCCCGGTATTACCAAGCTTTCAAACACTACAACGGAGCTGTAGCTCGTCTCCGTGGTCCGAGAGGTCCAATATTGACTGATCAAGCACTACCTTACTGCCAAACGACGTAAAGATCTGATGATTTTTTTTTTCCTAGACAAATTATTTATTCTTGAAAGTCCTCGCAAAGATAACTTTCAGAGAGTATTGAAAAGAAACTGATGAGGTTGGGGTGGATCAGTTGGGTTTCTGGACGGCATTGTAACAAGGTATAATATGTCCCGACCATCTCAGCGAAAGCTGTTTGAAACGTTCATCATTTGGGATTAGAACTTCATGGAAGAATTAATCCCACACCTGATTTGGCTTCTGGACATAAGACTAACCTATAACACTGATTTTAACCTTACGGACAATGGCCTGTTTAGAAAAAGCTGGGATTCCTCCCTGTATTGATGATGTTTTATGTTGTTTTAATTTTTATAGAAGCCTTGTATACGAGACGCTGCATTGTGTCTGGCGATGATTATAGGCAAGACCTGGTGAAGTTTGTGGCTCCGTTTACTGACGAAGTCGCGGATAATGGAGGGTATTTGTTGCTGCAAGTCGTATATTGGCGGGTTGCAAGAAATGTTGCTGCCTCCCGGGAAGTGCGTCCTGCAACGTTAAAATCAGGAGGGGGTGAAATGACGCGGTGGGACTTAACCGAACTGATACCAGCGGTTTAAGGTCCATTTGCGGAGCACGCGGGCTTAAACCCAGGACCAAGCATTGCCTAATCCCGCTCGGCCCTATAGGGTTAATGCGCAGGAAGGGTTGGTTTGGGTTTAGGCAGGGAGATAGAATTCCTATCGGTTCCTCTAATTTTAAAGATTTGCAATCCCATGACATCCGTCGTCCCCGAATCTGAGTTTTTACCTTTAGCATTCACTTAAGTACGGAATATCTGTTAGCGTTGCAATAAACGGCTCTCGTTAATGCACCTTTTTAACGGTACCTTTAGCACCTTTCCTGTCTAATCGAAATTTTAAATTACCGATCGGCACCTTTAACAGATTCTTTTCTAACCGGATGATATTTTACAACGACAAGATTGATAAATGACGGGGTTCTAACCGGTTAAACTCGACGACGCTGACGGTTCATTTGGTGAAACGACTGAGAGTAAAGGAGACGAAGATATACAAGCGGTGCAGGCAGCAGGGCGCCGACGAAGACACGCGATGCACGCGAGTGACGAGGAGGATGCCCAAGCACGACGCGCACAAACTTCTTTGATGCTGCTGTGGAGCAGGATAACAGAGCTGGAAAATCTCCAGCAAAAGTTCGGCAACATGAAAGATCTGTTAGGTGAATTGGTGGAACTACATCAAGATATTGTAGCTCGCGTGAGCGAAGACATGAGTGAGGCTGTGGCGACGACGATGAAGGTAGCGCAGCTACGCCAGCTTGTGGATACTCCTATCGCCAAGATCTTGAGCAACGCAATTCGTGGAAATATGTAGTCCGTAAAGAAACTACGCTCAATATATTGATTTACGCACTATCGAAAGCTTTCTTGATCTTCTTTCTAACATCTACCATCTCTGGCCAAACTTGGACGTCCTTATCTTCATCTGCAGCGCTTGATTCATGTAGCAGTGTCCACAAAAGTCGCAGTCTCATTTGCGCAATATCGTTCTGTGGGATTGATTTGCTCGTCTTCAACGAGCGAACGTGGCGCACATAGCTGTAAGCCTGCGCGATGGACAACATACCACAGCTTACACTGTCCGTCTGCTTTGGGTACAATAGCGGCACCGCTACCACCTCAGGCAGCACACGCTGTTGCACGAAGGGTGTCGTATTTGCACTTGCATTGTCAGTGGTGGGGCTGGAACCTCGGCGCCTTGTAGATTGAAAGTTGAGCAACTTTTCTCCCCCCGCATCTCGATCAAACCACTGTTAAAGCAGTGGTAACGTAAATGAGATCCACTTGGCTTGGCAAACGTCCAAGTTGGACGAGACACCAAGCGGGTCGTAGAACTTCGCCCAGATCTTGTGCTTGCTCGTATCCGCATCTCTCATTTGGGTCTCGGTGGTCTGCACCATCCAGTGCTCCAGAGCATTCATGTGAATTGGTACCAGCACAAAGTTGCAGGAAGTCAGGAAAGAAAATCTTCTCGTCGGAGACAGACACAGCATCCACAGCATAGCAGTTTGTGCTGTACTTGGAGACATGCCAGAGACCTGCATCCATAGCGGCGTCATTCAGACGCCTGTTCCGTGCTACTTTGCCCACTAAATCGCGAGGCGTTGAAGTAATGCAGCGACCTGTTGGTCCGGATGGCGTCACGAAGGTTCGTGACAGCGACGACTGCCTGAAAAAGTTGAGCAACTTCGGTCGCTTCAGGTACCAGCCTCCTCTGGCGTGCTTTCCAAGGACGCATGTTGCATTGGAGATACTCCACACCAGTCCTGCTCGAGCCACGATAGATCCATACAGTAGTCGTCAATGATTCGGTTGATAGCAAAGAACTCCAGTAGATGTCGAACGTATTTCCTACACAGTGTAAGCGAATACATCAGTCTTCGTGCCGAAAAACAAACACGCATAAACAGTAGTTACTTACATGGAGAAGCCGCCCATTTCAGAAGCCAGAAATGCAGCTGGCACAACATCATCTTGTGAAGGGTCCAAATCTGTAACCTCATCCATGTGAGTAGGGGGCTGTTTACGCGCTTCATCAGCTTCATAGGAATGACAAAATTGGCGGCATTCACCACCTCGCACGATCTGTTTTGAAGAACAGTGGGCGATCTTGAAAGCAGTAAGCTCTGCTTATAGCATATCGGATACTTGGTCGATATTTTGACCACGTAATCCAGGTCACATGTAGATGCCATCCACTTCACGAAGGCTCCGAGATGAATAGGACAACCACTTCCGAATTCAGTGATAGCCCACTTGGAGCCTTTTCTTAGGTCCTTCGCTCGCGCATTCGACGAAGCAGGTAATTTCAGCATCTCCAAAGTGTCGGCTGGATGTGCTTCAAGTTCAGGAGTGGGAGAAGTAGTAGCCTCAAGTTGTAAAGTTTCTTGAGACTGCTCACTAACGACGATATCGGGTAGTGAGACCTGCGAGGGGTTCATCATGACGCATTGAGACAGATCGTCGGGTGCTACCGGTGCATCCGTCTCGTTTTCATCCGGAAGTTGAGCAACTTGCTCCACAGTAGATTCCCCTTTCTCGCCAGAATCGTCGAAGTCAAAGTCGTGGTCCTCATCATCGTCCGACACGCCTGGGTGGAGCAGGGAGATTTGGTCGAGGTCCCACTTTTTCTTGAAAATATCGACTGTGGCACGAAGATCTGCAAAGATCTCGTAGAACTTGGACGACGACAGTTGCTGAAGCCCATCCACTAACGCTATTACTTCCGCTCTCACGACATTGTACTTCTCGCATTCCGAGAGCACGGTGTGCTTGCTAGACGCGCCCTTCTTCAACCTCACGTAGGCGATTCTCTTCTTAGAAGCCAACACCACACTAGAGTCAGGCGTGTGCGATGGTTTCCCTGTCTACCGGCTGACTTTGCGTAGATGTTGCATTGTAGAATCCACACAGGGAAGAATGGCGTGAGCTTCCTTCATGGACCAGCGCGGATGAAGTTGCGCAACTTCAAACACGCCTTCTTCACTTGCACGCGTCACGAGCAGGCTACACAAGTGCTTGCACGGCAGGCGCGTCGACGAGAAGAAAGGCAATCACAAGACGGCTCTCCAGGGGTCGGCCACGTAACTTGCAGACGACTTCCTTCTGACGTCGCCATAACATACACGTCTTGAACTCCATCATCCTCGTGACTCCACTACCAACCTTTTCCATTCCATTGGTAGCTCTCCCATTGTAGATTGACTAACTTGAACGTGTAGGGACTTAATATACCGCTAATGCGGTGTAGTGCAGCAGGTAAAGGGTCGTTCACGGGAGGACACACGTCGAAAAGGCACACTGACGTTGAAACTTTACGTAGAACACTGAGCTGATGCTGCACTATGACACGTACGCATCGGGCAATGCTTGTTTTCTTGCCCAGAAGTTGCTTGAGCTGATTCCATCCTGCCTCCATGCGATTGGTGTCGTGTTCCCTTTAGAAAAACAACGCCTCCGTCCATAATTTGCCCACATACTACTGCAACTAGTCCAGTTGCGGTCGAAGTACTTGGCAAACGCGGGCGTAACCTTCTTCACACGTCTATCGAAAACCTCCAGTCTGCTCTGGAACTGATCCTTTGTAGGAACATACAGCATCTCCGTAAAGAGTGCTCAATTTCCTCGCGATACTTTGTCAGCAAAAAATACTTCTTTCCGCTAATCATGCGCTTGACATAACGATGCGCATGAAACTGGCACAACAACGTCTACACATACATGTTAGTAAGCAGCAACAATCACTATTAGATGCGAATACAAACTCACTGCTGCTTGTGGAAATATCTCGCGGAACGTGGACCATTCTGTGAAAACTTTATCTATGACCAGGCTCTGCAATCGCCCCCACGACGGGTTCTTCATCTTGAACCACTTCAACACGACCAACAAAACGTTTTTTGCTGGTTCAAAAACAGATAATCTAGGACAGAGACACCACGGCCTGTAGGCACCGTAGCGACAAGAGTTTCTGAACAAATTGTGCATACATTGCATCAGTTATAAAGAAGATCGTCTGCGTGAAGTTGCGCACCTTCAAACGAAGGTGCGCAACATCATAAAGTTGTGCATCTTCAATCAAAGTTAAGCAACTTCGAGACGTACCGACGTAAAAGCCAAAATTAGTACAGTTATGTGTCCAATCTAGCGCGAGCATATCACCCCAGCGGCTAAAGATCTTCTGTTGAGCCTTGGTCTGAAGCCCGATTCCGACCGTCTGATTCCAGTCGCCCTGCAGCAGCACACCTTCATTATCTTCGGTTGAAGCGAACTCGGTTAGGACCGCCTTCAGACGCTGCTCTGCATTGCCGTGACCAAGTCGTGCATAAATTAGATTTCTCACTTGTTGCGTAGTGATTGGAAGTCCTGTACAGTTATGATAGGTTAACATTATTTACATTGTTCGGCGCACTTGCGTAGTACGTACCAGTAGTGCCTGTAACGTAGCTGACTATTTGCTTCGTGTCCGTGTTTGTCTGCCCAAAAGCGTCTAGCATGGACAGCACCGAGTCGCGCACAGGTCGTTACACTGCTTCAAAGCAGCATACAGCGTCTCGGCGTTAACATGGTCTTGACAAGGATGCTACAAGCAAAAAGCTCCCATTAGTTTAGTAACTTCATTTCTAAAAGCACAAGTTAGCAAACCAAATTGAATAGCAATACTAACATCACTTGTTACTTTAATAATCCAGATCGAACTACTTTGAACACCACACCCGTCAGCTCGAACAACCGCAACTCGAAACATGGCTTTACAGGCGCGATACCGCTCCTTCCGCTTGGCGCGTTTCCCCGTCGAGCGCGACTTCTGCTTCCGTCCGAGCGTGCACACGTACTTTCGAAACGCGTAGCCAAACGAGGCCGGAATCTGGCGCTTTGGATGATTCGTACGCGTGATGTTGTACAACTTTGCAGTCTGACAGTCTCTTGTCCGGTACACGACGCTTTGCTCCCGCTCAAATTGATCCCAGAACGCAAAGAACTCTGTCCACGCGGTGAACGTCGTGCCAGCGATTCTTGGAACGACGGCAAGTGTTATGTGGGCAGCGTCTATTCAAAATTAAAGCAAATACCATTAGAATACGTATTCAATGTTAGCATAATATCATATACGCACGCGAGGGGGTTGACGGCTGCGTACGCTCCACGCTTCGCTCTCGTTGCCCAGGGACACCTTGCGCTTCTTCCTTAGCGGGGCCGTCTCGTGCGTGCCGGGCGTCGTATTTTGTGTTGCGGGAAGCTTGCAAAATCTTAAATGAGGGAGAAAAATCAAGCGCGCACGTTACGGTTCAGTTTCAGCGGTTTCGGTTCATCCGTAATTTACCGTTTTTGCAAGTTGCGTAACACTTATTTTAGAAGTTGCATTAACGAGTTCGGCAATAAACTCGTTAACGGTGTGTCCGCGCCTTTCGCCTATCGTCACTCTTCAAGATCTGTGAACGTCTCCCATTTGGTATATATCTGGTAGGTGATAATGCCTACGTAGCAACCGAATGAAAGTTGACTCCCTATAGCACCGTAGAAGGTATCGGCCATTCTGAACACACGCACATTTTTTTTCCTGAGCCAACTTAGAATTCGGAAGAAAGGTTCAAGTTGCCGAAAACTTCCGGGTTCATCACGTGCTTTGCACAATCCAGCTGAGCAAAATCAGCCCTGGTGATAATCACTTAGTCAATACATTCTCTGAGACAGCTCACAATCAAAAACATATCAGAGCACACAAGCGCGTTGTACTGGCACCTTCCGTGCCCCGAGTCGCCGAGTGCTCTTCAGAGCCGGGTCGCTGACCTGGAGCGTCAAGTCGCTCAACTGCAAGGTCAGCTTAACTTGTTACCACGCATTCAGCAGTGCACTATTGCGTACCGCAATAGCGCTATGCCTCCCCCGTCAAGCCCAGAGCCACTAGGTGGTGGCGTCAGCAGGACGCGAGGATTCGCAAACCCGTTTAGCTGGTCGAGGCATGCACTAAATTGTTCAATGCGAACTCAACGAGTGGGAGCATCTCGCTCCAGCGTCTTGGCGCCTCAGTGCACACGTTTCGGAGGGTGTCCTCCACAACGCGATACACGCGTTTAGTTTGACCATCGGTCTGCGGATGATCCTGTGGACATGTCTTCCAAAACTTCGCAGTGAAGTGCGGATCTCGATCTGAAACAATTGCCTCAGCCCAGCCATGTTGGCGAAAGACACGGTCTAAAAACTGCATAGCTGTACTCTTACCATCTCCGACACTGCGGCTAGGTGTGCCATCTTGCTTAGCTAGTATACAAAGACCACGATACTCGTGTTGTCCGCCTTATCCTTCGGAAGGCCAACCACAAGATCCATACTAATAGACTGCCAACATCGCGTATGGACTGCCAAACTCACCAACGGGGCCGCCGCATGCGGCGAGGGCTTCGTTCGTTGACACGTCTCACACGTGCGTACGTAACTCCCAACTCATTTGTACAGCTTGGGACCGTGCTCACGGAGCCATAGGTCTTTTCACGCCCCAAGTGTCCACCGACAGGCGTATCATGGACCTCATAGAAAATACGATACTTACGGCCCACGACGTGAGAAACGACCGCACGAGGCGAGTCCTCGGGGTCGGTGATGTAGTACAACAGGGACCTATCGAGCGTGTAGGCTCGCGCGTAAGCGCCCAGACAATTATTTGTCCGGGCTTTGGGCACCTCGCTCCCAAGAGCTGGTAGCAAAGCTACACAACTGTCGTCTTGCGCATATGCGGCACGTATCAGGTCGGGCACCGACGACGTCACCGCTGTGATATGTACTAACTTGTAGTCCGCCCTGTGTGATAGCTCGTCGGCCACCACATTAAACCGTTCCGGCTTGAACCTCACCTCAAAGTTGTATTCGGCAAAGAATGAAAGCCATCTTGCCGTTCTCTGATAGATATGTGGCGACTGCGTCGCTGTCCGTAACGACCCATGATTGGTATAGATCACGAAATGCTGAGAGCCTAGCAGGTGTATTCTGAACTTGACAAGAGCGTACTTCACAGCTAGTAGCTCTTTGTCATGAAAGGAATAATTCTTCTCTGCAGGAGACTCAAACGCGATAACGCGTTCACACCCTTCGGCGTCGGCTTGTAGCAAAGCACGATCGATCGCAAAATCGGAGGCGTCGTAGACGACCTAAACGGACGATCCGGGTCCGGCAGCGCAATTATCGGCGGTCGGAGAAGGCTCTCTTTAACAGCCTCGAAGGCTTCGTCGTGTTCGACTCCCCAGCACTACGGTGCGTCCTCCTTAAGGAGGCCCGATAATGGCTTTGCCATCTCTGGGTAATTCGCGCTGTACTTGTGCAAGTAGTTGGCTAAGCCTAGCCACGTGCATAACTCCTTTCGGCTCTGTGGAATCGGCCACTCCACAATGGCCTTGACCTTGGCAGGAACTGCCCGCAGACCACGCATCCTATTGAAGAAAGGAATTTCTCCGCGCCAAAGACGCACTTGTCCAAGTTGGTATATAGCGTATTCCTGCGCACGCACTCGAGCACCACTCGTAAGTGCTCCATGTGGTTCTCCACATCAGACTTATCGTGATCGGCACGAATATGGACGAATATATCATCAAAGTACGTCTGCGCGTACGCCCGGTGGGGCCTCAACAACTGGATCACAAGACGATTGAATGTTGCTGGTGCGTTCGACAGCCCCCGGGACATCACCAGCCACTCCCAAAGCATGCCGCTCGGAGTATTCATCGCGGTAAGCAGAACATCGCTATATATCATGAGTAGCTGGCAGTAACCATCGACGAAGTCAAGCGCGCTGTACAATGTACTCCCTATCATGTTGTTCTGTAGAGCATTCATGCGAGGAATCGGCGTCTGCGCCAGAATGGTGGCCGCATTCAGCTTGTTGAAAGCATCCACAATGCGCCACTTTGCCATTCGGCTTTCTGACACAGAAAGTGGGTGCGGAGTGCGGTGACTTACTCTCACGCACTAACCCTGCCTCGTGCTTTGCACAGAAGAACGCGTCAATGACATCACACTGTTCCTTTGGCAAGGTCCACTGTTGGGTGACACAGTATTTGGCTCCCGGAACCAGGTCAATCTCATGACGCACGCCTCGATCCGGAGGCAAACCCATCGGCGGGTTCTAGGACACAACGTCCGTGTACTCCTGCAGCACAGGATAAAACGGATCCGAAGGATCTTTAAGGATCGCCGATCCACTTCTCGCGCTCAGCTCTTTCTTGGTGTTCTCTAGGACCGCTTCATCCACGACGGACGAGGGGTTCAACGCCTCCTCAGGTCGTATCACGACCACTTCGGCTAAGTCGCCCGCCTTCAAGGCCTCGCCAAACTCGGCGATGGACATCTCGTCCAGCTCTAACAGAGTATTCACAGCGGGGAGGGAGTCCAGGCTGATGTCGCCATCGATCCCCCCCGTCACTCCGTTGACGAGTGTCGAGGACGTCTGACGAGGTGTCCAACGTGACGAGCAGTGAAGCTCCACGTGACTGCAGTGAACAGTTCGACGTCACAGACGCCCTGCGTCTCATCCTCCTCTCCCTCCGCGACCGAGACCGGCCGGATGAGGTCAGCGTGGTGACATCGCCGCGCCAAGGTGACACAGCACCGTCAGTCCTCAACGAGGAGTCCGTGTCTCGCGAGACACGCAACTCAGAGCCATGCGGTCCATACCCTTCGCTCAGTGGTATCGGTTCAACTCCACCTGCATCTCCCGGGCTCCTCCCATGATGCCTCGACCTACGGTCGACCGCGTCCCTCGGGCCACGCAGCGGCGAGTTATTGACCCGACTCACACCGCTCGGCGGATTATGTGCCACCCCGCAATTGTTCTCATCTGGACACAGCAGTGGGTCGCTGACCAGACCTGCATCGCTTTGCGGACAACGTGCCGCTCCACGTACGTTCTGTGAGCCTTGCTCCTGGGCAACAGCAACCTCGTTGCTCACCAACTCGGACATTCCAATATCCAGGGCCATGGCTGATTCGACCTCGTGCCCGAGCCAAAAGCGCTTCTGCTTCCTAGCAGAGATGGGTTCATAACTCAATAAAGCTCCACTTGGAGCGAAGTGTGTGGCACCTAAGGTCTTCGATCCACGGCTCATGGCGTTCCGGCCATGCCATGCCAAGAATGAGATCATATCTCGAATCCAGGTCTAAGACCAAGCAGCGTTCCACGCTATCGAAGTCCAAGAACTTCACACTAAGGCCTACAGAGACCTTCGACACAGTAACCAGTGTCCCCGTCGTTAGACAGACTGAGATGGTGTCTCTCATTAGCCCGTCCAGTGCCTCAGCATACTGCTGACTCCCTGCTAGAGTAGAGCGACGGGCGTAATTGCAAGAGGCTCTCGAGTTTATCAAGACTCTCCACGGCTTGTCAAAGCCCTTTACGTTCGCCTGAACGTGCAGCAAACCCGGCTTGCACACATTCTTTTCACAAGAGCGCCCAGCTCACTTCGGGGCTGGGTCCTGTTGCCCTCTACCTCCCGGAGGCCCAACAGAACTCAGTTTTCGCCAGTAGGGCACAACGTGCCTACGGGGATACGCCGTTTCCCCGCGACCGACCGGGGGATGGCTCGAAGCGCTTCGGCTCGAAGGAGCCTTGCACTGATTGCGCAGAGAACAACTCGGCCTCAAATGGCGGGTGCTCCCGCACGTGTAGCATCGACGGATGCGGGTGCACTGCTCTCCAGCTAGAAGCTCTGCTTTTTTACCTTCAGCATAGCTGAGGTTCATCGGTTCCGGGCAACTCGACGAGCCTGCGCTTCCAGTGTTCCAATCAGGTATAGCCGACCTGAAGTTGAGCTTGGTATTCAATACCATATTCACCGCTTCCTCAAAAGCGTTTGGGTGCACACGGTATACTTCCGTTCGAGCCGCGCTCGTGCGGAGCCCCTCCGTAAACATGATCACCGCGGTCGCCTCGGGAAAATGGTTCGCCGCCATACCGGCAGTCAGAGCTCTCAACTCTTGGACAAAGTCCACCAACTCCTTCTTACTCTGTTGAGTAGCCAGGAAGCCTGACCAAATACGGTACGCCTGGTAGGCGGAGCGAGCACACGCGACAGTTGCTGACATACCGCATGTTGGTGCCACTTGCGAGCCCCACCTCCGAGCTTGGAGATACGCGCTGTTGCTCATTCTGGAGCAAGGCCGATCCCATGTCTATTTCGACCTCACGGGTCCAGAGCAGGAGATTTTCTATATATTTCCCTTCGAAGGTCTTCACGCTCACAAGGAGCGGCTTCGGCCTAGTTGACCCCACACGCGTAACTGACGTCACGGTCTTCGTCCTCTCTTGGACATACTCCAAGAGCGTGTTCTCATAACGGGACAACGATACTAGTCTCGCGTTGATCTCATCTGGACCTTGTGACGCAAGATGAGAGGCGCCCTCAGGGACAAGGAGGGGTATGAACTTGTTATGCTCGTCCTGCTGCGGGGGGGGGGGGGGGGGGGGGCAATGCGCGAACACGGGGTGCTCCATCCTCACACAGGGTACAATCATAAGGCTCAGGTATAGGATTGACTACAAGTGCTACCGAGTGCGGCGCGAGTGCGTAGCGAGGAAGACGTCCGACTCATACAGTCATTAATACTAAGTTTCTTAACAAGGATACTTAAACCGGTCCAATGACTAGGACCCGAGTAAACACAGCCTTAACTCAAGCCAACAACACTTCCGCTTCTAAATATGAAGTGATTTTTCTTACTTTTATCTGTAGCCAAGCCGCCTACGGTGTAAATGTATGTAGTTGACTATCTAACATCGTCTTGAAGATTCATCATGCTCGCTCCATTCAGGTTTGTGTGTGAGGGCTTGATGTGAACGGCGCTGCTACGCGAACCATCGCCGCCGAAAGGTATTTAGTTCTACAAGCTCCAGGTCCCAGGGAGATCCTGACGTCCCTGGGAAAAGGGGCACTGATACGGGGTTTCTTGAAACGTTTAGTGACAATTTGCGCGGTTCCAGCAGGGATAGCACAAAATATTTCAATATTTTTATGCCCTCATTAAAATATCGAATCCCTTTTTATTTTTTTCGTTAGGTACGAAACTTTTGTCTTGCTCTCAGTATCGCCAAAACTTCCTTCAGCACAAGGCACAGCGCACTATTCGACAACTGCCATACTTCAATGACGCGTGAACAGAGGAGAGCCCTCAATAAACATCGAGCCGGCGGGCTCGTGATTCTCTTCGTCAACGCATGCTATGCTCTACACTGAACACTCGACGGGGAGGAAGCATCAACCTCGATGCGTACCACAACTCCTTTGTCGATCCGCGACGTTAAGCTTACTATTCGGGCAATAACTGTGTTCCACGGAAAAAAAGTGATATCTGACTTGACGAGGCCTTCTCGATAAAATATTAAAATGCATAAAACTACACATAAAATCATTTTATTTATTTATTTATACCATAAATATTGTATATATGGTATCTATTCCAATAAAAGTCGTTCGAATATTTTTTATCAACCCAGCCCCTAATTATTTACCCATCATAAACGTCTAGATAAAAACCGGGATGGTTAATGAGACCAAAAAGTGGTATCACCAAACAACCCATAAAACAGAGTTTGATGAGCTTTAATCATGCACCTTCAAATAGCAACCGATTAAAAAACAACTTGTGGTCAGTATAGATCAAAATGAACCCTTAAGTAGAGATTATTTGAAATTGAAGATGCGCGATCTTCAAACGCCGTGGGCGATAGTTTTTCGCGCGCGAGAACCCGGCACTTCGGATCCATTTTGCGATTTCGCTTCTCCTACTCAAGCTCACTCGTTGTATCTTCCTTGCTCCGAGCTCGACTCCGTTCCAAGTGAGTATGTGTATTTCGTCTTCCATACTTGCCAACCTTTACTGATACGTTTTGTTGCGCTCGTGTTTGATTTTTAAGCGATACAGAATTATTCGCATGCCCGAGATCACTGCTACTTAAACTTCTATCCGAGAACAGCCTCGCTCTCAATAAAAGCAGCGAACTAAGAGGGTTCTTGCGTGCGCACCGGCTTTGGAGGTCATTTGACACACCAAGACTTCCAGATTGACGAAGAGCGTAGACTATCGGGACCCCCAACACGCCAGGCAGTTTGCCCTGGTTGCGATCCGGTCGTGCTATCTCCCACCATCTCATCAAGCAAGGAGTTGCGATGGAGGTCGCGCCTCTATCGCAATTTATGCTATAGATGACGTCCACCGACGCTATTACGCGCTCAGCTCGACGCATCTCGAGTGATAGCACCATCACAGATCCGTCCGTGGCTAGTAGTCCCCGCGTCCGTCTGATCTCCGGGTCCCGTCTTGGCTTCTCGAGTGAGACCACAACCACGGATCCGACGATGGGTGGTAGCCCCTGTATTGAATTCACTCCCAAGTCTCGTCTTGGTTCTGCGTCTGCGTGTAGTTCGCAGTCTAAATCCCTTGTCCTCTCCAGTTCATCCACGGGGAGGGGGGGGGGGGGGGGGGGGGGGGGGGGGGGAACGCAGTAGCCGCTTCTGTGCTGAGTTCAACTGCGCCTTGCAGGAGAGTGTGGAAACTCTCTACGTGAAAGCCAGATGCTAATGGTCGACAGAAACAGTCGAGCTGGAATGCGGGGTATCATCACCACGTCCGCCATTCCTGCTGGAGAAGTCATAGGGCAGTACTTCGGGGAACTGCAATTGCTTGGAAAGCCCGAAAGAGCAAAAGCGCTGCACTCCGGGTATACCATGGGTCTGACAACTCAAACGAAGACGAAAAAGTACGTTGACATCAAGGCAAGGATGCCGGATGGAAGCTGCGTTTGCTCAACCACTTCTGTAATCTGTGCGCGAGGCCCCACGAAGTGCAGACTGGTAGTCGTTTGACGGTCGGATACGAGAGACTCCAACCAGCTTGAGACTTACGAAAGTGCCTCCGAGGGCACAACATAAGAGGTCAGAGAAGAGACGGATGTTGCTGGAGAAGCGTGTATTCAACATGGTGGAAGTGCTACAACTATAGAGTTCCCTGGAGAACAACCTGACGATCCTATCGGATCCGTCATTATGAGTCGCGGAATCTTTGACGTCTCTCTGGCAGAAGACGTATGGTCTGATGAGGCAAAAAAAACCGAAGATCCAAACAAGACGGACGCAGCAGTTCCTGCAAAGACAAACTCTGTGGGAGCTGCAATTACGACTCTTGACAGTGCTACGTCCTCAGACATTCATAGCCCTTCACACCACTACTATTTACGCCAGAGCGCACCCTGTTACGTAGGGATCCCTCTAGAGTAGCCTTGGACGCAGATGAGGAGGCGAGAACGAAAACAAAACCCTCGAGTAATCGCCTGGGAGTTGTCGATCTTCGGGTGGTGAGAGACATTCTTGAAGAACTCCGTCGATCCGCTCCAAGTAACAAGGGAAAAAGGATCTTCAAAGTCCTCGTCGGGGAAATCGATGTACGTAGCCAACAAAAGAATGCGAACCGGCAAACGCATGGACCAAATGGAGAGAGACTGGAATCAAGCTGGTTCTCGGCGCTCTGTGGCAGGAAGCAAATTGTTCGGGCTTCTCGTCTACCTCCGAGAAGAAGCAAATAGGAAATCGAAAGAGGAAGATCGGCGAAGAAGAGAGGAAAGAGGAGAACGCCTGGCTTCTGAGAAAGCAGATCGAGAAGAGCGAGAGTGCATTCGACGAGAGGAAGCTGCCGCACAGGAACTAAGACGCCAACAAGATCTGGCTGAGATTCGAGCTCGATACGAAGAGAGGATGATCTTACAACGCGATGAGGTGCGCGAGCGCCACGAGCAGTTCTCGATGCTTATGACGACACTGCAAAAAGCGAAGGAGAACGCCGACTAGCTAGTTTGGGCTGTTAATCAAATAGGTAAATACGTGTGCTTTTCGAAAGTGGAAGTGAGTAGTCCTAATTTGACTTATACCAACAGTACGCACTCGATAGTTGGATAGATGAAACAAGTTATCCAGACGCCGCTTCCGCTTCTTATCAAAGGGTGGATGCAAAAGAAGTCTCTTGTAGACCTTTTCGACCACTCCCATTTCCCATTCGGCACTTTGACGCACAAAAGTGATCGCCGAAGATTCACTGGACGCACATCCCAGCCCCATTGACATGCTGAGCACCTCCACGCCTGAAGGAATGCGACGTCAAGCGCTCAGCCATGCCCGCCTTTTTCGCGACTCGATCCAAGACACGATTGACATAGCTGTGAATCCCAGGAGAAGAATCGGTTTGCTTGTCTTCGGGTGAGCCATTTTTGGGTGCTTGCAGGTCAGGCACGTCTTCGGGATGGTCGATCAGGTCAATAAGAGGGGTGGCTGGAGTCAGGGAGGTTTGTGACTGGGCCTGGTGTACTGGAAGCTGATTTAGCAGTGCGGCGGTTGGTGACGACTGCGTAATAAGCGCTAGCGCAATGGTAAGAAGTGGACAGGTGACCAAGTCGTCATCAGGACACAACGAAAGACCCTGTTCTTTAGACGTCTTGACCCGGATAAAGCGAACGAAGAAGATGTCGCCTGAGCCGGCGGAAAGGTTTGCCTTGCGAAGGAGTGTGAGATCGGACGCTCGCCCAAACCGATACCAGAGTAAACAAAGCAGAGTCGCGTCTTGATAATCCGCAAAAGTAACAGCAGTCGAATAGAGATACTCGATCATCTGCTTCAGCGCCTTCTTCGTGCATGCAGGAGCCTTGTTCACAAAAGCTCCAGACTTTCACTTCATGCAGTAGCGTTCCAAGACTTGCACTTTTGTGAGAAGGGTCTTCTCAATCGCTGTTTGATGCTGAGGGAATTTCTCCAACAGCCAATTCTTGGCTTGTCGATAGTACTGCATCACCGAGTGTCGTGCCAAGAGCTGGCCTTTGCGTCCTTCCTTGAAGGCAAGGTACATGCCAAACTGGTCGACCACAGCTGCTAAGATTAGCGCCGCATTCTCGCGCTGCACGCACACTTCGAGGTATTCCCACGTAACGCCTTCGTCCTCGACAAACTTTAAGAACGACCGCGCCGCGCTTGGTGTTGAGCGGTGCAAGGTCTTTCAGACTCATCTTGGATCGGAGGCCAGAGGTGTCGGAGCTTGAGTGTTATTCGTGATTTATGCGAATGCCTTGTGATCTGTAGGGGGATATCAATAACTTCGCTGGTCTCTCCGACTTGATATGTCGGACCTGTGGCTCTGTAGCCATCATGAATCAATGAGACAGCTGATTGGTTAAAAATCGACCGTTTAGTGATATAATTTGTGAAAACGACAAATTAATTCAAATCTTTCTGTCTATTGGCCAATATTAACAATAGTTAATACAAGTATGGTCGGAGATTTGACTATATTCATCCATACTTGCGTTACTTCTCTGTTTCGGCAAATCGAGGGAAGATCGCAAGCAGAGGGCAGTATTGTACTGGCGAGCTGAAATGATACACCAACTTCACATTAAGCAGTGTAACATTACCAAAAATGAACCCACGCCGACACCAATACAAGCATAGCAATGGTTGGCCCTCCGGCATCGTATATTTCTCATCGCAGGCGGTTTGGTTTCACTTCCTTATCCGCTATGGTCTATCGAACACCCCAGGAGAAGATGCTCATTGTGCATACGTATAAGTATTTTCTGGCCGAGGCTCAGCAACGGCTGGATCCCCTGGGACGATGCGTGTTGCCAAGGCTTTGACAGTTTCAGAGAGCATGGTTGCGTGTGTGCTGGCTGCCTACAACGTACACGGCGAGGAAGCATTTGCGGTGCCCGCGGATGCCCACCAAGGTCGGAGGTCGAAAATTACCGCGAGTTTATTACCCAAATCATAATGACCGTAATATATCGCGTAAACCAGCTACGTCCAAGATCGTATGTTCAGAGCTAAAAACTCTGAAAGGTGAGACCATTCCATGCGAGAGGAACTTGTGCGAATGGAAGTTTCCTACATCGGAGGTTGTAAGCGCGACCCGAGGGGCGACTCCAAGGTAAACGTGGCATTTAGAAATGCATACTTGGAAAAGAAGCTGGCAATCCTCTCTGCGCGTTTGGTACCAAAGTTAACTGAGACGAAAGTTACTGCAACGTAAATCACGTTGCAGGAGGTGTGTACGTTGAACAGCAGCCCCCATCGGAGATAGCTCCAGCACCTACTATGGAAGAGCTGCAGGACCTTGCCGGCGAGGCCACCAACAAGGTCCATTGCAGTAACATCATGGGCGAGATGGATACCAGCGCTCAGTTCGAGGAGTACGAGATTGCCATATAAATATACAATGTTAGAGGTTATTCACTAGCGGTTTCGTATTCAATTGTGAAGGTTGGGTATTTTACCGTAAAGACCCAACAGGAAACCGCTGGGTGGTGCATAGCCACTTATGTTTTGGGCCTATGCGGAAGACAATTTTTTGTTTAAATATACTTTGTCACTGAACGCGATATAAATGCAGTGGAAAGGCTTACTTTGATGAGCAAATACAGAGCTGTCGTTCTTTTGAAAATTTACCCACTAGATGATTCGCTATTGGCTTCCAAAGTTGGTGTATCATTTAATTTCGCCAGTACAATAGACAGCGCATCGTTGCAGAGAGGAGTCTCGCCTGATTTACTGCCGAAATGAATCTTTTTATTTAAGAAAAAATTTCACCAAAAATTATCCTACTTGTGAATGCCCACATCTTTTGGCATAGCTAAATAAAGGAATTTGACAGATTCATGACATTACCCCTCGAACACAGATTAAGTTTTGATTACGTTTTGGCTGTGTGTGTTTTCATCTACTTTTTCGCTGTTTTTATCACGCAATTGCGGATCACAAAAGAGGCATAAAAAGTTTTCGATTAAAGAGATCTATGTCAGTTTTGAAAGGGACCCAGAGGAGAGAGCTTTATTTTTTGAACCACAATGACTGTATTCTGTATACATGTTCTATCCACTCACCAACTAAACATTAACCAATCAGCACGAACTTTTTCCTGAAGTCTTGTGAGTTTGCTCTGAACACACCCCTACGGTGAAATGGTCAATCATCGTCCTTTCTTCTGTTCTGTGTCATTGGCTCAGAGGCCTCATGGATGCTGGTCCAGCGTTGCCGGCCTTAAGCTTAGTTTAGAAAACTGTAAATAAAAATCAACTCAACACCGCTACCATGTCGTCCCCCTACAACTGGCGCCTCATAGACAGTCTCCGTGGCGAGTCGCGCACCAATCAAAAGCTGAACGCCCTGCCACCTATGTGTGTGATTGTAAGCCAGCTCAAACACTGTACTGTGTGCCGTAGCAACCTCGATCAGCATCACATGCTCTACCGAATCTACTGCTGCAAGTCCGAGCCCTGTTTGAGCGCTCTTGTCTCGTGCAAGTTTAAGCTGAAGACCTTGACCTGCGAGAGAACGAAACAGAGCCATCGTTACCAGTACGTCCAGCACTTTGCAGCCAGAGTTCCAGACTTGGGCCCGCAACTCTCCCTTGCGATGAAGTCAGCTATCCGTGAGCTTGTGGAATAGGACGTGAAGCCTGCACGTATGGACAATGAGCTTATCGATAGCTTTATGCTGTCGACAGCCGCGGCACCTGATCTAAAGCAGAGCCGAAACTTTGTGTACAACTACAGACGGAGCAACGATGAAGAACACCAACGTCGTAGAAGACATGGAGGAGATCGCAGCTGAAGCACAGCTTACCAATGAGCTACCTGATACTACGCCGTTTACCTTTGAATACCCACTAGATGACGGAGCCCCTGAGCTTGGTGGTGGCAGTGAGGACGACCCCTTGGTGATTGGAATCACGTCAACATTTTTGCTCAAAGCTGCTGCCTGGGACCCCGGCACATTTGTGTTTCACATGGATGCCACATTTAAGCTCGTGACGTGTGCGTATCCAGTCATCGTCTGCGGTATATCTGACGCTGCACGGCAGTTTCACCCGATGGCATTCTTCATAACGTCCCAAAAAACAGTTGTCCAGTACGCTCACGCACTGCGCAGTATGATGGACATCTATAAGGTGGTGGTAGGACGTCCGTTTCTGGTTCGCTACTGCATGGGAGACGCTGAGGATGCCCAGATAAACGGTGTTGAGCAAACCCTGGCCGCTCCGTGTGCGTCGGCGCCCTCAAAGCCAGAGCTTCACTACCTGATGTGCTTCTTCCATGTTGTCGAAAACATGAAGAAGCGGGTTCCAAGCCTCTCCAATAACGCGAAGTACCTTGTTTACCGACAGATTTACGATATGCACTACGCTCGAGATGCTACCGAGTTCGCGACAATTCAAGAGCGTGCTGATGCATTGTGGCGAGCGGTTCCAGAGCTAAGACGTTTTGCAGACTACTTTCAACAGACCTGGATTAGAAGTTGTTTCTGCAAGTGGCAGTGTTTATGGTCGCCAACTGGCTTCGCAGAAACGAACAACCCCGTGGAAGTTCAACAAAGTGAATAAGCGAGACTCCACGTTGCGTGTCCGCATGAAGCTTTGCGCCTTGCTCAAGAAAGTGATATCCCTGAGCGACCATCGCTCTGTCCTCCACCCTAACTTTGCCACCAAGGCCAAGCCCACCACTACACTGATTGCTAGAGCGAAGAGACTTCTGAAGGTAAAGAAAATAGTGATATCTCAGCCTCTGCACAGTGTTGAGTTTCTACTGGAAGATGCAAGTGGGCGTTCAAGTGAATTTCATTGCCGCAGTCTAATCGACCCCCGGGAGAATGCCAAAAACGCAGAAGAAGGCGAGTGGAACAACCGTCGCATGGACCGGCTTGGACAGCCCATGATTGGTTGGACAGTGAATTTCAGTACTGGGGCCTGTGGATGAAGAGCATTCTACAAATTTGGCGCATTCGTGCAGCTTTTGGACTGACTTAAGCACGCAAACTGAAAGATTCCAGGGTGGCCTAGAACGGAGCGTCGCTTTGTCAATAGGCGCGTGAAGCGCTCTAAACCTTCGTCGGGGGCACAGAGAGGGAGACCAGCTCGTGTATCCCATGCTCTCCATGTGTACTAGTTCAGTGGTTAGCATATTGTTCAGAACACACATTTGAAACTAATAATAAACACCATTTTTACAACTAACTGCCAGAACGTTATTCTGTCAAATAAGTAGTTGAGCACTGGTAAAGCCCGTTGCTGGTTTTCGAACAGCGAATATGCACGAATTGCGCACAGAGCTGCAACTGTGCCGTAGCACCCGCAGCAAACCTTATTTCTAACGCAACGACATATTGTTTGGGCTGGTCCAAGTTATGAAATATTCTATATAGTTTGTGGAGACGTCGTTGTAGACCACATCAATTATTTTATATACGCGTAGATCCCACTTTTGACTTCATGGCTGCTAATCGTCGATAGAAGTCAAAATTAGAGCCAATCTCAATAGAGAACCTAACTTTAGGCAACTGGTAGGAGCTATTATTTGTTCTATAATATCGGCAAAGGAACACTATTAAATGGCGAAACTAGATTTGCAACCGCGTAGATCACAAAAATACTATCGGGGCTGCAAAAGCTCGGTGAAAATCAAGTTGAAGTTTTTTTTCTTAGATCACGCTTATATCTTTATTGAGCCTGGTGCGTATTTTAATTGCTTCTGTACAATGTGTACAGAGACCAAAACAGAGTACAACAGTGGTTTCAATGAAGCATATAACACTTAAATGTGGCGGGGGCTGCACATTTTCGGTTTGACAAAAATATTAAATTGAACTTTTCTACTAGTTCAAAGCGACAGATGTTGATTTGCTTCAACATGAAAGTAGCCATTGGCTTTCCTTCTAGTAATGAAATGACACGTGCGACGTTACACCGCTTCGTTATTCTCTTTTTCTGTTTCTTAGCCTCACGCGCAAATTTCATTCTCTCGATGCGGCGCTTCTTCTTGTTCCATTTGGCGGCTTTGCTTGCTCGGGTCATGATTTTGGGAACTGGTAGGTTTGCAAGAAAGCGGCGTTTTTCCTCCTCGTAGTTTGCGGCATGCCACTCCCCATCTTCCATGACGCAATACGCTGACAATAACGCAACCAACACATCTTTTGACCCCCTGCGTGACCCTGACGCGATCTTGGTTGCGTATGTAAACGACTCGACCTGTTCGTTTTCGAGGACTCCCACTTTTCCAAAAATAGAGCCCCACAAATCAATCTCCGCGGTCTCTGGCTGATATCTGAGAAGTACCGAATGGTGCACCAGGTTGTTGAGGTAGACAACACCACCTGGGTATTGAACGAGTGTCTCTGCAAATGTACAGTCCAACTTTCGATTGAAAGAATTCATTTTATCTCCCCATTTGAACAGGCTGCTACGTTTGGGGGGGGAGACCCAAATCTTGAAGCAGTGCCCTGCCCTAGGTGGAATGTAGAAAACTACACCGTCATGGTCCATATGCACAGGCGCTTCTCGGTCATCGACTTGAAACAAGAATTCAGGCTCGAAACTATAGTCTTTGTCCGAGGGAATCTTAAACTTGGAGTAATAACCTGGTAGCTCAACAGATAGCCGGTCAGTTGGGCTTGAACGGTTTTCTTGCCATCTCTGCTATATACCTTCCCGGACATAGGTTGGGATGCCATCTGATATCAGCATATCATACAGGGGTTCAAGATCTTCAAGCAGTTTTCTATAGCCCCGGCACCCAGCTACATCGTTGCAGGCTTGTCGGTACACTAAAGTAGACGCTTCACGTTTTACTGTCTCGTCTCACGAGAACTTGGCCGAAATATATCGGTAACGGGACCTTGGAATCTTTTTATAGATCTCTGCAAGACTGTACGTATTAAGCCCAAATTCTCCAGCGACTACAGTACGGCGCAGTTCGTCAACAAAATCATGCGTCATATTACCGTTACACAAGTCACAGATCTGACAGATGGTGAGTGCAGCGGACACCGGACAGTGAACAGATAGCGGGGCCAGCGGATAGCGGGGCCAGCAGGCGGACAGCGGGCAGCGGGACCACCGGACAGCGGACACCAGACATCGGCCAGGAGACAAACAGCGAACATCAAGACCAGCGGACAGCAGGCAGTGAGCCGCAGGATCACCGGGCAGCGGACAGCAAGTAGCGAGACCAGCGGGCAGCAGGCAGTGAACTGCAAGCAGCGAGACCAGCGGAGCTTCGCGTTTTGATAAATGCGGTGTGGGTGTGTTGGGTACCGCAGCCTTGTGTATAGTACATTACCTGAGACACGCATCGTATCCTAAACTAAACTACCCCAGTTCAAAATTCAGTGGCAGTATGAAATGCCATACCTTTATGTATACAAATCAGTTTTTCTCGACCCAGAGACGATGGTAAACACGATTTCATGAAACCTGAAGAAATGCTCCAGGTTTCAGACTCCAAGCGTTGCATAAACAGCACCAATAACAGGAAAACCTGCATTAACATAGTCAAACTATGTAATCCTAGACTACCGGAAGTTTTCTATTTTTAAAAGGCCCATTAGCTTACAATATCAAAGTTAGATCTTCCAGACCATGCACGGAAACGATTGCAAAGAATTCGTTCAGAGAGTATTGAAAAGAAACTGATGAGGTTGGGGTGGATCAGTTGGGTTTCTGGACGGCATTGTAACAAGGTATAATATGTCCCGACCATCTCAGCGAAAGCTGTTTGAAACGTTCATCATTTGGGATTAGAACTTCATGGAAGAATTAATCCCACACCTGATTTGGCTTCTGGACATAAGACTAACCTATAGCATGATTTTAACCTTACGGACAATTCCATAATTTTCCTTTAAATTCACTTCAACTTGATCTCAAAACGGATCTTGATGCCTGGAAGTCAAGCTGATACCTCATCGCTACGAAGGGTGTGATCTTAGATCCGGGATACGCGTCGCCACGCACGTTCCTTGAACTGATGCACAGCCAACCCATCACGCAGGGTTTGCTCTGTAGTTGTCAAGCTGTAAATGCACTCTCGAGTGGCGTGTACGCGGATGAAACGCGAGTGATTTCTACTAGCTACCCTCATTCGGCTGTGATAGTCCTCATCAATGTGCCACTTATCAATAGTACTTCGAAGTATAGGCTAGTTCGCGGTTGTTGCAGCACGTTAGGTGGGCACCAAACAACTCAAACAAACCTCAGTCTTTTATCCTCAACAACTACCCGGTAGTGTCAAAATTTTGTTTTTGTAGCTGTTGCCTACTCTTCTTCGTTCACGTGGATGTGGTACTCCTCCAGCTGCTCAGGAAGCACAGGTCCTGGTGCGTTAGTCATAAGCTCGTTGCCCGTGGACGACTTGGGGAACGCAATCACCTCTCGAAGACTCGGTGCTCCACACAGGATCGCAACGAGGCGGTCCAACCCCAAGGCAATTCCGCCGTGAGGTGGAGCCCCGTGGCTGAGAGCTTGCAGCAAATGCTCGAAGCTCTGACGCTGCAGAGTCGGGAGCTCCAGCACATCTTCAAAAACGGCTTGTTGGAGCTTAGCTTGATGAATACGGATAGAACCTCCGCCCAGTTCCCAGCCGTTGCATACAATATCATAGTGCTGAGCGGTGATCTCCAGGAGCTTCTCAGCGACTTCAGGGTCCTCTAACAAGCTCTTTTCGCCAGCTTTGGCTAGAATCTCCTCCAGAATCACAGCGTGGTCGGTGCGAGGAGCGGTGAACGGGTGGTGTGTTGCCGACAGCGCGATCTTATCACCACTCTCGAGGATGTTACCGTCGTCATCCTCACTGCGTTCGAACATGGGGAAGTCGATGACCCACAAGTGGTGGAAGTTATTCGGGTCCAGTTCTTCTTGTAAGGATCCTTTAGCGTACAGCAACTGCGACGTGTGTGTACGCAGACGTCCCAGTAGAGTGTTTACATCATGGTACGAGCCAGCAGACAAGATAAGAACGTCACCTTCTTCAGCGTCAAGACGTTCGTTCAGCTGTTCGATCTCAGAAGCCGACAGTTTCTTCGCCAACGAAGATTTCCAGTGCTGACCAGCTTCCACTTTTACCACGAAAGCGCCGGTCTTGGACGCGCGTTTAGCCACTTTCTCCAGTTCGTCCATGTCCTTACGGGAGAAGCCACCGCTAGCAAGGGACTTCGCGTTTATAGCACGCACTACGCCGCGTTTACTGTGGATCTTCGGGTTCTTGTTCGCAAGCGCCGTCTTGAATGGAGCGAACTCGCATTCTTGTAGTAGATCGTCCACATCTTGCAGTTCAATACCGTAACGAGTGTCCGGCTTGTCGACACCAAAGCGGTGCATGGCCTCGTCGAAGGCCATGCGTACAAATGGACGGTCAGGTAGTTCCTTACCCGCCGCCTTCCAGATCTCTTTAACCAGACGCTCCATCAGGTTCATGACGTCATCACGGGTGACAAACGACATTTCCAGATCGATCTGAGTAAATTCCGGTTGACGGTCGGCTCGGCCACCTTCATCCCGGTAGCACCTCGCTAGCTGGAAGTATCTGTCCAGTCCACCGACCATCAGTAGTTGCTTATACTGTTGTGGACTCTGCGTTAGTGCGTAGAACTGTCCTGCAGTTCTGGTAGGCACCAAGAACTCCCTGGCACCTTCTGGCGTGCTCTTAAACAGCGTCGGCGTCTCAATCTCTAAAAATCCCTCGGAACACAGGAAATTACGAGCTGCGAGGGAGATTTTGGAGCGTACTACGAGGTTTTCCTGTAGTGCAGGGCGACGCAGATCCAGGTATCGATGACGCAGTCTCGTGTCCTCATTCGCCACTTCGGATCCCGTGGCCACTTGGATAGGAAGGTTCACGCACGGGTTTAGCTCTGTGATCTCGTCCACGACCACCTCCACTGCGCCTGTAGCCATCTTATCGTTGCGCATATTGGCCGGCCGAGCGCGAACGATTCCCGAGGCTTGCACAACGGACTCGGGACGAATTTTGCTTACCACGTCGCTTGATGATTGCAAGAACTCCTTCTCCAGTACGAGCTGTGTGACGCCGTAGCGGTCTCTTAATGATAGGAACGAGATGGGACCGAACGGGCGGATGGCGTCCACCCAGCCGCTCAGAGTCACGCGCTGGCCTTCGTGCGGATCCTGACGCAGCTCCCCGCACGAGTGTGTGCGGAACGAGCTGAAGGGACGAGCCAGGAAGGCACGCGTCGACGTATGCCGCAGCCTAGAGCATAAAGACTTTGTGAGGTGGTGCAACAACTAGAGCAGAGTGATGGTCAGTACCTCCTGGCAAACATTTTGTCTGCTTGGGGTTGAGCTCCGTTTGCAATGTGCGGTTGGTTCACTTGTGATGTAAAGTGGATGTGGTACACTGTACCGATGAAGTGCAGATGAACACAATGTAGCCATGTTCTATCTGCGTTTGGTTGTCGGGACCAGCCATTTCCTGAGTGTATCAATATGGTGGCGACGGGTGTGTTTGTGACGGCGGCGCAGGGCGTTGTGGTGACGCTGCGCAACACCACGGTGTTCGTGCTGCCTTCGGCCGGTTCGGCCACGCAGAAATTGCTGCGATTTGAGGTGTTGCAGGGCGCTGACGGCGCGGCGGAGGCCGCTGAGGACGAGGACGACGCCAACAAGACTAAGAAGAAGCAGGCCACGCAACCTGTGCCACCGGCCAACCGCATCACGACGGTGGAATTGTTCCGGCCGCAAGGTTCCGAGCTTCTGGCGCTGCTTCTGCTTGTGGACGAGCGACGGTTGGTTCACTACGAGCTGGACCTGGTGGCCGAGACGTTAGTGCTCAAGGCCTCGCGCTCGGTGCCTCGTAGCGCCACGTGTATGACTGTAGGCCACTTAAAACTACCCAGTGGAGAGACCAAATACGCAGTTATTGTGGGCCAGAAGACAGGCGAGGCCGTGGCCATGCCGTTCCCGGACGTGGACCGCGACCTAAAGACTCTACTGGGCCACACCACGTCCATGGTCACCCACGTGGCCGTAAATCACGACTCATCGCTGCTACTAACGGCCGACCGTGATGAGAAGCTGCGTGTGTCAAGGTTCCCGAATGCTGCGATCATTGAGAGCTACTGCTTGGGACACGCTGCCAGTCTGACCAAGGTGGCCTGCAGTGCAGTGACCCCCGACCTTGTGGTGTCCACGTCCATGGACAACACTCTAAAGCTGTGGCAGATGACGACGGGCAAACTACTCGCGTCGGAGACTTTGCTTCCTGGTGTGGAGGTGTCTCTGGAGCCTCTTGATGAGGAAGCTAGTGACGACAGTGGCCGCCAGGTCGCCAAGAGTTTGATCAACGTGTCGCTGGCCATTTGCCCCAAGACGAACATTGTGGCCGTGCTTGTGAACTACCAGCACGTGCGATTCTTCGAGATCGTGGCTGATGAGGCCCACACTCTAGAGGAAGTCGAGGTTTCTAACGAGGATGTGCAGTCACTGCTTGCGAACGAGCCCTGCGAGCTGCTGTTCACGGAGGACGAAGTGCTGGCCGTGTCGTACAAGAAGAACCCATTCCTGCAGTTGTTTTCGATCTCAAAGGAGAGCAAGAGACTGTCGCCTGTTGAGGCTGCAAGTGCTGCATTCACTGACTTCCGGGCCGCCGCTGCGTCGATTGGTACGTTCGGATTTTGCTATGTTGTTCATGAATTTCTGCTGTACTAACGATACTCGTTTGTTCGTGGGACGACAGAATTGGTCGATGACGAAGAGAAGGCTCTGGATGTACTTGAGGACGGTCTGAAGAAGAAAAAGGCTCGGACGGGCGAGTGGAACAAGAAAGTGCCTGGTGAGAATTAAATCAAGTTGGGTTTTGCTGTCGATGTGCTTTTTTTCGTGTTTGCGCCGTGTTCTGCTGTCGTGATGCCCCAAAGGCAGCTAGTATTCAATGCAAGAAGGGCACAGTAGCGACTGCCTTCAAGCGGCTCCCACCAGGTGCATCCGCGCTCAATCTCACAACGATTCTCGTGGGAACGAAGTCACGAAGCGAATAGCGACGTCTGGTTACTAACCAGTGGCTACCAGCGCGCAGTGTCTGCGTTTCCTGGTGAGGTTTACTACAGGTAGTAACCCCGTTGAAGCAATATTCGTAAGCAACTGCATGCTAGTATGTCCACGCGTGGCACTCACGAGAGCTATAGTCTCCTCAAGTACATGTAGATCACAAAGCTGACGAGCATGACGTGAAGCAGAGGTTCTGGTGACCGCCGTCCTGGCGTAAGACAGCCCGCGTTCCGGACAATAATTTGGTCGCGCGGCAATAGCGCTTTCACGACGTGGCCGACAAGCATGGCACCGATGAGCACCTTGGCCGTTGTTTCTAGCGTTGAGTCGTGAATATCAAAGCAGCATCGTGCGCCGTGTGAACAGCATTCGTTCACCGATTGTCCGACGTCATCGGTAAATGGTTGTCCTATTGAGCAACCGTATCAGTAGCAAAGCTGAGAATTCTTGTCGTCTTGCAACATTCGATGCTGCATTCACTGCGTTATTTATTTCTCCAGCTCGAGCTGTCCAATCCATGGAGAATACTACATGTAGTATACAATACCTGTTTTTACGACTGCGGCCTTGGCGCACCCTGCCTCATTTCGGCCCACTACATTAGAATCAAACGCACCTCGAGAGGCAAAAGAACTGTCCTTCGAGCCACGCCACAACTTTCACCTGCTGACCATCGTCCGGGTTTTACCACTTCAACATGACGCGAAGGCAACCTAGATGTAATGAACGGATCGTGTAGAATGCTCTACGCTACTTCCCTATCTGTCGGGGGTTCTTGAGTTCTGGCCGCAGGGCTTCCTAGGGGCCCTTATTAACAAATATCGATACGTAGCTGCTCGCTTTACACCGCGATCTTGGGGCCGATCACGGGCACGTAGCTGAGCGCCGTGAAGGTGACGCCCTTGACTGTGCCATAGGTAGACGACGAGGCGTGCACCACCTGCGTCTTGGTGTAGTCGGCCACGCTGGCCACAGTGCCGTAAACGCTCGAGGTGGCCGATACTACCTTGTCCGCCGTGTAGTCCTTGACGTTGGTGGCCGTGTGCACCGTCGCATCCACAGCGCCCGAGACCTTCTCGCCCGTCTTCTTGACGACGTTGGAGGCCGCACCCACGGCCGCGTCCTTCTTCTTGAGCGCGTACTGCTGGCCCGTGTATAGCGTCTCGACCACGGACGAGATGGTGGAGTCGACCTTGTCGTCCAGGGCGTTGAGACCAGGGCCCACCCAGGCCTCGTCGATCTCGTGGAGCGACTTGCCGCTGACCTTCTCGACCACCGTGTTGGCCGTGTTCTCGCCGAAGCGGGCGAAGGGGGCCACCACACGGAAGCTCGTGGTGTAGTTGTAGACGTTCTTAGTGGTGTCGTAGTAGTAGGACACGCGCATGAACCACGGCCGGTGGGTCTGGAACGTGGCCAGAGTCGTCTCGTTCGACTGCCAGTCGGCGCTATACGAGAGCAGCGCCGTGCTGGGCGCCGCCTTGGCGCCGAACGTGAACGTCATCTTGCGGGTCAGCGAGGTGCTCTGGAACTCGGCCAGCGACTTTTGCGTGCTCACAATGGGCTTCTTGCCCTTCTCCTGCAGCAGCTCGATGGTGACCTTGGCGTCGGCCGCGGCCTCGTGGACGCGCAGCGTGGCGTGCTCGTCGATGCGCACGTCGTGCTTCTTAAACTTGGTCGTGTACTCGGCCTTGCCCACGGCGAAGCGCACAGCCAGCTTCTTGCCGTTGTACTCATCCTCGCCGAAGCTGGCCTCGATGCCGTGCACTTTAATCGTGAGCGTTCCAGACGTCGGCATGGTGAAGAGATCAGTTGCAAGTCTGCGAAATTGGAAAGTGAGGTACCGGTCGTGGCAGCCGCCGCTGAGGCAGAGAATAATGGCTGCGCCATAGTCAAACGCAGAGAAAGTTGGCCACGCCCTTCAACTCGAATCTGGCGACGCTGGACGATCGTAGACCGAAAGAGTGATGCACCGCGCGCGTTATTTGAACTGGGGATCCCGCGCCCAGTCTGCAGACAACCCCCTCAGTAGTCATAGCGTCGGGAGCCTGCTTTTTATTCCTGTCTAAGGGGTTTCCTATCGCGGGATGTACCATAATAATGGATCATCAGTTTACAATTAACTCGGCACATTCAATCCAACAGCCAATAGTACTGGCGAAGCTTACCAAATGCGTGATTCATATATAGCTGGCGTTATCTCGGTCAACTTTTTCGCTTTGACTCGCCATCGCTTGCCTTCCTACACAGCCCCCTGCATCACATTTACTAACCGGTTGGTTGCGACCTGGACTATGAGCTAATGGTGGATTGGAAGGGTTTTCGTTCATGTCAATGCTACTGGGTGTCAGATAGGCAGATGATTGAGAGGACTACGAGAAGTGCACATGAATATATAGATCGGAAGCAAATACAGCCGTTCTTATTTCATGCAGATTCCTTCGGGCGTCCTGTACAATTAGGAATTTCCACATAGTTCAGCACCCCAGCACTCTACAGAAGCCTCGTCCAACAGATGCGCACTTAGATTCGGAGTTGAAAGATGTGTAGGTTGCATAGCTTGGTAACAATACAATAAGCACCTCAGAAAAGGAATGTTTGCCAAATTTATATTCCTTTTGACAACTGAGGGGTGAGAGGGAATATTTACTTGAGTTTGTATGAAACTGGTCATTGGGAGTTGCTTTTTATTGCTGTTGAGGGAGTATTCCAAGTCTAGGGATTACTACCGAGGGGATTGTCTGCAAGTGCGTCCATGGCGTGGACGCCTCTCTTGACTCAAAAACGCTGCAGGCTTCGCGGTGGAGGAAGCATCGGGATGCCATTCACCGCAAGTTCAGTGCTCGCGCAAGGCGTGGATTCATCGATCCTGCGCAAGATGATCATCCGAAGTGGTGATACATGTACTGTCGAGAACGAGAAGCGGCCACCGGAAAAGGGCAATTGCCGAGCGCGGATGCTATTCACACGGCCGCGGCGTCCTCGACAGCGTTCTCCGCGCTGGAAGCAGCAACCGCAGCTTTCAGAATACAGTACCTCGTTCGCCTCTGCGAAGAGCGCGCTTGCTACGCAGGTTCGTCACCCGGCATGTCCCGATGTGTGGCGCACATCAAATAGAGCCACACGCACCAATTTACATGTAAGTGCGGCACTGCCGAGTCGGCAGGCGAATCCGCTCGCTGTAAGTTACAGTGTAACTACATATAGCAGCTACTATTACATGCTACATTGTAGCAAAGTCTGCTTAAACAGACTCGTGCGGCGCAGCTGATCGCGGACGAGCAGTTTCCACCAGCCCTGTGCCAATCTGGAGTGACCACGACCATCGATCGGTGACCGATCGCCGATGCAGCGCACACAGCATTCGCGTGGTCAGTGTGCGTGCATCGTTCAGTACGTACCGACATGAGGCAGGTCCGACGTTGTTCCCTTGACGAAGCAGCGTTCGAATTCGGCCCTGATGACTGTACATGTTCATGTAGTAGTACTACTAGTACCTCGCACGTGTTGGCCCAACAGGTGCCCAACAGTGTTGGGTGCACATTGCGCAGGGCTCCTTATCTTCGCTCCGATGCTGAAAGCATTGCTGTGTCGTCACTGGCAAACCTCGAGATGGCGCGAGTTGGCTCTGGGCTCTAGTTGCGAGCTTGAGGATGGGAGGTTGCACTAGGGAGCGGCAGTCGACGCCGTGAAGGAGAGAGAAAACGGTTTGGGAGGCGAAATCAAGCAAGTTGCAATGCAAATTTTGGTTGCTTGTACCCGGCTTGGCAAACATGGCACGTTGTGACAGAGAAGCAGAGCGGTCCACCCTCTGCGTTGAAGTCCGCCCCAGTCTACTGAAACTTCTCCATTGTTTTCGGGGAAATTCTTCACCTCGGGAAACCTTCAACGAATGCAACTGACTCATGGTTGTCGTCAGCAGCGATCCCACTTGGCTGGAGCTCACCATTCCTGATTCCTATCCAGCGCGGCAGCTGCCCCACTCGGTCAGCTCGTCGAGCAAGAGACCACAGGCCTACACAACAAATTGTTGGCTACAACGATTGCTCTCCACAGCCCCGCCTCCACGCCTTCGCCGCTGCCACTCAACCTGCAGGCAGCAGCCCAGCGCCGGGCCCGCGCAATTGCCACTACCAAGCAGACGCACGGTAGTTCGTTCAGGCTCGCCGCGAACACTGAACAAGCGAGGCAACAGTAGACATCTCGCTCAAATATTGAGAGACTCTCTCCGCCGTCACGTCTGCATTGTCTCGCCAAAGTAGCGAGTGCCAAACTGCGGACTCTGCCGCTGAATGGACTCCGACCCTGGGCGATCTTTTGCTTCAACTGCCCTGAGCTTATTCGGCGAATGACTTGCTTTTTGTAAGGCACGAGCGACAACTGGCAAAATGACAAGCTCTACGTCAGAGTTGCATGTCGAACTCTCCTGTCACTTGAGCAGCGTCGGGACAGAGTGCAAGCGCAGGCGGGCCATATCGTAGCGTCTGCTTCGGATACTGTTCACTGGCCGTGATGAACTTGACATACAAACTCCAAGAGCACCGACAAATTTCGCAGCCGTTACCTTTAGTGAGACAGCGGCGTCGTCCGGGCTTCTCCGGGCTTCTCCGGGCCTGCGTGCAGTCTGAAGTGCAAGCGAGCCCGTTGGAGGCTCCATTGACTTGGACCATGGGGCAAGCCGAGGTCAAGTTGTGTCCATCTGTCGCAGCATACAAATTTCAAGTGAAAGTATCGCGGGGAAAGATGATGCGAAAGCAACAAGAAAGGCACCCATTGGTCCATGCGAGAGGGCAACCGGAAAGTTCCCAGGCCTGCGCGGGCCAACGAGCTCTTCATTTCCGATTTGGCCAGCAAAGCGCGAAGTCTCGACGGGGATCAGACCAAGATGGCGGTGTCCGGGACACTGGCCGTTAAGGGTGCGTGCTGCTTCGTATTTCTTCACCTGGACGCTGTATACAGAGGGACCGGACTGACATCTTCCTTGACGTTTGATTGCTGCAGTCCATCGACTCGAGGCTGCTGAAGGTGGCGAACCGGGAGAAAAGCTCAGTATACGACTGGCTGTGGGCGATAATGAGCGCCACACGAAGTTTATGTCGGTCGACAACGAGATCGACGAAATTCTGCACTAGTACGTCTGCCAGTTGACCTTGATATATGATGTTCGGTTTTCTAACCTCTTGTGTTCGTAACTGCTACGCAATCATCTGTGATTACCACAGCAACGTGCAGCGGACGGCCGAGTCTGAGGAAGTCACGATTGAAGTACTCCAGCAAGATCAGACGACGCCCCTTGTGTCCGCCAAGCGAACTCTACGGGAGTTCATGGAGGGCTTCCAGAGCCAGCGTTTGACGTTCACGTTCGGCTCCGTTTCGTCGCCCAAGACGATGTATCTGATCTTCAGCGCCGACTGGACCCAATCCAAGAAAGAGGAGACGACTCTGGCACCTGCTGGGACGCACCGTCCGTGGTTCATGCGTGCTTCGTACTACTACGAGACATCCAAGAACGTGTACGACTACACCACCAGTTTCCGCGTGGTCAAGCCGTTCGCTCGTCTGGGTGAAGCCACCGTCAACACGGTGCTGGCCACAGTAACAGGCAAGACGCTGTTCGACGTGGATCAATCGCTGGTAGTGCCTGTTCTAGACTCCGTGGACAATAAGGTGGACGTGACGATCTCTGTGGCCTTCACGAAGCTCTACGAGGGCCAGCAGTTCGCTGTCAAGACCAAGAACAAGGCCGTTAACGCGGTGTCTAACGTGGCCCACAAGACTGGCAACACGGCGGTGCGAGCGACCAACTATACGACGAACAAGGTGGCATCAGCAACTGGTGCGGTGTACGGTGCTGTAACTGGCACTGCAGACTACGCGAGTTCTCAAGTGAAGAACGCGTCGTCGTCGACCTATGGAGCCGTGCGGGGCGTGACGTATTCTGTGGCGAGCCATATACCTCTACTCGGGCCCAAAATACGGGCTTGAGGTGGGGAGCCGACAGTAGGTCAACCCCACCGGTAACGGGAACCATGTGAGCGCTGCTCACAGCTCGCGTCGATGTGCATGCGGTGGAGAAAAAAGCAAGAAAAAATGATCAAGAAAAAACAAAGTGACGGAACAAGAAAAAGTATAAACGGCGTACGGTGAGGCGTACAAGCTGTGGGGAGGACTGGGGAGCACGACGACGGAGCGGTGTAGCGGGCCACGAACAAAGACTAAATATGTGTGGCTACGTGGACGAGGACCTCCAAGCATGACGCCGTCTCCTTCAATTTGAGGGAGTACTGATTGCGAGTGCTTGGGCCGCGAGGGAACGGAGAGAGTTAACCGCGGGCTCGATTCCGACAGATAGGGACCAAATTTTATGACAACGGGGTCCACGTAGAGAGAAGGCAATGAGTATAAATTGTTTTTTCATCTTATGTGCGTTTTTGTTTGTGGCAGGCGCTTTAGCTTGTGGCGCGTGATATTTTTTCTTCGTTGATAAACTGGTTGTGAATTTGCGACAGGTTGGAGTATCTCGAAGATGGAAGAGAGAGAGTGGAGTTCGGGCTGTTTGACGGCAAGGAAATGCTGCTGAGGACCGACGATGCTGCCTGGCCGACAGATCCGACACCAGGCAATTGCTTCTGTAGCGGAGAAGCGGTAGTTCTTCATGAGAAACGCGGCGATTGATGTACCTGTGCGACCCAGACCAGCTTTGCAGTGCACGGCCACAGCTCCAGTCTCGCGCTCGCATACCTACAGCAAGGAAAAATCGCACAAAGAAGTGAGCTACGATGAAGGAATAACGGTTGGAGATTGAGGCACTCGCACGCGGATGAACTTTTCGAGGATTTCGTCGCTTGGGTTGCTGCCGTCCGGGAACGGCATGTCGATATGTCGTAGTCCTGCGTGGATGAAAGCTTTGCGATCGTACGTGGTGAACTCGTTAAAGCGGATCACGCACGTGACGTTAATGTCACGGAAGAGAGCGGCGTAGTCTTTAGCAAGCAGTGTAGTTGCTCCAGACTCGGCATCGAGTACAATACGTTCACGTTGTGGCCCACTGAAGGCAATCAGCTTCCCAGGCACGATCCAGTTGATGTCTCCGTTCTCTAACCTGTCGAGGTAATCGTATTGTTCGACAGAGAAAGTCTGGTAGCTCCAAAGAGACGAAGTTATCGCCTTGTGTACGGCTCGAGCGCAGTCTAGCAAGGTGATGAAGAATGCGCACACCCCACAAGAAGCGTCCCGGAAACCGAACGGTGGCAGTAGTTTGCCGTCATTCAGCACTCGAGTCACAGCCAACTCGGGCGTAAGACCTCCAGCCACGACTAAGAAAATTGCAAGCAGTGTCATTGCATTCGCTCGCTTGTGAGGATGGTCACTGCAGTAGAGCACCACTCGATTACCATTTATCGGTATGGATGAAGCATTCGAGAAGCCCAAGCGAGATTCCAGTTCGCGACAGAAGCGCACAGTTCTGGACAAGTGCAGAGGACCAAAATCTGCGAAGAACCGAGCGTAGACCAGGTCTCCATCCATGCAGACGAATTCCTCTTCTTCGCAATGATGCTGTGTGGCATTTTCAATTGGTTTTGAAGAGAGCAAGGCGAAGTCGAGTTTTCCGGGAAGGAGCTCAACTCGATCGTACAGCTCTGCACTCAGATTACGAGCCCCCTTTAGTGTCGTTGATGCAGAGCTTGCCATGGTGGTCAATTCTCGACCGAAATCGCAGACAAGTTACGCAAGAGGTTCGTTTCACGCTATTCTGGGGTGCCAAGTAAAGCGATTCTCACGTTTTATAGCTTTCTAGACGTGCAAGATGATGCAACATGCGAAGCTCATGAGCTCTGCCGGTCTGGTATCAGCTAAGCAGGAGATCAATGATGCCGTCAGTGGACTGGAAGCAAGGCCGACTTGCATTCAGAGTGTCTATACAAACCTGAGTCGGGTATTTAACGCGCTAGCAGATCATCCTCAGGCTCAACTTGCAGTGGACTCGACGTTGGCGACTCAAACACGCGTGAGGTTGCTGAGCGAGCTAGTGCAGATACATCTACGTGACGAAGAAGTACAATGGGCCCTGGGTAGAGTCATCTCGTTGGCGTGTCAAGTATCGACTCGTTTCCAGTGTCAAGCCGGTCAGCTCGAGATGTGGAACGAACTATTTGCCATGCGATCGACCCACCCGCAGTCTATTCGAGTACAGGAGGCCTCGCTGCGTGCCAGCGAGGCCTTGTTTCGCAGCAACGAGTTTCACATCACCAAGCTTCGGCCACGGCAACACTTGGATGATCTGGTTGATGTCATGGATCGGTTCCTTCGCATTGAAACGCCACGAAGACGAGCGCAAGCACTTGTGGTGCTTGCTCTACGCGTGTTGGTGGCACTTTACTCCTCTCCTCGGTCTGCGGGACTGATGTTATTGAGCGGTGAGAGTCCGATGCAAGGTGAGAAATGGATGCGTAAAATCTCGCGGTGCATGCTTGACAGTTTCTCGATTTTTAATCGGCAAGTTGAATCGATTCGCTTATGGCTGGAAATGGTGTTGCTTCTGCTCCGGCACTTCCCATTTAAAGCGACGGAAACTTTATTCTCGCCAGTACCAAGAAGTGAAATAACGTGGTGGTTCGTTGCAGTTATCGAAAACTGGCAATTTCAAGCGGAGATGATGAGTAGACTACTCGCCTCGCTCACGTTTTTATTCGCGCTACCGTACAAGACACTCGAAGATAAGATGCAAATTTGCCTGGCCGAAAAACTGATTTGTGAGCAAAACCTGCTGAATCTCCTGTGCTCAATCATTGATCACTACCACCACGCCAGCAGAGTCACAAGCTCCACTGAGCATGAGACCGTCATGCTGGTACTGTTGGAGACGATCCGTGTTGTGCGGCAGTGGAGTGAGCGCCCGAGTCTTGTGCCTCGATTTGAAGCCTCGCACAGCGTGAAGGACACGTTGCTGCCGCTTTTGATCGAGACATTGAAAATGCAATCAAAGCAGTCGTCGGTGATCGTGCTCGAGATTCTGTTGGTCTTTCGGAATCTCGCAGCGAGTCACAGTCTGCGTAGTGTGCTGGCTGGTTTCGAGAGTCTGCAGACGAGTCTCAAGTGGCTGCGCTACGGTGGGACTGCTCGGACCAGCCTAAGCGCTGCAGGTGACGCGCACGATGATGGCAATCTGGACGCGCTGGTGGCCCGAGAGGCTCGCAGTGTGCACAAGCTCGTCGTTGCGTGCCTGGGTGGCGCCGAGCCCAAGACTCGAAATGGGAGTGCGATCATAGTGGCAAAGGTGGCGATTGTGGCAACACGAAGGCATCTGAGGACGGAGCACGTGAAGCCTGAAACGCTGCGGGTCTACGGCTGCAAGAGGTGATTGGCTCGGTTTGCATGCCAATGAGACTTGGATACACGCCAGCGTTCGGAAGTTGAAGTGAGACGGTCGTTTTTTGTCACCTCAGTTCGATTCTCGCTGGGCATTGCACATTGCGCGTCCATTTGCGGTTTCCGGTTCCAACACTCCGCGTGTCCATTTGCTCGGTGCCCCGGTGTCCACGTGCTGCAGCTGACCGCGGTCTTCACCGAGCGTCCAGGTTGACGTCGGCGACACAACGGGTGAAACCGTCTGTCGGACCTTGCGCAGAAACAGGCCTCGACTCGAGACATCAATTACGTTTTTTCGAATATCGACGAAAGCGCGCGCGCATCATGGTATCCATTCGCATTGCATGCGACTGGCTTCTCGACAACCATGACACTGCTGTAGAACCAGCTCATTTCTGAATTCGCCGCCCGAGACGCAGATCCGTTCACACCACAACAAGCACCGCAATGCCGATTTCCGGAACGCTCACGTTCAAGGTGCACCGCATCGAAGCCACCTTCGTGGAGGGAGATCACGCCGAGAAGAAGCATGCCTTGCGCTTTGCCGTGGGCAAGGTCGAGCATGTGACCGAATTTAAGAAGCACGACGCCGCTATCGACGAGAACGTGAAGCTCTACATCAATGGCGTGTCGGCCGACGCGAAGCTCACTATCGAGGTGCTGCAGGAGAAGAGGAAGAAGGCACTCGTGGACACGACCCAGCCGCTGTCCGAGTTCTTCAAGAGCAATTTGGAACGGAAGATGACATTCATTTTCGGCCCCAAGGCCACGCCCAACACGATGTTGCTCTACTTCAGCGTGGACTGGAAGCCCAACGACACGTCGCTGGCCGTGATCGACAGGCACCGCCCGTGGTTCATGCGTGCGTCGTACTACTACGACACGTCCAAGCGCGTGTACGGCTACACCACGAGCTTCCGTGTTGTGGCCCCCTTTGCCCGCTTCGGCGAAAACACGACCAATACGGTACTCACTAAGGTGAGTGGCAAGACGCTGTTCGACATCGACTCCGCATGGGTTGGCCCGGGCCTCAACGTCCTGGACGACAAGGTGGATGCCGGTATCTCGGCAGTACTCACTACGCTCTACAACGGCCAGCAATTCGCTCTTAAAAAGAAGAACGAGGCCGTGGATGTGGCCTCTAATGCATTCAAGAAGACGGGCGAGACTGCCGTCAAGGCCAAGGACTTCACCTCCAACAAGGTCTCGTCCGCCTCGTCGGCCGTCTACAACACGGTGGCCGGCGTGGCTGACTACACCAAGACGCAGGTGGTGCACGCGTCGTCGTCCACGTACGGCACCGTCAAGGGCATCACCGTCTCGGTGCTCAGTTACGTGCCTGTGATCGGCCCGAAGATTGTGGCTTAAGGCTGCAGGTTTGGCCACATCGACGTAAATTAATTTTCGTCAGACACAAGTATGAGCAGACAGAAGATTGATATGGCACGTGACCTGTGTCATGTCGATCGAACGCAGGTTTTGGCGGCTGTGGCGATGCAGTCGCAACCTTTTTTCTCGTTTTTTATTCTTTTAGTGTTGAAAACTCATAACCAAATACCATTGTCTGCTATATAAATTGCTCTTTCTCAATGCAAAAGTTTCGTTTTGGCAGTTTGGCTCACTTAGATCCCCATTGCTTCGGCCCAGCGGAGCAGAGCCTCATCGTCAAGCCAGAGGAGAACCATCGGCATTGACAATAGTACTGCGAGCGCCCCGATGTATGGCTTGCCGACGCTGGAGAATTCGGGTTTTGCCGACAAAGCTTTTAAAGTTGGACTGTGGGCAGCGGTGATCGATGAAGTTAGCGAAGAAATGTCTAGACCACTGCTCGGAGCTGCAAGCCTGAATAATGCGCGTGTTTTCGATGGTAGTTGTACATTTGGCAAAGCCCACGACGTTCCGTTGGTTAGAGCCGAAGCGATAGCACTAAAACATGTCTGTACATTGGTGCCATCTTTGGAAGAGCACTCGAAAAAGTGTAAAGCTGCGATGATTTTTGCGAAATCGCGTCCTTCGTTTTCATGAACTTGTCGTGTTGCATTTGAGACGTCGCATTTGTATCCAACAAGTACGATGGAAAAGTCAGAGTCTGCCGCTGCAGCACTTCGGTATGTTTGAAGTTGCAACACCCATCGCAACACGCCAATGAAACTTTGCCGATTTGTGACGTCGTATACAACCAGCGCGGCATCTGCATGACGAAAGAAGGAGCTCGGCAGTCGAGCAGCACCGAATTTCTCTTGTCCTGCAGTATCCCACAGCTGCACTTTCACCGGTGCAGGGGCACCTTCCACGATCGCCATTCTCGACAGGTAGTCTTTGTGAATGCCAGTATTGGTTGATAGAGAATCCGAGTTGGTCATTCGACGCACTAAGCTCGACTTCCCAACACCACTGTCCCCGAGTACGATCACTGCAGTACAAGAAGCGTTAGAGATACTAACACATGGTTAGAGACGATAGCAGGTTGTTTACCTTTGTACACTTTACACATCTTCTTCTTTGGGTTGGAAGGCATGATCGAAAATCCTACAAGGCGTTCTTGCGATGAGATCATTGATGCAAGAGGTGTACTACTCAGTGTAGTTGTCGTAGTGAGACAAAGAAAAATGCTTTGTGCGAGTCTGGACCAGCACGACTCGCAGCCCCGACCCAGGCGTGCACAACTTCTCCATCAATCGAAGTTGCGTGTGCTTCTATCCTTCCTCGATCTATTCGAAGCAACGATCACTACACCAGTCAGACCCCCAAGTATCAAGCTCGCACCAGTCCATTAAAATGCAGAAAGCGCGCCACTGAAAGTAAAACGTTCCAGCATCATGCAAAAGGGTCCTTCCGAACCACGACCCAGTCACCAGGGTTGTCGTGCACACCGAACATCTTCAGATCAAAAAGTATCCATTCCTTTTCATATCCGCAAAACACGACCACATGCTAGCGACGATTAGTTACATGGACGATATCGATAGCACCAACCTGCCACGAACAATATTTTGTCTTGCACGTAGCAACGCAATCCACAAGGAGCGGGAGAGCCCATCACCCGTCACATGAGTTGCTGGAAAGCAGACCAAAATTGAAATTAGCGCACTTCAACCCGAAAATAGGAATTCTCAGCCAATCAGCACTTCCAGAAAAGCACAGGATCCTTATGCCACCGAAAGCTCTCCAGGGTCGAGTGTTCGACTTGTGGCGCCACCTCCAGGCGCTTCCAAGCGAGCTACAGGGCGACGTGAGTCGAATCCGAGCCCATCTACTATCGCCCGAGGTCAAGAATCAGCTTTTCACGCCCTCCACCTTCCCCAAAGTCTCTGGAGACGCCCTTCTGCGTGTCATCAACCGAGAACTCGAGCAGGAACCGAAAGCCAATCAATCCCCAGGATACACTGCCAAAGTGGCCGATGGCCTGGTGCAAAGCGGCTTTTTGACGCCTAAAAAGAGCTCGAAGCTCTTGGAAAACTTTGATTTTGAGACCCAAAACTCGGAATTCCTGGGAGTTGGCAATGAACTTGCAGATACCAAGACCAATTCGGTCTGGAGTGTCAAGGATGGGGCCATCCAAGCGGGAACTCTACATCGCAAGAAGGAGGGGTTTCTCGCCAAGTTCTTAGGTGGACAGGAGCCACTCTACGTAGTGGCCAATGACCAGAACAAAACTGCATACGTCTTCGATTCGGACGTGGCCTTCGAGGCCCTTAATGAAATTGACGTGGCCAGCGATGCCACGGTGGAATTTAGTGATGATATGCAACATGGCATCAAGCTGACGAACCCAAAAATCACGGAGATCTTCGCGGCCGAGAGCAAGGAGAAACAGGAGGAGTGGCTCAACTCGTTTATCAACGCCGGCGCACAGTACCGCGAAGTGTTCAACGTGGAGGACACGGCCAAGATCAAGTCGTTCTACGAGCTGAAGGACTTTGACATGGCCGGCAACGAGGTGTCCATGAGCAAGTACAAGGGCAAGGTGGTGCTGGCCGTGAACGTGTCCAGTAAGTGCGGTCTGACGCCGACGAACTACCCAGAGCTGCAGCAGCTGTACGAGAAGTACAAGGACGAGGGTCTGGAGGTGCTGGCGTTCCCGTGCAACCAGTTCGCTGGCCAGGAGCCTGGCACGCACGAGGAGATCATGGAGTTCGTGAAGCAGTACAACGTGACGTTCCCGTTCTTCGAGAAGCACGACGTGAACGGCGCGACGGCTCGTCCGGTGTTCACGTACCTGAAGACGAAGCTGCCAGGTTCTTTCGGTGACTTTGTGAAGTGGAACTTCACCAAGTTCCTCGTGGACCGCAACGGCCAGCCATACAAGCGTTTCGCTCCGAAGGACCGTCCGCTGTCGTTCGAGGAGGACATCAAGACGCTGTTGGCTCAGAAGACTAGGGAGAAGTAAAGCTGATGGAAACAATAAATGGAGCTTAAGCAAATAGTAGAGGGAAATTCAAGTTTTGATTCAGCAGTTAGCCTCTGAGACCAGCCGCGTTGGTGCGTAGTCTCATGCACGGCAGAATTGGAAAATCTTCCAACGCCAGGCCAAAGGCCACAAACGGAGACTCGGATGGTAAGCCATCGTCCTTGGATGTACTCGTGCGGTGGTTGGAGACCCCAGGCAACTATATGTCGGTGGCAGAGAGAAAGGCTGCCATGTGCGACGAGATCCTTCCGGTGATGAAGACAGCAGGGATCACGCACCGGAGTGCGGACGCCATTAACAGCAAAATCCGCTTGATGGAGCAGCGATGGGAGGACGCCAAAACTTGGTTGAAAGAATTGGGGCTTTTTGTCCTCTACCAGAACGCTGGAGTTGACAAAAACGTCCGGGCAAGCGTCATCAGGCTGTGTCCTGCCTACGACCGGGTTACTCCTGTGTTTCGCCGCGCATTAAGTGCCGGAGAAGTCGAGATTGAAGACGAAGCGGACAGTTCACACGCTGTAACTAAGACAAAAGCGCGGGCTTCGCAAGAGAAAAAAGTTTGCATGGAAGAAGACGAGCGACGCCACCGCCAAGAAGTTTACGGTGTCGAGTTTGGAGCGAAGAAGGTTCAAGCTCTCGTTCGTGGGGAGTTTGCACAAAATTTCACGCACGTCGAAGCTGTAAGACTCCGTGTTGCTCCGGATGAAGTCGACGCGTCGTTGCTCCTCCTCGCGTGAGCTGGAGGCGCTTGTGGATGATGCGTGCTTGTGGAATTGTGTTCATTCATGTTGCTTTGGGATGAATCTCGTATCTTCTTTAGGCCTTCATACTTGTGTAGGTTAAAAGTTGTTAGGCGCGCGCTCGCTCGCCGCGCACGAGCTCTTTCAGCTACTGCTACAGCAGGCTGAGGCGAAAAGTTGGAATCAACAAACACGTATCAAGTTGAAAACTGCGATGATTAGAAGCACCAACCAGCACATCACATCGTAACAAACTCATCCGTCGTCAAAAAACTTGGACGTGCTGCGATCTCAGAGACGCTACCGATCGACGTTCCGACGACATTTGCGGGTTTTCAGTACTGGAACAAACAGTAGTGTCTGAAATGCCCTAGACGAAGAGCTTTTCCAATGGTGCGATCAGTGCCGTCGACTAGTCGTACGTGGAGCCGATCGCTCTCCGGAATATACTGTGTTATTGTGTAATCGAATTTGGCGCAAATGCCGCTACGAGACGTGTTCTCCGAGACGGCAAACCGGGCACTGGTTGGGAGTAGAGCGAACTTCGTTGGGATCCACCACAGCGACGATCTCGGTCGTATTGTCTACGCTCGTAGCCGTGGTTCTTCTAGCTAGCAAAACACGTGGACATCTCCTCATAGCCAACGTCCAATTATATGAATTCACATCGAAATAAAAAAGAAATGTCCCCTCTACCGAGAGGAGAGCTTTTTTGGGAAGGACTTTTTCTGTATCGTGATATGACGTTTCCACTGTCCAACTAACCATTGACCAAAACCATGATTGTCCTGAAGTCTTGTGAGTGTTCTTCCAGCCCTATGGTGAAAATGGCCAATGGCCTTCCTTTGCCCTGGGGCCTCGTTCAGTGCTGAGGCCTCTCATGCGTCGCTGCTTTTAGAGCTTAGTTTGGAAAACTGTAAATAAAAACCAAGTCAAGATCGCTACCATGTCGTCCCCCTACAACTGGCGCCTCATAGACAGTCTCCGTGGCGAGTCGCGCACCAATCAAAAGCTGAACGCCCTGCCACCTATGTGTGTGATTGTAAGCCAGCTCAAACACTGTACTGTGTGCCGTAGCAACCTCGATCAGCATCACATGCTCTACCGAATCTACTGCTTTGCAAGTCCGAGCCTGTTTGAGCGCTCTTGTCTCGTGCAAGTTTAAGCTGAAGACCCTTGACCTGCGAGAGAACGAAACAGAGCCATCGTTACCAGTACGTCCAGCACTTTGCAGCCAGAGTTCCAGACTTGGGCCCGCAACTCTCCCTTGCGATGAAGTCAGCTATCCGTGAGCTTGTGGAATAGGACGTGAAGCCTGCACGTATGGACAATGAGCTTATCGATAGCTTCCATGCTGTCGACAGCCGCGGCACCTGCTCTAAAGCAGAGCCGAAACTTTGTGTACAACTACAGACGGAGCAACGATGAAAGAACACCAACGTCGTAGAAGACATGGAGGAGATCGCAGCTGAAGCACAGCTTACCAATGAGCTACCTGATACTACGCCGTTTACCTTTGAATACCCACTAGATGACGGAGCCCCTGAGCTTGGTGGTGGCAGTGATGACGACCCCTTGGTGATTGGAATCACGTCAACATTTTTGCTCAAAGCTGCTGCCTGGGACCCCGCACATTTGTTTTCACATGGATGCCACATTTAAGCTCGTGACGTGTGCGTATCCAGTCATCGTCTGCGGTATATCTGACGCTGCACGGCAGTTTCACCCGATGGCATTCTTCATAACGTCCAAAAAACAGTTTGTCCAGTACGCCTCACGCACTGCGCAGTATGATGGACATCTATAAGGTGGTGGTAGGACGTCCGTTTCTGGTTCGCTACTGCATGGGAGACGCTGAGGATGCCCAGATAAACGGTGTTGAGCAAACCCTGGCCGCTCCGTGTGCGTCGGCGCCCTCAAAGCCAGAGCTTCACTACCTGATGTGCTTCTTCCATGTTGTCGAAAACATGAAGAAGCGGGTTCCAAGCCTCTCCAATAACGCGAAGTACCTTGTTTACCGACAGATTTACGATATGCACTACGCTCGAGATGCTACCGAGTTCGCGACAATTCAAGAGCGTGCTGATGCATTGTGGCGAGCGGTTCCAGAGCTAAGACGTTTTGCAGACTACTTTCAACAGACCTGGATTAGAAGTTGTTTCTGCAAGTGGCAGTGTTTATGGTCGCCAACTGGCTTCGCAGAAACGAACAACCCCGTGGAAGTTCAACAAAGTGAATAAGCGAGACTCCACGTTGCGTGTCCGCATGAAGCTTTGCGCCTTGCTCAAGAATGTGATATCGTTGTGCCATCACCGCTTTATTCTACACCCTACCTTTGCGACCAAACCCAAGCCCACAACTACTCTGATTGCTAGAGCAAAGAAACTTCTGAAGGCAAAGAAAATACCTTTATCGTATAGTAGAACGTTCATGCCGCTCTAATCGAAGAACACGGCGCGTAAACACGACTGAACAAAAATGATCTCTCAGAAGTAGCATCAAAGCTATGTAAGGAATTGTATTACCGTGTCGATTAAGTATTCCAGGACTCTATTTTGTAGTAAACACAAATAGAGGACCCAGATGACTATTCGATTCAGTAGTAGCTTCAGCACTATACCCGTATTTGTCGGATCGAATGAGACATACCGCTCAAGTGAGACATCGAGATACGTATCGGTGGCACCCCTTCTAATGATTTGACGAAACGCTTTAAGTGTATAATATGACAAAACAAAAGGATGTATTTATGCAGTTACTTATTGACAACAGCATCTTGAGGAGGAGGAAGCAAGTACGTCCTAAATCTACCGTTCGCATCGCGAGGGCCCACTGGGAAATGATTCGCATCTCTGAATCCGCTGATAATAGTTTTATCGTCCACCATTTCCCAAGCCTTACCGATGATATGAGAGAGCAGCAAGCGTCGCTCTTTGCTTCTTTTTTTTTTAAAGAACTCGTGGTCCCTGTGCCATTCTCGATACAGATCCCTAATCAAATAGAGTGTTAAAAATGTTGTGAAAAGAGAGCTCGGAAATCGCGCCCTAAAATATAGAGTTAGTTACTGTTCAGTAATGGCGACGTGTGTGGCTCAAACCTTGTGCTTCTCTTTATTATTGTTCTTTGGCCTGCGCGGCATGCTGGACGTGTCGTTTGTGAGGAGGGTGGTGTGGTGGTTGGCGGGAAAAGCGCTTGCCTTTCTATAAAAAAAACCTTATGAGGTTTTACTTTCACTTGATTTCGGTCATATTATTTTTTCTCTCGATCCAAAAAAACGGTATATACTACTCACTCAGCTGTGTTAATTGTATATCATTCATTGTATTTAGCAACAGGAAACACGCAGACATCACGATCGCAGCATCGACTGAATAAGACTCTCGATATCAATTCGTCAGTAGAATTATGCGCGCAAACAAAGAACTACTGCGCTCGATACACCGACCGCAACAAGGCGGGATTCTCCCGCGCCCATTAAAAATCTGATAAGCATTAGTGTGTGTCACAACTCGTTGATGTTGCGTGAAAGTTGACTGTAGTTCAAGCAACATTTTTGGAACAAATTTAATCTGCGAGTATAATCAGAATTATTAACTGTACGAAACTGTTAGTATAAAATAATATAATACCATATTTTCTTAGTACAATTTCAAGTGAAGAACTTATATAATTCTCAAGGCTTAGTAGTTTGAAACGCTGCGGTGATGTTAATAAACATCTACTATTTTAGCGAGGAGAGGCCCCCCCCCCCCCCAGAGGGCGGATCGCGGGGTAAATATCCTTTTTCACTTCGCGATTCTCTCTTGGAAAGACAAGAAGCCCAAAGCCTCATGAAGCGCGACCAAGGCGATGTACGTTGTTTGACGGTGGTGGAACAATCTTCCTGTTGCATTTGTGGTCGGTTCCGTTCACCACATATGCAGTAAACGAGCTTTGCGGCGACGAGGGAGCTCTCCAAGCGGCTCGTATCTAACCTGTAAGCGTGATATCATCATCGTCTGGAATAGGGTTGTATCACGAACAGATTTTGCAGTCGAGTTTGCGTTTGCACGTACCCAAACGAAGGAGAGGAGCTAGAACAAAGCTCACATTTCAATTCCCAAGGCATGTCAGCCTCCAGCCAAGCCACCGATGTCAGCCTGGCCAGCCTCACTAACGATTCGATTCCTTCTGAACAAGCATCGACCCAGCAGCAAATTGGAATTCCTGACTCTATTACTCACTCTCGCGGACCGAGAGCACGTGACGACATGTGGGACATGATTCATGTGCTCGATGCACCAGTAAATATCCACGAAAAGCAGTACACTCATATATGCACCATCTGCGCCAAAACGGAGCCGCGGAAAAGGGCGCTATGTTAAAAAATGTATGCTGATCTCAATGTCAACATGTTATCGCAATGTTAAAATGGAAGATGAGCTACAGAATCGCATGCTAGATAACTGCCTACGTCGATCTTCCAGCATCTAGAACCCTGGCAAACTTGATCATACCTTCGCGTAGATTCCATGACCATCATTCACTGCAACAACAAGTTGCCTTTGTGTACACAATCTGCGACGTGATGCTGAAACACAGCAGCTGTGTACACGACACACCGCAGCCTTCGGGTCCCCTCAAGTTGACGTCTACTGTAACGATCAAATTGCATCAGACGTAGTAGATGTTATTAACATCACCGCGTTTTCAACTACTAAGCTTGAATTATTACTAAGTTCTTCACTTGAAATTGTACTAAGAAATATTGGTATTATTTATATACTAACAGTTTAGTACAGTAATAATTCTGATTATACTCGCAGATTAATTTGTTCCAAAAATGTTGCTTGAACTACAGTCAACTTTCACGCAACATCACGAGTTGTGACACACTAATGCTTACAGATTTTAATGGGCGCGGAAATCCGCTGTTGTGCGTGCGGTGTATCGAGCGCAGTAGTTCTTTGTTTGCGCACAATGTACTGACGAATTAATATCGCTGCATCTTCACGTGATGTCTGCGTGTTTCCTGTGCTAAAGTATACAATGAATGATACATTCAAACAGCTGAGTGAAGTACTACCGTTTTTGTCGGATCGAGTGAGACAAAAAATAATGACCGAAATCAAGTGAAAGTAAAACCTCATAAGGTTTTTTTTTATAGAAAGCAGCGCTTTCCCCGCCAACGCCACCCGTCCTTCACAACGACACGTCCAGCATGCCGCGCAGGCCAAAGAACAATAATAAAGAGAAGCACAAGGTTTGAGCCACACACGTCGCCATTACTGAACAGTAACTAACTCTATATTTTAGGGCGCGATTTCCGAGCTCTCTTTTCACAACATTTTTAACACTCTATTTGATTAGGGATCTGTATCGAGAATGGCACAGGGACCACGAGTTCTTTAAAAAAAAAAGAAGCAAAGAGCGACGCTTGCTGCTCTCTCATATCATCGGTAAGGCTTGGGAAATGGTGGACGATAAAACTATTATCAGCGGATTCAGAGATGCGAATCATTTCCCAGTGGGCCCTCGCGATGCGAACGGTAGATTTAGGACGTACTTGCTTCCTCCTCCTCAAGATGCTGTTGTCAATAAGTAACTGCATAAATACATCCTTTTGTTTTGTCATATTATACACTTAAAGCGTTTCGTCAAATCATTAGAAGGGGTGCCACCGATACGTATCTCGATGTCTCACTTGAGCGGTATGTCTCATTCGATCCGACAAATACGGGTATAGTGCTGAAGCTACTACTGAATCGAATAGTCATCTGGGTCCTCTATTTGTGTTTACTACAAAATAGAGTCCTGGAATACTTAATCGACACGGTAATACAATTCCTTACATAGCTTTGATGCTACTTCTGAGAGATCATTTTTGTTCAGTCGTCTGGTTACTGAGCCGCGGCATACTGTTCAGGTTGTACTGGAAGGTGGAGCTAGCCGTCCAAGTGAATTTCATTGTCGAAGTTTGATCGACCCTGAAGATAACGCCAGAAATGCTGAGGAAGGCGAGCGGAACAACCGTCGCATGGAGCGGCTTGGACAGCCTATGATTGGATGGACGGTAAATCTCAGCACTCAAACCTGTGGGTGCAGATCATTCTACAAGTTTGGCGCATGCGTCCACCTACTGGCCTCTCTTAACCACGCAAACCGAAAGATTGTTGGATGGCCAGGAACCGAGCGTCGGTTTGTCGATAGGCGCGTGAAGCGCTCTAAACCTTCGACGGGGGCGCAGCGAGGAAGACCAGCTCGTGTTTCCCCCGCTGTTAGTGTGGACTAGTTTAGTCGTTTGCTTATAGATCGGAAGACACTTTTTTGAAAGTAATTCGAAAAGCCTCTCTAAACTTCACTATTCAACTAAATCGCTCTATCGAACACACTAGCGCACTAGTAAAGCACATTGCATGTTTCTTCAACATGTATTTTCAAGATTTGCAATGAGGACTGCAAATGTGCGGTAGCGCACGGGTCAAATGTTTTTTCTTACTGCAAGGCAGAATGTATTGAGACTGATAGAAGCTATGAAGTGTTCTATAGATAATGTAGATCAGCATTTGTAAAACACTTGAATAGCTTTACTTGCGCGCAGATCTGAAAAATCTTGTCAGGGCTGCAAAATGTCGGTAGATTTTTAATATATAGCCAATCCCAACAGAAGTTGAAACTTGTCGACAACTGCTATAAACAGTTAATTGCTCTATAAAACTAGTAGGGAAATATGTGTAGATCATGAATCTGGTTTTGCGTTTTCGTAGATCACAAAAGTAAACCCAGGGCTGCATATGTCCGACAAAAGTGGAGCTGAAAACCAATAGCGTTGATTGACGTTCCTATCCTCAGTAAGATTGTTGTGCTATATTATTTACTCTGTAAATTGTCTTGTATAGCCTAAATAGAGAACAAACGTGGCCTTAGTGAAGCTTAGAACACTTAAATGCAGCGGGGGCTGCACATTTTCTGAATATTTTTAATTAAACTAAAGATATCTTCTGGTCACAGTATGGATTTGCTTCAACGATGACTTAGCCAACGCCTGCCGTTTTATTGTTGCGGTGGTATATGCCACGCTATATCACTCTATGCCTTATTTTTCTGCTTCTTCGCCTCTCGCGCAGCTTTTAATCTCTCGACGAGGCGCTTTTACTTGTCCCACTTACCTGCGGCGGCTTTGCTTGCTCGAATCGTTTCTTCTGCAGCTTGTAGTTTTTCCAGGAACATACGTTTCTCCTCCTTGTAGTTTGCGTCATGCCACTCCCGTCCTTCCATTACACAATACGCCGACAATAATGCGACCCATGCATCGTTTGATCCCCTCCGTGACCCTGAGGCAATTTTCGTCGAGTAGGTAAACGAGTCGACCCGATCCCTTTCGATGACTATATCGTCTCCAAAACTTGCCCCCCACTTGTCAATCTCTGAGGATTGCGGATGATATCCCAGCAGCACAGAACGCTGCACCAGGTTGTTGAGGTAGACAACATCGCCTGGATACTGACCCAGTACATCTGCAAAAGTGCAGTCCAACATTCGATTAAAGGAATTCTTTTTATTCCCCCACTTCAACAGGCTGGTGCTGTTGTGTTTGAGAGGAAAGAATACTCAAACCTTGAAGCAGTGACGAGCGCTAGGCGGAATGTAGGAAACCGCACGCCCGTGGTCCACATGCATAGGCGTTTCTCGGTTGTCAACTTGAAACCAGAATTCAGGCCCGAAAATAGAACCTTGATCTGAAGGAATTCGCATTTTTGAGTAATATCCAGGTGGCTCGACAGATAGCTGGTCCGGTGGACTAGGACTGTTTTCAAGCCATCTCTGCTTCACATTCCCGGACATAAGACGGAGTATTATCCGTCATGAAGATGTCGTAAAGATGCTCGGGATCTTTAGGTATTTTTGTATACCCCCTGCATCCATCCACATCGTTGCATGCCTGTCGGTATACTAGAGCAGGCGCTTCACTTTGTACTGCCTCTTCCCATGAGAACTTGTCCGTAATATATCGGTCACGGGACCTTGGAATCTTTTTTTACACCTCTGAAAGACGGTACGTATTAGGCCTGAAATCTCCAACAACAACAGTACTACGCAGTTCATCAACAAAATTGGACGTCATATTTCCGTTACACAAGTCACAGATCTCCTTGGCGGCGAGGGCAGCGGACACCGGACAGCGGCTCGCGAACACCGGCCAGACAGCGGGATCAGCGGTCAGCGACACCAGCGGACAGCAACACTAGCAGACAGCGGGCTAGCGGACAGCGCGACGGACAGTAGGCAGTACCAGCGGGCGACGACACCAGCGGACAGCGCAGCGGGATCACCAGACAGGGGGCAGCGGGACCAGGGGACAGCGACAACAGCGGACAGTGCGGCCGGACTCGCGGACAGGGGACAGCGGGACCAGGGGGTAGCGGGTTTAGCAGATGCTTGTGTTTTGATAAGTGCGGCTAACCCACTCGTTGGGTGTGACAGCCTTGTGTGAAATACATAATCTGGGACACGCATGTTACCCTAAACTACCCCAGTTCAAAATTCAGTCGTTGTATGAAATGTCATACATCCATGTACAAAAATCAGTTGCCGAGAGTAATGTTTTGAAGCTCCCCAAGATCTGCTGCGATGCGATTCCAACCAAATCCGCGAATCACGGTCCAATCCTGCACAGCCAAAACCATCGATCCTGGCTGTTGGTCGTAGTCCCAGTAGTTGAAACCATCCTCCAGGTGGATAGGAAAATCTCTGTGGGGATCGAACGCTAGCCGCATCTCCTTCCTCCAAAAAGACACGATAACCAGCGAGAGGAGTCTGACCCTCCAGCAACAGCGTGGAGCTACGGTGTGGTTTAAAAAGAGTTAGCAGAGAAGAATAGTAATAGGCAATGCAGAATTGATCCTAGCTAGACGCGATGCCCGGAATTTGTTCACCGGATAAAACAAAAACTTTCCGATTGCGCATAGCGGAAAACGTCGAACAAGTCGCGCTCGGAACACTAGTTAATTTGTTGTCGCCCTATTTATTTCGCCCACATATTTCCATGAAGGAGACATTTCCAGAGTTCTACCGCGCATCCAGTATCGATCCAGATCAATGTCAGTAGTAATTCTACCACTAGAATTCTCTGTATTTCTTGCGATACAATAATCTCCACAGAATCGTTACGTTTTCGCAGCATGCTCTTCAAATTAATATGTACGAATCCGTGTAAAAACAAAAAAAGGGGGTTCCTGTAGAATGGAAAGAGCTGTATGACCATATGAACAGTACCTCTTGTTTCCAGTGAAAAACGACACGTCTGTTTTCTAGCGAAAAACGGCATCTGAGCATCCAATATGGCTACTGTACTGGAAGCGCAATTCGCAGCGAACTCATTTGCTCATTTCTTCTTTTCCAGTGCCTGACATAATACACAATGCTTGAAGTGAGCCACATGATCCGACTCGAAAACCGTGTTATGGCAACATCTCGCCTTATGCCCGTACACGACGTCCCCGTTGCGGACACATACCATTCTGCGAGCACTCAATTAACGAGAGCGCAGTGATCATGGTTTCGGCTGTTCGAGATGCTCCATTGCCGAAAACGGCAGCCTTCACGTACCTTCGCCACCACTACGCAGCAGCAACAACGTATTCCACCGCACCATACCGCTTCTAACGGCATGCCACAATACTACCCAGGACCAAATCGCGTGCCAACTGCTAGTACATTTCCCATAGTTGGGGGGGGGGGGGGTCACGACTTCATCAACGCGTGCAATGGCCAAGCCAAGTCTGCTAAATAACCAACAACTTGGTTTCTGCAGCTGACCCGTATCCAGTTTCCAGGACATTTCCATGCTTCCGTTACGTGTGTGACTGCGAGGGGGGGGGGGGTCGTTGCATCCCCGACGGGGAAACCCGAGATACGAGCACATGCATCAACCAAGACATTATTTGCGACGTATCAAACTGTTTAGTTGGACCGGGGTGCGGCAACCTTATGAAACAACAGTTCCACCTCGACTTGATCACGACTAGTGTTGGCCTAGGAGTCGTCTGCAATACCACGATTCCAAAATACGCCTTTATTATCGAATACGTTTGTGAGGTCCTACTTCGTTCCGATGCCGTACGCCTCCTCGACCAGTGTTATCAAGTTCAGTTGAGAGCGCAGACCACCAAGGACAGCCCAACAGACATCTTCATCGATGCGCCAAAGTTTGGTATTGAGAGCAGATTCATCAACTATTCATGCAGCCACAACTGTGCTCGGTACGAAATGGAGTGGACGAACACGTCTCGTTTAGATATCTTCGCGAAAACAGATATTCCTCCCCTACGAGAGTTAACGTTTTGCTACTGCGATAGAAACTTGTCGATGTTCGCCTGCCGATGTCAGCGCAGCAACTGCGTCTCCAATCACCCGTAACATCGGCATCTCAGTTAGCACTCATTGATCGTTATCTCCTCTAAAGTAACACGAAATGTAGCCGGTCCGCATCTGCATTATGTTTGTTTATCGTGGTCTTACTTACAAAAACAGCAACATCAAACCAAACACCAACCTCACATTCTAGCGTCAACAAGAAAGAAAGAATGAAAGCCATGTCCGTGTTCCCGTAAAAAGTGGTAACACTGCTTCCTCCCACTTTCATAAAAATAAATGCCATGGCCGAGCCGGCCACCACTACTGCACGTCACCTTCACGCCGGCGTTCTTGTGGATGGTCACTGCTTCCTCCTACTTGCATAACAGGAAGTGCTATGGCTGTTCCACTAACGCTTCTGCACGTCAGCTTGTCCGTGTTCTTGTGGCTTGTACCTGGCGCAGCAATCTACAGCGCGAAGAAATCACAACCGCTACCTCCCTCCTCCAATATCGAAGTGCCGTCGAATACTGCTGCCCCAATTCTCGGCAGACCCTCCAAACGTCAACTGGAATTAATCGATGAAGAGCGACTCTACACACAAGTCATCGTACCGTAGATGCACAGTCTAAGTATATTTCTACACGGCTTCCAACACAATACCTCTCTTGTCTTAACCCCTTACTTCCCGCCACGAAAGTGAGGTGTAGTCAGTGCTCTTATGTTGTACCGTACAACATAATTTAGTATAGGAATTTGTAAGCTCAGCGATTTCGTCCAGCTTTGCCCTTGGGAAAGTCAGGGCTATGCACATACAGAAAAATACACCTCCAACTTAATATCACTTCATGTTTGACACGGTGAGCATGTGGTCTGCCTTATGATGACGTTGCCAACATAAAATATGGTCTTTTATTTGGAAACCGCGTTTTGAACTATTGCAAACGTTCGTCAACATTGATTGCACACAGCGAGCAAATAAGCAAGAAGAGAAGCATGACGTATCCATTGATTACTCGTGAATAAGCTAGGCGTGCGAACAAAACTGGCCGCAGTCAAAAGAAAAGATCCATCAAACCGTCGTCGTGTGCACAGCCTCTCCCGCGCTCCTGTCTCCTTCGCAGAGGCGAGAGGCTTCGCTCCCTGATCCACCACTGGCAGCCGTAGGCGCGTCGCTTACAGCGGCCTGCACACGGCGGCGCCGCTTCTTGCCCGGGCGCTGTGCAGGTCCACGCCCCCGCACCGTGTGCTCTTGTTCCAGTCGGCGAGGGATGTCGTTGTCGTTGTTTCAATCCAGATGCCATATCTGGAAGCAGGTGCGTTCCCTGCCCTCTCGAACTACATTGCACATGTACTTCCTGGTATACACACACTAAAATTAGCCTCTGCATGTCCAGGCAAGAGCAAAGATGACAAGGTACGCACCGAATCACACCAGACGAGCATTCCGGGCAATAGTACTTTATGTACTTGCGCGGTTTGCTCTTTAGCAGTGCGCATACCTTGCACGTCCGCTGACGTTTCTTCTCGCCTTGCACAATGTCTGCTGTGTCCGGATTTTCAGCAAGCGTATGACCTTCATCAATCTGCGCATTCGTGCACTGACCATCCTGTCTGCTGGTCGTGCTGCGTGCGGGTGACGCTGCCGTATGGTCTTCAGCGCAAGTTGCTCTCTAAAATTACCATAGTCAACATGACATGTTGTTATGTTGGATCCCAGTAGCCCATGGTTCAGCTTATGTTGATCTAACAACATAACACTTACCTCGATGGTCTCGAAAGTCTCTGCATCTACAGCCATCAATTTTTCCATGAGTGTCTCGAAGAATGCGTAATGCTTGGGCGGAAGCTCCCCATTCACCTTCTTGTTGTGTCGAAACACGATAAAGGCGTTCACCAGTGCCATGTCAACTAAGCCCAGGAACAGGGTCTTGTAGTATTTGCGGGTCTTGTAAGATAGTTGAACACTGTAACGCTGCATCCGGAGCTGGTCGTGAACGTCGACACCGCCCATGTATCGATGATAGTCGCGCACCAGCTCCGGTGCTTGCAGAGTCTGCATCTCGCCTCTGATACGCCGATCTAGAAAACAAGAAGCACAAATAGTTAGCTCTATCAATCACACACGTATACACAGGTACTTACTAATGGGGACCAGCTTTCGACTGCCTCCACTACTCAGCATGTGGACTAGATTGCGGTCCATCCACATGGCAGCCGTTATCTGCGGAAATTGCTTATTTTCGGCCAGCTTGATCGTTCTGATGGTGGGTCGAGCTCTTTTACACCGTTCACCGTCTTCACCTTCTTTTCTGTCTTCACTCACTTTGCGTATCCGGTCACTCTGGTCTGAATTGTCCCAGTGATGTACATACGTCGGTGAAGGAGCTCCAACGCAGGCTTCACCGACGTATAGAAGCGGTCTGTAACTACGAGACGCCACGGTGATGTTGACGAAGGAGAACATAACGCCTTCATGTTCCGGAGTACAGCAGCTTCACCACAGTTGTTATCAGCTGGAACAGGTGTGCGGAGGTGTGTCTTCGCGCCACAGTATACTTTAAGCCTATATGTTGTATGTTCGCATGAAAACAATAAATAATACGTTAGCAACATGTTGACAGGGAAGGCTTCACCAAGGTACTTATGTTGGCTTCAATTCAACATAAGTACTTGTGCCAAAAAAAATGCCGCGTCGAGCTGATACTCGTCGCGGACACACATGCGGGTGACAAACCTCATACAGTACGCGGTATCTGCACAAGCTGCGACGAACATCTTCGTCCCCCATTTGTGCGGCTTAACCTTGTTGAATTGGCGGGTGGGGTTGTAACGGGAACGGGATGGAAGCGTAGCTTCATCAAAACTTATAACCGGGGGCACCTTGTATCCGCAAGAGAACGTACGCTGCAGGACGTCGACCACGGGACGGATCTTCCAGGCTCGATCTGTGTTCGCCTGAGGCGACTTGTTATTGGAGAAATGTAGATTTCCCAGGATATGGAAAAACCGGTTCCGCGACATAAACTTTCCGAAGCGGTTTGCTGGTAATGCCCCCGGGTTCGATACCGACCAATGCGCTGCGATACGTTTTCGCATGGGCGACAGCATTCTTGCAATCAGCAGCCCCACTGCCCTCAACACCTGCCAGGCCTCGACAGTCTGGACGTTCGCAAGTCGCCGGCGCACGTCCTCGTAGTTCTCAACTTCTTCGCCCTTTTGACGCTGCGGCACTTGGATACTGCGCGCTCGAGCAGGTATCGATTCGGTATGATACCTGTTGGTCTCCACGGCAATCTGGGTCCAGAGCCTTGGAGGTAGAAAGTAGAAGAATAGCGCTAAAGGATCTTCAGCCACAGCGAGCACACTGTCAGAAGGTCCATACGGTCCATCATACAGATCCGCCGCATACGTGGGATCGGGTCCGAAGTTGTCTGGATCTACACAAATCCATACAAACAACAGTAGGTTATGTTAGTTTATGTTGGGTATCCATACATTCATACGACCTTATGATGACATCAGCCAACATTACGTACCATACCCCCAGCCCGATTCTTTCATCACACGGAGACGCGATGCGTTCTTCGCCACGGATAGACACAGCGAATCCGGCAACTCCATTCAACAGGGTCAGGTTCTTCATCCGAAAACTCTCCGATCTCCCAGTCCTCTTCCCATTCGACGTCGTCCTCGTCGTCAGCGTCCGAGTCATCGTCGGAGTTTAAACCGGTGCACTGACGAGCTCCGCCACTCATCAAGTTCGGGTCACCCTCCACGACACAGACAGGTGGTATATACGGGACTGTAGCTTCATCATCGTCTCCGTTCTCGTCCGAAATATTATCTGCGTCGTCGTGGTCACCAACAGCATCTCCATGGCCCACAGAGATATCGTCTGCTTCATCCTGGTCATAAAGATAATCATTATGTTAGATGTAATGAAGGTAATAAAAGCTTATGTTGTAGTGCCAGCATTACTTACCTCGTTGTCGCCTTCGTTGTCATCTTGAAGAAGTCCTCGGGGTCTCTTTTGCTTTGTTGGTGGAGTTGGGCGCTTCCTCTTTCCCAGACTTGGCGGACGCACAGGTTAAGGTAATGCGCGAGGCCGATCTGGCGTTGGCACCTCACAACTGACTACAGAATTCACGATGTCGCCAATAGCTGCAGCCACAGACGCGTGGGCTGATGCAGCCAACGCCTCCGACGTCTGTTCCGACGCTATCTCCATGGTCAACGCCGTCTCAATAGCCTCTGACACGCGATCTACAGCCTCCTTGCCCTCCGCCGTGTCCACGCGATTAGCAGTATTTCGTGGCTCAATTCCGCGCTTGAATTCCATGTCTGGTGTAGTCAGTTTCGCACGATACTTGGCTGCCTTCTTTTTCGTAGGATTGCTCGCAGTTTCAGTGCTCTGTTTTGCGTCCGCAGCAGCAGAGCTCAGATCAACGACTGCTCCAGCACTACTCTGCTCTGCTTCCGTGCTCGTACGGCTGCGATTTTCGTTCTGTCGTCGCAGACGACGCTGATGGCGTTTACTGAGGCTCACCAGCACTGCTAAATGCCTCGATCTGACCTCCGTAGCGCGAGGGGCCCTCCCCGGAGGCATATTTCCCGTCGGTATCACCATCGCTTCTCTGTCTTGGTGGCGATTCGAGAAATGAGGGAGTTTTGTGGCTGTCGGCCACCCGTTCGTGGTGGGTGACAAGCTCCGTCATTGTCCCGTTGGCCTGATCCCAAGACCCTAAGCCTGTGCATTGGCCCGTCTTGGACCCACCAACTTATCTTGATTTAAGTAAACCGATATCTCGAGATCTGACCTATACAATTATCAAGTAAAAAAGTCTCTTATGTTGGAGGTCCAACATAGCATAGATGCAGCAGAAGAGTCGAATTAGGGTATACACCTCTTATGTTGTAGCGTACAACATACGGGAAGTAAGGGGTTAAACTAACCCGGGCTATTACCGTGAAGTTCTGAGGTAGGTAAATGGCTTCAATGTGCTAATTCTTCGAGTAACCGGGAAATTGTTTTGGCCTTTTTCACAAATATGAAGGGTCGTCGTCCCATGTAAGTCTGCTCACGTTAGACTCATACAAAACCAAGTAGTAAAAAACCGTATGTAGTATTTATGTAAGAAACAGCCCCAAATTCGCAGAAATGGTATTAAACACTGCCAAAATTAAAAATAAAGAAAACAGACCAAGTTGAAGTTGCGTCATTTAGAAACGCTTCTGAGACTGTTAGCTTTCAGCTTAAGGCTGAAAGAACAGTGCAAAACGAGCTTGTCGAAGAAATATTAAAGGGCAGATTCAGCTCTCAAATGAGCTGACTCTTCTCGAAGTTATGAATGCCCACAGTCAAGCCTTCACATCTACGTCGCTAGCCTTGCGATCTTCGGATGCAACCTTCAAATATCGACCTCGTCACCCTCGAATCCGCTGAAAAACAAAGACAATCTTGGTGGTCTTGCGCGCATTGGGGATATTTATTTCTCAACCAAGCAGAAGAGAATCTGATTTGTTGAATATCACTGCTGCAAGAGGCGATCTAGCGTTCATTTGCTGGGCGCGGTCGTATTCGTGCACTGCGTCGGCGGCAGCTATCGACGAAGCCGCGTCGAATGACCACCTCATGGCGGACTTCATGCGACGCTTTGTGCGTCGTCGGAGAGAATGCGGACGACTCGTCCGCATAGGTGGAGAGTGACTATTGACACAAGATGAGTTACTTGGAATTTGTAAAGGGGCCAATTCTTCCCCCTTATGTACGAAACTGGCAGGAGGGGGTGGAAGCCGACTGGCTCGGCAACACGAATCTACGCGTGTGATTTAAGATCCGTGTGCGCAGCACGCGGGCTTAAACCCAGGATCAAGCATGGTCTAATCCAGCTCAGCCCTATAGGGTTAATGCGCAGGAAGGATTGGTTTGGGTTAGGCAGGGTGATAGAATTCCTGTCGACTCCTCCAATTTTGGAGATGTGCCGTCCCATGACATCCGCCCTCCCATGTTGTGTCAATATTCTCTGCCGTGGAATTTGTTTACTCCTACATGTGGTATCCAAAATAAAAAAATGTCACATTTTTTGCTCCACTCAAAAAAATTTGCCTTCCGCATCTTATCTTCCCCCCTCCCCCATAACCGCCCATTAACAAATTCGCCTTGACCAAGTCGAAGCACCAAATACTCAACAGACTATGAGCACGGAGAACAAGACCGAGGGTGTCATCCAGGCCGGCAACCTGCACCGTAAGCGCGCAGGCCTGCTGGCCAAGCTCACGGGCGGCAAGCAGCTTGTGTACGTCGAGGCCAACGACAAGCAGAAGAATGTGACAGTCTTCGAATCGGAGACCAACAAGTCCACGCCCCTTGCCACTCTGGACGTGTCCTCGGACGCCACCGTTGAGTTTGACGCGTCCATGACGCACGGCATCAAGCTGGCAAACCAAAATATCACGGAGATCTTCGCGGCCGAGAGCAAGGAGAAACAGGAGGAGTGGCTCAACTCGTTTATCAACGCCGGCGCACAGTACCGCGAAGTGTTCAACGTGGAGGACACGGCCAAGATCAAGTCGTTCTACGAGCTGAAGGACTTTGACATGGCCGGCAACGAGGTGTCCATGAGCAAGTACAAGGGCAAGGTGGTGCTGGCCGTGAACGTGTCCAGTAAGTGCGGTCTGACGCCGACGAACTACCCAGAGCTGCAGCAGCTGTACGAGAAGTACAAGGACGAGGGTCTGGAGGTGCTGGCGTTCCCGTGCAACCAGTTCGCTGGCCAGGAGCCTGGCACGCACGAGGAGATCATGGAGTTCGTGAAGCAGTACAACGTGACGTTCCCGTTCTTCGAGAAGCACGACGTGAACGGCGCGACGGCTCGTCCGGTGTTCACGTACCTGAAGACGAAGCTGCCAGGTTCTTTCGGTGACTTTGTGAAGTGGAACTTCACCAAGTTCCTCGTGGACCGCAACGGCCAGCCATACAAGCGTTTCGCTCCGAAGGACCGTCCGCTGTCGTTCGAGGAGGACATCAAGACGCTGTTGGCTCAGAAGGCTACGGAAGAGTAAAGGATGAGCTGGCGGTGTGGTGCTATGTCTCGCCTTGAGTTTGCTGCAATATGAATAAGTTGTTTATTCTCTACAAAGGTTGCTTGCTCTTGTTTGTTGCATTCGGCGGATGAGGTAGTGTTGATGTTTACGAGGTTGTCGAAGTTGTATTTTAATATTAAAATAGTAGTAGATGACTTGGTATGATCAGCTCACTTTACAAATCGCAAATATTTGAGAATCGAGGCTTAATTTGAATTCACAATACCGGTATTTGTGTGGTCCAATTCGAATTTGCATCTATGACCGGCAATTCCAGGCTTTCCATTTAGCGCACGTTGCCAGCGGCGGCAGCAACGGCGACGGCGGCGACAATACATGTATAATAGGCTTATCAGCGCTTCATGCCAATATCCAAGGTACAAGTCCAGAATGAAAGCGACTTGGACTCCAAGTTGGAAGCCCAGCCTCGCTGTTTACTCGAACGTGACGTGAATACTTGCTTTCAGTATGATTGACTGATTTGGATAGAGAGGGATGCTTCCAAGTCGCCTGTTGTCCGATCGCCTGTTGTTCAGCTGAAATCGGACCAATCGCAGCGTGGCAAACATGCATGTCTGTGCTCATCGCCAACACCTGCGAGCAAGAGAAGGGAAGAGTTGGGGAAGCGAGGTCTGTATTCCTATGCGCCATTCCGTCAGAGGCCCCGGATCCGAGCGCACATGACCCACGCCTGCTGCCTCTCGCTACTGCTGCTGGCACTGTGTAGCCTCACGCTCCACGTCGGCGTCCAGGCCTTCGCTCTTGACTTTCGAGGTAGGAACAAACCCTCTACGGGAATCAAGCGAAGGGATCACTTGGAGTTTCGAAGCCTCACTGTTCTGTGTCATTCCAGTGCCTGGTCTCAATACGCTGTATGAAGCTGTGTGTCCGTATCTCGGCTGCGCGGTGGAAGCTGAAGTCGATGTCTCCACGATAGACGACCTGTTCCCGACCGAGATGCCGCTGGAGCTGCTTGGAGAGAAGACTGTGCGCAAATGTACGTGTCTACAAAAGGTTTTGCCGACACCGAGCTGTTAAAATTAATTGTGATCTGCACAGACCCTGCGTTCCCGCACTCGCCGCTGCTAGTGGCAGGAGGAACGCGTGATGCTGTCGTGCTGCGCTGGCGAAGCTTCGAGACGCCCTTGTGGCCTGTGGAGCGCTTCATACTCCAGCGATACCCGGACACAGAAGACCGGCCACAGTGGACCACTCTGCTGGACGAGAACACGTCGGAATTAATCGACTTGGACGTCCAGTCTGGACGGAGATACGCCTACCGTGTACAGGCCATCTGTAGAGAGAACGTGTCGAGTGCGTACGAATACCATTGGACACGAGTGCATGGCATGAAGAGTGGCAGCACAGCTACGTGTCGTGTGCTGAGCTCGGTTGGAACACTCAACGCCGAAGGACTCCACTCGCTCGGTCTCATCTTTGCGTGCTTTTTGACGGTATATGGTCTCATGCGCGCAAGTGTCATGGGCGTCCAGGGCACGCAATCTCGTAGTTATCGTCTAAAGCGGATTAAGAAGTCCACGTCGGAGGGTGTGGCTCCTACAGTCAGTTTGTCTACAGGACACGGGGTCTCCATGATGCCCAGACGGTCCTCAACGTCGACGTCCAGCTCGTCACCGTCCGTGGAGGTCGATCCTAGCCTTCGCGGCAGTCTATTCGAACCCACCCCCACTGCTACGACTAGCGGTTTGACCCGTGCACACAGCAGTATGGAACGCCACGAGTCATCCCAGACGTTCCGGCCCATGTCGCGCTCGATCGGTGCCATCGAAGAGAACGCCACTGCATGTCAACACTGCGGCAAGCGCTTCGGACTGTTCCGGAAGCGGTATATCTGTGATATTTGCCACTCGGTGTCGCTGTGCCGAAAATGTGGCTATCAGGCCTCAGTAGACAGCTTTGCCAACGCGAGAACCGGCATGCAGATGAACTCGGTCGGGGGCCGCGGCATGGGTCGACGCCGCTCAAGTCTTAGTCAGCAGCAGCAAAAGAAGCTCAAGATCCGCACCATCTGCAGGAACTGCTGCGACGACATGTACCGCTACTCCACCCACGCGAGCGTGAGGCCGTCGTACATCCCTTCAGAAATGTAAGCGAAGGGATCGTAGCACGTAGTTAATGACTATCAATTATCTTGTCCTCTTGTAACAGTCTGCATTTTTTAGCCTTGACCCTCGGTTCTTGGTCGTGCATACAGCAGTATTGATGACGCTGAGGATTCCTGGAGCTTCACGTCCAACTGTCACATTCTCGAGCCAAGTTGCCCACTGAGCGCGTGCAAGTTGCAACAACTTCAACCGCCCGTTGATTCACTGCCGTTGCTGGCTCGGAGGAAACTCCCCGGATAGTGAGATTGTTGAATCGATCTTGTTCAAGAATGACTGGTAGCGTCGTGTAGGTTGCCAAACGGAGCTTCCTCCGTCGTCAAGACTGGGTTGTGCGGGATCTGCATTGCCGCAATCAGCACCAGGCTATTCATCATTCCCTGGCGCGAATAAACTCGCCGACAACGACACGCGGCGGGCTGCCTCCACTTTTGTCTGCAACGCTAAGTCCCAGCCGCCTCCTCGCTTGCGTTGCACTCACGCGCGCTAGCTAGCTTCTTGTCCAGCGAGCAGACTATCTCTCACCTGATAAAGCTACAAATGATGCAGACTCGGTGGGCGGCGAACTGCAACGGCAGCGGAGATAAACCCAACCAATAGGCGGAAGGCTTGCAGGTCGCATGTTGAAGTTGCCGCCAGGCATGCGCACCATTTTTGGCGCAATGGTGCCCAAGTCGAGTCGTCTCCATGGACTCCAAGGCGCCTATCGCCACGTATGGTTGCAGAACTTCTCAGAAAAAGTAGCAACGCACCTGGAGCTCGTTCAAGGCAGCACACGCCCAGGGAAAGACGGCGCGTGGTGGGCAAGATGCAATGGACGAGCAGCTGCTCAACGTGTATACGATATACTGTTGTATACTGTATAAACTCTACCCGAACTCATCTGGCGACTTAAATGTGCGTGTGACGTGACGGTCCGGGCTGTCATCGTTGTTGCTCGTTGGCAACGCGGTGCTGCCGCTCCAAACTCAACGCGAACGGCCGTTGGCGGCCAACTTGGCCGACGCGCGCCAATCAATCGGACAGCGCGTTGCTCGTGTCACCGCGGGAGCCGGTGCGCGCCGCCGGCGATGCCTCAACGCTGCAACCGCCATCGACAGCGGTGCTGAAAAAGTGAAGGTTCGTAGAAAGACTCGGCTATGCAACATAGCTACACTTGTCGCAGGGTACGTAGTGTTCTCACCTTCGACATTTAATATAATACCTTCGTAAACGAGTTTGACTATTTCACTTAATATCGTCGTGATCTCGTTCATAATCTGGAGACACTGAAGAAAGAAGCCTGAGCGCGGTCACACGTCACCTCCAAGAATCTATTCTGAATGTCGCCTCGTCTGCTTCCAGGCTTTGATGGGTTGCTGAAGTATACACGTAGGTGTACGTTTGTGTACACGTTCGCTCCGGAGAAAAGGCCTCATTCGGCAAGTTGCAAGCAAGAACACACCACACCCCAATCCAAGAAACCCCCGATAAAGCATGAGTGAACTGCAAGGCCGCGTATTCGCCCGACAGGCCGCGTTCAACGCGCTCGCCGAGGACCTGCGCGAGCAGACGGCGGAGGCGCAGACGTTTCTGACCGAGAAGAAAGCCGAGATCTTCACAGTGCACCACTCGGCGCTCGTCAAGGTGCCGCAGAGCGTGCGCGGCAAGGAACTCGTGGACTTCCTGGACAAGTGGCTCACGCCCGAGGAGGAAACGACGGAGGAAGTGACCCCCGATGAGCCTGAGAAGAAGGAAGAGGCTGCCACGGAGCAGAAAGAGGCTCCCAAGGCCGAAGAAGCCCCCAAGGCTGAAGACGAGGCTCCCAAGACTGAAGAGGAGGCCCCCAAGGCTGAGGAAGAGGCTACGGCTGAGGAAGAAGCTCCGAAGGAGGAGGCCGAAGCCGCCAAGACGGAGGAAGCCCCCAAGGAGGCCAAGAAGGAGGATAAAAAGAAAGAAAAGAAGGTGGAAAAGCCCTCCCCGTACCGTGCACGTGCTAAAGAGATCGCTGAGGCGCTGGTACTGTCGGGATTCATCACCACATACAAGGACCGCGTCAAAAACTACCTGGCCGAGGCTCCCAAGGAGTTTGTGACGGACAGCGAGCTGTTCGTTCCTGTTCCCGAGGCCATCACGGAGTCCAAGGACACGACGGTGTGGAACGTGGTGGACGGCGCCATCTACGCGTCGCAGCTGAAGCGTAAGGCTGGCGTCTTCTCGGCCTTCACGCAGGGCAAGGACGTGTACGTCGTGGCCAACGAGAAGACCAACAAGATCTACTTCTTCGAGTCCGACGTGGCTCGTGCAACCGTCGCCGAGTATTCTGCAGCCGATGGCTTCGTCCAGTACGACAACGCTCACTTCCAGTTCGGCGTGAAGCTCGTGTATGGCGATAAGTTCGAGCTGCTGAACTTGGTGACGAAGGAGGACCAGGAAGCTTTCCTTAACACGCTGTTGAACGTCGGTGTGCAGTACCGCGAAGTGTACAACCTTGCGGCTGAGGAGGCCAAGTCGTTCTACGAACTCAAGGACTTCGACATGGACAAGAAGGAGGTGGGCATGGAGGACTACAAGGGCAAGGTGGTGCTGGTAGTCAACGTGTCGAGCAAGTGTGGTCTGACCCCCACGAACTACCCGGAGCTGCAGCAGCTGCACGAGAAATACCAGGAAGAAGGCCTCGTGGTGCTTGGCTTCCCGTGCAACCAGTTCGCTGGCCAGGAGCCTGGTACCCACGAGGAGATTCTCGAATTTGTGAAGCAGTACAATGTGACGTTCCCGCTGTTCGAGAAGCACGACGTGAACGGATCGAACGCTCGCCCGGTGTTCACGTACCTGAAGGCGAAGCTGCCCGGCACGTTCGGAAACTACATCAAGTGGAACTTCACCAAGTTCTTGGTTGACCGCAACGGCCAGCCGTTCAAGCGTTATGCGCCGAAGGATCTCCCGCTGTCCTTCGAAGAGGACATTAAGGAGCTGCTGGCCAAGGCGCCTGAGCCGGAGAAGGCGGAGGAAGAAACCAAGGAGGAGGTTGCATCGGCCAAGTCCGACGAGGAGACAACTGAGAAGAAGGAGACTGCTACGGAGGAGGACAAGACCGAGAAAAAGGAAGAGGCTGCTCCCACGACCGAGGAGGTCGCACCCAAGGAGGAGGCCGTCAAGTCGGCAGACGTGGCCGTTGCTGTGACCGCGCCATAAGTGGAGACCATGCTGGCGAGCACTTGCTGCGTAGCTTATTCATCGATTTTTATTGGTACTTTTTTGTAATAGCAAAGTCAGCAATTGCAGGTTTTCTCTTTTTTCAACGAAGTTGCAAAAAATCATGAAGAGTGAGAGTCAAACTTCAACTTGTTTCAGTGGTCGTTTAAAATACTAGTCGAAGCAAGTCAAAATACAAATCAGCACTATTTTAATAGTATATTGGCGCCATCTTCAATGTTACTTATTAAAATAAGTAGCATTGAAGATGGCGCCAATACGAGAAGGGGATCGGCACCCAATTAAGACCACACCGTTAGGTTGGAGCTACAAAGTTTTACTTTCACTATCCAATTTACCACGATGAGCGCAGCGCAAAGCATGACAGTCTTGGCCGAAAGCGCTCGAGAAACGGAGCGGATCGAGCGCGAGCGCTTGGAACGAGAACCGTCTTTTGTGACTGCGATGTCGTCTTCATCCGTTGCCACTCCTCCTACTGTGAATACCGAAAACTCGTCTCTGGCTCCCTCTGTAGCGGTGGAAGGCCGTGTATTTCGTCGACTGCAACGTTTCCATTTGCTGTCATCGGAGCTCAAGGCGCAGATTGACATGGTCGCAACGTACTTGCTGACACCGAAAGTGCGTCTTCATGTGTTCGAGCAACGGAAGCATTGGTGGCAGCATCCGCTCCATCTAGCGAGGGCTGGGCAGGGGACATTCATACAAGGTCGCAAGGTTCTGAAGGCCATCCTGAAGTACCTGTTGCTGTCCCGTGCGGCCAACAACTTTCTCCGCGACGCCCAGCAACTGGCAGAAGGACTAATACTCAGTGGGTTTCTATCGCCGACACACGAGGTGCCAAACGCCGACGATGAACCTCTCGAAGAGCTCTATGTGCTAGATGACAGCTACTACGAGCTAGTAGCCCCTGGAGCCACCGCGGTTGTCCCGACTTCGAATGCACTTGTAGTCTCTGCTACTGTTGATACCTCAACGATTTCCCGGCCAGGTACCATCGTCTTGCCCGTACAACGGCTCCAACCACTCAATAAGCCGACACAACAACGTGAACATTCGCTCTCTGTGTGGGCGGTGACGGACGGCGCAACTCGCGCAGGGTTTGTCCACCGTAAATCTGGGAGAATTCACGTGCGAAACCTACTTGGAATCGGGTCGAAGATGAGCCGTTGCTATGCTGTAGTGAACAAGACGAAGCACCACTCGTTTGTGCTGTTCGAGACGGACGTGGCCAGACGCGATCTCACGCGTGTGGAGCTTCCTACAGCAACCGTGGAGTACTACACGCCAATGGGTAACGAGACTCCATGCTACGCTCTGAAAATTCGCACGGATGGTGGCAATTACGGAAGCAACGACACTGTGGAGATTCTCGTTCTGCAGAGTAAACCTGAGCAGGAGCAGTGGCTTCTCGCGCTATTGGATGCTGGTGCAGCGTTCTTGGAAACACACCCTGCCATCCTCTCCTTCGCAACCCCCACGGCTTCGCTGTACTCGCTTCGGGATACAGACGCAAGTGGCAATACCTTTTGCCTGTCGGAGCTGCGTGGCCACGTCGCCTTGCTGACGAACGTGACTAGCGGTTCCTGCAACACAAACGCAGAGCAGCTTCTGCAGCTTGCAGAGTTGTCGTTGAAATACGGGGACGCCGGTCTGAAGGTGGTAGCGTTCCCTAGCACCCAGTTCGGAGACGCAGAATTTGACAACGACGAGGAACTCGTTGAGCATGTTCAAGAACTATTTGGAGTTCGCTTCCCGGTACTTGCCACGCGCGACGTGAACGGCCCGAGTGCACGCGACGCAATGCTCTTCTGCAAGACGCGACAGTCTGGAGCTGCCAAATCTGCAGCAAACGCATTCATCGAGAACAACTTTGTCAAGTTCCTTGTTAGCCGCGACGGTCAACTTTTCAAACGCTACGGCCCCCGTGATTTACCCCAGAGCATGGAAACGGACATCCAGAACCTATTGCAGCTGTGCGGGTCAACCGAAGTTGTAACGCGATTTTTGTGGTGAATAAACATGTTATTTTATATCCGCATCATACTTGCTGCTCCAGGATACGAACGCCTGCCTAGCTGGGTTGGGTTACTCCATACGTTAATACACCCGATGCGCTCGCCCCAAGGTGCGATAGACGCACCGTGCAAAAATCTATAGGCGTTGGGCGATTCGCAACGCAGCGCTGGACTTGAAAGGTTTGGAAGACTCTAAAATGATATTCTAATCGAGGAAGGCCTTCTTGTACACGGCGTTGAGCTGCTCAACGACCAGAAGCACGATCATAGCGTTGGGCGCGCAGCGAGTGTAGTAAGTCCAGTAGCCGCGCCAGAGCTTGGACGGGCCCTCCTTGGTAATGATCTGCTTAAAGCAGTCAGCCACGCCCGAGTACGGGTTCTTGCCCGTAGTAGGGTCTACCTTCATGTTCATAAGGCGAGACTTTACCAGGTCGAAGGGCAATGACGTGAAGGCGCATGCGAAGCCGGACACGGCGCTGGCGCCAATGTTGGTGACGAACCCGTGACCGTACTGGGCCGAGATCATCTCCTTGGCCTGGTCGTACGAGGCCATCATACCCAGGTTCATAGCGGCGCCACGGGCCACAAGCGGGATGCTGCCACGCCACAATGTGGCCACGCCCTCGGTTCCGGCGATCTTGAAGATGGCGTCGAACACGTTCTTGTAGCCGCGCGCTTCGCCGGCCTTGGCCAGCGTGTCAGCCTGCATGCGCACGAGGGCCACGTCCATGGGGCAGCCGAGCGTGGCGGCAATGCCGCCAGTCACAATGGCGGACGCGGACTTGATCGCCAGCGGAAGCGAAGCGCTCTCGCCGTTGGCGACGCGACGCGCGATCATCTTGTCGGAGAAGGCGCGATGCATGCCGAGGCGGGCCGTGCCGTAGACCATCTGACGCGCCACAGCGGCTGACAGGCCGGCGTATAGGCCGGTGATGCCCTCCTTGGCCACAACAGAGCGGGCCACGCCCAGGCCGGTGACGTTGGAGCCTGTTTGGCCGGCCAGCTGCAGGTGCACCTTAACCAGATCAATGGGGTGGATGGCCACGGCGGCGAACACGGCGGCCGAGCCTCCGCAGATGTATGGCTGGGCGGTCAGTGCAATAGGGGACTTGGTGGTCGTCGACATGGCGGAGGTTTGAGCTGCTTGGGGAGGTTTCGCGAATGGAGCGTCACCCGAGGCCCAGCAGTGTGCGTCTTGCTGGATTAGGGCTCCTTGACATACGCTTGACTTGCTTTCACTATGGGGCGGCCGGATGTGTAACACATGGCTCACCACCAAGCAGAATTGAGCTGCCATATGTGACTTGATTTGCGATCGGAAATGACAGGGAATGTGAAAAGCGAGGTGATGAAACAGTACGAAAACATACTGAGCGTCCACAAGTTGAATCGCAATCTTAGCCGAGGCATCGTATAACGCAGGTTTTCGCAGGAGGCATTGTTTGCGAAATTGCACCGGTACGCTGTTCCACTCATTCAGTCATGAAGGATTTGGCTTGCATCGTTACCGCATTTCGGCGGCGCGACAGCAGTGAATAAACGACAGTATCTATAGCTTTCGCTTTTTGCTGCCGCGCATACCACAGCAACGTGCCGCAACGAGCAGTGGAGCATTCCGACGGGATGGGAGAACTGGTGCTTTTCAAATGTAAGGCGACATTCGTGGAGCTCGATCATCGCTGCCGTACACCAAGCAGCAAAAAAGTGCAGTTTGTAGCGTGCAGCGCCGGGCTGCTTGGGCTGCGCGATGATTGCTATGCAGCGAGATCGCCGGCGCTGATTGGGAAGACGCTCGGTTTGGTCCTAGAGTTGGTTTTTAGGGGGTTATAACTTTTTTAGGATTACTAGCGATTAGATGCAATATAAGTAGGAGTTAAAAACGATAAAAAAAAAAAAAAATGGCGAGGCGATGTATTGAATATTTACTTATATGTACATATAAAACTGCAGTAGGTATTCCTTGCTGTGTGCCTTCCGGGCGCCAACAAGTGGAACAAGCGCACGCTCCCGCGTCGGCACAAGTTAAATGAGCTCGCACAGTGCACGCTGCAACGTCTGCACACGGTGTGTAAGTCTGTAAAGCTTACGCTGTCATAGGGAACGTCGATATAGACCTGTACCACTGCAGCGTTGGTGTTTTTATTTTAGCTCCATAACAACTCTAGTTGGTCCTTCGGGCCGAATCGGAGGACGTTTGCAACTCGCTCCAGTGACGATTGCACGCAGTCGCAGACAAATGGATACCATGGCGAGGCTTCACTTTTCTTGTCCCCATACAGCTTTCGTATACCTATCATAATGCGCGAACGTGTAGCGAAATTCCAACCAACTAGCGCAAAGCGCATTGAAGTCTATTACATGAGCATCCTTCACCTGTAAAAAGTTGGTAGTGCCTGCCCTGTTGTGATACTCTCTTGTGGACGACAGAGCAGTTCCACAGGCGCATTTGAAGCTTCTAAAACTGAAAAGCTTCAAATGTTCATGTGAATTTCAACCCAGGATCCACTCTATAATTGGCCAAAAGTCCACTCAAAATCTTCATTTCCGTCCAATCGTCTCGCCGTTTCAACAGAACAATTCAGTACCGCATCCTCAAATATCGGCGATGTCGCCGCTGGCAGCGCTGCTCATGCTGCTGGTGTCCGCGACACTGCAGACTGCGTCCTCCATCGACGTACCCGTGGATACAAACTTTGAGTTCACCGGTTTGCACTCCGACTTCGCCCAGCAGTATTACGTGCTCAACACTGAGCTGGATGATACCGCGCAGCTCTCGGACGTCAGCGGAGACGCGCTGCCCAGCGCGCTACGGCAGCAACTCAGTTCCAATTCACTCTCATGGGGCGACTTGCCGGGCCTACTTCAGCGTGCCTTCCTCTGGGATGCTGGCTACGTGCTGACGCCCACACACACACTGGCCAAAGTCTACACGCGTTGCGGCCGCTCCATGACAGAGCTAGTGGTGCCTCCCAAGGCCTTTGAGCGTGCCGGTTGTCAACTGAGAGAGTGCGTATTACCAGATGGGATGATCTTCCATCGGTCACTTAACTGCAAGGCTTTACAGCTCTCCAGAGCGGTCCAATGCGCTGTGGACGCAGCTGAAGACATGTCGGCACCGGCATATGCAGCGGTCTGGGGAGACGGCGGAGAAGCTGATACTCTACCTGAAGTGACAGTGCAACGTCATGCCTACGCGGACACAGATGGGAAGCCCAATTTGATCTTTGCACTGCACACGACGGACTTTGAGGTGGCGTACACTCAGTGTCCACTGACCCCGGCAATGGTGATCCCATGTGCACCGTATAATTTAGTGAACCAGTCCAAGTTCTGCTCGCCGGAGCCTGGTGAAGTGGCGTCCGCATGGCTTACCAAGTATGCGGCAGATCACAAACAGGACAAGACGTGGCTCTTAGTGCCGCTGTGCATCGTCACCTTCGTAACATTCGGTACTGTTGCGGTCTACCGCTACAAGTCTGCATTACGCGATGAAGCACGACGAGAAGTGGATCTGTTTATGCGTGAAAATCGGCATTTATTTGATAACGGCGCAGTGGAGGCGTTCCTGGTGCCGAAACGCAAAGGTAAAGGGCGTTCTCGAAGCTCCCATACAACGGGAACGGGTCGACAGCATCGATCCTCGTCCTATTCGTCGTCTTCCAGTCTGGACAGCGACGACAGCGCGTACAGCTCTCGAGCGTCGATCAGAGATTCGGAGACGTCTCTGAGCTACGACGAAGGAATCCAGAATGCTGCGGCATTCGAGCATTTTGACGCGACTATCGGCTTGTCAGCGTCTGCGTTTGACCCCTTAGCGTCCAACACACGAATGAATCCGCTGCAAAGTGACACTGAAACGCCCCTACAAGACGTGGAGAGTAAAGATTCCACTCCTGATGATGCTACAGCGCGAAAGAACGAGATGGCCATTCGAAGCTTCCGTCTGTTCGAGTCTCACCGCAAGATTCGTCGTCTACGCATCCCAATGGGCGAACTGCAACTGCTCAGACCGCTCTCTCGAGGCACTACTGGTGAAATTTGGCTCGCTCTTCACAGTAACACACAGGTTGCACTCAAGCAATTGGTGCCGGAAAAGCGTCGTTTGTTACATGAAATGGAGATGTTCCTAGCGGAAATCTACCTCATGGCGCAGTTGAAACACCCTCACATCGTGGCTCTGAACGGCATTGCGTGGAACACTCTGGAGCACGTGGTCATGGTGCAGGAATACATGGAAGGTGGCGACTTGCAGCATTTTCTAGCGCAGCAACGCGTTAACAATACCACGCCAACAGCTCCAATAAGCTCCGGTAACACGATTGTAAAGCGCTCCAGCTCAATATCTGGAGGATTGCCACAGGTGGACGAAGCTGTCGCCGTTGCAGCAGCATCCTCGGGGTCGTTTGCCGGCGGTTTGATTTACTCGATCCATTCCAGTCACTTCACGTGGTCCAAGCAAAAACTGGCAATCGCTCAAGCTGTCACGAGTGCACTGGCCTATTTGCACGCGCTAACTCCCATGGTGTTGCATCGTGATGTTAAATCACGCAACGTGCTGCTCTCGTCTTCTCTGGATGCCAAACTGTGTGACTTTGGCATTAGTCGACGCAAATGCAGCGGCAACGACGACGAAACAAACCTCACAGCGACGGCTGCAGCTGGTACGTTATCGTGGACTGCACCGGAATTGCTGCTGGGCGAGGAGTACAGTGAGAAAGTGGACATCTACTCGCTTGGTGTACTTCTCAGCGAGCTGGACACGTGCACTCTACCGTATCACGACCCAAATTCCCTTTCCGAGCGCCTTGTACAACATCCTCTGCGCTTGATGCGGCGCATCATCGATGGCGGGCTTCGTCCGCAGCTCTCGTCTGACTGTCCGTTGCCTATCACGCATTTGATCGCAGCGTGCGTGTCACGAAACCCGAAGCTACGCCCGAGTGCTGCCGATGTAGGAGCCTGGCTGGCCAGTGCGCGAGGCGAGCGACTGCTTCGCAAAAGCTCTAGTGTATTGATCTCTTAGGAAACAGAAGTGATTTCGTCGTGCAAAATGCCCGACAAGTAGATGATTGGCTAAAAAGGTTATTTTACAGAGGCGTGCTTTCGTCCAGAACCGCTCTGGATTTACTCCAAAGAGGGGAATCTGATACTGGGGGGATACTTGCTGCAAAAGCATTCTAAAAGCAAAACAAAAAACAAGACAGGCATAACCTTTAGTGACGGGGCCCTCACTTTGTGGGTGAAACTATTAAGGAGGGCCATTCGTGGGAGGGCCATTTATCTAAAGATCATTGTTAGAGGCACTGAGTGGCGTGCACATAGGCGGGACATTGTGGTACCAGTGGGTGTTCCTATAGACACTCGACTGCCTCCAGCTACAAATCGGCACTGAGTTGTGTAATATCGGCACCGATTACATATAAAGGGAGTATTCTATTCAAATAGCTTTCCAAAACTTCAGCAAATGTAGAGATTTTGATGAGTGGCTCAGGTGGCTTGGTTAAGTGAATGTTACGGGAAGGTTACACGAGTGGAGATGCTGCTGTTAGAGATGTCCGAATGTGCAGAAAACTTGATGAATTTCAGAGCTTAGCGAGTCTAATGCCGTTGCAGTCTATAGGTAATAGTGCTGTCGGCTTGATTTGGACATGTCAAGTCAGACTGTCAAGTCGATACTGCAACTAAGTAGTGGTGTGAAGTTGTATCTTGTAGTTGAATAAAGCAAGACAGTATCAAGATGAACAAGTCGCTTCATTAGCCATTTAGATGACAAGCTACGGGATGCACTTCAGTAGATAACGAAGTCGTAGAAATCGCAAAAGTACTGGACTCGGCTTTGGTGGTAAATTGATACCACGGATGAAACACTCGAAAAACATAAGCACCATCACACCGCAGCTTGCTACATCCGGTTGCCGAGACCTAGTTTCCTTCTTGATTTCCATTGTAGCGTATTTTTCCCAAACAGGTCGCAGAGCGTCTTGTAACACATTTCGTAGTACTTCGATTTTCTCGCTTGGAGTGGGTCAAAAAGCGTGATGGATCGGCTTTCAGGTCGAAAGTCGAACGCAATTCCGCACCAATGGTTGTTGTCAAGGATATTAACGCGATGGACCGATGGCACCGTGTCCAAAACAAATGTTTCGGATACAGAAGAAGCGATAAATTGGGCTGCTAACACCGCCAACAAGCGCATCGCTGTGCCGGTCGAGCTTTCCGATGGAGTAAGCGACGGCGTCGCGGAACGAGAGCAGAAAATCAAGCGGCTGATGCTCCGGGGTGGACGGTTTATTACGTTTGGAAGTTTGCCCTATCTGTCGTTGCTGACGCTGCGTGGAACGGAATGGGCAGATGATAGCTGCATGAGGCACTTATTGGCACTACTGCAGAGAGAACACCAAAACGTGCGTGTTGTTGACCCTATTTTCCATAATCTCGCTGAGAGGGAAGACAAACTTCGCGTTATAGCTAGTGGTGGCCCTTTCAGCGCTTCAAACGAGTTAGTGTTGTTGGCACTGCATGTTAAATATTAACGCGATGGACCGATGGCACCGTGTCCAAAACAAATGTTTCGGATACAGAAGAAACGATAAATTGGGCTGCTAACACCGCCAACAAGCGCATCGCTGTGCCGGTCGAGCTTCATGCTTGGTAAATACCAAAGCGAGGAACTCGTACATCAACGGCATCTGCGCCACAGTCAACACCAAGCGCTTGGCGGAACTGCTGGATAGCACTTTGCGCTTTCGTCACAAACCATTGCGGGAATATGTACCGAATATCAGTTTCACATTCGTCAGGAGTAAACATCCCGGCGATAGCTTTCTTCGTCTGCGGCAGCGAACGCTCTAAGAGTATCTGCATTGACTTCTTGAGGTCATTGTAGCTGCAATCTTCATCAAGCACTTTCACGAGATTGCTTAGACTCGGAACTGGAGCAAGTGTTTCTTGGACCAACTTCATTGCCTTTTGCTTTCCACGATACATTTGGCTCTTCTTCTGCGATACTTTCTGCTGCTTCCGCACTTTTGGACGACCGCGACTCTTCGCACTCTTGCTGATAGTGAAGGATGCACGGCGGGGTGCATCTAAACCCTCGCTGGCTGAGCTCGTTGGCTGTCGCTTTGTCAGGATACTTGCATGCATCTCATCGGTGCCAGTGGTAATCGTAGCGGTACCTGTAGCCGCCGTATTTGTACCTGTAGAGACACTGGGTATACCTGTAAAGACACTGAGTGTACCTGTAGCCACCGCCGGTGTACCTGCAGTCACCGCGGTTGTTTCAGTAGTCACAGTTGATATATCGGCAGTCGTACGCGCTTTGTTGGGAGATTCTGGCGCAATGGGCAGTGTCTGTGGCAGATCATCAGAGAAGGCATCGTCCGATAACTCGAACTCGGCTTGTAGTTCTTTGTCGAGAGCCAGCTGGTCTATTGACTCTGTTGTCTGCTTGACTGCTGTAGTTGTAGTCGAAACATCGGTAGACGGCATCTCGTACGGCGACAACGATGACAGTTGCGACAACGATGACAGTTGCGACAACGGATCAATCCAGTGATCGTCACGACCAACAAACGGCACAACTCCATCCTTGATGATCTCCTCAAACTTGTCCAACGCAGCCATCATCTCATTGAATACTGAAGTCCCGTTCCGGCTCATGATGTCCGCAATTTGAGTGCCTCGACGACAAGCCGTTTTGAACTTGGTGGTACCGTTGAGAACGTGATGCTTACTTGCTACCATTGCCGACTCGCGAACTTGAAACGATTTTCGTGAGACTTGATCTTCAGGGGCATCTCCCTCTTCGGCAGACTGGTTTTGCTTGCTCGACAACGTCCACCGCGGTGCAATATACCGAACTGGTATCGCACTTTTACCATTGACCAGTCTACAGTACATCACGTGTCGACATGGCAAAAGCATGGTACGCATGAAACACACGAACAGCGGTATTTCTGTATAGTAATCATCAAAAAGAAGCACTGTTAATAGTCGGAAACGACGCAATAGATATCAATACATAGCACGCACCGAAGAATCAACATGGTAAGTGTTTCCATCACTACTGTGTACATGTCCGACGTGACTGCGTTCATTTTGTAGTGGGTAGTGCGGTCCTTTGCAATCCAGTACTGCTGCTCAATCTGACGGTATGCGTGCGTGCTCACCTCTCGTAATAGTTGTTCAAGTTCTGCATCAGCGCCTTGATAGCGCATGTATCCCACGGCAGTCATCTTTTTGCTGTAGTCCATCTCTGCCACCGCCTGCAAAAATATGAGCTCGTCAACGCATTCATCGAGAGGCATTTCAGGTTTCAAGATCTCTTTAATGTGACCCCAGGACGCCTCAAGTCTGACACACACACAGTTAGTTCATCAATCAGCTTCAAAATAGAACCATTTACACGCTTACCGGTTGTTGATGTGATTACCCAGGTGTGGCACGTCTGAACGAGCATACACAGCCCAACGCTCCTTTTGATGGTCCCAATTCTTCATGAAGTAATGAAGAAACGGATGCTTAGGCTCCGGGATGTTGTCAGTTGAGGTTAGATGTGCGTTATCTAGCAGGAAATACAGGTACTTGAGGTACTTTGTGTAATCCTCGTTCGTTGGCGCTGTTCTCAACATTGCCACGGCGTCTTCAACCTGGTCCATATCAAAGCTGCTTGGTCCACCGTACTAGCTCTTGGCCATTTCGGAGCGGATGTACTTCTTAAGATGGAAGTGACAGAGAATCACTTTGACATGTGGAAAATGCAACTCCAACAAACTCAGTTCTCCCATGTTTTTGTCGATTACAATCACCCGTATCTGCTCCCAAGAGGGGTTTGAGAGCTTGAACGCCTCGATGGCATCTGTCAGGCACTCCGCACTCTCGTTTCCATTAGACTGTACTGCGCGTATTGCCCCTAATCATACATACAGTATAATTAGCACAAACGGAAGCATTGAGGTGCCTTCAAATACATATTTGGTACGCGCATGATTACCATAGGTGCCTAGAGATACCGATAGGTATTGCTAATTATATGGCCGTACACGTCGTGTATCATAATGCGAAGAGTTTGTATCTTGAGTCGTTTGTGTTATGCGTAGCATCTGCAAGCAGCACCTCCGGAAAAGCCTTGAACCATCGCCGCATTTGGCGCGTCTGCAACGTGATCGTTTGCGCCAGGGACTCATCATCGACAAACACTGAAGCGCGGTTTCCTCGACGTCCGCAAAATCCTCGTAGAAGAGTCTCCAGACGTTGCTCGACCCGGCGCTCTTCCTGCATCCTCGCAACCATATTGTGAACGTCACGAAATGTCACGTTGTGACTAACAAAATAGATCACATGCGATGTAAGACAATGTAGCAATTACAGCCGAGCAAACAGTAGCTGTACCTGTCTTTCGCGAAGAAACTCCATAATTCGCTTGGGCTTCGATCCAGAAGACTGCATCACGTCAACAAATGCTAGAAGTACAGGATTTTCAACACGACGCACCGACGGATGGTTCTCGTAGACAGCTCGATCAACACGATGGTTGTGGCTTGTACTGGAGCCTGTAACACGGACCATGAACTTCCGTTCTTCTTTGTTCCACGTCACAGCGGCCTTAATGTCAGCTTTACACTCCGTTGAGTTGCCAAAGTAGGCCTTGTGCTGCCACCCGTGGGTGCTGATGTACTTCACCCAAAATGTCTTGAGCTCTTGCGGGATACGCATTGACCCTGAATCCGACGTTTCGCTGGAACTGCCACCAGCATGGTCCTTGATTTCGGCGTTGCGGCGAGCTACCGAAGTTGGGCTGCGAAGTCGAAAGAGCTGGTGGGTATCCTCCTGGTACCTTTCCAGATAGTCCTTGAAGGCCTCCCAATTTTCGTGCCATTCCTTGGCAATCGGCGAACTTTCCCACAAGCCTGCCGACGGTACGTGTACCTCCGGTTCACTATCACTCATTCTCCTGTACACCAGCATGTTAACGACATTTACAGCAAGAACCAAGACCCCCCCCCCATTGCCCCAACGTACGCCGAAAGCTTCCCGAACTGACCGTCCACTTATGTTCAAAACACACGAAACTCCGAATGAGAGGCACAGAAAAGTTTGAGGATGGGAGAAAAGGGGGGGGGTGTCGCGTTTCAGATTTTTGAAATGTCGAGAACGCCTGTAAGATATCCACGGTAATTTATTGGATTCGTACCGTATCAATCCCTGTAATTATGATCTCACTCAGTGCCTCTATTCAGTCTCTTATCTATAAAGGCCAAGAACTATTCCTTACGAACAGCAGGTTTTAGGCATACAAAAATCAAGTGTACTGAAAGCGTGTCCGTCCCATCAAAGCAGTGTTGGCAGATCGGACTTCACTTTTCGGCCAATGAATGGCCGAAACGTAGTTTCGGCACGAGGTTTCGGCCAAACGGCCATGGTCGGACCGGCCAATCAGCCGGGCTGAAACCCCAGCCACAGGTTCAGTTTTTCACAGTCATTGACTGTCAGACAAGCTCGAACTTAATGCCAGGTCATCGCCCGGGAGGGCGTCCTGCTTGCCCGGAGTGAACGTCGGCAATCACATAAGAACTACGGTATTGTTCACTTTGTGATACAGATGAACCTGTCTAAGATGAGCTTGTATATCATGATATCCTATCGTACTTGATACGATTTGATTCCACCAGACTAGTAGACTTGATTTTTGTAGTGAGACTTGATAATACTGTCTAACTTGAAACTTGATACATTCTGATGATAGAAAAAGCGGCCTGTTGAGGTCAAATCTAAGGTTTTGGTCGGAATTAGGGCCATTCATCAATACGAAAGTACATGTAATCATGTGTCCATCTATTCTAAGCACTTTTCATCGGAAATTTGCCTCGATAAGGGCCGTAGTAAAGACCTTGGGATCGTCTCGCATATCTCCATATTATCCCGATATTTACATATTTGTCATATTTCATTCTAATTTCACTAAATTTCATAAATATGTACCATATCAACCGCCTTAACTTTATCAACTAGCTATGCTTGATCAAAAGTTGTTCCACCGGCCGTATTAGCCAAGGGAGGTTAATATGTACTAGAAGAGCTGGGACGGGCAAAGGTGGCTACAAATATTGTGAGTGCAAACACTGCAGAGCTGCCTACGACAATGACACCACGAACATCGCACCAATCGTAATAGTGGCCAGGCCTCGAAACTACCGAAGCCATTTGTCCAAATGTGAGTATTTTACTGCCACACAGCTACCGCCGGCGTCGCCTATTTCAGCAGACTCGACTCCTACACAGTCCCGACCAGCTGCATCTCCATCAAGCGAGCAGTCTATTCCCAGTAGAACATGTTCTCAGACCGCGGCTGCTCATCCTGTATTGGCAAGTTATCGTACTTCGCGTGAGCCTCGGGCCCAGCGTACTTTGATGCTCGAGCAACACCCTCCGCGAATTACTAAAAAGCGTTCCCCACGGAGTACTAAAACACGCTCCTCGCGAAGTCCTAAAAAGCGTTCTCCACTAACCAGTAAAGAAACGATTCCAGCTAAAAAGAAGCAGAAAAGTCAGCTTTCAAGAAGTGAAATCAAGCAACTCGAGCGTGCGTTGGTCGAACGCATGCTGACAATCAGCTTCCTGATAGATTTATCGAGCAAGAATCATTTCTACGTGTTTTGGAGATATTGTTACCCGGTGTGGCAGCTATGCTCCCTATGCGTCGTATTTTGGGCGGTCGACTGTTGAAAGAACACGCGAAGCGCTGCTTCAAGAAAGCTATTGAAGCTCCGAGGACCACGCAAACGAATACGGAAGGCCGTGTCAATCTTTCGTCTGACGTGTGGATGAATATCGCTAAAGAACATCTTCTGGGGGTTCAGCTGACCCTATTCGGCGTAGCACTAACATAGGCGCTTCCACCTGCGGGCGATCGTCACGATGGATTGGCGATTGCAGAGGAACTGGAGCAGATCATGAAGAAAGAACTCAATGAGAGCTGGAACATCGGTACTGTTATCACTGATAATACCGGTTAGTGCGCGAGGGCTCAGCGGATCTTGGTCTGCGGTGGCCACAGATGATCTTCATGTTTTGTTTTGCGCATGACGTCAATAATCTGGTCAAGGCTATTTTGCAATCTACATTTCGTGAGGTAGTTGGGCAGGCTGCGGCTGCTGTGAATTGCATGAATGCATCATCGTCAAAGTAGCTTAAACGCGCCAGGAGGCTCATGATTCAGTACTACGGCCGATCACTGGGTCTACGTTCACTTTGCGCCACGATATGGAATTCCGTGCAAGGCTGTTTTGCCGCTCTGCTTCGTGTACAGTCCGCTCTACATACGCTTTACCACCAGTATAAAACTGACGGCGACTTCCTGACGTGACATCACGCTTTGGGCGACACTGCGTTTTGGAGTAAGTTAAAAAGTGCTGAAACAGTCATTGCACCGCTGTCTTATGCATCGTACCGGCTTCAACGTGAAGAGAATACCGTAGGTGATGCGGTGCTGTCCTACAGTGAGATCTACCGAGGGTTTAGCCAGGACGGTGTGCGCCGAGAAGAGCTCGTCAAGTGTGTCGAGCACCGCTGGTCACAGTGTGAGCAGCCGCTATTCATACTGGGATACGCTCTTCATCCGACGCACGCTGAACATGCACGAGAATTGCCTACTACAGCGGTGTCTGGAGTTGGTGTGCTGCCCAAGATTGCAGTATATTTCTATCGCAGACGTTTTGCTACTGAAGACGTTAGGTTCATCAGGAGTGACATATCCAAGTGATTGCGAGGAACATTCACAAGAGCTAAGCCTAACGAGATTGAGGGCGGGCCGTGGGAGTATTGGCAATATATGGCCCAAGAAAAGCCGAATAGCTTTCTCCCGTAGCTTGCGATTGCTGTCTTATCGGTGGCTGTCAATACTGCTACGTGTGAGCGGCTCTTTAGTGAGCTTGGCTGAATCCACAGTGCTATGCGCAATCGAATGAAATCAAGTAAGACACTGGACATCCATACCGTTGCACAGCATGTTCGCCAGCGAGCCTTGAAGAATTCCGTTCGAGACCCCAAGAAAGAGCTATTGATTTCACCGGCAGAGCGTGATATTCTTCGCGATGCACGCAACACCATGTTCACTTCATCGCCACAGATAGCCCAAGTGTAATGGGCCAACTCTATGCCCACTACTTCGGCTTACACGTTAGCGCACGTGTACGAGGAAGCGTAGTTTGCTTAAACTTAGATTAACTATACTTTTGTCCGAAAGTATAGATTTACTAAAATAAGAAATCTAAAAGCCGTTTTGGGTTAAAATGAGAACTGTTATTTATGATTTATGTCTGGGCTGGGTTTCCTCCTAAAACTGATATCCTATATGAAAGGTATTCTGCTATCCGATGGCTGTCAGAACCCTGCTAATTTAGTTGGTAGAAAGAAATGCTTATCTACCAATAGGAAGTCTAAATGCATACAGACCAGTGGTCTGCAAAGTGTAACCATTGGTGTGCCTCACACCAACGTTCGAGAACCCTCCATGTAACCAAGTGGCTACGTGTAGCCACTTGCGTGTAACCTCGTTACACCAAGATGCTGACCACCTAGCGGAAGATAGCGATGAAGAAGACCCGGGATACGGTGTTATAGTGATGCGGCCACTCTGGAGTTGTGGGGAGAGTATTTAGACGAGGCGTTTCAAGATGAAGCGCTGGATATTGCCTACACTGAAGCTGGCACGAGTTCGAACACTACCTGTCGTGCTGAACAAGATTAAGAAGACGATAACGAGTTTTAAGAAATCTCTGCAGCAGTTATCCACGAATTCCCCGCAGAGAATGTTCCAATCTTCCCTCAAGAAGTAAACCTATCTGGATTTTAGAGCTGAAAAAGCAACTCTTGAGGAGCTATTTGCCGTAATCTCAACGCAGATGCAACCCCACTATTAATACGTTGTTTCTGTCTGGGAGTGATACGAATCGAGGTGTGTGGTAACATAGTTCAGAGAAGACGCTACAATCTACGCTGCGACACGCTGATAACTTCAGTGTCCAGTATCGCTGTGTTTGCAATCAATACAGCTCAAAATTTGATGGCAATCAGGTAGCTATAGGATGTTTCAGCATTTCGACAGACACGCTTGACTATCTTTTACGCATCTGTCGAACGAAGTCACGCCGAGACACAACACGGTGCTGGAGACCGCGGCGCTGCGCTGGCCATCGTCGCCCAGTTTATTTTCCTCATTTTCATGAACGCTGTCGTGGAGTATTCGTGTTGGAAGCGAACAAAGCAGCGCAAAAGCAAGAAGAAGGATCAGTAACTGATATCATTATTCACAAACACATAGAGATTGTCAAGAATTTTTGGTTCAAAAGAGAAGCACAGCACTCCATTCATTTCTCTGCATATGCATCCCATCTCTCCTTCGCATCTCTCCTCTTCTCTCCATCTCACACGTCTATTCCGAGTTGCTAGCGTTGGCGAGCGCCTTCTTGACCTGAATTCCGGCGACAGGTAGTGCGTGAGCTTCTTGGGATTCGGACGCGCCGGCTACGGCAGCATCTCGCTAGACTCAGAGACCTGCGAGACTTCAGTGTCCAGCTTGGCCGTGAGGTGCTGGCTGTCGTTGCCGAGCAGTTCGATGCCGTGCTTGATGCGTGAACAGGTCGCGAGTCCGGGGTCCACGAGCTCCTTATGGCGATCTTGTTGCTGGTGTTTAGGCGGTCCATGTCTACGAAGAACTGCAGTTTGTCCAGGTTCACGTTCTCCATAGGCGTCGCGAACCTACTGTTGAAACTACGCTTGGGCACGCGCTGGTAGAGCGACGTCTGACCTCCTCCGAAGCAGGGTCCGCGATCGGATCTGCCACCCGAGAGCGCCCCCTGTCCCAAGTGCCCGTGTCCCGAGGTCTTGCCCTTACCTGAACCGATATTGCTCAGCACCAGCTACTCCACTTTCCCCTTCGTGTCGTTGGTGGCAGTCGCCGGGGTTGTCAAAGCCTGCAACCAGAGGATGCCGTCCACTCAGCACTGCGCCGATGATTTGACCACGCTGCTGTCATCGTCATCACTGACGAAGCATCCAGAGCGTCCATCAGCAGCACACATCTCTCCGTCACCACGTCTGCGAAATGGAGATTAGTGAAGTCCTTGATTATTTAATTCCTTGATGTTTTAGCTAAAATACCACAAATAAATTCTGGCCGTTAATCATAGTAAAATCCTTGTGCCACAGGAAAGGCCAATCGGCCCGGCCGGACTTCACCCTTTTGGCCGAAACCATGGGACTTTGCCAACACTGATCGAAGCGTGTCCGTCCTGCGTCCGTTGCATAATCACTGGTCTGTTCACTATACTAAACTCAAGTAATTTTTAAGCGTGTCCGTCCCATCAAGGCGTGGCAGTTGGCAAAACTTACAACTTTAGATATCATCCGCACTCAAAACGACGTAAGAAACTGATAAGAACGAGAGGAAATGAGCTATACATCTATTATCACCTAGCAATCTTTCGCTAGCTTCATCAGACTCACTTTAGAAAACACTTCATCGCCTTCACTTTAGCAGCGCAACAAACAATACTTCAAACACCACTTCTCGGACAATGGAGTTCTCAGCTACACTCTCTACTGGAGCTAGCCCTATGTCGTCGCGGGAAACACTCCGTCGGTCTCCAACTGGTTTTGGCAACGACAAGCCCAACTATCCTTCTGACGGAGCGTGTTCCTAAGACGGTGTGGAAACGTGGATTTGACTGTGATCGAGCGGGGAGTCCTAAGTGCACTCAACATCTAACTGAGGAAGAGAGGAAGATACCAATGAGAGACTCCATGCGCATCGGTTGTCCAATGAAGATAGTGTTAAAACCGATTTCGAAAGAGGACCCGACTGGCCCGTGGATGAATGTGCACACACGGAATGAGAGTCGACTTCAAAACCACCCTCCGTCTGAAGATGTCAGAGTTCATCCCAGTCATCGCCAACGCGCAGCAGCATCGGTTGCTGTTCCTCCGGCAGCATCGCTCAATGCCTTGTCCAAGCCCAGACAGGTGTTGAAATCACGGAGGGCTCTGTGTGTGCTAGACCGAACCGGAATCCTATGTGATACCGCAAGATGTAGCCAATATGAAGAATGCAGCAAGACGCCGCGAACTAATCACACACACGGTTATGTAGGCTTTATTTAGTCGCATGGAACACAATGAGTTTTACTACCGCTGGGAAGCTGACCCTGACAGCCAGCAGCTACTCTACTTGTTCTGGGCGAACCCACAAAATCTTACACAATATCGGAGACACCCAGCTATTGTCTGAATGGATAGTTCTTACAAGACGAACACGTACAAGTTGCCACTTCTGAACATCATCTCGCTGACGGGATTCAACACTATTCTACCGGTTGCACAGTGCTGGCTTCCTAGAGAAACAGAGGAGGATTATGTTTGGGCTATGAATACGTTCCGGTCGTTTCTGGTGGAAATGGAGGTGCCATCACCTAGTGTTATTCTTACGGATAGAGAGTTGGCTTCCATGAATACCGTAGATCGTGTTTTCCATGACGTTCCCGCCTTACTTTGCCGTTGGCATATGAACAAGAACGTTTTAAGGTAAAACCCGTCAAATTCTGGGCAAGTTTCCGGTTCACAACCCAGTTCCAGGACAACCGAAGTTTGAGAACACTTGGCAGACAGATGCATTCATGGTCGCTTTCTATAATACTGCCGACGCAAGGACGGAAGGAGATTTCGAATTGCGGCGACAGCAACTTAAAGAACTGAATGCGCTTTTGTCAGAATATCTTGACAAGCACTAGTGGATGTACAAGACAACAATTGTGTGAGCTTGGACCGATCGCTACAGACACTTTGGAATAAGGGACACGTCATTCGTGGAAGGAGCTCACGCCAAATGTAATATACGGCTGCGTGGGTGTAGAAGTGAATTGTACACTGTACTTGCGACTGTTACCGTGGTGGTAAGCCGCGACGTCTGCTACAAGTCTTTTAGCGGAGGGTAATGCAAGGCGCGTTCCGTACCTACTCCAGGGAAATCACTTTGCTGCAGTGGAACAGTGTGGTCTCTCACGGAGACGCATAAGTTGTGAGAAGGTGCGCGGGATATCATCTTTAGTAGAGCGGATCGCGATGAATGTACAGGGGTTTTCCGAGTTGTGCACGGACGTCCTTGCGTAACGAGCTGATCGAAATTATTGAGTCTAACGGCCGACGGGCCTCAGTCCTCATGACTTCGACACACATTGGTGGATTCATGGAGATGAAACTCAAGTTCTACCTGTTAGAATCCAAGAACCCATGTATACCGAACAAACGCAGCTACAACGCCGGCGACGGAATGTCAGACGTTTTGAGGAATCGTCCCTACACATCACGACGTGACCGTGTTCTTCGCAGCATCAGGATTCTTGCTGCAGTATCGACGATGCTGGCGAATTTCATTCGAATATTCCTCCTTTCGACCACAGTGTTGGCAGATAAAATGAGTAGGCAGTACGTTGGACGCAAAATCTGGTTCCCACACGAGATCACGGTAGGTCAGATAGCAGTGGATTCGATGGTTTTCCACCTCGTAGGCTATCCCGTTGTGGATTAAGTCACCACGGAAAATGACACAGAAATTACAGGAATTGTCAGGATGCGCGCCTTGCTCTCGTCTTTAGTATCAGTACATTCATCGTATACACGAAGCCTAGTCCCCTCGTACAAAGCGAATATCATACTGGCAGGCACGTTTTTCTTCGTCTTTGCTGCAGCAATAACCTCAGCGGGATAGTCTTTGTGGCTCTCCTGTTCCCTTCCGCCAGGTTTCGACCGCATGAAAGAAAACACCGTGGGAATCCATGCCTGGTCTAGGCAAGCGGTGATAACCTTCAGGGCTAGCTTCAATTCACCGATCGCGCCAGAAGCCTTCTTGACAGGCGATTACTCGCGATATTTGTCATCATCTTTGCCCCCTATAGTTGCGAATACGCTCGCATCAGGTTGGGAGTTTGGCTGGGGCGGCACATCTGTTGTGGTGGTGTGGAAATTGCTGAAGAGTGTGCACTTTGGGTTAGTGACCTAATTGTGTGTGCTTGGAATGCGATGAAATATTTTTGTTTTTAGCAGTGGACAGGCATTCCAATAGCAGGCAGCAGTCTCATAGTCCTGTTCCTTGCTTTGTCTAGTGTGTGGCGTTTACCTGTTAGTAAAATTTACTAAACACTACTAATAACAAACTGTAAGTTCTGTGTTAGCAGACTGTAAATGCCGAAGTTAGTAGCAATCGATGAACTTGTCTTATTTTCGTAAGATTGACATTGTAGTGTTCGCGGTAATGATTATGTTTTTAATCTTCTGAAGCGCCGAGAAAAACACGAGAGACAACGAAAATTATTTTCCGAGTTACGAAGTGCGTTGGTGAATACTGAAAAAGGCAAACTGTTATAGCTGACTACACAGTCCAGTGTATAGAGAATACACTAGTTTTGTCATAGGGGATGGTGTCGAGGTTGTGGCGCTCGCTAAGTGCCAGCGTCAAACCTTTGACGCGAGACACTAGCGCTGGGAACCCGGGCAGCACTAGCCTGTCCCACTTGCAAAACGCAAGCGCACACTCGTTGTTGAATTCATAGGCTATGAATTATTGTAGCGCCCACCGCTACAATAATCGAGCAGAACGTCTCTACGTCGCCAGCTGAAACGGACCAATTTCTCTCAAGCAGCGCTCGTTTATTACTCTAATGTCTTCTTTGCGGTAGTTACCAACTCTCCAGCGGTTTAATATGTCACGTCACTCTAGATCGCTATAAAAGACTTAATAGATGGCGCATATTTTTATCCAGGGAAATCTCTAAGGGTGTGTTCGACTTGAAATACCAAAAACGAGGTAAGTACAAAATAGCAATTTCAGCTAAAGGAGCTGCGTAGTGCCTATGGGACTGTCTACGGAGGGCCATTTCCAACAAGGGCCATTTCAGAAAAGATACAGCATATTTTTTACGTGTATAATAGCGATTTGGGCCGGACTATTTCAAAGTTTTCGACATATTCAAATGGCGAATATGCACCAGCCAGCAGTGGCCCCGGGTCCATCCACGCCATCATATACTTTTACATTGTCTCTGCATTTTGCCTAGCCTAGTACAAAGTGGCACAGAAATTATTATTGGTTATGAGTTTTCTGTACATTTGACCGAAACGGATGATGACAATTTTTTCGATTGAGCATTAGATTTACCAGAGTACAGTATTTTATCAAAGTTTTTTTTTTTAAATACAAAGAACAGCTTTGATTAATTAGCGTTACAGAAAAACTGTAATGTTGCCCTCCGCATACATGCTTTTCTTACTTCACACTTTTTGTTTGCAACTTCGCAAACAGTTAGTGTGAAGCAAAAAAATAAATGAGCCGTGTGCGTTTTCTAAAACTAAAACCCGCTTCATAATTTGATATCCTTTTCCAGTATGATGAATCGGTACTCAGAGTGAGCAAGAACAACCTAACTCCACAAACGTGTGAGCCACGTGGCAGTACACTTACACATAGTTTGCCGCCATTACCAATACAGCTAGTGTTCGAACAAACACTAGTTCCGATAAGTCCCGGCGTTGATAAACACGACGCGAGAAAGCCGAACTACCACAAATTTACAGAAATTCCCTTGAGAGTTTTGAGCTAAAGTCAGTTACATTTTTTCACGGTAGTGTTGCGTAAAGCTCTGGTATTTTTGGAAAATGTTCTTTAAAACTATAACAGAAGTATTTATTTTTAACTTGGTTGGTATTTGTTTTTCTAGTCAACGTTATTTAGGGTGTTACCAGTATATACTAATTTGAAACAAAGCGAAAAACACAATTGATGAGAACTGTTCATAAACTCCAGCCCACATCTCAACCACCACAGTGCGTTGAAGTGTTCTTTCTTACCTTTTGAGTATGTTGACAGCTTTGAAATAGTCTTACCTAAATCGCTACACATAAAAACTATGTCATCTTTTTCTGAGAATAACCCTGTTGGAAATGGCCCTCCTTAGACAGTCCCAGTGCCTATGCCCAATCAGCAACAAACTGTGGATGCGTTTCAGATCAAAGCGGCTGGAACACAAACCAGTCTCTATCTAAAATACAGTCAAAGCCAGGTGATAGACCTGGAGAGAGTGATGCCAGTGTGTGAGCAAACAACGAAACAAGCACTTCATTCAGGAACATTCGGCAGCTCTATGCTGTGCCTCGAGGCGATGCCTTTTTGCGACGCATTGGTTGTGTGCTCCTATATACTACTACTAGTATTAATAGTTTGGAAGGAGATGCTACTCCCCTCCCGAGTCCATGCCTGACAAGTTTTCTTGGCGGGCGTTTTCATTTTTGTTAGGTCTGCTAGATGAGCCGAGGTCTCTACTGACAGGATGGAAAAATAGCTGGTTGTGAAAAACACCTTCTCCATGAATTTCAAATCCAGTCATTTGCGGACAAAGCAGTTCGTTCGACATTTTTGTGTTCGACTTCTACGTTTATGACAAAATTGTTCTTTCGATGCCCAACCAGCTATTTATGCGGATCGTGCTAGACCAACAGAAAATGAAACGATGAAAGGGAAAAAACTATGGAGCTCGAGCTTAGGGAGCTCGCGGTTCCAGAGACACTGCACTGAGGACCCAACTGTAAAAATAGGTCGAGAAGCTGGACCAAATCCCAAAAGTTGTTTAAGAACATTTTTGATCTATTCAAAATAATCCGATACCCAAAACGAGGTAGAGAAAAAAAAGAGATGTGTCGTTTCTAAATAAATTCCAGCTAATAATAAAGCGCGACATACAGCTTCTTCGCAGGCACGTCCGTTACAATAGTCTCGGCGTTCTCGAGACAGCTTATTCTCCAAGATGTATAGCTCCACAGCAGCGACACCGGCGGAAATCTCATCCAACAAACACTCTTCTGCCATCTTTGAAATTTTACCGATACCCGTGCAAGAATTTGTGACTTTCTGTAACGGGGTTACACACAAGTGGCTACACGTAGCCACTTGGTTACATGGAGGGTTCTCGAACGTTGGTGTGAGGCACACCAATGGTTACACTTTGCAGACCACTGGTCTGTATGCATTTAGACTTCCTATTGGTAGATAAGCATTTCTTTCTACCAACTAGATTAGCAGGGTTCTGACAGCCATCGGATAGCAGAATACCTTTCATATAGGATATCAGTTTTAGGAGGAAACCCAGTCCAGACATAAATCATAAATAACAGTTCTCATGAAACCCAGTTCAACATAAATCATAAATAACAGTTCTCATGAAACCCAGTTCAACATAAATCATAAATAACAGTTCTCATTTTAACCCAAATCGGCTTTAGCTTTTTCTCATATTAATAAATCTATACTTTCGGACGAAAGTATAGTTAACTTAAGTTGAAGTAAACTACGCTTCCTCGTACACGTGCGCTAACGTGTACGCCGAAGTAGTGGGCGCAGAGTTGGCCCACTACAGCACAACTGGAAATAACTGGTAGATGTATGCGCAGATCAATGGCTCTGAAATGCCTCGAAGAAGGTTTCATAACCGTTTTATCTACCAGACACCGCTCCAGGTGATTGAGCTGCTAAAGAACGCGAAGCAAGAGAAGGGTATGCCTGCTGCAGTTTAGGCAGATCTAGTGTCGAGCCTTTCGATGGAGCTCAGTGCATAGATCCTCAGATGCAATTATCAGTAGTTCCTCGCTGGACTACAGAGCAAGGAATGGAAGACGGCTCTGTCTATCTCGATGGTGAACACGATATCGCAAGTCATGACTGTTTTTTTGTACATACAAGTATGCACATTCCGAACGAAGACGGTGTTGAGGCTACGGCGAAGCCCGTCCCGAAGTACACGATGATGCAGTAGATGATGACCATGATTCAGCAAGCCCATAATCTACTGACACAACAACAACAGCAGTTGGCGCGTTCGCCGAGGGCAACGAGGAAGGCCGAACACGCTGTCGCGGTTCACGACGAGTACTTCCGAGTACTTCCCGAACATTTCGGTGGTGACGGAAAACGCTCCGACTGTGGCTGGCATGGGAAGGCGGGCGGGGCCTCATAAGTTCACGCGGGATGGACGGAGCTTGTGGGGCCGATGTCAATCGACTGGTTTGTCGCCGAGAAACTTGCCGGTACAATAGCATGACGTGCAATAATATCCGACAGTGTGGTCACGTAGCGTTCGAGTGTCCAGCACCTAGACAGCAGAACAACGGCTACAAAAACCACGGCCAGCGCTCGAATGGGGGTGGTACTGGACTACGTCAAAAGGCGAACGGTGGTCAACGTCTAGGTAGTAGAACGAAGTGTTTCTTCTGTTGCCAGACCGACCACTGCGTTGCAGAATGCCCATCGAAGAAGGCAGTGCTGTTGCTAGCCGGGCAAAGTGCTGCAGGAACGGTGCTCGCGAAGGAGCCCACTCCGGCCCAGCACTGATGGAGGAAGAAGGATGGCGGTGGCAGTGCTGCCCCTTCCTCTTGTCAAGTAGTCGGCACGGAGAGGGTCGCTTCTGACATTGTGGCATTGGATAAATTGGAAGGGGTTCAAGAGTACGCTGGAGCAGTGTATGAGGCTTCAGTGGTGCGTGAAATGAATGATGACGACGTGAACGTGATGGAAAGCGGTGGTGTGTATCGAGACCAGTATAACGAAAAAGAGAGCATCGCGTACAGAAGTGGTAACTACGCGACGTCGGATTACTATCCCATGAACGGGTATGTGAGATAAGTTACCGTTCTGGAGAACCGTGTGATGAAGAACAGGAGGTAGGGCGAGTGTAGGACGCCCCGGAGACGACTCCTGTGGAGACGAAGAGCGTTGCCATGAGCCACACGAATGATATGGCTAGTGGCTACGCTGACGAGCGTGATGGGTTGCAGGTCTATTGGGATGGAGTCGAGCATGATGAAGTAATTACCGCGACGGCTTTCGAAGAGAAGTTCCAGCGTAAAGATCTGGCGACTCCCGCGTACATCATTGAGAGAGAAAGTTGGCTTGCTAAGTACAGTGGTCCGAGGGTCTGGGAGAGCCCCGAGTTGGGAGAGCATGCAACAGGAATGAAACCCGTGGTTACCGGTAACGGGAATGTTTCCGAGACTGGAAGTAAGCCCAGCATTGCAGTGGAAACGTACACTACGATGGCGACAAGAATTGGTGTCGGGATGGTATCCGAGTGTGACACGGAACGGGATGTCGAGGCCGTTGCCGTCGTAGTAAGGGCACGTGAAAATCTCGTTTCAGAGGAGGAAAGGCTGCGTAACGATTACACTGATATCAATTGCGACGGCCCAGAGCTCATTTGAGCTCTCCGGTCGACGAATCGTGGGTCTTGGAACGATCCTCTCGTAAGTCGGGAGCTCGAGTATGAGAACGTCGGAGTGAAGATTGGTGATAGCGACAATAGTAAGCCCCTGGACATACTAGATAGCAGCATGAACCCCCACGAGGAGCCGATTCCTGAGAAAACGACCGTGCTGAAAGGTAAAGCACGGTCTGCAGCAGCCACCCTCACTTGGGTGAAGAAGCATATGACAAAGATAGTGTGATGGCGTATGTGCCTGGAGAGTTCGCTCTGAATACGCAGGGCGGGGATGTGGAGATGGTCTGCGTAGGGATAATGGTGAGCGTCGGGACCAACGCTCACCATTATCAGTTGAAACGACCGAGGTTTCATCAAGAACTATACTGGCTCCAGTGAAAGGTGCGCGGTTCGAGAGTGGTAACCGTGAAACAGACATGAAGAAATTGCTTGTCGAAAAGGGATTAACGACCCCTGAACGCAAAAAGAAAGAGGGTGAGAAGAAGACGCTGTCGCATGCCAGGCTGTATACGCCTGAAGAGTTTGACACGATGACGCAAGATTCGACCATTGGATCAAACAAAGTAGAAGAATAGCACGATATGGAGTACGAGGAGCGAAGACGGATGAAGAAAAAAACGCTGAGGGACTGAAGAACCTCACGCTCGAAGAGATGAGTACGCTCCTGGGCATAACGAAAGACACGCAGGCGAAAACTCGAGAGTCCTCGCCTGGTGGGTTATCTACGACCGTGTATTGGTTGACTGGTATTAGGAGACGCTAGCGGATTCAGAGGAAGCCAAACGTGCAAACCGTGGCTTTTATCACGAACCAGGAGTGGCAGAACAGGTGGAACGTGGCAGACCGGTGTGCAAAACTCACAGTGATAAACGAGATGGCGGAGGTGGTGTCAGCGTGATCGTAGATGAGAGCGTACGCGCGAAGTATACGAAGAAACCGTTCCAATTACTGGTTGCAGGCGAAAACGTTGACGTTGCCTTGAGAAAGACCGCGAAATCGTTGCACTCAACGACCGTCGCGGAATGAAGAGTTGCGCGCTCGAGGGGAGTGCTGGCTTCTCATCATCGGGTACTGAGCCGGAGGATGGTATACGAGATGGCGCCGGCCGAGGTCACGAAAGGTTCTCCGCTGTGTTGTTTTCGTGGCGCCGCAGTTCCGACGGCGTGGCACGCTTTGGAGGACGATTTGAGTTCGCGGATACACCACAAGCCGTTCGCGTTGGGCGGACCCGTAAAGGCCGATTAATTGCGTACGTTTTCGACACGAGTTGAGAAGAGGTACGGTAAGGAGTGAGAACTGACTAAGGTGAAGTTGCTAATGAGAGGACGGAGTGTCGACCTTCTCCTGTTCGGACGAGTCGAGCGCTCTATAGGAAACGCATGAACTTCGATTATTCCACGTACTTTTTGAAACGCTAGGAAGCCCTAAGAAGGTCGGTCGGGGGAGAAAGGGGGGGGGGGGGCTGTCCCAAAAAGGACCCGTTCGGGGTGGCGACTCCGCAAAAGACGATGGTCTGTTTCCCGCCGGTAGGAGGGTAATCGGCTCTGTGAATGGCCAGGAAGCTTTGTCGGGTGGGTACATTGGCTGCACCGCGGTGTGTATGGTGGTAGATTCGGGTGCAGTAGCGACAATCTTACATTAAAGCGTGCTGTAGGGAATCGGTTCCGCTAGGAAGGCTATACGCCCATACGAAGGAAATTTGAAGAGTGTGACCGGGAATAACATCGGGATCAAGCGCATGATTGATCTGCCTCTGAAGCTGGGCTCTCTGGAAAAGACGAGGACGTTCATCGTCGTAAGCCGTTTGGATGTGGACGGCATCCTAGACACGGATAGGTTGAAAGCGTTCCGGGCCGTAATCAACCTCGACGGCAGCTCCCTGACTCTGGAAAATACGGGAGAAGCCTGCCCACGTTGGACTCCTCGTATGGAGGAGTCCAACCAGGCCAACCAAAATCGAGTGGGACGTCACGGAGGCGGCGGCGGTGTTGCTCGAAGGTCTCCCTGAGCTGAATGATACCGTGAAGATAGCTCGAACGCTTTGTACGGTTCAGAGCGGGAAGCTGTTGATTGTATGAAACGCTTCAAGGGATGACGTCGTCATGGGACGAGAAACTAGATAAGCTGTAGCCCCTGCCGCGCCAGAATCTACTTTCGGAGCTGGGTGTGACGCTACGGAAGTCGGGACGTCCAAGACTGCTGTCGCGAAAACGGCTTGAATTGACACTATTATTGGTGCTGGGGCTGCGGAAGCCTCGACGCCGGAGCTCGAAAATGCGAAGCTGGAAGCGTTGAAAGTTGGCTATACGTCTCCAAGTTGAACAAGGACCAACAACAGCTAATCTATGACCTACTAGAGACGTTCCGAGATCTATTTGAGAAGTCGTCAATGACGCAGGGTCGAACCGATCTACTGGTGGTTTCAATCGACACCGGGGCGCAACCGTCGATCAAGCAGAGACCGTACCTAGTCGCGAAAGCGCAATCGGAAGGTGATATCATGGAAGCTGGGATCCAAACATATCAGAGCTTAGGTCATGTTCGACCTTCGATTAGCCCTTGGGCGAGCCCCGTGCTGATGATCAATAAGTCCGATGGTGGAATCCGCTTTTGTATTGACTACCCATGGCTCAACGTCGTCACGGGTAAAGACGGCTACCCTATGCCGCTCATCCATGGCTCCTGAGACGTGTTGGGGAACGCAAAACGCTTCCGGACGATGGATATCGCCTCGGGGTACTGGAAAGCACCGATGACCGCGGATAGCGTTGAGAAAACTGCGTTCCCTTACAAGTACGGCTTGTACGAGTGCAGGTTATGTCACTCGGGTTGTGCAATGCTATACTGGAGCTTGAGACGCTCAAGGAGGAATGTACTAGTCGACCTGAAGTGACGTACCTCGGTGACTGCGTTTTTTTTAGTGAGGCCTTCCGATCAGACTGCATCTATTCCAGGGTGTTGCACAGCTACCGCACTAGATGTGGATGCCACTTGTCAAGACGAAGAACATGCTTGACAGTGAAGAATACGGCTCCTATGTAAATGCCGGGCCGGCCGAGCCATTGGACATACCCGGGCATGGGTGGAGAGAGTATCGGCTGTCGAAGCGGCAAGTGGCGTTGGGCACACAAATTCTGTGGGTGCGACGGACGGAGAAGATGATCCCGTCAGTAACGAAGTTTTGACGCGGTCGACCGCAGCGCATCAAGTTGACCAGCGTCTCCGACCGGACCGTGTACTTCCCGGCGCACAACGACACAGCAGAGTTGGTACCTGCATGTGACCTTCCTAGGGGCGATAGCAATGTTCGATTGGATTCCAGGAAGTACCAAGACGGGCAGGTGCTGGCCTATGAGGGTTGTCGAGCCCGCGATCTGTTTCAGCCTGAGTGTGCACTTTATGCACAGTGGTTGGCTACTCCGCCGCCGTCAGTGGAGCGACCGAACTAACCGGATCCACAAGGAATAATGGCGATGTCTGCACAAGACTCGCAGGACGGCTCGGCTTATCGATTAGCGCGTTTAGAGCTGGGAGAAAACCAGGGACAGGCGTGAACAATTCGAGGCCTGTCAAGCCTCAGGGGCGACGATCGAAGACAACGGTAGCGGTCCAACTTTCAGAAAGTTCATCAGACCGCGAGACGTCAGCCTCGCGCGAGATAAGGTTTGGACGACTATGCAGAGCATGTGGCTTTCCTTCCTGACCTTACCGAGGACTCCGACACGATAATCGACTACGATTTGCCTTATGTGAAAGAGCCTCTCCTGTCAGCTGATCGGCAAGAACGCCTAATTGAGACGCGCAAGACACACGAACATATCATGATCGCAAGTGGCAACGCGTTACCAGCAGCAGCGTACGGCGGGGTGTGTGGCATCGACACACAGGGGTATGCACCTATCAAACAGCGGGCTGACATGCGCCGCTACGGTACCTGGGATAACGTTACGAACTGTTGCGGGCGGTGCTGAGTGCTGAGCTAGTCTTGTCAGACAGGCCATGGGCATCCCAAATCGTGGTTGTGATGCAAAAGGACGGAGTGAATATCCGGCTCTGCACCGATTACAAGATGTGGATGTGTCGCGCTCTCTCCCAAAGCCGTGTTGACGGGGCTCGGAAGCCGTGCTGAGTGAAGAGGAAGAAATCGCACGGTGTGGTGCCGTGGCGAATTGTACATGGAGAAACGATGTAAGTGACGACAATTGGGAGAAAAGAGAAAGAAGGACACGAAGAACTATGCGAAAGCAAACTTGGATTGAGACGATTAAGTAGCTAGCCAGGAATCGTGGCGCTGGGAACGGCGGGATGTTGTGAAGGCCTACAACCGGGTGGCAGGACAACTTGGAACAGGAACAGCCAAACTCAGCGGACCTCAGTCGCCCTCGCCTTCTTCTCTTTTGGCTTCGTCAGTGGGACCAGATCCCGTTGTACGTGTGCAGCGCCATCATTGATGACACTGAAGCTGCTGCACAGCACTTTGATACGACGACGAATCAAAGGCACAACTACTACATCGGACTCTTCCCTGAGCCCTGATGAATGCGTCGATGACGACTTCGCGCAAAAGCAAGGTGCCCGAGTGGATGGCACTTTGTCAAATTTGGATCGTCTTTGTTGAGAACTTTAACAGAGACGCGATAGTGTATTGTGACCGCATCACTGCGACGCAACCGCGCGTCGAGAAATTCTCGAGGCGTCATATGATTGATCGCCTCCATAGCTTCATTATGGAGGCGGGTATTCAGCATCGCGGCACATTGTACCTCCTTTTGGCAGCCACGGGACCTTCACGTACGTTCTACTGCATGTGGGTACGCATCCCCGGCCTGATGACCATCTAACCACAGCTCTAGGCTTGTATTTTGACGTGAGAAATGCTTACTTATGCACGCAATTTGGAGTAGATGGCTCGTGTTGCGTGTACGGCTTCAGCCGCCCGACGTACAATGTCGGATGGAGCCACATGCTGGACGGTATGTCCAACGTGTACGCGTTGCCATACCGTTCAAGTATTGTGAACGGACCGATGAAGCGCGGAGCAAGCGTACTTCCTCCGAAATCCGAAACTACATGTCTAGGCAGGTTCTGAGTAGCTAACAGAACTAATGAACCCTTTTCGAATTCATTTGTGTTGCCCCTGCCAACATTGTCAGCGTTCAGCTGCTGTCTATCCAAAGAAGCTGCTATCGCGTCCTGGACAAACCGTATTACTGCTTGTCGGCGCTGGACAAAGTCCATTACTTGCGTGCTGAATGGTTTGTTCAGAACGGCCTTCGTTCCCGCAACAGGCCCGGCCTGCGTGGTGTCTGTGCCCTGCATAGACGTGTTGTCCTTGGTCGCGCTGTCTGTGCCCTGCACAGACCCGTAGTTCTTGTTTGTCGTCTTGATCCGGGAACGAGACGCAGCTTGTCTTCGTGTCGTCATCGCTGATACTGTGTCTGTATCAGCGCTCTTCTGCGGTTGTTCGGGTGCAACCGTAGATCCTCCCCCATTGAAGGATGAAGCCACCGTTCCGATCATGCTCGGAAAGTTTGGATGCTGCTTTGCATTCACGTAGAATGGTGTATGCCCCGTCGAGGCATGCATCGAGTTGGTGATGGCAAACTCTGCCATCGGCAGACAGTCGCTCCATTGTTGGAACGAGTGTGCGTAGCTCTTCAACAGGTCGCCGAGCACGCGATTCACGCGCTCGGTCTGACCGTCCGACTGCGGATGGTCCGCAGTCGACATCGACAGTTGTGAACCAAGAAGTGTGAGCACTTCTTGCCAGAACCGCGCTGTGAAGCGTGGGTCACGGTCCGACACAATGTCGAGCTGCATGCCATGGTGTTCAAACACCATGTCTACAAACTTGTACAGTCGTGCTGTCTGTACGGCTGTCACTTCAGCCGACACTGCAGCAAGATGCACCATCTTGCTGAATCAGTCAACAAAGACCACGACACCAGTCCTCCGCTTACTGTCAGGCGGAAGACCAATGACAACGTCCATGGCAATGGACTGCCAACACTCCGACGGTGTCGGAAGTGATTGAGGCTGAGCCTGCGACAATGCAGCAGGCTTCCCGCGTTGACACACTTCGCAAGCACGTACGTACTTGCGCACCCACTTGTACTGGTGATTCCAGTAGAAGTCACGCGTGAGAAGTACGTATGTCTTCTCACGACCAGGATGCTCTGCCGTAGGGGCGTTGTGGTACTTGTACATGATCCGCATTCGCAGATCATAATCGTTCGGCACGACGATGCGAATCACATCGTCGTCCACTGCGCTGTATAGCAGCAGTCCTTCGTGCACACGATAACGATGTGCACGAGCTCGAAGGTGTGGTGCCGACTTCCGAGGCGCCTCGTCGGAAGGTGCTGAGGCGCAGTTCAGCAACTGATTCGCGTCTGCGTCACTCGCATACGCGGCCTTCACGTCGTCGATCAACGACGACGACGGAGCACTCACACGCTCGACGCCAATCCGATTGGCGTCGGCTGTCTTCACAGCATAATCTGGCCGACGTGACAATGCGTCGGTCACGACGTTCAACCTTCCAAGTTTGTATTCAACCGGGAAGTCGTACTCTGCGAAGAACGACAACCATCTCGCCATCCGTTGCGAGATGTGTGGCGACTTCACTGCAGTTTGCAGTGAAGCGTGGTCGGTGTAGACCACGAACGGTCCACTCCCAAGTAGATACACTCGGAACTTCGCGAGTGCATACTTCATGGCAAGGAGCTCTTTGTCATGTACGGGATAGTTGCGCTCAGCTGGCTTCAGCTGACGCGACTGATAGTAGACCACACGATCACGACCCTCGTGATCGTGTTGCATCAACGCGCATCCGATCGCAAAGTCGGATGCGTCACACACGACGTGGAACGGACGATCTTGGTCAGCCACTGCCAAGATCGGCGCTTCAGTCAAGCCCTGCTTGACTGCATCGAAGGCCTGCAGACACTTAGCAGTCCACTTCCACTCAGCTTCCTTCTATAGAAGCTGCGACAGCGGGCGAATCTTGCCCGCGTAGTTCTCAGCGTACTTGCACAGGTACGTTGCAAGCCCAAGGAACTGCCTCAGTTCCTTGACATTGGATAGCGTAGGCCATTCACTTATCACTCTGACCTTCTCTGGGTCAGGGCGTACGCCGTTCTTCCCGACGAGACACCCGAGAATGGGTATCTCGCTTGCCCCGAAGATGCACTTCTTCAGGTTCGCATAGAGCTTATTCTTACGCATGAGCCCTAGCAGCTTACGGAGGTGATCCTTGTGTACCTCAACGTCAGTCTTCCCGCTCACAGCCCGGCTGTGGACGAACAAACTTCTTGGCCGAGCACCACCCCTGTCTGTCAACAGGGTTCAACTTCACCATCTTGGAGAGGTCCATTGGCTTGTGGCTCATCGCACTCACAGCCACACCGAACGAACTCTCACTGGTGCTTCCATCGGCATCAGCACACTCGCGGTCACCTTCCACACCTCCACTGAGGATTGGACTACTCTCCTCTTCATATACCGTCGCATTCAAACGCATTACATAATCGTCAGGCCATTTGCGGTCCCTCATGAATGCAAAGATGTACTCAGCGTCTATGGAAGGCTCAGCTAACTGAGGCAGCCCGATAGGGATTGTGATGTTAGAAATCACTTGAAATGTAGCTAGACACGTAGTGAGCCTTTGCACACAGCAATACGCATTCCACAGAGGCCAGCGATTGTTGGCCGTACTTGAAGGAACCAAGTCCGACTCAGCACCCTGAGCCGCCCCTCCCCTCTCTCACTATCTACGTCTGTAGACATAATACACAAACGTCAATATCAAGTGAGCTCATGACTCCATGCAAATGTCAAATGCACTCTGTCGGGATCCGATGACGCGTCCCATCGAAACGGTTACGGTCAGACGACTATCCGGTCTCATGTGGTCAACACTGCTGTAACGCCGGGCAAGCATATGAACTGTCGCAATGGGTCTAAAAGGCCTCAGGGATTCCTTGGAAGACCCTGACGATGGTTCATGACTTGATCCGCGGTCGACAGGCAATCTTTAATACCACAGGACCAACTCAGCCGTAGTTGATGGGCTGCCTAGTCTAAATGGCGCTCTTGAACGACGGACTTCAGCTCGGGCGGAAGTCCCTCCTTTGTGCCTTTTGTGCGCACGAACTTGACCAAGTCTTGGAAGTTACGGAAGTGTTCGCACTGTCCGGCGTCGCGAACTTGTTTGCAGAACATGCAACGCTTGTTGCAGTAGTGAGCTGAGTGCATCCCACCCCATGCTGCTCACGATCCATATTGTAGGTGATGGTTATCGCGATTGAAGTCACATCTACTACGAGAGTCTTGACCGAAGCTTCGGACACCACCTTGGCGGTCTTGGTTAAAGCATCGTTCGCGGTTCAAAACATTTCCTCGCGGTCGACGGTTGTCTGAACGGTTGTGCGTGCCTTTAGCAGCAGCACGACGATCGCCTTCATTAGCCGCCGCGAGATAGCGGTCATTATCAATCAATGAACCGTCAGTACTAGCGTCGCCAAACTGGTAGTCGTCATCATCATGTTGTTCGTAGTCGTATGTGCGGTATTCATCCTCCAAACACTCGTTACCGCCTCGGGTAGCGTCGCGACGTTGCAACTCGGTAGTAAGGTCGTTTACCGAGGCGTCAGCGAGCGTTATTTGCGGCGTATTGCGGTAGGTATCACGGCGACGGTCAGACTCACGTCTATCACGTCGGTTGTAGCTCCCGTATAGCTCTTCACGGCCGGTATTGCAGTTCTGCGAGGGCCGAGACGTCCCATCAGACTTCACCATACGCTCCTTGCCCTTGAAGACGTCCTCAATGATTTCTTTGAGTTCCTGGATGTCGCTTACTCGGGTATGATAAACGTTCTCTGCCATGTTGTTGTCTCCACACGTCACCATGAAGGGCTGAACGTGCTATTTCACGTCGCGTCCACCAGCCTCGAATTGTAGGTGATCGTTCCGAGTGTAACCATTCAGTCGGTTGAGGTAGTCGCAGATATGTTCGCTTCGTTTATGCTTCGCTGAGTAGCAACGTGATAGTGCAGTCTGAGTGAGCTGTGAGCAGTAATAGCGGATGAACGCATTGCTCAGCAGCTTTCGCTTGCGCTTGCGCTTCGGCTTCTTCGAAAGATGACGGGTCCAGTAGATGGCTCCACCCCGGAGGCACAGTTCGAACGTTACGCACCACTCGTAAGTCTCATTATGTGTGTCAGTCATCCCGTACGCGAAGGTGCGTAGCCCCTGTATAGAGTTCTCGCTCTTGTTACGGGAACCCGAGAACGGCTTGATACGGTCCAACGGACGGTGCGAGGCCATTTCAATACTCGGTGTAGGGTCAACCTCGTTCAGTGTAGCGATCTCCTTCATCTGGCATGTCATCTCCGCTTGGGGATCTCCATTTTCGAAGTCGACTACGAACAAGTCGTCGTCCTCGATTGACGAATTTTTCTTGATGGTACGACGTCATCCGGCAGCACCTCCTGATACTTACTTACCGCCACGACTGCCTTGTGAACCCTCTATTCCAGCTTTCTTATGTTGCGTACGGCTTGCGAAACTTTGTGTCACCATGTAGGAGTCTTGGAAGTACGGTGAATCTCCGGTAGTGCCCTAAGCACCGCGGTCAGCCCCAGTCTTGCCCCGTGGAGTTCAGGCGCCTCCCTGAGGTGTCTGTGGACGAGGAAGCTTGGGCGGGTCTCCCGGGCTCCGCCGAGGGAAGCGAGGCGGGCCACGTTTTTGCATGGCCTCAACGTGCGTAAAGTGCCCTGCTTGCGGGGCTCTGCTCGGCTTGTAGGACCTAGTCGTGTTTCTATAGATTGATTGGGTGCTCATAGGGAACATGCCATGTTCTGAAGTTGATAATTCTCTGAGTCATGATTTAGCAGCAAACCATCGGAGAAACACACGCTTTAGTATTACTAAGTCCCGCATGGGAAACAAGCAACGAAGCCTCTACATTTATATTATTGTAGTGCTGCAGGAGCACAGGACGTATTGCGCATGTTTGCACAATATAGTATTGCAATATCATCGACGGCCACAGTATCGATTTCAATTCTGTGTTCACTTGCAATACCGTACTGGAGCTCTAAACCAGTATTGCAATCTGGCCAATATACTTTTCAGGCCGCTGCCATATAGGATAGGTGCCAGCAGCGAGCACATGTGAGCACCGAAGCGAAGGCATGCGGGCTTGCTTCAACGCCACGTCATGTTATGCTCGATGCATCGTGTGTGGCTCGGCTGTCGCGGCAGCGTCAAGAGCCTGGGTCCCTCACAGCGCCGACTAAAGCCACTCCACGACGCGCTACCGCCGCTCTTCTCCGCCTCCAACAAGCCGGAGAAGTCCGGTAATTTTGGACATTTACGATATTGCTGTAAAACCAATACAGCAGTTTGAGATGTCTACTGCAAGTGCTTCGTACGAACACAAATACACTGGACTCAATCACAACTGGAGTAAGTACAAAGAATACCGTACTCGGCCGTACAGATTTCTTCTCACAACCAGGAAGAGATAGGAGACCGAGAGACACTTTGATCAGCCTTGATTCAAACGGATTTGGAACTTTTAAATGTAGAGTCAGTCTGCATTGGTACTCAACTGAAGTTTCACACGACGATCGAGGACTCGAGGATTCATGTAGTTGCGTTTGTATTGTTTTGAACCTACCATGATGCCAGCATAATATCGAGTGCGGGGTGGGGGGTGTTCTTGGTGCAATCCGAGATCTTTTACAGAATTGCAGAACATGTAATTTGGGTCTATGATGGCGGATGCACCGCTACAACAAGCACCTTCGACTGCGCATACCGTACAGAGGCTGTGAAGCCGGCGCAGGAGACGCCTTGGCGCAGGAAAATTTATCACTCGAACGAAATATTAGGAGCAAAGATGTTGCTTAATTTCTTATTTTCTTCAGGCGAAGCACGACTTTCCCCCCCAGGAAAGTCGTTAACAAGGAGCCCATATTGGGGCCCGGGTGGTGGACCCGGGGAGGTTCGCAGTTCGAAGATCATACTTAACAACACAGCGTCATATCTGTTAGTTTCAGTATGGAATCTGCTGCAGTGTGTACAGTGCGAGCCGCTAGCGACATATCCGCCGAGCTCGTGGATGTAGGCAACCTCGATGTTAGCAAGCTACCCACGGTGATTATAGCCAAAATGAAGACCTCACTATGGCGAAGGGGCAATATTTTTTAATTACTGTTGACTATTTGCCGCTTTACGTTATTGGCTGCAAGTTATTGGCCACTTGAGACAGCTGCAGCTGATCTAGTTGCTCTACAACCACTAGTCGCCGTCGTTGTGTAGCGGTCGTTGTGCTGCCTCGATCAGCTTTGTCGCCGTTGTGCTCTTTGTTGTCATTGTGTTGTTTGACGAGGGAGTTGGTATAGGAAAAACAACAGCATCTTGTTGGGGTTCCAGATGCACCGTACAACAGCTCCGCGATTGGTGATGTCCTTTGTGAATCGGTCGATGCTATCACAAATGTCATACGTAGTACGAGTTTCCTATAAAACACTTTGAACCACATTTTCAATATATGTTTATGAAGTATTTTGTATTATCATAGTATGTTTGCAAGATAAAGGAAGGTTTCTGTGCTAGGGAGGTAGCCCAGAAATAGTTTACCAAAAAGCAGGACCCGTCTGATAATTGTACCTAATTCTACGGGAACTAAAGGGGGCCCAATGGTGATCCGGAAAAAAGTCTACCAACTACTCATCCAGAAAAAATTCAGAGGCTTACCTACTAAAAAGAAGAACCACATCCGTTGGCTATGTACCACCGAAGCGTTTGCAGCCGCTGTCATAACCGTTTTGGTTTGTTTTCGTCTTGTGAACAGCGCTATCGGAAGTACGTAGAGCTTCTGAAGGCACCAGTGACGTGACGATCGTGAAGTGACTGCGTACGATGACCACTATGACCAACTCGACCTTCTTTCACAACGCCATCTAGCTCTACTTCTCGACCGAGTAGGTTTGATGGCGTCCGTGGAGACAGCCGCAAAGTCATTCTCACCGCCGTCAACACCATTATCCGATAGCCAAAGCACCAAAATCATAGCGATCTATGTAGCTGGGGTAGCCGTAGCCGTAGCCGTAGCCATAGGATGAGTAGCAGAGGGCAAATATCGGCCTTTGCCTGGCAAAGTTTGCCATACTCTACATCGTACAGCGAGCAGTAATCGTGATAAAATAACAATATAAAGATGTAGTAAAGGTTCACGGGGTCTAATCACGTTATATTTAACAAAATCTTGGCTCGAATCCAAGAGGTTGTAACTGAGGGTACCAGCGCCGTGACGAGCGTGAAGCCCATCACGGCGCCGCTCCACCTTGACTTCGCGAGCTTCCAGTCTGACTAAGGCAGCAGCGCGTATGATCAGGTCGGATGTCGCCTGGGTCCATGATGGAGCGCATGGATTGCAACACGACACGCTGATCGTCGATGCGGAAGAAGCGGCCGAAGCCCTGTTTCGAACAAGCTGCCGTGACTTGGTACAATTGTTTAGACCGTACGTGTAGTATTCGGACATCGCAGTAAAGAAATACTCTAGCGAGTTACCACCCTGGAGGAGATGATAAGGGAATAGCGTATTATTGTACCTTTAGTCCAAACACCGTTTTAGGTGTCTTCCTACGGGGTGTACGAAAATTATATTGTTTCGAACGTGGCCGGAATAAAATATGCGTTGGTAAAGATATTTACGATCTTAAAAGATTGACTATGCCTCGCTACTGATGATAATGACCATGGGCGACCTTAAAAAAGAGGAATGATGTAGAATTCACTGGCATTAGCCGCAACTAATAATAAAAAAAAATTACTTGACACGATTACTACTCGTTGTGCGATGATGATTCTGACAAAGACAATGGTTGAACTTGTGCGGTGTTCGTTATATGGCTTGACTACGGCTACGGCCTGTAGCATACGGCCAGTACTCTGATAAAAAAGATTATAATTCAAAAAACAGTTAATTTATACAACAATTTATGGAACAAGTACTCAACTTTGAATCAAATTAATGAAACAGACAATAGTTGCTATTTATAGTATTAGAATACTCCAATACATCGTGATACAATTGTTGGGGCAACGGCATCAGCTACTATTTTAGTAGTAGCCGATGCCGTTGCCCCAATAATTGTGTATGTAGTAATCGCAGCAGCTCTTTTAGACAAATGCCATAGTTCTGTATAGGCACTGTAGTCAAAAGCATTGGAGCCGTAACTTTTGAGTTTCTAGTCACTGCGCTATCATCTCCACCCGAACTGTGGCCGACCTCGTAGACAACGGTGGTATCAGATGCGTTACGAGATACGGATTAAGTTGCACTAAGGACTGTTAACTCTGGCGCGTCGCGACGTGCCTGAATCAGCCTGGGGCTCGACATTTCGGTCGCTGGACGCTGAAGCGGCCAAGAGCAAGCTGGAGGTGCGCTAGGTGGACTTCAACAGCCTCTCCGAGGCGGATCTCAAGCCTTCAGATAAGGTTGACGCCGCCTTCTCGTGCCAGGGCACGAACCGCAAAGGTAGAGCTGCACTACAGGTCGTGCGCTAACGACTGATATTGTTGGTGCAGTGGATCTGGAATATATGACCAAGTTCACCGAGGGGTCGAAGGCGGCAGGCGTCCTGTATATGGATCGTTTGAGGTCTCAGGGCGCCAATAAGGACAGTTGATTCCTTTACCCGCAGTCCAAGGTAGAAGTGGAGGACAAGGTGCAGCTCATGTAGTTCCAGCGCACCTCCATCTTCCGGCCTGGAATGCTAGAGCGCGGAGACCTGTTGCGAGGAACGGAGAAAATGCTTAGCAGGATGATCGGGGTGAGAAATATCCTTGGTTCTAATACGGAGAGTCTGAATATATATACGTACAATGTTTGTTGATGCAGGCGTACCAAATCACGGTGAGGGCTGTAGCCAAGGGCATGGTATCGGACTATGAGAGTGGTGCCGAAGGCCTCAAGGAATGGAGTCACGCCGACCTGACGAGGTTCGAATAAAAACAGCGATTGCTTCTTATTTAGGAGCAATCAGATTCAGAGTCCTTATGCACCGCTATATATGAATCTCGTCAATTGAGAACTCCGTTGTTCCTTAGCAGTCTTTACTACATGTATTAGCTGAGCCACGGGTTACGCTCAGGGATTCCGAAAAATAACTTTTCAAAACAATATATTGATATTTTCACGCGAAATAAATGATTTCGGGCCATCAAAACCAGCCCCTAATATTTTATTTCGAGATAATTACCCGCCTAGTATAATTATCTGCTGTTTTTGGTAATAAGCCCTCGAAGGTACCCTCTACCAGCGCTAAATACGTACTTTGTAAGTAAGCATGCTCTTAACCTCTCCGTGCACCATAAAACTTGCTCCGGCAACCCCACCTCACTCAGTATCGGCTTCTCAATCCGATTTTACTAACATGCCAAAGAATCAGTTATATATTGTTGTATTCTCACAATTTCAGTTATTTATTTTATCGCTGATGACAATGTTCACGCTCTATGTATTGTTCTCCTTTGCTTTCAATTGATATATATTGTATTTTCGGAACCCTGGTTACGCGAGACTTCACTCTGCAACTCAGCACAACGCTGCAGTGTGCATGTTGCCTGAATGTCGTCAGAAAACATCCAAAAACCTTATACGACAGTTCGGTGAATGTGCTTGTTGTACGAATATAGTTCTTCGAACTACGATTTTTTGTACACTCTCAATTTGATTTTGACGGTTCTCAATTTGAAACACGACTTCTCTCAATATCACCTCGAAATGGCGTACCAGAAATATGATATTTCGATTATGTCACAAAGCCTAATAATGACTCGGGCAGGATCTTAGCTGCTGTCAGGATACATTTTGAAAAAGCACCTTAACCATGGACAACGGAGGCCAAAAACACCCTTCTCAGATGAAAACATCTTGTTGAGATATTTCAATCCAAACTAAAAAACAAAGTCGTGCTTCGCCCGAAGAAGTTCTGAAATGTAGGACTTATCATCCGATCACCTTTCAATTCTTATATTTTGCGCAAAGCCACTCTATGGTGACACAACTACACTTCCCAGAAACAGTAGACGGGCCTACAAGATTAAAAAAAAAAACGGCCCCGTGGTAAAACAATAACAAATTCTTCGACTTCAAACAACAACACTGAAATCGTGTTTTTTTTCAATTGATTAAATAAAATAGGTTAAAAGGAAGATACAAGCGAAGCTCTACTCGCAGAGGCCAGTATAGTTTTGAAATGTCAATAAGGTATTGAAGCCGGCTTGTTGCCATTTGTTGTCTTTCTATTTTGTCCTACAAACTCAAGTTTAGCTTTGGTCGAATCTGCCAGATATATAATTCAAAATAGACAAATCTAAAAGTCTAAGCAGAGTTCAGTATATGTAGCTTCAATACTGCATACAAAGGAGGACATGCGTTGGCTCATGACAGCTTGCCAAATTTCTGAGCTTTTTCGGGCGAAGCACGACTTTGTTTAATAATACATGCCCTGTTGAATTGATCAATCTTGCCCGTGCTTCATGGCCATCATTGTGTTGAATACGTATTGAGTTACAAGCAACACAGCAGTGCGTGCGGATATGATTGTACCGTAGTGACAAGAGTATAACTTTCTTCTGGTACTATCATTCAAAAATCGAACCTCAAGGCGACCATTGATTAAAATCCAGAAACACTTTTCCCGGCTGATCCCGTGTCAGTTTTCAAGTTCTGCGCGTCAGAACCTGGTGAAGTAGTATCCACGTGGTTTACTAAGTATGCAGCAGTTCACAAGAGGAGAAGACGTGGCTGCTAGTGCCGCTGTGTATCACCACCTTCGTTTTGTCGCTGTGTATCGCTACAAGTCTGCTCTCCGCGATGAAGCACGACAGAAGTGAAACTGTTTGTACGTAAAAATCGGCACTAATTTGGTAATGGAGCAGTTGAGGCGTTCCATGAGCTAAATCTCCACTAGAATCATCTCTATTTCCTGTAACAAGCGACGCTTTTTCGGTACCAGTTGCTTGATTACGAACCTGTGTGTTACTGTGGAGTGCAAGCCAAATAACACCAGTGGAAACCGTTGTCAACGGATCTTGCGGTGAGACTCGAACAGAAGGAAACCTCGAATGGCCATCTCGTTCTGTCGAGACGTAGCGTCGTTGTTGGAGCCTTATCTTCCACTGGTACGGGTATATATGTGTCATTTTGCAGTGGATTCATTCTTACGTTGGGTGCTAAAGGGTCAAAAGCAGACGCTGATATCCTGATAGTCGCGACAAAGTACTCGAATGCCACAGCATTCAGGATTCCTTCGTCATAGCTCAGATACGTCTCCGATCCGTCGAGGTCGGAATACTCGAGAGCAGTACGCGCTGTCATCACTTTCCTGACTGGAAGGCGACGGGTAGGACGAGGATCGATGCTGTCGACTAGTTCTCATTGCTTCGAGAACGGCCTTTACACTTGCGTTTAGGCCGACACTCATCACATCGTGGCTCTAAAGGTATTGCGTGGGACACAACTGGAGCATGTAGTCATAGTGCCGGAATAGATGGAAGGAACTTGTAGCGGCCAGGAATGGTTTCCAGTGCGCTTTAGGGGTTATGTCGCCGGGATTGCGGCGCAGGAGACCACGCTTGGCCGTGCTGCAGCAGGCCCTTGCCCAGGGCCAATGGGCGATGAGGCATACGCCGCGGAGCCTGTAGCCGATGCAGTCGACTACGGTTCGACAACCTACTGACCAAGGGCACGCGGCAGGGGCTGCAAGTGGACGCCGCCACGCGCCCACAACTGCATGACCGCGGACCTGAACGACCACACAGGAAGAGCTGCGGACAAGAAGTTAGTTCAGGCCCTTGCATTTGCTTTACTTTTCATCATTAATCAACTTACCTCTTTGGAAACACCCCGCGTTTCGCGACAAAGCTAGCTTTGCGCTATTCGAAGCGTTTGAGTGCATTGAGCCCGGACACTGCTGTCCGGTATCTCGTCTCTTCGGTGCGCGTGTCGACCGAAGGTTCCTGTCGTCGGCTCAAGACTACCGATCTACGCCGACTAAGTACGAACGTGCTAAGTTCGGCTTAAGTGCGGTTGAAGTGAACGTCAACTATGCCCGGCTTCATGGTGAACTCCGATGGCGATGTGGAGATGACGGTTCCGCAGCCGATCTTCGAACTGATCGGTGCCCCGGAGCTGCGTAGCTGGGAGCATGCTGCGCTGATTGAGTGGCACCGCGAGTGGGAGCGCTACGTGGAGAAGATCCGCCACCGCTGTGGCATCACCAACGAGGCGTTCGAGAGCGTCGTGGCTACCGTCAAGGGCTCGGTGAGGCCCAAGACGCTAAGGAACATGGCTACCTATGTGCTGAACAAGCCACTGTCCTCAGTCACCGACGCTGACATCATGGAGGCCGTGCAGGCGCGTTGCCGCACGCTCAAAAACGAGTCTGTGCCTGATGTCACGTCTTTGTTCCGTCAACAGCTGAAGATGGGTCATCTATCGACGACTGCGATGCAAGGATCTTCCGCTACTACGAGGACTTCAATGGTATTGTGGAGGACAATGGCTCCAAGGCTTAATTGGAAGCGGAAATGAATCCGAAGCTGGCTATAAGTCCAGGCTGAAGGCGCGGTGTCGCCTGTTGGTGGACAATCTGCAGCCCCCTGTGCTCAAGGCACAAATCACCCGACTTATCGACTTAGAGAGGCGTGATTGCAAGTCCAATGATGTCGCCCTCTTTGACTTGATACTGGAACACGCGAAGGTGCAACAACGGTTTCATTGGATGTCACAAGATCATGCAGGCAACGTTGACCCCAAGTTGGAGAAGCCAGAACGGAAAGGTCCCAGACCCGGTCACGCCAAGCCTGGGCCCCCTCGCTCGGCGCCGCCCGCTGCCTCGCCGTCTACACCTGCACGGGCTTCACGGCTGACTCGCCCACCTCCCCAAGATGGATGCTTGGTGTGCAAAGGGCCTCACTGGCTTGCCGACTGCCCGACCGCCACCAACGTCCAGCGTGATGAGGCGCGCCGCAAGTGTCGAGAGTCGAAGGAGCAGCACGCGAGCGCCATGCGCTCGAAGTCTACCAGATATGTTGACGCTGCTGGCACTGTGAGAATTAATGGTCTCGTCGAGATGGCTGATTCTCCGGACACAGGCACTGACCAGAGTGTAGTGCCCCAAGAAACTGTTGACTCCCTCTGTGTGATGCAGCCCTCGCTGCAAGTGATGTCCCTCTAGACGGCAGTGGAAGCGGTGATGGCCGGCGGCCATGTCCAGTTGTGTGACCAAGAAGTCCTCCTGGACTTAGAACTGACAACCATGGCTGGCCTCGTGTCTCTACGGTCGGTGCCCTGTTTGATTTTGGCTGGCGTAGGTGATGAGTTTTTGCTGGGGCGTGATGTTCTAAAAGGACTGGACATCGATGTCGAGCAACAGCTGGCTCAACTTGCTGGCCCTTCGTTGCTGGAGGGTGAGATGGACGACTTCCCCGTAGGCGATGGCCTTCCCGAACGCCAAGCCAACCCTGAGCCAGCCACTGCACTCGTTCAGCTGGTGGAGCGCGCGGTGGCTAATGGCCTGCCGACGGAACATGCCGAAACCGTCCGTGAGCTCCTCGCCCAATATCCGGATGTGTGGCGTGAGGGCTTTGGCCAAGACCCGCCTGCGAACGTCGAGCCTCTTCAAGTTACGCTACGTCAAGATGCTGTACCTTTCCGTAGCCCACCGCGCAAGTACGCACCCCTGCAGGTCCAATTCATCCGTGAGTATGTGAAGTCTTTGGTCGACAACGGCCTGGTCGAGCAGAACAATGCGTCGCGATGGGCGTGCGCAGTCGTACCAGTGCGTAAGCCAGGCACAAAAGATAAGTTTCGGCTCACCATCGACTACCGACCCGTCAACCGAGTCACGGTCCCAATTGCCGGCACGATGCCATCGGTCGCAACTACAGTCGATGCGTTCAATGGCAAGAATGTGTTCGGGCGGTTTGATTTCACGCAGGGATTTTGGCAGCTGCCCCTTCACAAGGACAGCCAAGAAGTCTTCTCTTTCGTGACGCCAGACGGCGTGTACACGCCGACGCGGGTCCCGCAGGGAGCGATGGACTCCGCGCTCCACTTCCAGAGCCAGGTGCAGACTAAGCTGGCACCTTTGATTCCGCATTCGGCGCTAGTATGGGTGGACGATGTCATCATCCTCTTTGCTCCGACGGTGGACGATTTCCTGCAAACACTGCGTGCTTTCTTCGAAATTGTGCATGAAGCCAACTTCAAGCTGAACATGGACAAGTCGTCGCTGTTCGAGCTAGAGATACTGTGGTGCGGACGTCTGGTCTCCAGCAACGCTGTTCGACACGACCCTGCTCGCGTCAGCGCTCTCGCAGAACTCCCCCTTCCAGCGACAGTAGCCCGACCTCCAGTATTTTGTGTGCGCTACTAACTGGTTGTACGACTCCCTTGTGGACTACCCACGCACTATCGCCCCCCTCCAGGACAAGTTGAACACGGAGAGGCAGCGAGTTGGTCGGCGCAATCGGAATGCTCTGAATGTAACCACCGTATGGACGGACACCGAGCGAGCTGCGTTCGATGCTGTGGTGGCACTGGTGGCGCACTCTGCGATGATGATTTTTCCTGACCCTGATGCTGAGCTGCTGCTGTTCACCGACGCATCGGCCTCCGGCTACAGTATTATTCTGACTCAAGTTCGTGTATGGGATGCAGCACTGCCGGTGGACGAGCAGAAACATGAGCTGATCGTGTGCAAAGGCGGTTTGTTCAAGCACGCCGAGATGAAATGGACTGTGGTGGAGAAGGAAGCTTTTCCGATCATCAAAGCGTGCCATGACCTCGACTACCTCCTTCTCCGACCAAAGGGATTTCGCCTCTATTGTGATCACGCGAACTTGGCGTACATCTTCGCGCCAAATGTGGAACTCAAGAAGCATCTGAGAGATCGTCAACAGCGCTGGACGATGCGTCTCTGTGGTCTTCACTATACTATCGAGCACATACCTGGCGAGAAAAATGTCTGGGCCGACATAATCTCACGTTGGCACGCGAGATCTGTTGTCGGTGTTGCTGCCGTACGAACCCGAAGTCACCAAGTCGCGCCCGTGGCTGCTTTCTCACGTCTCCGGTCATCGAATGAACAAGATTTTGTCTTTCCGACGCGCACCGATGTACTTACTGCCCAGCAGGCAGCCGTACGTGAGAAATCCCGCCTGCGAGTTGCATCGAAGGAGGAGGAGGATGGTGTGGTGACCATCGACGATCGTCTCTGGATCCCCTCTTGCTCAACGGATCTGCGCTGATGTTTGGGTCTCGGCGGGATCCACTTTGGGACCACGCCGTGAAGAACCACGTCGCTTTAATGACTGCATATCTCGCGTAGCTCAGTTTGCGGTAGCGAAGATATATCGTAGGGATCCTTGTTGGGGCGCGGGTCGTCCGCGGTCTGACCCCATACCAGACGTATAAATTCGGGCAGCCGCAATGAAGAAGCTTCTGCAAGATTCGAGAGGAAGTTGGCCATTGCGGTATCAACGACTTCGTCACTAGGTGGGTATGTATAGCAAGGAGCTTGTATGCTGACCGCTGCCGCTGCTCTCGAAATATTTTGCGTGATCTCAGCTTGGAAATGAGCTCGTAGCGTCTTCAAAGTCTCCATCTATTTTATGTGATCAGCAGACAACTGTCGGGATGTGAACTAATCGAAGACAAACTAGCTGGTGGGACTCCTGGATGTCGGTTTGGAGACGGCGGACGTACAGGAGAAGCTGAAGTTGAGACCCGTGATTGTCACAGGTCGGTAAATTCATGGCAATGCCCCCGAACCCGTTTTCGATGTAGTCTTTCACGATAGTAGGCAGTTGCTTTGGGCGAAAGTGCCCACGTTTAGCCGAAAAACACTTTCCGGGTATACCATTGTCTGTGCGCCCGGTACTCGATAGAAGCTTCATACAGAGTTGGGCGATACTTGCTTCGGCAAACTACGTAGAATTGCCTTAGGAACTCCGCGTTGCTTCTCGTTTCAGGAGTCGGGGTTGGCGGAGCGTCCCGGGGGCCCCGCTGGCAGGCTTTCGTCCAGTTTTGCCTGCAAATCAGCTATATTGGCCCGCTGTTGATTGTAGAGAAGTCTGAAGAGGAGCGGGTCGTGGAGTGAAAAATCGGTAGCAGCTCCGACTGCTGTTCTAAAACCGCAAGAGTGCACAGGCCACGGAACTTGCCCAGCTTAATTTTCAGCCATAGTAGTAGCTGGCGGTCCGTCTCACTGTCTAGGATATCCACCTTCGCCAAGCGCTTCTATAAACACCATAGCAGCATCCAACACACCAACCGTACTGGTGTTGTAGAATGATTGCCCAAAATCTCGGAGGTTACGCAGAATATCAATTAGATCCGAATAAGTTGGGGTAGTCGGAGCCCGTTCTTCCGAGAGAAGTCTGTGAAGTCTGTCATATTCACGGCAGGTGTAGCGGTATCCATCATCATTATCGGGGCAAAGTGAGCCACGAAAAGTCCATGATCGTGAAACCCGAAATCGTATGCCCCCAGTAGTACCGGCGGAGGCCGACGGAAGCTGGTATCACGAGCCTGCTGCGCAAATTCAAGTATACGTTGAGCGTTTTTACCTTTGACGTAAGGATGAGCAATATCATCATTGATTTGTCGTTTGAAGACGGAAAGTTGTCGCCGAGCGTCGGGGGACATCTGCGACCGCCACCAGTAAGGCGGTGTTGTCTTAGTTGGTGTCGGCGAGGGGACGATTCTGAAGTAGAACAGCTTGGATATCGTCGTCAGCAGTAGTGGTTTTCGGGGGAGATTCGTCATCAGACTCAGCACTGGGGGGGGGGGGGTCGGAGTAACGTTTTGGCGAGTGGATTGTCGGGTGGCTGGCGTTGAGACCGCATTCCTCTTGGACTGCGCAGGTGCGGAGTTGCGCTGCATGTAGCACAATGTGTTACAAGGCACGTAACATGTAGTACTAAAAACCTATATTTCTCTCGTAATGAGTTTATCATGTGTTCCAGATCCAATTCCCAAGATTTGTGATTTTAGCCGTACCTCATTGCTTACAACACCAAGTGAACGGAAAACATGCAAACATTGCAGAATCTGAAGAGCCGGTAAGCCACGAGTGCCCTTTGACAAACCTTTATCCTGTTGTCCAAATCCTGCAGTTCTATTTGCTAAGGCATCGTTCATGAGATTTGAAAGGGGTGCATTTTGACAAAGGAATGTCGGTCCTTTAACTTACAGTGCGTCCCAGTCCCTAATAATACTGCTACTAGCAGTGCTAGAGTCTAGGCTGCCATTAGACCGTTTTTAGGAGACCAATAGACACCTACGGGACATCAGTAGGCACGAATCGACAACAATGGACACAAAGGGGCCAGATGACCCATCGGTATACACATTACTGGTCGTCAGTAGACACACGTGTATGAAATGGACTACTATGACGCATGCCCGTCACATCGTCTGCTTTGCCGCCTGCAGCCATTCGTTTTTAGACGCCACAATTTCCGAGTCGGCAGTCCCGCCAGCGATCCTCACCTCGCTACTACGATGCTTCCGTCCCAAACCTGATCAAAGTTGAGAGAGTTCCGAACTGAAGATAAATTTGTTAAATACTGCTGGCATGCTTTCTGTTGCTCGGTCGTGCGCGGTGTACGGCCGCTCGCTTGCTCAATTTGTCCGGGGGACCATGAAATGATCGAGCGACACCTCCACTGCAAGAGTATAACCTGCGAAGGCGCTGTACAAGCTATAAAGTGCCTGTTCGCTGGAAAGTTCGCCATTGTCCTTCTGGATCCCTATGGGTCGTTCTCAGCAACGGGGAGGCGCATCATCGCGGTGATATTGAGTGCGCTGTTCCACCGCGTCCTAAGGTCACACCTGAAATGAAAGCCTTTATTCATCGAATGAATGAAAATGCAGTGCCGCCTCGCCTAATCTGGAGCAATCTCCTCCGAGCCCCTGACGTTCCGAAACCAGTGCTGGGCTACCCTTCTTACGCTCAGGTTCAGCGCAGTGTTAAGTATAGTCGCTGGCTTCAAGGGTAAAAAAATTCGATTCAACGAGTGAAGGAGCTAGTGCAATCGAAAGCATTTGTGGCGGACATTAACCCCGAATCTGCTTTCGTTTTTGGAAATCTAGAAGACGAAGATGGGTTTCCATTCGTAGGAAATGGAGAGGACGAGCAGTCGCCGATTTTGGGAATTACGACATTAAGACTACTGCGAAGCATTCTGGCACTGCAGAACCGTGACCGTTTTTTTGATCTTTCATTTGGACGCAACATTTAAGCTTAGTGATCTCGGATATCCAGTGATAACGTGTGGTTTTACGGACAAGCGCCGCGTTTACCACCTCGCAGGATTATTTATCGTAAGTCAGACAACCGAAAGTGAATATTACGATGTTATCGGAACATCTGCTAAGGTGTTCATGACCCACATGAAGACTCCACTCCGAATCGATGCTGTGATGGGTGACGCTGAAGCCGTTCAACTCAATGCTTTGGGAAAAATTCCAGGATTTGACAGCTGCAAGTACCTGACGTGCTTCTTTCATGTTTTTTACAACGTCCGAAAACGCATCCGTCACTTGCCGGACAAACCTCGTGCAGTTTTTTATCGTGGAATTCTGGACATGCACTACACTCTGTGTGACCCTGATTTAGTTTCTGTTTGGAATCGAGTGATGAGTGAATGGCAACGTGATTCTCGCTTGCGGACTTCGTCGATTATTTCTATACTCAACGGCTGAGTAGCAGGTTTTGGCGTTGGCAGATTTATCATTCTCCTGGTGGGTTCGCGACAACTAACAACCCCTGTGAGGTGTTTAACGCTAGTATTAAACTGTACACGTTGCGAAATGCAGTGGACACGAGACGATTGATCCTAAAACTTTTCACAATTGCTGAAGATTACTCTATCTGTGCACCACCAGCAGCCACTTCTGTAATACAAGCTCCGCCACAGGAAGCTAAAAGACTTGCAAAAGTTCTAATCTCAACGCAGCGTGTTGCAGTATTTTGTACAAGTGATGAATCAGTTGTTCGAGTTCGTTATCTTGGTGACCGGGAACGCGATTATCAAGACATCTAGAATGTTTCCGGTATTGGTGATTCTCGGGTTACTGATGCAGGGCAAGAAAGAGATGTAGTCAGCTCAGTAGAATGCTTGACGGACGACGAAAACAAAGTCAGCATCGGCTTTCTATCGTTCAGCGGTCAAATGGTCAATTCGACGAGCGCATCACGTTGGCATGCCACAAGGTGGGTGGCTAGTTCGCAATGACACTCTTGAGTGTGCGTGTGCGTACTATAACAAGTTTCTATCATGTGCTCACGCGATATGTGGACGCATGGCGTTTGGCATGAGTGTTCCTGGCGCTGGCGGATTACACATGAAATTCAAGGATCGACGAATTCGGCGCAATATCGCCGCTAGATCAACATCAGCGATGCGTTCGATAGTCCACAGCGATACTGAGGCCGATTTGCACTCGCAATTGAGCAGTCCATTCGCGCCAGAGTCTGGTCAAGAACCATTTCTCAGTTTGGAAGTCTTGAACTCATCGATTAATGCATTTCTACAGGACTTCTTGGTAAATAGCATGGACTTGGAAGAGAATACGGCCGCACGCCGTAGGTCTGACGTGGGGGGGGGGGGCTTCAACGTGACGACTATTACAATGCCGTATCTATAAGTGGAGCCCTAGAATCTGGCACGTGTGCGTGTCCAAGTAGCACTTTGGAGTCCTATGATGAGGGAGATGCCACAACAGGTAGCATCCCGGACGCAATAGAGTCTAGCGGTGGCTTACTACCTGGAAACAAGCTCAATGCATGCAGCAGTACAACACGCTCGATGCGGTGCCCAGGATGATTTCGATTGCGGGTGGCGTCTTGCCTTTGGACAGTGTGACGAGAATGGGGGAAGGCTTCATGCTGGAGGGTGACTATGAATGCTCTAGAGAGATAATGACCGAAAAGGACAATCCCAAGCGGTGAGGGGCTGGCTTAAGACACTTTGGTATTCGGTCTGGCGTGTGGATGCAGTCGCCAAATGCAGAATGGTTATATCACTTCAGCATCACCTCGATACTCTAAATTCAACTTCAATAGCTACCTGCAACAACGTTGCTACTATATGAACTTACAACTAGCAAGTACGAGAAGAAATCTATTTACCTTAGCTTTGTGGTATACGGTTAGCGCAATCGCAATGAAGACTCGCTTTAGCTAGTGTCGTGGTCCTACACTCACTTTAACTCGTAGTTTCACTGTAACTCGTGGACTCACACTCACTATAACTCGTGGGCTCATGTTAGGTCGTGGTCTCAGACAAGTCTGATTCTGAAAAATCTGATACTCGATATGTTTTTAACACTAAGCCTCAGCAGAGGAATGCGATTGACTGTGGAATTTTTATGCTGTATTACATGGAGGAAATAGCCAAGTGCATCGTGGAGAAGATGGACCAGCTTAGTTCGAAACCCCTCGCAGTAAAGTCAATGCTAAGCACGTGGAGACAAGTGGCTTCAACGCAAAAGAGGCTTCTAAATTTAGGCTAGAGTACTATAGCAGAATTGAAGACGCAGCAACAGAAGCCAACAAGCGCAGCAGGTCATCTTAATGAGGCGGTGTTAGTGTTGTAACGCTCATTAATACAGGTCCACAGATATGTAGCTTTGTACTTATGTCGTAGCTGTGCAGTACAATGCATCGAAACTGTCTCTATAAATATTGGATTTGCTATGCGTGTCCACTGGTGGCCATTTCGTGTGTCTCATCGTTGTCTACTGACGTCCTTTACTCGCTCTGTCAGAGATTGATTTTCAGATAGAAAAGTGGCGCTCTAGATTCTCCAATTCGCTGAAAAATTTCAGCGTACCATCTGTTTCAGATAGCAATCTGAAAAGATTTGAAATTATCGAGCCTGTGATACGCCATTATTCGCCATCTGAAATCTATCTGAGTGCAAGTCTTGGCAACTCCTACTATTGTACTCGTCACAAGTCCTTGGACCAGAATGTAGCCATCTCTTTTTATGCTTCCAAGACCTAAATCCTTTACCAACAGTTAGATATAAGGGGTAAAATCGGGTCTAGCTTTCAAAACTGAGGTCAGAATGGGCTGATTCGCAGCCGTTTTTGCACTACAAGCCCATTTAAAAGCGCATTCAGAATTACGGGAAACGGGTTACCTATGAGGAGGACGTTTTATTGGACAAATCACAAAATCACATGGATTTGCGCAAGAAATTATACGAATGTACACAACTGACCACAAGCAAATCCAACGAAAGATCGTTTTCGCGTTGTCTAACACCAGTTGGTGTGGTCACACCCAATGTAATCTGATCACAGAGGACAAAACAGCTACAACATGTCGCATGCGAAAACTTCAATGAGCGACTAAGAGGGAAGAGCGATACTTATCTGAATATCTACGGCAAGTAGGACACCGAGTCTTCGGGCTACAGCTACGGCAAAGATGATTATGGTCACGGCCACGACGACTACGGCTACGGCCGCGATAACTACGGCTACAGCTACAGCTACAAGAGCTACGGCGGTGACTGCGATGACTAGAGCGATGACTTACTGAAGACTGTTACCATTTGTTTGCAAAGGAGAATAGGGGTGTGGTCGCGGGTATTTGAGGCAATTTCCCGAGACACAGAAACAATCCAGCTGGGACAAGAGGGCGATTAGACGATTCTATCAAAGGTAGCTCCATCTTGCTGGCTTTACTTTGAATTTTGCGGGCTACCACAATTTTTGCTATCCCCGCAGCTAGACAGACCCGCGGACAGTTCTATCAGATTTCCGCACTTATTTACATCTTCGGGGGGATAGCTGGTTAAATATGTTCAAGCTTCCCTTTCTACCGTGTTTGATACAAAATCTGCAAGCCACAGAAGTGCCCTCGGAGGTCTTAAGATCCTGGCTGAATTGGTGTCAGCACACCTCTTGGCACCTTGATCTCAGCACGAACTCGCTTGGGGGCTCCTCTTAAATGGCCTGTTCAGGAGGAGCACGCTATAACAACGATAATGATGGTACGAATCGAAACACACAGATCTAAACTTGGAAAACCAAAACATTCAGACAGAGTTGGTAACACAATAACAGTGTGTGCGTCACACTGATTGATGTGACAATTCCTAGTGTCGGTACACAATCCCAGTGCGTTGCGTACAGCTGTTACTGTTTACTTTTTGTTTACTTTGGTGTATGCATCACACAGATGGAGGGGGTTGGCCACTTGGCTGGTACAGACTTAGGCATGGTCGGCTGTCACTTCACATTTCGCTTTCAAGACCACAAGCCCCCTCCTTCTAGCAGAAGCCCTCGCCACCATCATGCGCAGTATATTCTACGTTGCACTTGCCGTCGCGGTCTTAGCTCGCAGCAGTGTCGTCGCAGCGTTCACGAATGCCGACGAGTCCCAGCTCTTGTCGAAGACCTCTCCCGACTTGGCGGCCGATGCTATGATCAGTAGTGATTCCCGGAAGAGATTTCTTCGGGTCACAGGTCCAGAAGATGCTGATGAAGAGCGAACTCAAAAGTTTGGGAGCCTCAGCGCGATCATCGCGAAGCTGGACGCAAAAGAACTGGACAATGCCGCCCAGATTATAACAAGAATGAAGAAAGCTAAGGCCAGTAAGACTGCTGCGTCCATTAGGACTCATCTGGAAGAGGGTTTAACGCCTGCAGAGTTTGAGGCTGTCGAAGCCCTCCTGAAGTTGCCAAAGTCAGGTTAAGAGACGAGAGGATCGTGCACAACGATCTAAAGAAGAAGTCGAGAGCGATCATGATCGTTTAGACAAGTTAAACTGACAAATAGAGATTGCAGTTGCTTGACAGGAGGTCTGATGTTGCTAAGCTTATTGCTAGCCACGGTTCGGAGATCCCGTTTGTACGGTATATCTACCAGCGTTCATACTCAATGAAAGTGCTTTTTAAAACTTCGATCAAACCTACTCCTTGGTCCTTATCTGTAAATAAGAAAAAGTGAATAGCTCTGATTTACACTCACGTTCACCAGCAGCATAAAGGCCGGCTGTGCAACGGCTCAAGAATCATGAATTCCGGTAAAATCTCCATCGGAATTTCATTGGAATGCGTCTACCGGTAGCTGAGACGCCACAGTTATCGAGCGACAATAAGCAGGTGGTGACGAAACTACACGCGCTGCATTCTGTGATTGATTCGTGGAGGTCCTCACACCTTCTTGTTGTCGAGGCTTTTGTAGTCGTAGCGGGCATGTCGATCGTGACTACGCCGAGTTTAAAGGGGTTAAAATTAAAATGGCCGATCTCGCGACCTTGTAGCAACAATTTATTAACGTGAGCTTTGACTCCATCGCGAGCATTAAGCATGAATCACCTGCCTGTAAATGTCGCGCCGTGAAGGGTCAGGCTGGGCTTGATGAGGATATTGTCACGCTTGCTTGTCACGCTACAGGAGTGTCCCTCTCACTTTCCAGACATTCTCGGCGGTATCACCTACTTGATCTAAAACCTCAAGACCGCTCTGAAACATGTGTTTTCTACATTCGCTGCGTTCCTGGGGGATACTACTAAGTAGTATTAGGCTCCTCGAGCTGTTGCGGAAGATTGCAGAGGGTACGGACTTTGGTGCAAGCATGTCAGCGTTCCTCTTTCTGCCTAATTATCTCTAACTTGAACGGTCGCGATGCAAATTTCGCAGTGTCGATGCAATCGTTTAACATTTATATGCCACATGCCGCCTCTGCAAACGAGCTTAATGCTCCACCGGGATCTCCGAACCGTGGCTAGCAATAAGCTTAGCAACATCAGACCTCCTGTCAAGCAACTGCAATCTCTATTTGTCAGTTTAACTTGTCTAAACGATCATGATCGCTCTCGACTTCTTCTTTAGATCGTTGTGCACGATCCTCTCGTCTCTTAACCTGACTTTGGCAACTTCAGGAGGGCTTCGACAGCCTCAAACTCTGCAGGCGTTAGACCCTCTTCCAGATGAGTCCTAATGGACGCAGCAGTCTTACTGGCCTTAGCTTTCTTCATTCTTGTTATAATCTGGGCGGCATTGTCCAGTTCTTTTGCGTCCAGCTTCGCGATGATCGCGCTGAGGCTCCCAAACTTTTGAGTTCGCTCTTCATCAGCATCTTCTGGACCTGTGACCCGAAGAAATCTCTTCCGGGAATCACTACTGATCATAGCATCGGCCGCCAAGTCGGGAGAGGTCTTCGACAAGAGCTGGGACTCGTCGGCATTCGTGAACGCTGCGACGACACTGCTGCGAGCTAAGACCGCGACGGCAAGTGCAACGTAGAATATACTGCGCATGATGGTGGCGAGGGCTTCTGCTAGAAGGAGGGGGCTTGTGGTCTTGAAAGCGAAATGTGAAGTGACAGCCGACCATGCCTAAGTCTGTACCAGCCAAGTGGCCAACCCCCTCCATCTGTGTGATGCATACACCAAAGTAAACAAAAAAGAACAGTAACAGCTGTACGCAACGCACTGGGATTGTGTACCGACACTAGGAATTGTCACATCAATCAGTGTGACGCACACACTGTTATTGTGTTACCAACTCTGTCTGAATGTTTTGGTTTTCCAAGTTTAGATCTGTGTGTTTCGATTCGTACCATCATTATCGTTGTTATAGCGTGCTCCTCCTGAACAGGCCATTTAAGAGGAGCCCCCAAGCGAGTTCGTGCTGAGATCAAGGTGCCAAGAGGTGTGCTGACACCAATTCAGCCAGGATCTTAAGACCTCCGAGGGCACTTCTGTGGCTTGCAGATTTTGTATCAAACACGGTAGAAAGGGAAGCTTGAACATATTTAACCAGCTATCCCCCCGAAGATGTAAATAAGTGCGGAAATCTGATAGAACTGTCCGCGGGTCTGTCTAGCTGCGGGGATAGCAAAAATTGTGGTAGCCCGCAAAATTCAAAGTAAAGCCAGCAAGATGGAGCTACCTTTGATAGAATCGTCTAATCGCCCTCTTGTCCCAGCTGGATTGTTTCTGTGTCTCGGGAAATTGCCTCAAATACCCGCGACCACACCCCTATTCTCCTTTGCAAACAAATGGTAACAGTCTTCAGTAAGTCATCGCTCTAGTCATCGCAGTCACCGCCGTAGCTCTTGTAGCTGTAGCTGTAGCCGTAGTTATCGCGGCCGTAGCCGTAGTCGTCGTGGCCGTGACCATAATCATCTTTGCCGTAGCTGTAGCCCGAAGACTCGGTGTCCTACTTGCCGTAGATATTCAGATAAGTATCGCTCTTCCCTCTTAGTCGCTCATTGAAGTTTTCGCATGCGACATGTTGTAGCTGTTTTGTCCTCTGTGATCAGATTACATTGGGTGTGACCACACCAACTGGTGTTAGACAACGCGAAAACGATCTTTCGTTGGATTTGCTTGTGGTCAGTTGTGTACATTCGTATAATTTCTTGCACAAATCCATGTGATTTTGTGATTTGTCCAATAAAACGTCCTCCTCATAGGTAACCCGTTTCCCGTAATTCTGAATGCGCTTTTAAATGGGCTTTAGTGCAAAAACAGCTGGATTGTCAAATTCCCGCGACCACACCCAGAGTAAAAAAATATGGACACGGCGGGGATCTAACCCGCGTCCATCCGCATAAAACGCGGTGCTCTTGCCATTTGAGCTGCGTGTCCAAGCACACTTGGTTACCTTCAAAATTGCATCAAAGGTAAAGTTGTGTGTAATTACTTGTGATCACAAAGGGTTAAACTGTATAACTCGTCTTGTGATTACAGTCTACTTTCGCCGTGCTTACTCGTCAATCAGAGCAATGTCATCGAGGGCATCATGAAGCTCGTCGAGATTGAAGTCACCCTCGTCTTGCTCGACTTCCCCCGAGACCTCCCACTTCTCACGAAACCGATCTCCGTACACGTCGTGCCGCGCAACATGCCAATCCATACAGTGGTCAGCAAAGCCTGCTGCAGCGACGGAATTGGCCACCGTTTCGCAGTCAGTGTCACGCCACGCCTTCTTGACCCATCCACAGACAACTCCTACAGACGGCATGCGAGGGTTGCTGAACCGCGTGTACTCGACTTTGTCGCTCTCCTTCCACGCATTGATCTCCATGTACAGCAAGTCCTTGAACGTCTTGTAGATGCCGATGTCGCCCGCTTGCAGGTACGGCGTCAGACCCCCCGGAATGACACACATACTTACGTTCCGAGCAGCACACTTAGCCTTCACCTCCTTGGAGATGTGCGCGCGCATGGAGTCCCAAACGAGGTGCTTCCCTTCACCCGTATCGACCAGCGGGAACGCTAGATCGATCCAGCGTTTCAACAGCTTGCTGTCGACCCACGCGCATGGCTGATGAGCCACGTAAACGCCGCCAATTTTATCAAAAGAAGGCAAAGCTTTGCCCTTCCATATCAGACGTGGCGGGAGCTTTTAACCCGTTGCTGTCACTGCGAGTACCGCCGTAATCAGCATGGACGAAAACCCCGTAGAGCGGACCACAACGTGGCGACTGCCGATGATGTCCACGGTCTGATTACGCGCGTCTTCGAAATAAACGGCCGTTTCATCCATCAATATCGTTCGGTGTAGGTCCATGGTGGGCTTCGCACTTTGTAGGAACGTCATGTAGGAAACGGCACGATCCACTAGCTTGTCGTCACTGAGCGTTGTCAGATTGGTACGCCGCCGCAGGGAAAACCCATAACGCCGCATAAAGCCCGTGATCCAGTGTGGGAAGGCCATGAAGCCATCAGGGCTGGTGCTGGTGGTCCCCTCACATGCGAAGATTACCCTGGCCATATGGCCAATCCACGCACGGGTAACCTTCTCCTTCTTGAGCCGCTTTTCCACAACCTCATCGTAGAGCGCCTCCTCCATTGCGCCGGAAAGAGGACGCCGGCCGCCTCCTCCATTGCGCCGGAAAGAGGACGCCGGCCGCCTCCTGCACGGCGTCTGCTGGCCGGGTCCGCGGCGAGCAGCTGTTCACGGTCACGCCACCAGCGGCGTATGCTGCCACCGTCTAGCTTCCAGCCCTTGGCACTGAAGTGCTTGATAGCTCGCGTTGGGACGCCATCACCGTCTTCCTCGATCCACCGAAGGACCTCTTGCTTGCGCCAGATGCTGATGGGGATTCTTGTAGGCATTTCGCCGAATGAGGAAGCGCTGGGGGATAGAAGACAATGCAGACTGCATGAATAGTTGGATGTAACAGGTTTGACAAGCGAGGGAGCCTCTGGTGAGATGGTTGGTGGCTGGAGTGGCTACTGCAGGCGAGGTTACTCCAGGGTTACGGTGAGGTTACTCTAGAGTTACTGTGAGGTTACACTTAGAGGGTATTATTCGGGAATTTCCGTTAGTTGTTTCCAACGAGTATGCAAATCAGGCAAGCTGCTGCTAGATGATGGACCTATGCACACCCGCTCGGAAGTAGAGACTTTCAGATATACGGCTTGCGGTGTTGGCTGCGTGGAAACTTGTGCTGCTGGTTTTGGGTGAGAAGTGACGGCCCACCCGTGCGAACTACAACCTGGGCAATGATTGGTACCTGTATGCCTGGCTAGCTGAGTTAGTGGCCTGTTGGCAACAACTAAACCGCTCGCTGCTTAGACTACGAGGCTGCCTTCTTGCAGCTTGTCTAGTCAACGCCAAATTGCCAGCACTCAACAGTTGAGTCAACGACACCTTTGTGGCCGGAACGTGGCGGCTAAGGGTAGGACTGTGTTGTTTCAGAGTTTGGGTGGATTCACTGCCGCGACAAATGCTTGGCAGAAACTACGCTGCCGGGAAGGTTTGCTGGAGCAATAGTACATACGGTATAGTTGAATTTACTCAGTAAACCCAGTAAACTTTACTGGGTGCTAGAAATGAACGAAACGTTCAATACTGCTTCACGTTTTGAGCGGTTAATTCCTCGTTGCAGGAAGTGGGCCCAGAGATATTGGTGCTGGATTGGAGTCGTGACTTGTATAGGAACACCGCAGCGTGTAGATTCCATGCAGTCTTGACCTCTTTCGTAGAGGTCCGTTGGGTTAATGGCATTCACATTGGATGCAGTGGATAGAATCCAATAGCAGCGCCTCAATCGAGGCTTCTCGATTCCTGGGAAGAGACGTGACAATGGTCGCCGACCAACCGTCCACAGCGTCTCTTCGTCGCTATCCTTGCATCACAGGGTCCATTCTCGAATTCCTGTCCGCGCAGACACGGAGCATGCTATGTCGTGGATCTCGACGCCCAGTGCAAACTCCAGCATGAACTGGCTGGGATACTCTAGCCGCCAAGAACTTGAAGCCAGCGGCATCCTGGACAAATGGCCGCAGGAACAGCAGCAGAGCAGCCGTCTCCCTCCGCGACGCTCAACAATCCAGCTGTGTCCGAGATGTCTGGGCCATCGCATCGAGAAGATCGTGTACAACTCAATGGTGTTGGAGCACAATTGCTCCGAGTGCGACGGCAAAGGTGTGATCCGTCCGCAGTTAGCAGGCCAACAGACGACGAGTGCAACGACCGCGTAACTTTGTTAGGAGCTTTCGAGATCCACTTGCAATGCATGTTTATTTCAAAAAGACTGTGTTTCTCACTTTGCTTTTGTCGTGGTTCCTCACGTACGCACTACAATTACACGTTACGCCGATGAATGAGCGCTTCTCACGAAGCGCCTTCTCGGTGTTGGTACGCGCCCCTTCAAGGGCGTGTTGGCCACTTCGTTGTATCCTTTTTAAATCTTTGGTTTGTTTCGTTACTCGACGAAGAGCAGGTTGTCCAAGCCGAATTCTTCAGTGTTGGACGGCACACCGCGATCCTGTTGGCACGACTCTTTGCTCGGCATGCCACAGCTCACAACGGTGGACCCACCTTGGTAGCCGGTGCTCGGGCCTTCGTGCCAATCGAACTCGTTCTTGCAATCAAATTCATTTTTGCAGTCGAACTCGAGCGGGAATGAACCCATCTCAAAGTTCGTCGATGAAGCCTGCGCGTCCCAGATCCAAGGCTCCAAGAAGGTGCCCTGTAGCGCTGCGTCAGCCGATGCATTGCTCGTGTTCTGATGGCCATTACCCGGTTGATACGGGTGAGGCTGAGTGTCAATGTGCTTCAAGTCAAATGGCTTGAGTGCGTTGCTGTTGTAGCCCGAGTCGGCTGATAAAACCGGCGTGCTGTTGTTCGAAGCCATTGAGAATCGGAATCCACCGAGACCAGACGTGCTAGAGTCCTTGTGGTTTGAGAACGAGGGCGTCAATTGCGCAGGCGGTGCGGCATTCCTCGGTGTAGCAGACAGCAAATGGTGCGGCTGTAGCGGTGGCAAGATGAACTGCTTGAACGAGTCGTCGCAGAAAGCTTCCAGTCCGTTGAGCGACTCTGCTATTTCCTGCTTTATAGCGATATTTGGGCGTGCCAGCTTTTTGAGAGGAGGCTGATGGCACAGATTGTGGCGGAACGCGTTGCTCTCCAAGCTGGCGTTGGAGTTGGGACTGCGGTACAGGTCCGCGAACGGGTCGACCATACTGGCAGGTACCTGTACATTTCCAGGGCGTCGACGGGGCACAGCGTTGTAGTTGTCCTGCTGAGCTTTGGCCTTGGCGATGCCGTTGCCGACGATGCGTCTTTTGATCGGCAGGCCCATCATCGAGGCGGGCGGAGGGATTACTTGTGTGCTCTTCTGGCGCCATTGTTCCCGGATGGACATGTTCGAGCTGTTGTTGGCCGACAAGTCAGGAGGGAAGCAGTTGTGGCTGAAAGTGCAGACACCACTGGACTGCGTCTTGGTCCATTTGCGGAAGCCAAAGTTGTTGAGTTGCCGCTGGAAGCTGGCGAACTTCTGGTGTTTAAAGTATTTGGGCAGAATCTCGCACTCGAAACGTTCCATCTCCAGGATGTGAAAGGCCGTAACGCTGTTGGGCTTGAGCTCCTTGTTCTGCACCCATGAGATGATGTGTGGGTCCTCCGTCTGCAGGATCGCATACAGCGAGCGCAAGAACTTGGGAACTTTGCACGCAGCGGCCGAGGCTGCTAGTGCTGCAGGCAGATCAGTCGCGTCACTGGCAGTCTTGGCCTTGCCGTGAGATGACACCCGTGCTCGCTTGGCGGGTCTGGTAGCGGCGGAGTCCGTAGTCGGACGGACGGTTTTCGCAGACGGCATGGGGCGAGTGACTATTACTTTTTGGCACGGATTTTTCGTTCGACTTGCGAGGTTAGTCACGTGGACTGAAAATCCGCGAATGAACCATGGAAAGAGAGACCGGCAACGTTTGCTGGGAGACGGCGGCGGGGCAGCATTCTGCCGGTGGTCACACGGCAAAAATGTATGCTGGCCAATCAGAGCGCGTTGTGCGCGACCCGTTGGATCGCGTCCCAGAGACGGGAGACGGGGCGCCAAGATACTTTAGGGTCCCATCTTATCTGGACGACAGCGTGAACAGCTCTGGCAAAAACTATGGGCTCCAGTATGCGGCGAAATGTTGGCAAACTTTTGCGCAACACTCGCGCTAAAATGGAGTGGCAACTGCGATCGCTTGTGGCTGCACAAGCCGCACCCAGCTCGGTTGTTGCGGGGATCACTTCACTACAGTACTTCCGCTGTGCGGAGCCCTTCGATCACAGCGTCGCACGCCACCACGGTCTCTGCCAGTCAAAGCGATGGATACAGCCTTTGCCAAGCAATGGGTGCAGTTCTCTCCAGAGGCAAAACGGCCTTACCGTTCGCGCGCGACAATCTCTGGCCACAAAAAGGTGTCGTTGAACGCTGGCAACTTAGCGTTGGACCAGACGAGCTTCAAGCCGTCCGATATGCTGAAGCCATCCAGTGAGCAGCATATTTGCCCAAAGCTTTTGCCAAGGGACATCTGCCCAGCCAGGCTTGTTCACCGCCAAATACGCGCGGTTTGCATGCATGGCGCCGCGCGGGATCCAAGAAGTGACGTGCCCGGGATGAGCATCAGCGCTCAAAGTCCGCATACTAGTGCCAAGTGATCATCCGTTGCCGGCCAAATTGAAGTTCGCCGCGTTTGTGTAACGGGTGACTCACCTTGCCGGAACGCGCGGCGAACCTTTTTCCCGAACCAAATCAGCGCTGCGGTTTTTCGAACACGACGCAGCCGATCCCGACACCGCACGTCTCGGTCGCTTGACCGCTTGCGTTGGGCTCTGCTGTCAACGCAATGTGTGCTGTTGCTCTTGCTCTCTCTGGAGATCTCAGCCAGTTGCAGCAGGGCTTGCTCGTTGGCAACGAGTTTTTGCTCGATTTCGAGCTCCACCGAGAGTATATTCGCGATCATGGTTCACGAAACGCCGATGGATAAGACGCGAGCCGTGGCCCATTCTATGATCTGTAAATCAGCGTGCGTTCGCTTGGATCTAATCTGTGGCGCCTTCCCGCGGCGCGAAGGCTCAGCTTGCACGCGGCGGTGCGCATTGTAGCCGTCGTCTGTCTGCTGAAAGAGCTGCCTGCCTCAGCGACACTTTCAGCTCCCTGCAGCAGGAATCCTGTTGCATTCCAGAGCATTCGCACCGTGACGTTGCCTCTTAATCGGAGGCTCCGATCCACAAAGACCACCAGCTGTCCGTGAATGGTCCATTTCCACATCTTCAACGAGCTCTTTTTCGGTGGGTTGTCCATAGGGCCCAACGACAATTGCCATTGCATCCGAGGGTAACAAGGTGCGTCTGGACTACAGATTTCGCTCTCACTTCCGGTAGACGTGGTACCCATAGATGTAGAAATGAATATTATGTATTAGGTTTAAACACGTAATTCGACAGTCCACTAGCAACGTTTTTATGACATCCTCTACGTTCTATCACTTGCTGCAATCGCTCGCGCCCGACACGGACAGTCTCAGGATCGGTGGAGGCCGCTTCGCCGTATTGCTGGCGCAGGCGTAACCCATGGCGCTTTTCAAACGCAGTGAGCCAGCCGTCCGATAGAGATAGATCCCATGCGTCACAAAGTTCTACTTATAGATCCCGAGCTTTCAACCTGATCAGCTCGCGCGAGACACACACGTACTGGTTCTCCAGCTCTTGCAGCCACGCCCAAAGACGTTTCTCCAATCGTAATGATGTCACCCGCAAAGGTTTCCGCCTCTTACCGTCGCCGTAAGCTTCATCCATTATAGTAGCAGCATGTTTGAGGATGTCAGAGACTGTTGTCTGTGCCGGGGCCTTCTTTAGCTTGAATTGGACCTTCGCCCACGCGGCTAGCTCCCGTTGCGACAGTCCTGGACGCTCATAGTTATGCTTGATCAAGGCTCTCTTCATCTCGACCCGCACCCAGCCCCCATTGCTGCGAGTGATTTCAAATCTTGGAATGAACTTGCGCGCCAAAATTCAAACGGGTAGTGGACGGACCTCTACTGCATAATCTAATATTATAAATCGGTCATAGGTTATTCGATAAGACCCCTACCGGAAGTGAGAGCGAAATCTGTACTGTAGCTTTCGTTTGCGTCCCTCGCTGCTCCCAATGAGAACTATACTCGCTACTGCGTTCGACCAAAAGAGCCGATTCACTTGACAATTTTGCCTCTCCCTCTCCCTCTACACAAACAGAATCCCCGCTTCAGCGAGCGTTTCGCGCGCGTCGGCACTCGGTTGTTGTGCGCCGTTGCATCTACTTGCTCGTTATTGTTATCGTCACCGTCACTAACGCTGCCTGGTCTGCCTTCATTATGAGCTCCGTTAGAACATTGGAGACTCGATTCCTATGGAATTCGACGCTGCAACCTAAATAAGGATTACAAGGGTGATAGAAAACCTTTTCATCTATTAACGCGATAGTCGCGTCAAAGTGCTCGAATGCCGCAGCATCTGGATTCCTTCGTCGTAGCCCAGAGACGTCTCCGATCCGTCGAGGTCAGAATGTCTGATCGACACTCGAGAGCTGTACGTGCTGCCATCACTGTCCAGACGACGGGTGGGACGAGGATCGATGCTGTCGACTAGTTTTCTTTGCTTCGAGAACGGCCTTTCACTTGCGTCTAGGCGGAAACATTTTCACATCGTGGCTCTAAATGATGTTGCGTGGAACGCACTGGAGCGGTGCAAGAATACACGCAAGGTGGCGAGTTGCAGCATTTTTTAGCGCAGCAACGCGTCAATAATACGACGTCAACAGCTCAAGCTCCGGTAACACGATTCTAAAGCGCTCCAGCTCGATATCCGGGGGATTACCGCAGGTGGACGAAGCTGTCCCTGTTGCAGCGGCAACCTCGGGATCGTTTGCCGGTGGGTTGATTCACTCGATACATTCCAGTGACTTCAGGTGGTCGAAGATAAAACTGGTAATCGCCCAAGCTGTCACGAGTACATTGGCCTATTTGCACACGTTAGCTCCCATGGCGTTGCATCGTGGTGTTCAGTCACGCAACGTGTTGCTCTCGGCTTCACTGTATGCCAAACTGTGTGACTTTGGCATCAGTCAATGCAAATGCAGCGGAAACAAACCTCACAGCGACGGCTTCAGCTGGTACATTATCGTGGACTGCACCGGAATTGCTGCTGGGTGAGGAGTGCAGTGAGAAAGTGGACATCTACTCGCTTGGTGTACTTCTCAGCGAGCTGGACACAAGTACTCTACCGTATCACGACCCGAATTCTCTTTCCGAGCGACTTGCACAACATCCTCCGCGCTTGATGCGGCGCATTATCGATGACGGGCTTCGTCCCCAGCTCGCGCCTCACTGTCCGTTGCCTATCACGCATTTGATCGCAGCATGCGTGTACGAAGCTACACCCGAGTGCGCCGGATGTAGGAGCCTGGCTGACTGCTTCGCAAAAAGCTCTAGTGTTTTGATCTCTTAGGTAGGAAACAGAAGTGACCAGAGTTATTACATGTCGTGTAGCGTGCTCAACGATGAAACATGCCGTTTATTTAGGTGCTAGTTGAAGCGTCAAATTTCATGGGAATCGAGTCAGCAAATGTTCTAACGGAGCTCTTAGCGAAGGCAGACCAGGCAGCGTTAGTGACGATGAAGATGACGAACAAGAACGAACAAGCTGTTGCAGCAGCACACAATAACCGAGTGTTGGCGCACACAAAACGCTCGTTGAAGCGGGGATGCAGTGGTGTAGGTAGATACAGAAGCAAACTGTCAAGTGAATCGGCTCCTGCAACAAAAACTATCAAGACCGCGGAGGAGGAATGGCACCAGTCACCGAAGGATTGGGCCGCCAATCTCGTCGCCGCACTGACTGCTGCTTTAAACGTTAAGACTGAGGAGGGATGGTACGATCGAACAGCACATTGGGGCCATGTAAGGCTAGTTAAGGATCACCCCGTTTGTACGGTATATCTACCAGCGTTCATACTCAATGAAAGTGCTTTTTAAAACTTCGATCAAACCTACTCCTTGGTCCTTATCTGTAAATAAGAAAAAGTGAATAGCTCTGATTTACACTCACGTTCACCAGCAGCATAAAGGCCGGCTGTGCAACGGCTCAAGAATCATGAATTCCGGTAAAATCTCCATCGGAATTTCATTGGAATGCGTCTACCGGTAGCTGAGACGCCACAGTTATCGAGCGACAATAAGCAGGTGGTGACGAAACTACACGCGCTGCATTCTGTGATTGATTCGTGGAGGTCCTCACACCTTCTTGTTGTCGAGGCTTTTGTAGTCGTAGCGGGCATGTCGATCGTGACTACGCCGAGTTTAAAGGGGTTAAAATTAAAATGGCCGATCTCGCGACCTTGTAGCAACAATTTATTAACGTGAGCTTTGACTCCATCGCGAGCATTAAGCATGAATCACCTGCCTGTAAATGTCGCGCCGTGAAGGGTCAGGCTGGGCTTGATGAGGATATTGTCACGCTTGCTTGTCACGCTACAGGAGTGTCCCTCTCACTTTCCAGACATTCTCGGCGGTATCACCTACTTGATCTAAAACCTCAAGACCGCTCTGAAACATGTGTTTTCTACATTCGCTGCGTTCCTGGGGGATACTACTAAGTAGTATTAGGCTCCTCGAGCTGTTGCGGAAGATTGCAGAGGGTACGGACTTTGGTGCAAGCATGTCAGCGTTCCTCTTTCTGCCTAATTATCTCTAACTTGAACGGTCGCGATGCAAATTTCGCAGTGTCGATGCAATCGTTTAACATTTATATGCCACATGCCGCCTCTGCAAACGAGCTTAATGCTCCGCCGGGGTGATCCTTAACTAGCCTTACATGGCCCCAATGTGCTGTTCGATCGTACCATCCCTCCTCAGTCTTAACGTTTAAAGCAGCAGTCAGTGCGGCGACGAGATTGGCGGCCCAATCCTTCGGTGACTGGTGCCATTCCTCCTCCGCGGTCTTGATAGTTTTTGTTGCAGGAGCCGATTCACTTGACAGTTTGCTTCTGTATCTACCTACACCACTGCATCCCCGCTTCAACGAGCGTTTTGTGTGCGCCAACACTCGGTTATTGTGTGCTGCTGCAACAGCTTGTTCGTTCTTGTTCGTCATCTTCATCGTCACTAACGCTGCCTGGTCTGCCTTCGCTAAGAGCTCCGTTAGAACATTTGCTGACTCGATTCCCATGAAATTTGACGCTTCAACTAGCACCTAAATAAACGGCATGTTTCATCGTTGAGCACGCTACACGACATGTAATAACTCTGGTCACTTCTGTTTCCTACCTAAGAGATCAAAACACTAGAGCTTTTTGCGAAGCAGTCAGCCAGGCTCCTACATCCGGCGCACTCGGGTGTAGCTTCGTACACGCATGCTGCGATCAAATGCGTGATAGGCAACGGACAGTGAGGCGCGAGCTGGGGACGAAGCCCGTCATCGATAATGCGCCGCATCAAGCGCGGAGGATGTTGTGCAAGTCGCTCGGAAAGAGAATTCGGGTCGTGATACGGTAGAGTACTTGTGTCCAGCTCGCTGAGAAGTACACCAAGCGAGTAGATGTCCACTTAGGACAGGGGAGATACGATACAGTGTAACCCTTTGTGAGCAGGTGGGGGTACAATTAAATAGTACCCGGGGGAATTTCCGTTAGTTGCTGGAAATTCGAGCTCAGCTGATTACTTAGTACGTGGCTTTTTTTCGATGTGAAGGGCTCTCCGACCAAGTTCATGTGGCCCACATCGATCCGGTCCCACCGAGATGTACGTCATCAATTGACAAGTTGCTGTGTCAATGACGCGGGTGGACGAGAAGCTCGGCCGCGCGCTGGCCCGCCGTCGTACCGTGGGCACGCTGCGCACACTGCAGGTGCCGGACGACAGTGCCCCTGCCGCTGTGGATTTTCACTCGAACGACTACCTGGGCTTCGCTCGCTTGCAGCCCCTAAAGATGCTCGTGAAGAAGCGTCAGAATGAGCTACAGAGCCAGCATACGCACATGCTGGGGGCCACAGGCTCACGACTCATTTCAGGCAACTCACGGTTGTTCATGGAGACGGAGAAGCAGTTGGCCACGTTCTACAACAGGTAGGGCGCTGTTAAGACGCTTACGCAGAACTCTGGACTGACTGAAATGTACTTGAAATCAGTGAGGCAGCGCTGCTGTTCAACTCAGGCTACGCTGCCAATGTGGGAGTCATGTCTTGTGTTCCGCAAGCGGAGGACGTGATCCTTTACGACGAGCTGGTACATAACTCGTGCCACGAAGGAATTCGACTGAGTCGCGCGTACGCCAATGACCGCTCATTCTCGTTCCGACACAATGACCTGGAGGATCTCGAGCGCAAACTGCAAAACTATTCGCCGTCTTCGAGCGGAGATGATGTGCATAAACCTTGTGTATATGTCGTAGTGGAGTCGCTATACTCGATGGACGGGGATTTCGCTCCATTGGACGCTATGGCTGCTCTCTGTGAGAGGATGGACGCGTTCCTAATTGTAGACGAAGCCCACAGTACGGGTGTCTACGGTCCTCAAGGCTCTGGTGTTGTACGTGAGTTGAATCTGGAGAAAAAGTATAAAAACGCTTTTGTGTGCCGCATTCACACGTTCGGCAAGGCCATGGGCTGCCACGGTGCCGTGGTTTGCGGGTCCCAAGTGCTGATCGACTATCTGGTCAACTACGCGCGGTCCTTCATCTACACCACAGCATTTCCGTTCGACCAGCTCGTGTCTGTCATCTGTGTGCACGAGTTCTGTGCTAGCCCAGCAGCCGAAAACTTACGCAACCATGTCATCGAACTGGTGCAATATTTCAAGGACAAGGTTAACCATACTCCGAGTATCCCGCGCGATGCACTGCTGGCCAGCGACTCTCCTATTCAAGGCGTCGTATTCGAAGGCAACCACCGTGTTTTGAGGGCCTCTCAGCAGATGAACGCGATGGGCATCCGCGTGATTCCCATTCGCTCCCCGACCGTGCCGAAAGGTGCCGAGCGGTTCCGCATCGTTATCCACGCCGACAATACGCGCCACGAAGTGGATCAACTGGTGAACGCTCTCGGTGCCATGTTTGAGGCTCGCCGCGATTCCAAACTATAGCATAGGACGGAGGTCTAGACGGTTTATTTTTTGCTGAATTAGACTTTCTGTGCTCCAACATTGACAACGTCTTAGACTGCATTGTCGACACGCGCTGTGCTGGCACCAGAACGCAGCGTGACGGACGCATCGTCTTGGACGGCCGCCTTGGCCATGGCTCGCTGCAGTAAACGTGCGCATCCGATGTTGCCGCTCTGCTCGGCAATATACAGTGGGGTGTGGTGGTCCACGTCTTCTCGGAACGGGTCAGCATGGTGGTCCAGCAGCAGCTTGACGCAGAGCGCGTGGCCGCCCAATGCCGCCAGATGCAGCGGCGTAATGCTACGCTCGTCCGTGGCGTTCGGGTCTGTATTGGCCGTCAGTAATAGCCTCGTGCACTCATTATGGCCTCCGCGTACTGCGTAATGGAGTGCCGTGAGGTTCTCAGCACTGCGGGCGTCGACGTTCCGGTCCGTGGAGTGGACCCAGCGCTTGACGACGCGCGCGTTGCCCGACTCGGCCGCTTGGCGCGCGAAGCCCGGGAGATCCGAAGCTGGGTTCCCACCGTTACCGCCTCTGTCCTCTTCAGTGACGGATTTGCGCTTCTTGCGCAGCAGTTTGCGGGCCATGATCTGCACTTGCTGCTTCTGGTACGAGGACGCAGCCACGAGGAAGACCAGAATGAACACGCCCACGACCCCCAGCGCGAGCGCAAGCGGGTGGATCTGCATGCTGCCTGGAGCCGAGACACCTACGTTGATGCGGGTGTATTCGTGCGTGGTGGCGTCGATGGGCTTCATGGCGGATTGCGAGAGCTACGGATATACCTCCGCGCTTAACTGATGTTGGTCAAGTTGTGACGCGTAGGAAAATTTTTTTTATAAAAAAACTTGTTATATTACCTTTTTAACAAACAAACGAATCAGAGGAATCAGACGTATTTCTCGGTTAAGTATCATATTTTGTGTGAAATTACACGTTCGGCGATGGACAGCGGTGACTTGTACAGCGGCTTGGAGCTGCCCAAGAAAACCAAGCGCGAGCGCGAAGAGGAAGCAAAGAGCAGCAATAAAGCGGGCGATGCATCTGCCAAGGATTCTGTGAAGCGTCACCGCGTGGACAAGAAGCCTTTGGACTTGCCAGCCATGGTGGTGAAGCTCGAGGGATTCATGGTATTGAACATACGTGAGCAGGTAGTTTGGTCGTGTTTCCATTTCTTCTGACGCGCTGGTTCTTGCATCCGATTTTTGTAGCTGGTCAGCAAGAAGTTTGCGAAGGCTAGTGCGTTGTTTTGCCAGTTGATGTCGGATCAGCTAACGGCCGAGTCGAGTGAGCTCTTCATGAAGACATTGACGAAGGTGATCGAAGAGAAGGGGGAAACATTAAGCGGCAAGAAAGAATTTCAGACACTGATTGAAACGCTGGATGCAAAGCGCGACGTGCTTCTGCGTGGTGAAGGCGACGTACGGGGTGAGCGAGAGCGAAAGCTGAACGCTTGGAAGTTTCTGACAATCACACACGCACAGCTCTTTACAGATGACACATACCAGTTTAACAAGGCCGCCAAAGTAGTGAAACTTCGATTCGAAGAAATGGTGAGCAGCAAAGACGGTCAGGGTGAAGAGGAGAGAGTTTGGCGGTTGCATTCAGAGCTGATGCCACTGCTGCGCACATTGTACAGCAAACTTAACACCGCGTGGGCTACCACAATTGTTGAGGGGGTACTGGCGCTTGGAACTCGCCATCGTCTGCTATTTAATGAGAAGGATCGAGTGGAAATCGATTCCTGGACGAAGGGTATGCAAGATCGCCGCAGAGCACCTGCTATTGCTCGATCCGCAGGTTCCGAGGCCCGACGTAACATCGTTACCACGAGCGGATCCCAAGCCTCGGAAGCTGGCGCCAAGGTGCCCGGCAGATACAACCACCCACTCTTCAACAAAGAAACCTAGATTCTTCCTGGGAAGTTTTTTCAAAATAGAAAAAATACGAATTAAAATACGTATTAATACAGTGCCCCGTTTTTGGTGGACGTCACCGGCCGTATCTCGGCTTGTAGGAGGAGTTAGGAAATGCTGTTTAGATATGTTGCTGTTACAATATGCAGCTAGAGGACCCATGTGCTAACACGACAGCTTTCCAGCTCCTTGACATGGCTAGCATACAAAATGACAGTTTCAGTGCCAACGACAAAATTATAGTACTGGATCTTTTTTCTGTCAAAACACACACCTTTTACGAAACTCATACAAACTTTTATATTAAAATATCGTACTTATCGAGAATGACACGAATGGCGGCAGCAAGTTGTTGCTGCTGGCTCGAGCAGTTGCTTGCAGCCGTTCATTTTTCAATGGGCCATGGCAAAGCCCTCACCGACCAAGAATTCTGGTGGATCATCGGGATCCACGATGGAGGAGTCTCGCTGCACGAGATTGCAAGGAAAATCGGCGGTTCGCGCACGTGTGTACGGAAGGCAATCAAGGAGGAGCGCGGGCCGCAGAGCGACAGTGGCAGTGAAGGACCAAGGATAGGACGGCGGCCAGCACTGACCGAGAGGGAGGTGCGGCAGCTCGTTCGTGCAGCTGCAGCTGGCGACAAGTTTGCGGCAGAGCTCAAGACCGAGCTCGGGGTCGAGGCGTCCGTTCGGATGGTGCAAAGGTTGCTCCAGCGTGTGGACCATCTAGTTTACACCCAGATGGACCGCACGCTGCCATTCACTGCTGCTAACAAGGCTGCCCGCATGAGCTGCGCTGAAGAGCACATACTTAATCCAGGTAAACTCGCATCTTTCTGCTATTATATCGAGTTTTAACAATGCTAACTGGTTGTCATTTTGTGTAGGACTATGGAAATATACTGTCTTTTCTGACGAAAAAAAGTTCAACCTCGATGGCCCTGATGGTTTCATGTACTACTAGCGTGACATGTGTCAGCCAGCACAGTCGTACGTCCGTCGACAAAATGGCGGCGGCAGTGTCATGGTGTGGGGCGCTTTTAGCGCGGAAGGTAAGAGCGAGCTGGCCATTCTGCGAGGCCGACAAAATTCAGGTGACTACATCTATAATTTATCTGAATATATGTTGCCTTTTGCTCACCTTAACATGGTGCTGACTTTATTTTCCAGCAAGATAACGCGTCGATTCACGCCTCGCTCACCGGATTGTAACCCCATCGAGAACGTCTGGTCGGTCATGGCGGACCCGGTATATATGTTGCTCTTTTGCTCACCTTAACTATAGTGCCTCGCCGTTGCCTTGCTGTCATCAAGCAGAAGGGAGATCTCACTAAGTACGATATTTTAATATAAAAGTTTGTATGAGTTTCGTAAAAGGTGTGTGTTTTGACAGAAAAAGGATCCAGTACTATAATTTTGTCGTTGGCACTGAAACTGTCATTTTGTATGCTAGCCATGTCAAGGAGCTGGAAAGCTGTCGTGTTAGCACATGGGTCCTCTAGCTGCATATTGTAACAGCAACATATCTAATCAGCATTTCCTAACTCCTCCTACAAGCCGAGATATGGCCGGTGACGTCCACCAAAAACGGGGGTCCTAATGATTTGGCGTGCACTGTACTGGGATACCGGTAGCCTGAATGGCCCAAATCAGATTAATTCATTGCACGGTAACTGAGGCCGATACCTGAAGCCGGTAGGTGCGCTGGTGCTAATTAATCATACCAATGGTTTGACATCGAAGAGGGTGTTAGTCTCCATGTCAACAAAGAGCGATGTTGCTCCGCAACAGATGGATAGTCCTTTGCGGCTCTAGGCAATATGGAGACAAAAAAGAGCACAATATCCACGATCCGTTTAGACACTTATTATAGTCGCTAGAAAAAAAAATCGTAGTCACTTTGCTGTTGTGGTTGCACTTCGCTGTCTGCTTTGCTGGATACCTACCGCTAGGCACATGGCATACGCGTGCCCGGCGCGTGCTGCAGTTGAAGTGACACGAATGGCGCGACCTGATTTGCAGTTCATTTGGTACCCTGGATTATGATTGGACAACAACTTTAATCTGGTCTATCATGGGATCTACCGCGGGAAGACAATCGCGACAGGTGGCGTGTACACTGTATCCAAACGTGTCCGTCTCGCCCAGGTGTGTCCGTCCCAGTTTACGATTTATTTGCATGTGTGTATATAAGCGTGTCCGTTGCATAAAGGCGTGTCCGTTGCAGTATACGTTTTGTATACGCGGACTAGTCCATAGTAGGAGGGTACGAGGGCTGCGTGTAGGAGGTAGCAAGCAGCACTAAGACTTCAAACTCAATAAATATCACTTTCAAATTTCCATTCATCGACTCACATCGACTACAAGCCTCGTTCGCATCGTCCTACACTCTCAGTTTTTGCCACTTGACGCAAGTGAGGAAGCGTACATACAACAACAGATAATGCGGCTGCGAAGCAGGCGCAGGAGGTGCGGGAGCGCAAAAGAAACAGTATAACGTCAAAAAAAAGATGGATAAGGTTTCCTAAATTATAGCACGCCCCTTTCGATAATTGTCGAAAGTCATTAATCTTATGAACGGCAATAGCATTGACTGGCTATGCACACGCACTTGTTACCTCTGACTACAATCGACGCTTGAAATAAAATGACTCTTAGGAACTATATTGCTGGATGGCTGGTGGTCTGACGATTATGCAATCGCTCCTCGACATCTAATGTGTCCTCTTCTTTCTCGGAATCTCATGCGCCATCGGTGCAAACACGCTGAGAACTGTGATCCACTTGCTAAAAGAATGTACCAATGTAGCGGCACACCGGTCACGACTACCACTGAGTCAATGACTGACTGCTTGCCAGCCCGCTGTCAACGGTGGAAAAACAGAAAACGGGAGGCCTTGCATACTTCGGCACTGTTTTATGAAAACACACAAACCGATATTTTTTTCAGGCCTGGCTCGGTATTCTCTATATTATCTCGACTACCACCACATTTATAATGCTTTACTGACTGACGGTTTCTTTTTGCCTGATTAGCAGGGTTTGCTGCTGCCTTTTTCGTGCCGAAAAACGTGTATTTTCCCTCTTTATCTAAAAAGGTTTTTATTGAAACTAGGGAAGGCTGGGGTAGCTCAACTAAAATTGTTTCTTGTATTGGTGGTCAAACAATTTGGTTTAACAATTTTAAATTACCGCAATTTAGAATTCGTCATGGAAAACTATTTGACCAATTTCAACTTCAGCGCCAGAAACGCGGGGCATCCTGGTAGTAAATGCTGCATTGCTGCGGGCCAACGACGATTCCGGGCATCGACTAGTACTTCGAGTGTATTCAGTTGATGTAAACGGGCAGTTTGAAAGCACCTATTAAATGATATACATATATGAAACCATGGCCGGTACGAACAGTGCAAAATACCGAGTAGAATATAGACAATATCGTGAAGAAGCCCGGAACATAGCCGCTCGTATTGCTAATACGCCTCAAGCACTACGTCAGGAGAAAGAAGTGGACCTAGGCGCGGGCGGGCTATCAAAATGTAGCCATTTCGCCTTCCGGAGAAACAGCCATTGTGCCAGAAGGTGATACTATTGATCTCGTCTCCGGATACAGTACTACTTTTGGTTTCGAGCTTCTGGACTCTCAAGGTGAACCTGTATTAGTAGTCGGTGGAATAGCAAGACACACACATACCAACAGATGTGGATTCCGTACATAACCCACAACAATACGTCAGGTCAAATAACTGGAATTCGCAAGATCGATTTAGCGATAGCCAGGTCACATAGAAGATCGGCTGGAAACACGGGTGAAGTCAAGTAGGATACGCGCTTGTATGGCCTGCGCGCATAGTGGTTTTCTCGCGGTTCGGCTCACCCCGGAGTGACGTGCGGGCTGGTGTTCACCGGTGCCGACCTATCAAGTCGGACTCCTTCGAGGATTCGCCAAATATGTCCAACGAACCTCGATTCGCCAAACCCTGTGCCTTGCACCAAAGGATGGACGACGGGGCGAGACCGCTTTTACGGACCACCAAGCGCAAAGCGCCTCGGCTAGAAGTGTTACGGCACCCGGACTGTCATGCGTACAGGCTCGCCGACCTGGCGAGGTTTTATTTTCTTCGCGCGGAGCAAGGCCTCACCCTTCCCGGGGCTACCTTATCGCTTGGCGCAATCGATTGAACACCCTACAAACTATGTCTCTTCGGTACCGACGACGTACAAAATCCAGCCCTCCGTAGGGACTTTCCAGACGAGTGTACACGTGTCGTGGACTAGGCAAATTATCCTCTGTTACCTGTTAACTTTCGGGAGCTCCTTCGGGCCCCTCCTATTCTTTGCCCCGGTTCCAACACAACTTTTGAGTGAACTACAGTGATTTCGGATCTCATCCTAGCCTTGCCAGCTCGGCGACTCCGCGAATCGGGCTGACACTCAAATAGGTTTTCCGGATGGCTTCAGTACCGTGCGATTTTCTCGTAAGCCTTACTGGCTCACTTGGGGTCATCCAAACTCAGGCGCGGTGCCAAACTTGAACTTCTCTACACCACTAGCGCATGAAACAAAACGTCAGCCGCTTTGTTCAAAGTGTATCGATACGAGCATTCTACCGCGAATATGTGAATTAGAGCCAAACGACACCCGAAAGATCGTTTTGAGGAGCGTTCAAATAGCGTGCACATCGACGAGGCAGAAGAATGGACCGGGGGTGTATCGAGAATATTGCACATGTTAACAACCCCAACAACATAAGGGTCATTGATGTTGGAGCTGACGACTGGTGTATTTGTACGGGTTGTTGCAAACCGGGCAGCCTGGTCCTTCGAAAAGCTCGAAATGATCTTGAAGTATTTTGGACTAAATAGTTTGTACCGGGTACAATCATTGGCGAGTACGCGGATGTGCTAACTGCGCATGGTTACAGAGGTGATGAGGTTCAAATTGGAGACTATGTTATCAGCATGATCACAAGGTCTACGCGTCGCGAAAAAGTCGGTATTGAAGCCCGTGATCGCGGTGCAATTTTGCGCCTTATGAATCATTTGTGTGACGCAAGCTGTCAGATTTACGAAGTGAAAACCCGCCAAAAAGTGACTGTTGTGGTGATGTCGGTGGGCGAGAGTGCATCACGGGAAGGCGTTACAGTTGACTAAGGAGTTCTGTGGTTTGTATGCCCGTAAGTGCATATACTACTCCAAAGGGCGAGAGGAAGATAAAAAGAACCAAATAAATAATCCAGAACTTACTTTGTCAAGTCACAATTTATTACGCTGAAATATCGAGGTGGCTTTGGATGTGTTGCAAAAACAATTACTAATGGAATCCTTTAAAAATAACCCTCACAATGACGATGTACGCATAGTGAGATTTGAAGCGCAACGAAGAGCACGAAATGATAGTATCAACCAAAAGTTGTTATCGCTTATATTATGTATGAAGGGTTATTGTTTTGTAATGAGGTTTTGGTTGGGGGAATGAAACCTGCCAACACAGGATACAGTAGCGGGAGGTTATAGTAGACGAGTTGAATACTACCTAGAGGAAGAAGATGGTGTACCACAGGTCCACCTAGGCTCGATTTGTGAATGACGGACTAATTTATAGTGCTGTGATAACATCCTGAACTATTGAGCAGTTTATGGTACTACATATCTCATTTACGGTACCACGAGCTGTACCGTAATATGTTTAGACTTAAAAACAGTAGAAAACGGTAAGAAATCTCCGCATCACGGTACTTGAGGTCGTACCGTGGATACTATATTAATAACGTTTCAAGTTCTCTGAATGGCTAGAACGTACCACGAAGCGAATTGGTTACCCGAGCACAAACTTGTGCTCTGAAAGCGAGGGCCGTCCATTGATATGTGCATAACTTGGTTTTAGAAAGTTCATTCTCGATTCGGCTAGGACGGTGGACGGCCGCTTCTGGATATTCTGTAGGGTGCGCGATGACACCACTGCTCAAGACTGCGCTTGGTCGCGCAAAGATATAACTTCTGCAGCGCGCCAAGCGAACGCCGCGGGATTTCTTCGGAGCCGTCGCGGCAAGGAACTGTGGAACAAATACTGGTTGAAACCTAGCGGGGGAACGGTTGAGGAAGACGCAAAAGATGACTACTACCCACGCGATGAAGTCGAATTATTGGATATGTGCCTGCATCAAATGGAACTTGAAATAGGCGGATACCCAGACTTCATGATGCTTACGCGAACGCAAGCAGGGTACATGGAAAGTATGCATATTGCTCACCGAGAGCGCAAGCGGTCTTCGATGCTCTAGGAACGATAGAGAGGTGCGACGCGGCAAAAAGCTATGTAAGGAAATGGACCCTATACCAACTTTGCCTAGTATGATACCTGGTGGACAAGCTGCGTGAGGCGTATAGGACGAACAAGTAGCTGCGTGTTCTAGTATTGTATCCAAGGAACAAAATGATACCTCACATTGCTAACCATATTCAACAAGGTGTGCCTCCGGCCCGACGAAGCTCTGGAATTTTAAGTAACATTATAAAATATACAAGCGTTATGCTTTCGCCATCGGTACCCATAAGCTGTTTGATGGTGCTGGTATGAAAGCGACAATGAGAGCGCTGCTTCTTTGGCGGGGCATGCCCCGCCCAAAAGTAGGAGCACCACGCTGTCAATAGAAACCAAACGCCCCCCCCATAAGAAACGTAAAGTGCAGTAGGTTTTAGAACACACGGAACGGAAATTGATAAAAATGTTGTTTACCTTCACCCCAGCAGCTTACGAAAGACGATCCTCATGTGTAAAGCGGCTTTACTATACTGCTTCACTGAAGCAGTATAGTTAGGCGCAGAAGCCATGATCATGTAGCCGACAAACCATTCGCAACCGCATCTAAGCTCACTAGAATAACGTGTTTAACCAGGATTTGGTGACATCAACAATTATACCAGGGACTCAGAACTCTGAAATATATTTCAGAGAACATTGCGTCGTACGGACGTTAACCCTATCGTTCTACCCATACAGATCTATATTACGCACGCCCATACAAACTTCAAGTCAACGGAGGTAAAAGGATACTTCAGATATCCTTTTACTTTATCCGTTCTTACGGGTAGAGATGCCAGGTGGATTAAGAGTGAGAGTATTCCGAATAATTTCTTGCTAAAAGATACTTAATGTATTCTTTTACGAGCGCCTGGAAGTGATTTGCCAAAAATGTATGTTGACGACTGGTTCTGCCGTGATAATAACATTTAGAGCAGTACCGTCGACAACGGGGGGCTCAAGCAACATCAAGCTGTAGACGGACGACCGACGCACCACACCGCGGATACTTTATTGCGCAGTCGTACCATAGCAGGTGGCAGTGCTGCTGGCTGCACAAGTCGAGCCTCTTTCCTTGGCATTGCATAGGTGCAGGGTGACGGTCGGGCAAGTCGTTGTACTCAAGTACTTGGTGATCATGTTGGAGATAATACCTAGCTCTGTAAAAATCCTTGCCGTTTTCGATGCCATGCTACGTGATTATGTTGTTGCCCAATCACAGTCATGATCATCAAAGTATATACAAGAAGAAGTAGTGAAGGCCCTTGCTGAAAAACGTGGCAGCATGAGGCACTGCTATTAAAACGCGAATAAGGATATGTTTACTCTTATGCAACAACTTACGAAGGCAGTCCCTAAGTGATGGCAGAACACAGGCATCAAAAGCAAAGCAGTGCACCAACATGCTTATACACAACAACGTTGCTTGGTCAAACGAGGCACAGGAGCTCAAGCAGTCCGACGAAGCTTGGCCCGCTTGGGTTTTGAGCGTTTTGGGCTCCAACTCGGATGGCCTGTCGCGTAGCCCATGTGACGAGGGATAATGCTCATACTTATCGCCGCACACTGTTTAGTGCCTTGTTTTGTTAATTGACCCGCTAGGGAAACAACCACATCTATTGCGTCGATGATGAGAACTGTCGCGTTCTAGCATCTCTCCCATAGAAGGCCTTCCTCGCTAGGACGATCAAATTCATCGTACCTGACAGATCGGTCAGATTTCATAGCAATATGGTACTCAATGTGTTGGTCTTGCTTCGCTCGATGTCGCGGCATTTCATAGCAGAAAAACTTCAGTTGAGCTCGGATTTGAGGTCTGGTGATCTATTGTGATAACAACGGCATAAGCAAACAAAAATACACAAAAAAACCTTTACCTTACCTCTGAGAGATCCACTCTCGTTTCCAGCCCGTTCAGCATCCGTAGATAGTATGGATCTGCTCCTTTGTGCCCTCACGGCAAACCGCTTGTCACGTCTCCAGTATATACTTCACACAGGCCTCCTAAAATACAATAGTCAATATACGCAGGCAACTCACACACCAGTAATAAATAGTGAAGTAATAAGACAAACAATAATCTGCAATGCCGCCATATTCAATATATTGTTGCGAATAAGCTCAACTGCGAGATCACGGCACAAGCGTCGACGCGTTCCAGATATCCCGGTTAGCCTTTATAAACATCAGTCTCTCGAAGTTAGCTGAGCGCATGAAGGCACGGTGCTACTCAAGCACGTACTTACACTCCGAGAATAACCGCTCACACCGGTTACTGGTTAGGGGGATGGCACCAAGTAGTGGTATGTAGTCGACGGCGCGCCTCTGCGACTGGTGAGGCTTCTTGGCACGGCGAAGAATCTCGCTCGCAAAGTCAGCAGCTGGTTCATCCTTACTCTGTCCGGAGGCCGAAACGGCTCGAGCGTCTTGGTCTCAGCACTGGTAACAGGAGGGGAGCTTGTAACCTTGATTACAGCTGCTTCAAAGGTCGGCGAATGCACAATCTTAGCGGTAGGCTTAAGATACTCTTCCATGACAGGGTACTTTGCCATACAAGTATCAAAAAGAGCACGGACCTTACCGAGCGTTCGTTTGTGCTGCTGCAGCTTCTCGCAGACGCTCTGCAGCTCCTTCAGCTTGTCGTGCAGCACCAAAATTCGACGGTGGTCACTCAGTCGGGGTAGCAGCTCCTCGACCGCAGGAAAATGCTTCGCAGCATCGCGAATGCGGACATACTTGTGCACCATCTTCCACACGGAAAACCAGCGCGTAGCATTCGCTTTCTCTGGGAAGAGTGCCGTATGGAGCGCTAACTGGGCGGCGTTGTTTGGTTGGCGAAGGCTCGTCATCAGACGCTGAATCATATTTATCAAATTCTCAGAATCCGGCAAAAATCGGACCATTGCCAAATTGAACCGGTGGCTGGCACACCCAATCAGCGGGACATCCAGCTTCGTTGCCACGCTCCGATTGGTGGTGCAGTTGTCAGCGACAATAAACTTGATCATCGACAAGGCCTTGTCGTAGCCAGAATAGACGTCCGCCGTTTACCCATCCTCCATAGGAGATAGACCGATCAGCCTTTCGCATAGACCAGTAGCACCGTGGTACACCACGAACACTGCAACGAAGTGACGGTTGCCAGAGCTCCACCCGTCAAACATGATACCAAAGCACTCGCCCATCTCCTTGGCGATGGTGTTGCCCGCACGATCAGCGACTCTTTGCATGTAGGTCTTCAGTGTCTCCGCCGACTTAGGCTTCATGCGAACTAATTGCCTCGATAGCTGGTACTCAACTTCGCAGAGGGGGAGGTTTCGCTCGACGTTCCAGCGCAGCCAGTCGTACATCTGGGTCGTCACCTCGTCCACGAAGCCGAACACCTCGGAGGAGGTCAGGTTTCGGCGCTGGAACTCGGCGTACTCCTCGCCGTGCTTGGAGTTCAGGTGAGATATCAGGTTTGTGTAGCCTGTACGCTGAGCTTGCCTGCGTGGCTGCTCACAGATGTTGCACCGATAGAGCCCAGGCTCCACAACAGTGTAGAAAAAAGCGGCGAGTTCCTGGGACGACATGCGGAAATTGAAGAATGAGCTTCTCCTTCACGATTGCAGAGCAATCCAAGCTCCGGGCGAATTGATGGCAGCTGGCTGGCAACATCTGAAGGATATATTTGTATTATTCCATCAGTATCACTATATTATTTCTCGAAAACAACAATAATCCGCAGTATAATATAAAATAGGTAGTAATTGCGGTAGTGATATTATTTTCTCGGAGGCCTGATTTCACAGGCAAGGTTTCCTTACGTCTTCCATGCAGCGACCACTGTAGATGTTGGCTCCATTACTGGCACGGAGGTATCTTGGTTGTGGTAACGTGAGATACAATAACAAAATAGTCAAACCTCATGCATAAGCCTTAGCAAAAAGAAGTACAACCTTGACAGGATGAACATCGGACCAGAGAGCAGCCATTTCTTCTCGTCCCTTCAAATTGCAAACTGCGGTATACGATCTGGGAGCTCGTCAGTCAATTTAGCCCGCCTGAGTGTATCCTCGAAGTGGAGCAAACATCTTAAAAGTTGTATGCTCGAAGGATCGCCGGTCAATGAGTTGCAGCTCGACTGAGTTGTGCTGACCGAATGTCTAGAAGATTGTATACTGAGACGATCGCATCTATGGATACACCGAACCCAATGGACAAAGCCCACCGCAGCAGTGCACAGCGAAGTTGGCTCGCACACACAAATATGACAGGTTTCAAATCGATGTGTATTCGTCGTATCCAGTGTTATTTTTCAATAGCACTGACTACTAACTCTACTATACATGTTACCGGCGCGGAGTGCTGATCTGTGCCCACGTAGATAGCGGCTAGCAGCGTCATCACGTCCACCGATGGCAACACACTCAGTACCAGTGATACCAGGATGTACACACAGCAGCTTGCACAGCTGTACGGCCCATACCAAGAGTCAGGTAGGGGGCGTAGATCAATCGGAAACTGGGAAGCAGATGTCAGCATCGACAACAACTTCAGTGTAGGCGACACTCTGAGCACCAATGCTGAGACGTCGCCCGACAGTGGTGCACAATGCAAATCGTAGGATGCATGACACAAAATCACCACTAGACTAGTAGCTTTAGGCATCGTAGACCGCCGGGGAGTTAGTCTACATCGAGGCCACCCCCCAAGCAGTAGCCGTAGTAGTAAGAGGTTTTGGTCGTCGGGAATTTGCCCGGCAGCACCGCCGTCGTGGATAGTGCGCTGCGCATCGTCGCCAACGAGGTGTAAACCGGTGTGCAAATCGTGAGAAGATTGCGACGAGAATATCACCGAAGCAGCAGCAGTCGTGGGCGTTTCTGTTTGCTCGACGGGAAGGTGGGCAACATTCAAACAGCTTGAGAATACACATCGATTTTAAACCTGTTATATTTGTGTGTGCGAGCCAACTTCGCTGTGTACTACTGCGGTGGGCTTTGCCCGTTGGGTTCGGCCTATCCACAGATGCGATCTTTTGGGTGTACTGTCTTCTTGACATTTGGTCGGCTCAACTCAGTCGAACTGCATCACATCGACCGACGATCCTCCGAGCATACAACTTTCAGGATGTTTGATCGACATCGAGGATGCACCCAGTCACCTCCGGCTGACTCACAGCCTTAGCAAGTGATTGGATCCCCGCTAGCTTTGAAGGAGCTATAAAGCTGAGAACATCAATCCGAACTGGCTGATCAGCGACAACAGATCCGCTAACTTCACTAAATACGTGTCCAAATCAGCTGCGTAAAGAAGTAAATCACCAAGTCCTATTAGTTGAGAAGCACTCTGTCATGATTTTTCGAAATGGATGGAGCGTCGTTGCTGGCCTGAGGTACTCGATGGGGAGTGAAGTTCTTTCGCGAATCATGTAAGAGAACAAATCTAACGCAATCCACCTACCGGCAACTACCAAAATCCTTTGCGAAAATCGAATAGTCCGAAGTATTTCATTCCATGCACTCTCCAGTACTATGGAGTCACTGGGCGCTAACTGCCTTGTAGTCAGTGGCCTACCGGAGGACTATCATCTCCGCTGGCATAACGACTGGCAAGATGGGGCACGACCAACGACTCTTGTGGTTTTCGTAGATACGTCCTAGAGCTACCAGACGAGCGTCAACATTGTGAAGAAAATCTTGATGTGCGGGGGATATTTTCGGGGTTTATCTCCTTAGGATACCCAAACCGACAAATTTTAGGCTGCTTTCGGCACGACGAACCAGGAGCACATTCGTGTTGTTGTACGCGTTGAACAAGCCGCGACAAGTCACACTGTTTTTCATCGAACATAAATGGAGGTGAATAAAACGATAGATGGGTCCATTAATTCAAAAAGGGAAGTACCAACAATTAAACAATTCGTTGGACGAGCCCCATCCTTAGTCGCACCACTAGAGGACCTCTACTAGAGGTGGCACCTCCGCCGGAGGGTACAATTCGCCAGACGAACCCCATCGCACTGCAAGAGGTGGCACATCCTCCGGAGGGTCATCACGCAGCTCCACGCGCCACAGACCATACCCATGGTCGCTTGTGCGTAGCTGCTCCACTCGATCCAACGCAAATCCGTTCGCCACCGCACGCTCAATTACACGCTTCACAGCAGCAAAAACCATCGTCATCACTCCGTCCCATACATTTGCATGGGTGTATCGACCTTTTCGAGCTCAATTGGGTCTTCATTTGCTTCGTCGTTTCCACGGTTTGCCAACTGCTCCAGCTGTCGATCAACACCCATCCCGAGAAAAGTAAGTAGATCATTGCCAACAATGAATTTCCCATGATCGGTATCCACCACAAGAACATCCACCAAGTACCTTGCCTCCACAGGCCCAAGGGCCGTGTGCAGCAGCGCATGCTGTTTTTTTTTCCATGGTAGCCGTCACAGTTGTCGCCCCCAAAATGCTTGATCTGCACTGGCCCCGCCCAGCGCTCCTTCTCAACACTTGAAACTTTGGCGCGAAGCTGTTCCCAATGTGAGCGACCCATGAGCGTATAGATCTACCACTACGTTGTGACAGGTCCGACAGGCTATCCAAGATGCCAATCCAGGGGTACGCTCTGTTCCCTTTCGCCGTAGAAAACGTATGATACAGCAGTAAGTAACTTGTTAGCTACACAATATGAGCATCGTAGTTGTCCTTAAGTTCGCGAGCTTGTTAGTGATGGCCGCGGAATGTCGGCTGCTGCCGAGTATGAGGCGTCTTTGATTGTTGGAAAAGGCTTCGTTTCTGATAGCCGGAAATTACATCACTTTATCCAACCATCATCTATTACTTCACCGTTATTATGGACCGCCGACACAAGTCAATGAATTGTGCCTTTCAGGAGTATATGTTAGACCCACTTGGAGAGGCCGGCAAAAAAGCTCACAGCAGAGCAGGGTACATCCAATTCCGTTTCAATCCACAGATTTGCTAACCAGCCCATAGCAAGCTGAATAATTCCACACCATGCTGACAAATTCCACAGCTTCCCAAGTTAGTCCTCCAAAGCGTGGGGACAATCCACAGGTGACAAGTGGCGCTTGACTTGGCCCCTTTGGTTTGCTTCGCTCGCGATACTGAGATAGAACCCCCTGGCGAGTGCAATGTGGGGCTCGCTGGTGAGCTCGGCGCTTGGCCCTTCTCCTCAAATACGCGCGGCCATACTTCGCGGGCATTCCACGCGCGTTTGCTGTTGCGCACGCTTGCATCCGCTCGCATTAGTCCGAAACGTGGCGCCACATCGTTGTGGATAGAGACGCAAATGCAAAGCTGTGGATTTTTCCCATTTCCTCCCTACTTGGACTTGGCCACAAGTGCTTACCGACGGCTACGGTTAAAGGGTAAAAACAAATTATTTCTATATCCACCGATTGTTTACACAAAAAGGATCTACGACCAACTTTCGAGCAACTAATATTGTGAACGACAGTTCTTTTGTCTTTTCGGATTTACTCACTCTCAAGGGATTTGCCCTTATGAAATCTTGATCGATTTATATTTAATACCTCTAAGTGCCTTCTTCTAGTTGGGCATTCCGGTCGAATGTCATATAAATCTACCAGTTCTTGTTCGAATGGCCACTATCCTACTTACGTAAGTAATATATGGAGTGTTTTTTGTCAAAACGTAGGCGGATTGGTTTATCTTTTCTGGAATTTGCGTATTCCTAGCCCAGTGATTAACTGAGGGTTACTTACTAAAGGAAGCCCCGGGGTCGAATGCTTTCGGAAAATCATAAGTGATAGACGTCGACGATAAGGTGCCTCTCCTATTGGCCATAGGTTGAAGAACTAACGTGACGTCGTCAACATGGCCGACGGCACATCACACGCCCCGATAGCAGAGGTGATCGATGCATGGGCGATACCCGACGCGTGCATTCCCCGAGAAACAATCAAGAAGTACGCCGGCAACATTAACGTTCATCAAAAATCGGATTAGAGAAGCGCTCGCCCTGAAATAGCGATACATAGCTAGATGCTTTGACGCCACTGTTGACCTAAATCTTGCCGAGTTCACCCCGGCGTTCTTTGAGCAATTATTTGCGTACAAGAGAGGCGTGGCTAAGTCGGCTACTCCGAGTGGATATCGCAGTGCGATAAAGGACCTGTATCGGTTGAAACGGATCGCACTTCCCCTGGAGTATGGAGATTATATAAAACAGCTCTACTATGGAGTAAAACACCTCGAGGCCGAGCAAAACCAGTCTCGTTCGCCCAAGAATTCGAGCAATCAGCCGCTGCTGTTTTCTCTCTACAAAGATCTGTGCAGTTCTACACGCACGCGAAATGATGGAGGGTTCACATATTTCTTGGAATCGCATGTGCCGAACTTTGTCGGTTCAAACTCCCCAGACGCTGCACTTGTTGTCAAAGGATGATAGCGTAGTAGTAATATTTTTTTTAACTAATACAAATCAAGTCGGTGCTGGTCCGCGTGACCCTCGTCATCTCTACGCACGCCCACTCTGTCTGTCTATGTGTTGGGTGATGGCGTTGGGAATTTATTTAGTGTAATCCACGCATGCAACCCGGCCGAGCCAAAGATTATATTCGAAAAGACGCTGGGAGGTTTTCTTCAAAAGGCGGGCATCGCTAACAACTACGGCACGCACTCAGTAAGGAAAACCCGTGACAACATGTGCTTGTGGGGGCAGTACAGGCGAACGATCCATTGTCTGTATGCCTTCGTTGCGGGGGGGGGGGGTCACTAGGTGGTGTTTAGGACAGGTACTTCCGTTATGAGTCTGCCGGAGTTCAAGATTTAGGGCATGTTGCTGCTGGCCTTCCTGTAAACGATTCAAAATTTGTTGTTATAATTCTGAGAGCACGATCAAGTCATGTATTGCAGTAATATTTCCGGACCTGGCTGAAAAAGCAGTCGGCCTACTTACTGTACGTGGAATCCCATCATCCATGAACATTATCAGTTGAGGGTATGTAGACAGCCTAATAAGGATGAACAAAACACTTTCATAGCCCCCCCCCCTTTCAGTTATTAATGCTGTTGTGCTTATTACAGTTAGGTTAAATCAGATGTGGTGTCATCGTGACAAATACTTTATTTTCTAGTGTACGTATGGTTGAGCTAATTACTCAAAAAGACGTGGATCACCAACGTAGCCCACTGTTTGCAAAACTGTGAGCCAATCCTGTTGCAGCCGGTAGGGTTTGTGTGGTGTCTGGCAGTGCGCATCAACTTGGAAAGGTATTCGCTGTTGACCATGGTAGGAAAACAACTGGGAATCCAAAAGATGCCAACACTACTTGCAATAAGTAATCACGTACTGGTGTGTTGTTCAGGAAATTGATGAGGTCACGTAAAGTGAGATCACTTCAGAATTTGCCGACAGCAAACGCCACGACACACGAAATATGTCCCACTCCGCACGAAAGAAAATGGCGTTAAGCTGTCAGATGAGTTTTGAACGACTCTTAATAACGCATGTGACGCAGCAGAGGAGACCAAGCTGCCCGACGAAACGAAATCAAAGCGACGTAGATGTACCTACGCAGCGCGACGGGTACAGTCACACTACACACAGGCAGCTATGCTCTCTCTTTATTGACTGTAAAAAATGTCGCTTTCGACAGGAGGAAGCAAAACGACTTCGCGAAGAGCTCCGTGGTCTCGAATCGGAAGTCACAGTGCTGAAATATCGCTCTGGACATGGTTCATATGTGGATCCTGAGCTATAACAAGTTGAAATGGAGAACGGTACGCTAAGCTAGACTGCCAGGAAACAACACCTTCAAGTTGCAAAAGTGCAATCCGCCATGAGTAGATGCTTGGTACGTACGTGCTTCATGCTTTTTTTTTCAAGAATCCAAAATCCTGAAGTTATCTCGATGTCTTTGCAGGGGACCCAGCAATCTCACCCACTCTACACTCGCATTTGCCTCCCAAAAGACTGGGGCAAACGCCGAAACAAACTCGTATCCATTCGCGAGGAAAGGCTACGTAATGCGTACGACTTCGTCATGGATCCCAGACACTACGTCGATCCAGCAAAGGCACAGTATTGCGACGAGCGCTTCGAGACGACAGAAGGAGATTTCTGTGGGGTTCGCTTCGAGAAGGTGCAATTTTCTTGAGTCAAGTCACTCCAGCAAGTCTATGATGCGGCCGTGTACTACCTCACGAACATGGAGATCAGCATCACGGAGCGTCTGGGCCACATCACGGTCAGAGACGACTACGAGACCGCATAGACACCAATTCTGAAAACAAGGCTAGAAACGAGTTGAGTAGCGTGGATGCAACCGGGTAGGAAGAGGAAGATGCGGCTGATTCCATGCCAACGCTCGAAAATATCTCTGCAGAAGAGCTGAATGAGCGCCTGAAGTGGATGGCGGAGCTATTCGTCAGCGCCGACGCGATGGGGACTGGGCTTCAATTAATGCAGTGAGAATTCAGAGATGAATTAGGACGTAAGCAAGGTTCATTTCCATAGTTAGCTATTAATACCATTGATTATTAATACAGTAGTGATAATCCAGATTTTAGTGATAATCCAGATTTTGATATCACTAACCACTAACGAGAGGATAGAGGGATATTTTTGACTTGAGTTTGTAAACAGTCGATCATCGGGAACCCACCTTCTATCCCTGTCTAGAGTGTATCACTATTTGGGATATCACGGTCGAGAGGATTGTCTGTATTATGCGGTTGCTAGACTTGGTGGTTTGTGCATCAACATTGAGCACTTATCGATGTTGACCTACCCTGGACAAACATGTGGGATAAGATCCGATCATTGCGTAAACTCGAGGGTTGATAAGCGCTTGTAATCACCCGGTGGTGGTGTTATTGGAGCCGTTACCTATTCATGACTGGACGAGATCAGTTTAGAAACGAACGGGGCGGTATGCCGTCAGCAGGAGTTGGGGGACGCGTTATTAATAACGTGGCGATCATCTCCCAGACCAGCCTCGAACAAAACCAGCATGAAGGTCATGAGCCGGTAAAGCAGGCCAACACACCTGACCAGAAGCAGTCCAAACGCCGCAAGTGTACGTACGCGGCTCGACGGGTACGTGATGCGAGAGGTACCGTCGACTTGGATTTTGCTAACATTATTTCTTTTATTGTCGAATAAACAGGAGAAAGCCCAAGAGCTTCGCGAGGAAGTCCGCAGACTCGAGTCTCAAGTGGTTGTGCTGAAGCTTCGATCAGGCGAGGTTGGACAAGAATCTGGAGTGGACAACGACCTGAAGCAGACTCAAGAAGAGAACGCAAAACTGAGCGAAAGCATTCGAACCCAACATCTCCAAGTTGCTGAAGTGCAGTCTGTCATGAGCCAATACCTAGTAAGTGTGTTACTGCAAAGTAGCTTGGCTTCGTAGATCGCCGTCTAACGCTATTGCTCGTTGCTACAGAGATCGCAGCAGTCCCACCCACTCTACACTCGCATTTGCCTGCCAAAGGACTGGAATCAACGTCGCGCGAAACTCGTATCGATCCGAGAAGAAAAAATACGCAACGCGTACAACTTCGTCATGGATCCCAAACGCTTCGTTGACATCGACAAGACAACGTACTCAGACGAGCTCTTTGAGTCTCCAGAAGGAGACTTCTGCGGCATACGCTTCGAGACTGTACAGTTCCCTGGAGTCAAGTCACTCCAGCAAGTCTACGACGCGGCCTTGTACTACCTTACGAACATGGAGATCAGCATCACGGAGCGACTCGGACATATCACAGTCAGGGACGACTACGAGACTATTGACGACAGTGTTTACAACGCTCGGGTGCTGTCGACAGTTCACGACAATGTTACGATGGAAACAAGCTCCCTTTTGTTTCCAAAAATGGACCCCGACGGGAACTACGGAATTGTAGCGCTCGATTCTATCGACGAGGACGAACTCTATCCGTACAACTCATCCAAATGGGTGCGGAAAGATGTGTCCGCTACTGTTGTATTTACTGCACGGAAGAAAACATCAGTGAACGGGGTGGAAGGCGAACTCATCGTGACGATGAGAGGCTCGGCTTTTTTGGAGATCCACCGGCCTCAATTTGCTATCCCGGAGAATATACAGCAAGAGCTGGCCACGGGCATTATGGCGTGGGGTGATGTCATGGTCAAGTCAATCCGTAGTATTGTGTACGGGGCTTGCCAAGGTAAATGCACTCTGTAGCTTCACATTGAGCTTCATCCCTGAAAAGGCTGCTGGTTAGTGAAGCTAATATAAGTGACATTTTGAGGCTATGTCTTGCGTCGCTGAACCACCACGCAGAATCTTGCTGAGCAACTTGCCAACCAATCACCCCCTACTATCCACGCCGATATTCGCCAAACCGAACGTTCTCAATGATCTACGAACCGAGCTGGAGGTTGGCGAGTCGAAATGGATGGTGCCCTCAGGAATTCCACAACACAACGAGCTGTATAAGAAGCCGGATATATTGCAACAGTTAGTAGACGCTCTCCCCGAAATGCTCGAACGACGAATGTAAAAGGTACTCGTGGAAAAAGTGTGGTAGCTGGTAATATTACGCAGGAGCTTCTACGTGAAGAATCAAGTCGCTGTTAGCAGAGGCGAGGCTGAATCGTACTAAACCGACACCGCCAACAACACTACCTTCAGGTCCACAACGCATATATTTTTCGTGGGGCGCCAAGTTTCACAAACTTACAAAAGATGTTGAGTTTCCCGATCCATTTGGTGCATGGATTCTGCGGTGGTTTAACGATGCTAGAAGTGTGTATCCCCCGTACAAAGCAATATCTTCAGACGAATTAGACACAGCGAAAAAGAAAGCGACTCTGTCAGAATGGGGTGTCATGATAAGGAACGCCAGCAACGCTATTGAAGCAGAAATGAACGATCAAATGCCTGAAATCCATGGACCACCACTGCTGTCGCCTGCTCCGCCATGGCTCGCGCCGAAACTCAAGCCATCGAGTTATTCAACATGGGCTATAACCCACTCAGGACCTGTTCCGCACGTTCGATTTCCAGCTGATTGGGGTCATTCCAGCGGAATTTTGGCATCCAGCGGATCGCTAAAACCTTTGCGCGTTCCGCATTCCGATTCCAGCGGAACTTTTGCCGAAATCAGTTGTTCACTAAACGCCTATATTCCGCAATTCATCTAAAAGTGAACAGCTGAATCGATTATCCGCTGGGTCGTGGCCATCCTCTGTTTTGGAGAATCCGCTGGAAGCGTATGCGGAACACACAGATGCCAAATGATCTTAATCTAAAAGTCACCTTTAAAATTCATATAATGTAAAGAATAAGGAATGTAAGTTTATTAAAATAAGAAATATGCATCTTTCTCTCTCAGTTTTCATCAGAGTCCGAGTTGTCCGCCAAAAGGTACTGTCTTACCATATATTCCGTACTCTCATTATCCATTCCGTAAAACATGGTGGCCGCATTAGGCTCAGTCGCGAGCAACTTGATGAACCTGAAGCGCTGATCCACCGGGATCTTGTCCGTGAACATGTTCTTGAAAACCTTAATCGCCTCGTCGGAGCAGAAAAGCTGTCGACCCTTGTTGTGGCGCGTAAGAATCGAAACAGCAATAGATTCTTGTGCTTCTGCCATTACTCTCATCGATTCGCTGATTTTCTCGCCAGTCGTTTTTTGTCGTTTGGCTGGGGTTCCCCTTCCTACAACGCTCTGTCTGCGGACGACGCCACGCTGGTCTATGGCTGCCCTGTCTTCGCTAGCATCTTCAGCTTTAAATTCATGGTCTGTAAAATTGCGTGAGTGTCTTTGTTGACCTGTATGTCCTACTGCATCTTCTCCGGCGATCGAAGATCTGTCCTCAGTCTCGTCGCCATCGTCGGAATCGCTAAACTCACTTAATGACGAAGCAGCCGACCGCGATCTCCCTACAACCTCTTCATTGTATACAGCAAACGATCCTGTAGTGGCCGTTTGAGACAGGATTGTATCCAGCTCCGAGTACATGAAGAGAGGTCTTGTCCTGAACTCTCTTGCTTGTGGGTGGGCGGTAATGGCGTCTTCCCACACTGAGTCTGGAGCTGTGGGCATGTCGGTGGAAGGGTTCCAACCGAACCCGCTGTTGGATTTCATTGGGGAGTATACGCGGTACTTCTTTTTCAGTTCAGCCATTTTATTTTGAAGTTGTTTACGGTCTCGTGTTTGGTCGTCGGGTAGGTCGTGGTTGAAATCTCGGACGATGCGATTCCATATCGCTTTCTTGAAATTTTCTTCACCGGGTCTAAAACTGCGTTAATTAACCGAGCAGTAAGATCTTGCGACCAGGATAACACCATGGATGAGACGTAAAAATGTATAATGGTGAGGTTGATCTAGATCTACTCTTGTTTGTGGGAGGAATTTGCCCCCCCCCCCTCCCGCTGTCACATCCTCGCAAAAAAAAAAGGTTCTATGTTAGACGGCGCTTCAAAATGGAATTTAAGCCGGGGAATGAAGAATATTGATATGTTATGCTTTAACACCCATGATGCTTTTGTACTTCCAAGCTGAAGAGTCGATGGACTTGCAGTCCCATGTTTCAGGAAGAGCAGACATCGGGTGATGAAGAGGAATGGAATCTCTTACTCGCTATTGGTACTGTAACATCCTACGGTCACTATATAAACCTCCTTTTGCCCATGAGAGATATCGTGCATTGATACTAACAGGTGCTTTGTATTATGAAAGGCTATTGAGCAGTCGAAGTCCAGTACGCTTCTCAGAATTAAATAGAATCAGTGTTTGTACATTCAACTTGCTGCTTTCAGGATTAGAAGGAACCTCGATGCTGCCAATGACATCCCATGTTTGTAGCGGAGAGCGTTTGCCTATATTCTTCTACATATTAACAGGAAAAAGCAACAGAGAGGCCCAAGAACGCTTTCAACACGGACCAGGAACGATTTCAAGAATCGTGCGGCAATGTTTAGCAGCAATAAAGTCGCGATGGAGCACCTTTGTCAATCTGCCAGACACCGGAACTCCAAACGAGATTACCGAGTCTAACAAGTTTTCCCCAACTTCAAAAACTGTTTGGGCGCGTTAGACGGAACTCACATCGCGGTCGTGCCCCCTGCTGAAATTGCTTCACGATTCAGAAAGCGAAAAGGCTTTCATTCGACTAATCTGCTCGGTGTATGCAATTTCGCGATGGAGTTTTTGTATGTTCTGCCTGGATGGGAAGGATCTGCTCATTATGGACGTGTACATAAAGATGCTGTTAGTCATGATCTCCGAATTCCTGAAGGTAAAAAAATTATGCTTATCAGAGATCATAATATAATATTTTGCTAATTCAAAATTGTGTTACAGGTAAATACTACTTGGGAAGCGCTGGTTAGGCTTTAAACAGCTACACACTGACGCCCTATCGAAGAACGCGCTGTCATTTGAACGATTACGGATATGGTTTTCAAAAACCGCAGAACAAAGAGGAGTTGTACAATTTACGCCATTCGTCTTTGCGAAACGTTATTGAACGAACGTATGGCGCAGTGATGAACAAGTTTCCAGTATTGCTCGACATGAATTCGTACGCACTGGAAGAGCAGATTGGGCTTATCTAGGCTGTCGTAGCTATATACAACTTCATTTGGCGCAATCGTGATGAGTTCGCAGGTGCTCGTGACCCTACAGACGTAGTAATGAGGCGGACACTGATGAAAATGACGCGGGGGGCACAAAGCCAATTGATGCAGATGACGGCACCATGAAGAAACTTCCTGATGATATCGCAACAGCGATGTGGGTGGACTACCTCGTCACTCTTGCCGGGAGGTACAATGAGGTCGTAGTATAGACCAGTCAATGGCTGCCTCACTCACCTTGCACGGCGACCAAGGCACGTAAAATTACTTGACCAACTATATATTCTGGAAGACTATATTATTAGGTCAAACTAAACCAAAAGTGCATTTCATCCACTCATGAGCTCAGTTTATTAGTGTCTCCTTGTTATGTGAGCAATATTTGCTCTTACAGGCACCCACCCCTCAATCTGCTGGATTGGCTCTTTATCCCCTCGAATTTAGGGCCTGTTCCGCTCGTTCGAATTCCAGCTGATTAGGACCATTCCAGCTGAATTTTGGCATCCAGCGGATTACTGAGAAATCTGTGTGTTCCGCATGTCGATTCCAGCTGAATTTTAAGACAAAACAGCTATCGTCCAAACGCCCAAATTCGGGCAGATAGAGGGCCAATCCAGCGGATGAATTAGTTGTTGCCTGTAAGAGCAAATATTGTTCATATGATGGGAAGACACTAACAAAATGAACTGAAATGCACTGTTTTAATTTGTTTACCAATTTTGCGGTAGGTAGTTGGTCAAGTAATTTTACGTGCCTTGGTCGCCGTGCAAGGTGAGTGAGGCAGCCATTGACTGGTCTATACTACGACCTCATTGTACCTCCCGGCAAGAGTGACGAGGTAGTCCACCCACATCGCTGTTGCGATATCATCAGGAAGTTTCTTCATGGTGCCGTCATCTGCATCAATTGGCTTTGTGCCCCCCGCGTCATTTTCATCAGTGTCCGCCTCATTACTACGTCTGTAGGGTCACGAGCACCTGCGAACTCATCACGATTGCGCCAAATGAAGTTGTATATAGCTACGACAGCCTAGATAAGCCCAATCTGCTCTTCCAGTGCGTACGAATTCATGTCGAGCAATACTGGAAACTTGTTCATCACTGCGCCATACGTTCGTTCAATAACGTTTCGCAAAGACGAATGGCGTAAATTGTACAACTCCTCTTTGTTCTGCGGTTTTTGAAAACCATATCCGTAATCGTTCAAATGACAGCGCGTTCTTCGATAGGGCGTCAGTGTGTAGCTGTTTAAAGCCTAACCAGCGCTTCCCAAGTAGTATTTACCTGTAACACAATTTTGAATTAGCAAAATATTATATTATGATCTCTGATAAGCATAATTTTTTTACCTTCAGGAATTCGGAGATCATGACTAACAGCATCTTTATGTACACGTCCATAATGAGCAGATCCTTCCCATCCAGGCAGAACATACAAAAACTCCATCGCGAAATTGCATACACCGAGCAGATTAGTCAATGAAAGCCTTTTCGCTTTCTGAATCGTGAAGCAATTTCAGCAGGGGGCACGACCGCGATGTGAGTTCCGTCTAACGCGCCCAAACAGTTTTTGAAGTTGGGGAAAACTTGTTAGACTCGGTAATCTCGTTTGGAGTTCCGGTGTCTGGCAGATTGACAAAGGTGCTCCATCGCGACTTTATTTGCTGCTAAACATTGCCGCACGATTCTTGAAATCGTTCCTGGTCCGTGTTGAAAGCGTTCTTGGGCCTCTCTGTTGCTTTCCTGTTAATATGTAGAAGAATATAGGCAAACGCTCTCCGCTACAAACATGGGATGTCATTGGCAGCATCGAGGTTCCTTCTAATCCTGAAAGCAGCAAGTTGAATGTACAAACACTGATTTATTTAATTCTGAGAAGCGTACTGGACTTCGACTGCTCAATAGCCTTTCATAATACAAAGCACCTGTTAGTATCAATGCACGATATCTCTCATGGGCAAAAGGAGGTTTATATAGTGACCGTAGGATGTTACAGTACCAATAGCGAGTAAGAGATTCCATTCCTCTTCATCACCCGATGTCTGCTCTTCCTGAAACATGGGACTGCAAGTCCATCGACTCTTCAGCTTGGAAGTACAAAAAGCATCATGGGTGTTAAAGCATAACATATCAATATTCTTCATTCCCCGGCTTAAATTCCATTTTGAAGCGCCGTCTAACATAGAACCTTTTTTTTTTGCGAGGAATGTGACAGCGGGAGGAGGGGGGGGGGCAAATTCCTCCCACAAACAAGAGTAGATCTAGATCAACCTCACCATTATACATTTTTACGTCTCATCCATGGTGTTATCCTGGTCGCAAGATCTTACTGCTCGGTTAATTAACGCAGTTTTAGACCCGGTGAAGAAAATTTCAAGAAAGCGATATGGAATCGCATCGTCCGAGATTTCAACCACGACCTAACCCGACGACCAAAACACGAGACCGTAAACAACTTCAAAATAAAATGGCTGAACTGAAAAAGAAGTACCGCGTATACTCCCCAATGAAATCCAACAGCGGGTTCGGTTGGAACCCTTCCACCGACATGCCCACAGCTCCAGACTCAGTGTGGGAAGACGCCATTACCGCCCACCCACAAGCAAGAGAGTTCAGGACAAGACCTCTCTTCATGTACTCGGAGCTGGATACAATCCTGTCTCAAACGGCCACTACAGGATCGTTTGCTGTATACAATGAAGAGGTTGTAGGGAGATCGCGGTCGGCTGCTTCGTCATTAAGTGAGTTTAGCGATTCCGACGATGGCGACGAGACTGAGGACAGATCTTCGATCGCCGGAGAAGATGCAGTAGGACATACAGGTCAACAAAGACACTCACGCAATTTTACAGACCATGAATTTAAAGCTGAAGATGCTAGCGAAGACAGGGCAGCCATAGACCAGCGTGGCGTCGTCCGCAGACAGAGCGTTGTAGGAAGGGGAACCCCAGCCAAACGACAAAAAACGACTGGCGAGAAAATCAGCGAATCGATGAGAGTAATGGCAGAAGCACAAGAATCTATTGCTGTTTCGATTCTTACGCGCCACAACAAGGGTCGACAGCTTTCCTGCTCCGACGAGGCGATTAAGGATTTCAAGAACATAAGGTATTGTACTGACCAAAATAGTTGAGGCCGGTCTTCAGAGACAATTTAATCCAGAAAGATGATAACTTTCCATATGCGATAGTTAGATATAAGAGGTAATTTTTGCCGTAGAGTCTGAAGCTGCGGTCAGATGTGCCGAATTCGGGTTCCTTATACATGATATACCTCCTCGAAAAAAGGCCATCGTAGGCGCGAAATCTTGGGGAAAGGGCTGAAGTAGGGATAGCCTGTGACCAACCGCAATACAAGTTCTCAATTGGCTCAAAACTTGAAACATACGTCAAAACATATGGTGGTCAGGTTTGTCGACCTTGCTTTACTCACTCTGGCCGCAATGGCTTCACTTTGATGATTGCAACAAAACAAATCCTCAAAAAATCCTCTGTATTAGATTTTAAAGACTATCATTGTCGCTTTCTTCGATAATCGGGTCCACTGCTACGATTTCTACGTTGGCACACTCCACAGTGTCATCCTCTAGTGCCTGGAGATACTTGTCTTCGACTTCCTGTACGTGCTTGTATGCTTTCTTCCAGTTTTTTTGTTCAATCTGGTCTTTACTCTTTTCCACAGATTCACTTCGCGGGGTTACTGGCTATCCAGCCTTTCATCAGCCCCCAAATTAGCTCAATGGATGGAGCTTGGGGTGGTATGGCGGTGTATACAAAACACGACGTCTGTACAAGGTTGCAATAGCAACAGCCATGTAGAAAGATGCGGGCTTGTACTGACGAACGACCTCAAGTAGTTGTGCTTTGAAATCGTTCGTGTTGTGTGGTATCCTTACATCATATTTGAGTATTAAAATGTTAAGTACAATAAAACTTTAGTGTTCGTACCGTTCGAGATGAGCCACTGTAATATTTCAGTTCGTTTCCAGCGTGTAGTTGGCGCACGGAGAATGTTGTGTTTATGGTATGCAGCTCCATCCATGTAGATATTACATGGTCCATAGGGAATGCTGAGCTGCTGACATAACTCTGAGAACCAGTGCTCAAACAACTCAGCATTAAAGTTTCCATGTAGTTTCCAACACTACCTTTGCGATTAGCTACGCAGTTTTCGAATGATTCCTCTACGAACATTCCTCGTAATATATTTCATTGTCGGAAAAGTATATCTGCAGCTACGATTCAAATTCTAGTTAGTAAGTTAGTATTTATAAAAAAGAAAATCAAAACCAGAAAGTTAGTTTTTATAAAAACGATATTTAAGATCATACCTGCTTCCCTTGCCGCTGGCGGCGTATCGCTTGCGATCTGAACAGAGCCGTGTTGATCCGCGAACGTGATTAACGTTCACGTACGACTCGTCTAGATACACCTCTGGACGAATAGATAGCTTGTTTCTGTCTCGATTGGCAACTTTTGCCTTCAAATACGTGGCTCTGTAGGCCACATTTGTTACCGAATCGGCCATATAATGGCGACTTTCCCCTTAATATACCGGTATCCAAGGCGTCGTAGGAGTGGACTCATTGAACCTCGCGAGAGTACGATCTGCGTTTGCATGGCAACTTCTTCAGCAACCAGTGCCGCCGTAATAGGATCACGGTTTGTGTTGCATTTATCGAAGAAAGAACGGATGACTGGTGCTACATCTTCATCTTCGTAGCTCTGGGGTCTACCTCTTCGCTCTACAGCAGCTTGTGGCTACATTAACATTACTAAATTAGAGAGGTACATGATACTTAACGTTAAATAGGCAAACGATCCCTCATCGGCAACGAGTTGGAAGCTTCTTGCGCCTGGTAGTCTCTCCAGACGCGGAAAACCGTGCTATTAGAAGTCCCGATACAGTTGACAACCATCTCGCGCGTGCGCCCAGCCGCCTCGGAGTCACCAGACCGGTCTTCGAGGAAGAATTCATAGGCTCGTATGATCATGTCTCGTGCACCATCACTCAGTTTCTTACCTCGACCCATTGTGCAACTACCGCGTGTCCTCGCAAAGCTTTTGTTATTAATGGAGGAGATATTCAGGTTTATTTTGCGGGTCGTTTCGACTTCGTTCGGTTAATAATAGCGGAGCGATTGTGCCAAAACTAAAAGTGTTACAATTCTTGGCTTCAACTATTTTGGCTAGTACAATACTGGTGGACCAGCGCTTCAGGTTCATCAAGTTGCTGGCAACTGAGCCTAGTGCAGCCACGATGTTTTACGGAATTGATGACGAAAGTAGGAAATATATGGTAAGTCAATACGTATTGGCAGACAACTCGGACTTGATGACAACTGGATGTATCGGCTAGTATCATGCACATTTCTTATTTTAATAAACTTATAAGCTTTAATGGTGAATTTTAGAGGATGATCAATTGGCATCTGTGTTTTCCGCAAATGCTTCCAGCGGATTCTCCAAAACAGCGGATGGCCTCGAACCAGTGGAAAACCAATTCAGAGCTGGGGTACGTAAAAACCAATGGTATGGCCATAAGGATGGCCATAATTTATGGCCATTATGTATGGCCGGGAAAAATGGATGACGTCCATAGTAGTTAATACAAAATGTAAGTGTAATGCGTTTCGAATTCATTCAAGTCGTATTTAGTGTCTCCTTTTCTTTCGCAACAGTGCTATTATTTCCAAAATACATTATTGTTAAGAGTACAGTACAACTCTGGATCTGGAAGTGTCAGTCGATGATGTGCCTCCATTTCATTTTTATGGTGTATTATAGTAGAGATTAAGCTTATGCGATTCCTCCATTATGGACTATGGCCCCATAATGGATGGAACCAAGATTTTGGCCCCTCCGTCCATAGTCCATAACCATTTGCGGACCCCTGATTCAGAGGTTCAGTTTTGGAGGAACATACCCTATGTAATGGGCCTACTCTGTGCCCACTACTTTGGCTTACACGTTAGCGCACGTGTACGAGGAAGCGTAGTTTGCTTAAACTTAGATTAACTATACTTTCGTCCGAAAGTATAGATTTACTAAAATAAGACAAGCTAAAAGCCGATTTGGGTTAAAATGAGAACTGTTATTTATGGTTTATGTCTGGGCTGGGTTTCCTCCTAAAACTGATATCCTATCTGAAAGGTATTCTGCCATCCGATGGCTGTCAGAACCCTGCTAATCTAATTGGTCGAAAGAAATGTGTATCTACCAATAAGAAGCCTAAATGCATACAGACCAGTGGTCTGCAAAGTGTAACCATTGGTGTGTCTTACACCAACGTTCGAAAACCCTCCATGTAACCAAGTGGCTACGTGTAGCCACTTGTGTGTAACCCCGTTACACTCTAAGGTTAAAGCCACGTAAACGAAAGCGAAGAACCAGATCGAACTTACCACTGCGCTGAGGTTGATTTGACAAGCTGAAGGCGCAGGTACGCGATCCTTCCCATCCAAGCAGTGGAAGCGTCAGGCACCCGCAATCGTCTGAGAGCTCCAAACATTAGAGAGCCCACAAACGTCAGGGAATCTGCAAACATCGGAAAGCCCAGGGAGTATGCAACCATAGAGCTTGTCCGAGAGCCTGCAATACGCGTAGTGAGCACACGATAGCAGCAACAAGCGGTTTCGCAAGTAATAATCAGCCCACTGCACGTAACAGTTCATTTACATCCACACGAACAGCGATATCCGGCCTTCAGAGCTTTTCGACAACTGATTGTGAAAATGACCATTCGCCTTCAAAGGTTTTAGCCCATGAGAGAGATACATCACATCGTCGGCGTCAGGAGCTCACGTTTTCAATTCAATCATCGCGTTCAATGAACGTTATATGCACGGAACAGCAGCTAAATACCCCATCTGATTGACTGTGACACAGATACAGTGTCCGGCCTAATAAGCGGGGAGCTGATGAATTTATATTCTAACTTGGGGTATTATGCTATGCAGATGGAATGTCGCTCCGTTTTATGGCTTAGATCGATCATAAAACAGGCATAAAAATGAGATGGGAAAAGGCAGATATGGCATTATATATCTGTGATCGAATTGCCTTCTCAAAACGGCAAAAAAGCTCGATTTACAAGATATCGATATCGATTTGCCAAGAAATGGATCCCGAGTGGTCGATTTATCTGCCACCATAACTTGATCGATTTGTCCCTTTTACCGACCCCGATTTATAAAACTATCTCAAATTATTATAATTCGAGGATTCGGCTATGTGAAAAGGACATAGAAAAACACACTAACAGCTAGACTAGACCGTCTGCGAGTTACGCTGGGAATACCGGGGTTTTTTTAGTGTACGGTATGCAGGCTGTACAATAGTCCAAATTTGCATAATACAAGCCATCCTCGTCAGCCTCAAGTACAGTAGATCCGAAAGGATACGCTTTACAGCTAGTGTGGGACTGTCCATGAAGCAGCAGCGAATTGCAACGGATACGTATTCCTCGTGGCAGCGACGCAGTTCTACAAGTTTTGTTGCCTTCTGCACTGCGTGCACGCTAGACGATGGCACAGCTAAGGTCGCAATTGTTCCTGCGGAGGAGGGAGTTGTAGACATACTGACTCAAGACTAGAAATCCTGCGCTTGCTCGGCAGCGCAATATTCCTGTCCTTCAACGTGTCTGGTGCAGCCTCTCGCAGGTTCTCTGATGTGCATTTATTCAAATATAAGCGAACGCTGCCATCTCATGGTTGTACAGCTATCGAGTTGGCGGAAGTCCTTCACCTCCAGGCGTTCCTCAACAAAATTACAAAAAATAAGCGACGTGCAACTTGCACGTTGCCTATTTGTTGCATTCCTCTTTTGCACGGTGCAACAGGTCATCACGCGAGAACCACTAGATTGGCCGGCTCAAAACTAGATTGGCCAGCTCAAAACGCTCCTGAATCAACAAATTATCCTGCCAAATCTTCTCCTGAATCTTTTCCATTACCCACTCAATACACGAAAGCAAGCAGCCATCAGTTTCCAAATTCATAACGCCTCATTTGTACCTCTAAGGAGCTGCAGGTCTTCTTATCCTCCACCGTTCTTCAGAATATCCTAGTAAACTTGGGTTGGCGCCCCTCCTAGTGTGTAGCACACGCCGTGTTATTGCTGTGTCGATTGAAGCACCCGTATCGCAATCTTCAGTCTAATAACCGGTCTCCTAGTGCCAAACTGCCTGACCCATCTCCGCCTGCAGCTCCAGAACCTGCTTTTTTTGGGTGACTGTTCTGGTGCATTGACTCCCGATCCTTGCCACATGCAGCTCTCGCTTCTCGTCCGCGCGCTGGGACGGCAAGTCGTCATCATTGACCAAGTCGTTCACAGCAGACCGCAGCTTACTGTGGATCTTTCACGTGGCAACTGGAGGTTGGGGCCCGCGGGCGGTAAAATCTTGAAGCTGAACAGCTTGTAGCTATATATGACTAAGTCAAGTTGCTTACTATACTTGCAAACGTCATGGTTCCCCCGGAACTCGGTACCCTCCTACGGACAAGACTGAGGGAACTATTGAGCTCTTTATGAAGATCGAACCCGAGCAACGAAACGCAAGCTTCAGTAGCTGCAGACAATCGGAACCTGGGCTCGATCGACCAAATATGTTCTAAGATCGAAAATTTGATTTTTGGTTTTTTTTCAAAGCGTTGTTTATTTTAGTGAGATTACTAAAACAATACGGGATTCTGGCCAAACTTGCCCAAAACTCTGTATTTTCTGGGTGTGCGTACACGTATGAGCAAAGACCACCTGCAAGATTTTATATTTCTGGTCACAAAATATTTACGTTTAGTTTCACGCAAATGCCGGTGGAGATGCCCCTAGGGAGTACCTACTCGTCGGCTACCAAGTATTTTGTACAAGTAGTTAGAAGCGAAGTTAGTAGGTGCACTGGATTCGTACAGGGGGCGAACTTAACGCAAGGGTATGATGATCCGTTCAAACCAAAAAAAATTAAATTGGTACATATGTACTGGATTGTGGAAATTGCTCGTTCCGGATCAAACTGCTGTCCACGGACAGTCGTTTATTCCTTGGCGATCTCGATGATGATCTTGCCACGAGCGCGGCACGACATCTTCACCTTGAACGCCTCCATCACGTTCTCCAGCGGATGCACCGAGTCGATGGAGTTCACTTTACCGGCCTGCAGGTATCCCGTGCACGGCGCGCTAAAGATCTGGTGCAGCGTAGCGTCGATGGGAGACTCGATCGGCTTGTCGATCACGCCGATGGTCGCGAAGATGCCGGTTTTCTCCTTCAACACAGTCTAGGCGACGTCGTTCCACGAGGCAGGCTCCATGCCGCAGTCGTAAATGAGGTCAATGAAGTGCTCCGCCAGCACCTCACTCCGTCTCCTTGGTGTAGTCCACCACCTGGTCAGCGCCAAGCGACTTAACCAACTCCGCGTTGCGGGCACTGCACGTCGTGATGACCTTCGCGCCGAGAGCCTTCGCGATATGGATGCCGAACAGGCCCGTGCCGCGGCTTCCACCGAGAATCAGCACGCGCTGACCGTTCTGTAGTTTACCGTACGGATATAGCCCTATTTAGCTCAAAGGTAGATCAGGTCAACCTAGGTCAATTACATAAAATTAGCTAAACGTGTCTCAAAAGGTTACGCTCGTGCGTACGAATAACATGGAAGCTGCCAGCCATTCATACGGCTAGCTCGAAAAAGCCGATTTCTCCTACAGCAGGTCATTCCGCAATTGGCAAAGTCAAGCAGCAGGACCCTGAAGGCACGTCGGAGCTGCACGAAGTGTGACCCGCGCCTCATCAAAGCAAGCTAGTAAGTGATGTTGTGTCCGAGCCGTTTTATTTCAATACGTTTATTAACTGACCCTTTGTTTTCTTTACTGTTTGTCGTATATAGACATCTAGTCAAGCTGTGCTAATACACGCCAATATTTTGCGAATCTCAAGTTGATTTGTTAATTTGATCTATTGCATTGCGCAAATATGGTTTCGATGTTGGGGAATTCATCGAACGCCTAGACTGGGCATTGCAAGTATCATTATTCAATATTGCGTTGGCATTGCTGTAGCCGAAGAGCGTGGGTCTGTAGCCTAATGGCGTAGATTTCCTGTAGCTTGCTGGCGTGGTTATATCTGTAGCATTTTGAAGTGAACAATTACAAACACAAAGTCGCTTCTAAATTATATCCATTCTGAAACATCTTAATGTACCCTTTTGCTACTGTTCAAAGAAAACAGATAATATAGCAACGGAGCTAATTTGTCTTCGCCTTTATATTAGCCGTAAGCTAGTGACGAGCTGCACCTAAAGACGTCTTGCACAGCGCTGACTGCGAAAATCGCGCTGAAGCGCGGCTAGATCTCCTTGGTCAAAATGGTCGACCGGCTCCCAAGTGGGCTCCCACTGGACTTGGACCTCCAGCTCTCCTTCTACGAACCGCTGGTCCAGCAAAGCCCTGTAAGGGTACGATCCTTCCGATTCAGCTGGAAAAACCCGAGGTCGGCTGGGAGTTTCGGTCCTGGGGGCTGGTCCGTGGAGACGGGTTATTGGAGCGGGAGGAGGAGTCGTGGCTTTAATAGGGAGATCAGGTTCTTGGACTGTCGCGATAGTAGACGGCTCATCAGCAACTTGGACTTCAATGTTTCCTCGCAGAATGTGCGGGTTTAAAAAGCTTTCGAGGTCTTTTTTCGAAATCCTTTTACGAGTATTTGATCTAAAATTGCAATAGCCTAACCCACCAGCTCGTCAAGGCTGCCTGAGGTTTCGAGCTCGCAAATAAGACGACTGCGAAGGTAGCGACTTGTCTCGTCGAACATGTAGCGAGTCTGCGTGCGTAGGCGCAGCACACAAGCACTTCTAAAGCTTAACGATCAGACATCAGCAGATGAGGCAGAGTTGTAAAAGGCGAATGCAAAGCTGCAACGAACAGCAACATAGTCAGGCTACCTATTTGGGTGGTGTAGGCTCGCTATAAATCACTTGTTTTTAGTATACGTGTCCGTGACTCATCCCTATAGGCGCAAATGCTAAAAGCTACATAAACTATGCTATATAACAATCAAGTAAATAGCTACTTTCGATTTCATAAGACATCAAAACCGCATAAAGTTGGTCCACTTGCTGATATTCCAGGGAATAGGAAGTAAGTTGGGATATTGGAATATGGTGCAATATAGGTAATCGACAACAAGTAAAATATAGAAGCAGTACTTAGTTGTTGTTTGGTCATTTGCGGCTATAGTACGTTGTGGTAGCAAAATATGCATGATGCAAAAGATCTATCATACATTGAAGCGCTATAACGGCATACCAAGTATGTTGGTGGTAGCTTTACGATTTGTACGATTAATATTTATATGTAGTAGGGTCATTTACTGGTACATCAATATGTGACAGAAAAATCTGCATACTGCAACGAGGTTTAAGGATACAGCTAGCATAGCGATGAATTTGCAGAGATACTAGTGGTAACGGTATGATTTGTAGATTTTATTGCCTGGCAAAGTGGTGTCGTCTAATATGTGCATTATCACGAGTTAATTTTTACGCTCTATGTAAGTTTTTAAAAGGTTAAGATCATAAAATTATAACTATATCTCTCTACACCATTGGACACACTGTAACTTCGGCATCATCTTTGAAGAGTGAACAAATTAAATATATCCAGCCTTTTACTGAGCAAATAACATAACGCGCTATTGACAAGTCGACACATACCATTTATAAGGTGTCAGCTAAATGATATTGTGGTATAGCCTCAGATATTACACAAACTTCAATTTTTATTCAGTCGATTCGCATATTTTTATCACTAATTTTACAACAGTAACGTATTGATTTCCTCGGATTTATACATCCTTCAGAATTACGTATGTTGCAGAATTATGCTGGATGCAGAAGTATATCTGTCCTTAAAATAGGATTTTGTGAGAGTATATATTTAGGATACCTGTTTGCTTTAGGTTGAGCTGACAAGTATGCACTTATTTCGACCTCATGCCCTTATGCAGCAATTCAAATTTAGATTGCTTCGTGCCATCACCTCACACATACTTTCGCTCTCTCCTACTCAATTGTTTTCAAGATGCGAGCCCACCTAGCACTATGGAAATTTGCAGAGACCGATGGCAGCATATTTGCGAAGGAATACGCGAGAGCTAGACACGCTCTAGACGACATCCGGAGAGTATCAAGTGATACGAAGTGGTTATACAGCCGTGGGGGACTAGCTTTAAGGAAATTATGGCTTGCCCTGCCCGAGTCTACACAGAGAGAGTTGATGCTCAAGACCCCCGACTTCACTTATCCGTTTTCAACATCGGCTGTGTACGATGAGAGATCTATCAGAACCAAGAGACGTGCCGTATCACCTAATGCCACCAGAAACCCCAAACGAATTCGTCTAAGCACCAACAAAAACCCTGCAGGTGATGCTGACTCGGCAAATCTGAATTCGGGATGCACCGATGTCCCTGTTGCAAGTTTCCCCGACGTTCTTATCGAAAAGGAGCTGGTTCGAATGACCATTGCATACAACGAGGGGGGATTTTTTGGCGTGCTTGAAGCAATCATGAAAAGTGTTGAGGGTGCTGTACACCTGGCCAAATACAAGGATAAACCAAACACATCCACAGACGCTTTCGAGGCAGTCGCATCCCGGTTAGTTGACGTGTTTGCAACTATCAGAGGAACTACGCTGGAATATCCAGATCTGACATACGACGGTCCGAGTGAAGCATTCGCAGCAGATCGAATAAGTCATGCGCTCTCGACTTTTCAGCACGCCACATCTAATCTTACCGATGATCTGCGAGAGTCATGTGGTGCGGACGCTCCGCTACTTCCTCAAAACTACCCTTGGTTTGGGAATCCTCTATCAAATAGAAAAACAGGGAATAGTATACAAATCACTATCTATCTAAGAGGATAAAATAGATAAGTTCATACATTAAAATGGATTTAATATGTTTAGAGTTTACCTTCTAGTCGCTTCAAACGACCAACTGTGGAGACCGAGAGAATTATGTAGCTCTTTCAAGAGGCTGCTCTTCTCTCAAACACGATGTCGGTGGACTAATCATCTCGTTGAGCTCCGAAGAAGTTAAAATTCACATTCACTACTTGAATCCGCACCACTACTAGAACTACTAGCGACGCCTAATGCTCAGACGGTTCATCAGGAAGATCAACTGGTCGTGGTAAACGAATCGGTGGCCGCTGTGGCTGACGTGTTTTACCATATCGGCTTTCAGGTTAGCGTATCGACGCGGTAAACTCTCCACACCGGCGGCAAAGTCAGGAAGATGAGGAGCTGGAAATGCCGCATTCATCTCGCGATTGAAGCGCTCAAGAGGGTTGTTGGTCCTGCTGATAAGGTCGTTTGTATAGGGCTCCACATTCCACAAATTCGAGGGAAATCTCACTATCCACGTTGGGTAGAAGTATCTCCAAAATTCACCCCATTTTTCTGCCGAATAGATTATGTCAGCTCTTGTAGATTTCTCCTCTATCGTGGACTTTACCCACGCTACTCCCTGTTTCTCCAGTTTTCCTTGCGGGATCACCGTCAGCACGTCCAGCACCCCTATTTTCATTGCAATCTTACACTCACCTTCCGGGATCCGGTACTTTTTTCATTTTCCCCCTGTACGCCTCCTTAAAGTGAAAAGGCAGCCTATCGTCCTGGAAATGGTCCCGGACGGCTCTGATCATCCCTGCCTCAAAATCGCAATACACGAACCGTGGATCCATGCAATCATAAGGAGAGTGGAAAACCAGACGTATCGCATGAAAGTACACTTCATATTTCTTTGACGTACACAGAACAAAATCACAAGGATAGTAACCTTTAGTTCCGCGATCGTACGTGGTGAACACTATACATTGTTTGAATCGGGCGGGTACACATCGAAACGTTCCATCCATAAACACCGACGTCTTCTTTTGTTTTAGCATGTTGAGGAAGATAAGATGGTCCCAGCCAATAAGACGTTCGCGAGTTTTGTCGCTTTTGTCGTAGTACGAAAAGTGAAATAGAAGAAAGTTGGTGCCTGAGGCAGTACCATCGTCGTTCAGAACTTGAGACCATGGGGAGACTTCAATCTGGCCATAGACGGGCCCACCAAACTCTTCAGCCCGAACTCGATTAACGCGTCTAAGCACGTATTCCCTTGTTAAACCGATCAAACCAATGCTTGTATTATGGGATCCATAGAACTTTGCTCGCACTATCTCCCAAACCGAAGAGCGAGTAGCTGTCATAGTGACCGCCATTCTGTCTACCTCGCGTTTCATGGTAACCGTGACATCACGCGTAACACTTGGTGCACTATCAGCATCGTTGGGATCTCCAGCAAAACGTCCACAGATGTGGGGGACAAAGTTTGTGTACTGCTGAAGCCGCTCCACAAAATCACATTTTCCCTTGCATCCGGTGCGATAATGGCTGCATCTGTAAGACAATTTGTTCAATGACTTGTTCGCGCGAGTATACTTGTATCCACCAATCCATATAGTTTTTCGGCCGGTCCGACGTCGGACATTTGCAGTGTCAGCGTCTTCATGGATTTCGTGAGGATCACGCTGGGGCTCACCAGAAGCGCCCTCATCGTCAATTTCTCCAAATCTGAACTCAAAGTCGTTGTCGATATCGCCCATGTTATTACCAGAAGATTCGCTTATCGAGTCATCCGAACTAGACACAGGGTTTAGCAGGAAATCCATTGATACACGCGCCGGCCTGGTCGATACGAGGACTTCTGTAGGCGCTGTGATGAGGTACGGGGGATTGCTACTCGGTGAATCTGACAATGAATATGTTAAGTTTGGGCGGTCCATAATCGAGAATTTACACAATTTAACTTACTGTTTACAACACCAACGACTTGATCTTGAAGAGGTGGGGTTGCTATGACTGCTGTTTGTGCATCTGACGAGCGCGCTTGGAGTCGAGTTGATCGACGCTGGCGCCGTGACATTCTGACGCAGCCGAAGAGTGCGCCAACGCTGCGGCCTACACTATAAAACTCCTATTGAGGCAAATTGTGTCACTAAGGGCCATCCGTTTCAATCGTCGTTCAAGAGCGTTCGTTACTAGCTATAAATGACAAAAGGAAGCCCCTTGTACTTCTGGCAGATGCAGACTTAGCGATGTCAGTTTTAAATGTTTAAAAATGTAGAGTGCAGGTTTGTGATAAAGTTATCTCCGCTGATGCTAAAATCTCACTGAGAATTCCTAAGTACCATCTGAATCTGCCATTGACCTGTTTTCCGCTCTTCCACCGTACGTCACCAGCACCCGTCTGGCCGGCAAGAGGCACGCCAGCAGCCTCATTCCACGACATGTTGCTGGGCTTAGGTGCCACAAACTTGGTATCAGTGTTGACGTACTCGCCGAAGGTGCCGAAGCTTACGAAGCCGGCCATAGCAAATCTCTCGTCGCCCACCTTGTAGTCCTTGACGTCGCTGCCGATCTCGACCACCTTGCCGGCCATCGAAACCCACGTGGAAGGGATTCTCGGTCGTGGGGGCGTGAGGCAGGATGTGCGGACCATACGTGACCAGTTTGTAGTCCACGGGGTTCACGGCGGCGCTAAAAATCTTGACGCGCAGCTCGTCGGCTTTCAGTGGCTTCTGGGTGGTGTTCGCGTTGAACTTGATCTCCTCTAGCGCGTTGCCGAACTTGTAGTATTCGTAGGCTTCGAAGGTGGCGGGGGTGGTGGCAACGGTAAAGCTTGGTATTGGCATTGGTGTTTTGGAGACTTGTGCACTTGGGGTCTTTTCAAAGAATGAGGGACTAGAGGCTGGAGGTAGTGACGTCGGCACTCAAATGATACATTGCAGGTACTGGTTCTTTGAAATACTCTATTTTAATAGTAGTACACATACAGTGTAATAAAATGATGAAGTACGACTGATTAGTCACGAGGCGGAAGCACAAGGAAGCATACTCTGCTTGCGATTCTGTATCCGGGAGGTTCAGTGTAACTGGATTACATGGAAGAGTGCCTGTCACTCTTCAGGGACCCTGTGGTGTGGACACACCATGGCTACATGCCCTCAAAGCCAACCAATAGGATAACATCTAGGATACTCTATAGGTGACTTGCATTTAGTATGTAGATCGATTTAGAAACACCTATAAATACACTCAGTCTTAAATCTACCTAGTCTTGGTCAGTTGTCCCTTTAGGCCAGGGACTAGTGAACTGCCGTTCACTGAGAGTTTGTATACTCTCGGAAGCTCTCACTTCCTCTGTGCAAGGTGCTGTGTGACCCGTCACATTCAGCCACGAATGTAATCAGTAGACTGCACCAATATTCGTGAAAGATGAGATCGGATGTACATGTATTGGATCTCCTAAGGATAGAGTAACAAAATGATCAATAATACCGATCTTCCTCAATCTGAGCACATACATGTATCTCGAGTTGTGCACCGCAAATCGTGATTTACTTCCGGACTCCAATGTAACGTCGAAGTATTATTAATACAGAATTTCACTAAAAAACCGTCGCGCATGATAACTACTGGTATCATATTATGTAGCACCGTAAATGTGATTTACGCTTTTACATAGTATTAGTCGCCCTATAATTAGGAATATATACATATATAATCCGTGGTGGTATACTCAAGACCTTCTATACCAAGAATAAATTGTTCTTAGCTACTTTTATAGGCATGCTAGTACCGGAAAGTTTCTTACTTGAAGGCCTTTTGACCTCACTAAAGACTTAGACCAACATTCATTCACTTTTCTCGAACCAGATAGCGTTCTTATTTGTAACAATGGAGCGATTCCCGCAGCAAGTATAGGATTCCAAAATGGTATTTCTCAAGTTCGAAAGAATAAATCTGGAAGAGGTGGGGACCCCTTTTCCAAACTCCAATTTAAACGGTTTGGGATCATAAAAAGACCAGCAGTCTAGGATTCAAACGGGTTCAAACGGCTGCGGGAATCGCTCCAATGTCCGTACTAAAGATACCTTTCAGCGAACAGCACATATATTGCAAGCTAGAGCTCACGTCTACCGACCAGGGCTGGCCCTTAAAGTTGATAGCATCTTACCCACCTTCACTGACCGCCTAAATGCTTCAGGTACCATCTACGTTTAGACCACAACACACTCTCCAATCATGTATTTTGTGTGCAAAAACCAACATTATAAAATGATAAAGTTTTTATGGTAACAGACTATTTACAGAATTTTCGTTCGCGGGTTTTCATACATCAAAAGCTGCGTAAATTGTCAAATATTTGATACTTAAGTATTCGTGAAACCCAACGTAAACCGCGATATCATCTGTCTTAAATTGTTGCTTCGTAAAAGAAGTTGTTATCCAATTAAACCGATGGGGGGGGGGGGGGCAATCGGTATCTTGAAAAACAAATATGGGCAACTTTTTTAGTGGAAAATTCTAGAGATAAACAGGACGGAGTCATAGCGCTTGATTCCAGAAACGGAAACCACTACACTGGAAACAAGGTATTAGGTTAGAGCTTATCTACCTTCGAAAAAAAAACTACTCCTTACTTGATCAACTCGACCTTTGAGATCCTTTTTTTCTGTTGGAACGTGTTTGCCTACTGATTGAGGGGTTTGGCTAATTGGCATTTACGGTAGCGGATAAGCGCGGGTTGAACACTGCGCTCCAGGCATGGCTAAGAAGGCCGAGGGGGCATTTGAGGGTGTCCACGCCGTGGAGTAACCGTGTTAAAGAAGGATCCGGAAGCTTAGTTGTGAGCTAGGCGGACGTATGAACTACCTGAGAGGTAGACGCGCGCCCGATGTGGTAGATGTACCGGTTGGAGAGGTATGGTCGTTTCGCTCTTAAATCAACATCCCGTGGCTTCTCAGTCAGGAGGCCTTTGCATAGGGGATAACTTTGTAAGAAATGCAACTTCCGATGTGGCGATTGGAAATTGATGTGGAGGTATATTAGATAGGTTTCTCTGCGCACCAGCAAAGTCTGGTGCGACCCTTAGGCAACTTGATGAATTCTTACATTTTCGTAGGCTTAATGCAAATACTTTTGAGCGCCGAGGGGGGCATACTCTTCACTGGGAGATTTACAAAGCTTTTTATGTTTTGAAGAATAAAAGTCATAAACGAAAATGTATTTATCCAAATAGCGTACTATACAACGTAATATTAAAAGTAGTGTAAGTATTAATACGCTCAATTACTAGGGCTTCGTGTAGGCTTAGATAGCATTTTCTCGAGTAGTATTGTGGATTCCGGCCAAATTTGCCAATCTGACCCTATTGAGCGAGTCACTCACTTACAAATTCCCTGTTATTTCGAAACGGTCCAGTGCTGCCCCGGCTACAGTCCGCATCAGACTTAAGTTGATCAATACTCTTTAGGCGACTTGTGCGGTTGTTCTTCATTCAAAGAACCGCGCATGGAAATTTTGAGTATATCGAGATAGCGTAATTGGAAACGTAGGCGATATCTTGGACTTTGTAAACATGAAAGATCGTAGGAATTTTGGCGTGTTAATTAACCTAAGCGGAACGCTTCATTTGATTTGGGCTGCGCTAGCAGCTTTACTGTAATCTCAGAATTAATACGTACAGTGCCCCAGGCAAAACAACGCGCTGGTTTTTGCCGAGCTGCAAAATTGCCTCTTGATATCGGATCTGATAACATCCGACTGCATTGACGAAGGTGAGCGGGTAACATTCAGTGGCAAGAAAGAACTTCAAACACTCATGGAAACTCTGGGTGCAATGCACAACGTACTTCTTTCTGAGTGTTGAAGGCGACGGACGGAGTGAGCGAGAGCAAAAGCTGGACACATGGAAGTGTCTGGCAATCACACACGCGCAGCTCTTTATAGATGGCCAAATTGATGGAGCTTCGATTCGAAGAAGCAAAGAGAACCAGGATGAGGACGAGCGCCTGCATTCAGCGCTGATGCCAGTGGCATCGTACAATATGCAGAACTAACACTCCGTGGGTGATCCCAATTGTTGAGGGACAACTGGCGCTAGGAACGCCACCACTGCAATTTAACGAGTATGATCGAGTGGATCTCAAAGAATGCATTGCAGCAGCGAATTGCTGAACTCATCAGCGTTAAATGTAGCCATATATCATTCTCACACGTCGCAGAAATTTAAAAGTTGTGTCCCGCACACATTTGTGGAGCCTCAATAGTAGACCCTACTATTGCCAGCGACTTGCCTGAGCCACACAGACTGACCAGCTCCTAACCTTTGCATTCCTTGCCCATGTTCGCGCTCCGTAGCGGCCTGGCGCGCGCTGCATCCGGCATGGCTGGTGCTCAGCCCGCTCAGCAGCTGCGCACGTTCGCTTCCGGTCACAAGAAGCGCCTGACGTGGCGCCAGAAGGCCAAGATCGAGGAGCGCAAGCGTAACCCGCCGCCGCTGCGTCAGCAGCCGCGCCAGAAGGCCCAGCGCCAGAACTTCCTCGTATCGCCGCCCGTGGATGACGGAAAGAAGTGGCGCGTGCTTAGCGCCGGCGTCTTGGAGCGTCTGCCGATCGTGCAGCCCGATCTGAAGGACTGGGAGGTGGACTTTGAGGTCATGCAGCACGAGAAGGCACTGCGCGAGGATCAGAGACTAGAGGAGGATTTCTGGTTCATGGAGCCCGGCACGAAGCACATTACGCCTGAGGAGGCACCATGGCCTAATGCCGAGGAGGACCCCGAGGAGATCGTGGGCGCTGGCTTCCACCTGGCCCCACGCGAGACGGAGGACGATGCTAACAACAACCGCAAGTCGCTTAACCGCGCGCTCAAGGGCCGCGTGTTCCTACTGGTCAAGAATGACCAGAAGGACGCCAAGTACCCGTGGTTCTTCCCTGTGGGCGAGACGCAGGATGCCGAGAAGATGCGCGATGCTGCGCTCCGACACGTGAACGAGACGGTGGGCGACGAGGTGGAGGCGACGCCGGTGGGCTTCGCTCCCATGGGCTACGTCAAGTATCTGCACGAGAACGACTCGGAGTTCGATGGCACTAAGGTGTTCTTCTACAAGTCGCAGCACCTGGACGGAGATGTGGCACTGAACCAGGACAAGGCTAGCGACTATCTCTGGGTGACCCGGGACGAGCTGTCCGAGTACCTTGAGCCGGAGATCGCTGACTACGTTCAGAAGATGGTGCCGCCGTAAGGTGCGCTTCCGTCGTAGCTCTGCTCTGTTTAGTTCGACTCTTGGTGGATATACCTGTAGACAGCCGTTTGAGAAGTAGGCCTTGCTGAGCAAGACGAACGAAGGTGATCGCCTCGCTTCTCGCCTTAATAGACCACCGAATACAGAGCCGAACGGTTTCCGAGGTACTTCACGCCAGCCACGTATTATAACGTTGCATGCTAGAAGCAAACATCCGTTTGTTGTTGAGAAACACAGTGTAATGCTAGTGGCGTAACGCTCCCCCATGTCGCGGAGGGAATTAAAGCAGACAGTCGAAGAGTCATTTCCACGACAGAAACTCTCGGTTATATATTTTGTTTGTTGTTGACAATTTACAGATTGATACGAATAAGAAACATGAGCCACATAATGAACTCTGGATGATGAGAAAAAGAAATCCAAAACGGCTCCGAGGTGCTGTGTGTCTCGCCTTTGGGCGGGGTTTTGCTTGGTGATTACTGCGATGGGCGTGGGCTGTTGAAGCTAGCGTCAAGCGAACCGGTGAAGCTTTGGCGTTTGAGGGAGCTTCGGCGTCTCCGGATGCTCTTGGCCTTCTCCTTTCTCTCCTGGATCTCAATGTCGAAGCTCAGCTTAGGCGCCGCGAAGCGGTTCAAGCTCACGTAGCTGTTCTCAACACTGGAGTGCAGGGACACGAGGTCTGGTGGCGTCCCGACAAAGTCGTTGAGCAATCGACTGGCACGAGCTGCCGGATGCCGTTGTGCGGCCACCAGCATAGCGTGGAAGTACTTTGCTCGCCGCTCAAGAAGCGGGATGCTGTCGAACTGCAGGTAGCTCCATACGCCGCCCTTGTCCGGTAGCGACGGTAATGCTGGCTCTCTGTCTTCTCCGCAGTCTGTGATGGAGAAGCGGAGGCCTACCGAGGCGTCTTCCTCCTCGTTATTTTCGTCACTAATACTGGCCATGGCCGTGACGGAAGCTAGTTTCCTGTGTGACACTGGCATGACCTTGCTCAATGCTGTGTGTAAATCCCGGAACTCGGAGTAGCGACGTCGCACCTTGTAGGCCGATAGCGGGCCGTGTGCTGTGGAGCGCACGATGACCTCATAGTAGACGACCCCGTCGGTGTCGCGGCTGTAGCCCGTGACGGACGCACTACGGTAGTTCATAAAATTCTCTTCCTCCTCCTGTGACCCTGCTGCATCGCTGCGTGGTGAGCATGTGACCGCGTTGAACGTCCAACTGCGGCCATGGCAGTGAAGTTGGTTGATCTGGTTCTCTCCTTCCGGCTCGGGCACCGACTGTGTCCGTTTCAGGTCACTGGCGCTGTCCACGCTACATGAACTCCTGCTGCTGTGAACCTCATGGCTGCTGCCATGGCTGGTGCTGTACACTCTCTTGACCACGGTGTTCTCCAGGGCTGTCTCCAGCAAAGACCCGCGTCGATGCCTGTGGCCGTCCACTGCCATGCGGGCACGCCGTGGGTAGCCGAGTTCCTCTTGCAGCAGACTGAGCGAGCTTCCGGCGCCCGAGCTGAGCGCACGTCGCGCGTGCCGGACGCGCTGGTGGTGCTGTAACTCAGTCTCATCCTCCTCTGTGAAGACATCCGACTGGTTGTTCTCCACCGTGAGCACACTGGCAGTGGAGGCGCGGCGTGGCAGAGTGGACAGCGACTGCGAACGCCCCCCGCGTACGGGCACAGGCACGGCCAGCGGTTCCTCCAGGTCCTTGAGAGTGGGGGCAAGCGTCGTCGGGGACGCGACGGCGACGGCGACCATGTCAACGAACTGGCCGGGCATCAACGTCGTAGAGATCAGGCGCTGAATGTGACAAGACGCTGCTTACGCGCAGGGCGGCGAGTTGGATAATGAGCAGCCGCAGCAAAAAGTGAGAGAGATTCTGCACTGCAATGCAAACCGCTCGAGAAATATTGTGCCAAATAACAGGAAAACGCAAAAAAGCTTTGAAAAATGCAACGGCTGTCCGAGCCGTTTTCTTTGTCAAAGCGGGCGGAAAGCGAATATTCTCACTGGGCTTTGCCTGAAAAAGCGGGTGGCGCTCTCATCACGGGGCGGAACTGCAAGCGCCGGCTGCTCTCTCGCGCAAACTCCACGCGGCCAAGCAGACGGCGGCTTCTTGTGGCCACCGGATACTGTAGTGTAGAGCTGGCTGAGTGCTCTGACAGACGTCGGGCTGTGCGCCAACGCAGTTGGATGCTGGACGGCGCCTTCCCCGCAGGTTCGATTGAGTCTATAGTTCCGCGGCCAGAACAGTTAACGCCGACCGCTGTCGAGCGACTATCCATCGGCTGAGGCTCCGCTGCTTGGGTCTAAGCTCGCTAGCGACCCGGAGCCCGCTTTTTGCCGCAACGGCTGAGCTCCGATGTCAAATGGCGCCCAGCTGGCCAAGACTGCACAGCTTATCCACACTTTTTACACGATGAAGAGTGCGTCAGAGCGTTCTCGAGCAGCGTCTGGCAAAGCGGCCGTGGTGGTCATGCCGCGGCGCAGCGGATAGGGAATACAGCGGAACATTCGACAACCGAGTAATTGCTAGGGATCCGCATGCGTCGAGATCTCGCTGGCATATCATTGTCGGATATCCAGCCAATACCAAGCGTTTCCGACCTCTTTTCTTTATCCATGGCAAATTTTGGTGGCGCTTGGCCGCACCGATGCAAAAGATTGCAAGACGTTTTGGTCCGTTACGGATGTCTTTGGTAGTCGAGCTTGCTGAAGCGAACATGGCTACAGATCGCGCCCGTTCCGTTGCGAAAGGGCGCAGGAATGACTGCTCGGCTTGTTTTTATTTTTTAAGCCTGCTCCGTTTGACAAGGAGCATACCACTCCGCTCGAGGCACGTAGCGGAGCATATAGCGCCATCATTGCCCAGCAGAAAGGGCTCCCTCGGCGCAACGCGGACAGACATTGCGGTTGGCGTTTCGGCGGCGGGTGCACTTCGGCATGGTTCGCGTCCTGGCAGCTGAGGGGAGCAACCCGTCGTAAGACTTCCCAGGCTGCGAACCCAGCGCTGGAAAAGGTGGTCCTATGGCACCGATCCTGTCGTGGGCAGCAGCAGAGTATCTACGTATGCGCATACCTTTCATTAGCGTGGAGCAGAGCCTCTGTCACAAGAAAATCGAGCAACTTCAACAGGATAACGTCGATGACCTGCTCAAACATAATTATGTGTACCACATCAATCACAACTTCAACCACTTCAACATCAACAATAGAATGCCGTATTTCAGTCTCTCTGGCCGGTATCGTATTATAGTGCATGGTGGTGCCGTTGTCTCTGTCACGGTGGAAGCAGCAGCCGTTTCGGCGCGCGAATAAGAAATCGACAAAACGCGAAAATGCTGAGAGTTCGGCTCGGTCCAATTGAGAAAGAAGTCATTCCGGCAATAATTTTCAAACCGCAATTTACTGATGCACTGAGTCCGTGTCAAAACAAGGCTCTAGTTGGCTTCGCGGGTCGAGCACTCAAGACAAACTGTTTTTTAGCAGTAAACCTGCTACATGTAGCGCATCCCAAATCATGCTATTGAAGCCGAATCAGATGAAGCCTTCCACTTAGGTTAACACGGGTGGCTTTAATTCAATGACGCTCAGATATTAATCATTTGTTGAGCCGAGGGAATTCTCAGATCTGTTGTTTCTTCATCTATTATACTCTTTAGAAATTAACTACTTTTACTTAGAAAGCTTGACTTGTTGCATTTGAAAATTCTAGATGAGAAAATATGACCAACACCAGCTATGTGAGGCTGCTATTAATAATCTTGGGTAGCCTGTCACGTGTCCGATAGTCTTATACATGTATATATAATATACATGTATAAGATTTTAAACACATATTATAAAACGAGAAGCGGAATCCAGCGTGGCGGAGGTGACGGCCCACCCAAGGACAGAAAGCACGGAGGTATTAATAGCGTATGTGTGAGGGAGGTGATTGCACTAGGCAAACAATCAAGTAAGTATATTGCAAAATATATTGTAGCTGCATGTTTGTATGCGTTGCAAGCTTACAAATCGCCCACCTGTTGTATGTTTTGCTAGTCCGTAGGTGATCGGGTGTCTTGGCCGGTGAATCGTCCAGCAGCACGCCATTGTCCATCAAGCGCAGGTAGCGAACGATGTGGTTTGTCTAGTTTGCCGGTGGTGTATACGCTTGAGGATTTTGACAATAGTGCCGTCTGATTTGGCTTTCCCGTGTTCAGCACTAAGGAACACCAGGATATTAGCCTCGGCTTCTTGGCTGGTCTTTAGCATTCGCGCTTAGCCTCGTCGTCAGTACCAGGGACGTTGCACCCGGTTGGCAAAGAGACCCGCATAAACGCCACTGTCACTTTAGCCCCGTGGTATCGCCACCGATTCCTGCTTTTGAATAGGGTGGTAGTGCAAAAGCATTCGTACCAGAGGAAGGACAAAGACTTCTGCCCTGAGTTGCTTCGAAGGTTGCGCACATTGGATATCGTCGGGGTTGGTATTACGCTGGATAGGAACGGGTCGCTACGAACTGATGGTTGCCGAATACCTGACTATTCGAGGCAGCCGCCGCGTGGTGCCAAGGCTTCAACTTGTGATGTCAAGCTGATGATCAGCTCTATTTTACGTTCTGTCAGATGTGTCTGCTTGAGGAGGAGGCCACGTCGTTCGTATTTCTCGGTCGAATTGGCGTCGGTTTGCCAGGTGGGCCTTGCTACGCTTCGATAGCTCGCTGTGGGTTCCTACGGTTCACTTGGCGAGTTCATCTTCACTGATGTCCAGTTGACTTGGCGCCTGTCGTACTCGTTTGGTGTTTAGACTATTGGGAGCAAGCTTCAACTCGTGGTGGTAATGGAGGATCACTACAGCCATGAGAATCTCGATAACGGCGTCACGGAGATTTAGAGTGTCGGGAAAGCCAAAGGCTGGTGCGAAAAGTGTAACGAGGTTACAGGGGCTGGTGGTTACACCAGGTGTGTGTGACACACAATGAGTACACAGTACCGGGATAGTTAACAGACTGGCTGAAAGCCACACATCATGCATTTGATTAGGTTTGACTATGCTAGACAGTCCAACACATACATTTAGATTGTAGGCAGCTTGGCCGCAGATAAGAACAAATAAGACACTTCAGGTTTAGAAGCGGAAAGAGTTGTTGAATTGGGTTAAGGCTGCGTTTACTCATGGGTCCCAGTTATTGGACCGTATTAAGACTCTTTATTAAGGAACTTTGTATTAGTGACTCGTCGAGTCGTACGTCTTCCTCTGACACTAAAGCTACGGCAGCCTTGCTGCAGAAAGTTTTTCTGTAGCTGTTGAATTTTGTCGGCTACGATTGATTCAAACGAGCGAAGTGTTGGAGGACGCGGCACTGTATCTATCAGCCTTTAACCAGCAGGAGCCTTTCCTACTCGTTGATCTTCGTGAGTAGTGCTGACAATATAGTTGAAGGCCTGGCTGAAGAACGTCAAACTCTATCCACCTCTGTCCAAAATCCACGCTGTGCTAATGTTACTGTCCCCATTCTGCGTAGCTCCGCGCCGAAACGAGTTAGATGATGGTCCTTTGGTGAGAGCTGACTTTTCTGTGGTATATACGGTGCTACACTTTTGTAGTATACGTTTACGTAGGCCAGAATTCCAGGCACCGCAACTCTTTTCCTGCGGTGTGTTCACTGGATCGCTTTCCACATTCTGCGAACGAGCGTCTAGGAGGTATTGAAGAGATGCCGACGCGGTGACGACTTGGTGCACTATATTCTCAACATTTTGTGTCCTTGAGTAAAGGACCAAACCCACGTTAAGTACGTCGTAATTAAGCGGAGTTTGGCCTAGATCTTCTCATACATAGTACAAAAAATCGTACTTAGCGTATGGAGCACCGTGGGCTAAAGATGCTGCACTTCAATTCCGCGCGGAGTGCGTACTCAAAGAGAAACTGCGGGGGATTTGGGTGCAAATACAAAGGGACCCGATTGGTCTCTACGCGTCAGCCTGATGTCTGACACCGAAGTTGCTAGTGGCGTAGGTCGTGGACGTTCGGGGACTGAGGCTACATCATGGAGCTATGTGGGGTGAACCTGCGTGTAAACGATGTTGAAGACCATCTGGTGAACAAGGCGCGAGCTGAAGCAGACGCGGTCATGAACCGCCTTCTTCGACGGATATTTGGCGCATATTCGTCAGGCCGAACACAAGTCACGGTAGCTGATCTTCTTCAAACGTGGCTTGACGACTCAATAATGGCCGTGTTGGAGAACTATGTCAACGCTAGTTTGAGCGAGACTGCCTTCGTTACCAAGGATTACTTGTTGAACTTCTTCGAGGTGGAGCTCTGATTGTGCTTCTACTCTGTGACTCCTACTTCCTTCTACGACACTGCTAACAAAGATATTTCCCTCCTGTGAGGACAACGATGCCACAGTCACGATACATGGAATTTCTTAATGCACTGGGGGCTCCAAACCAGCGTTGCGGTAGATCAAACGAATGGAGTGCTCAGATGGACCCCGATAGAGATAAAGCTCGTGCTACGGATCTCGCGCACCGGTTGTGCCGGAAATCCGGTTTATGGAGCGTATTTCGATCGTCTCACTGGATGATGACTTGATTCGTCTGCGCTCACAGTCGTTTGATGATCTTGGATTATCACATATTCGAAATACAAAGAAGGGGGAGTTTGACAATATGGAGCTGAAGTGCTATGTGAAACTCACCGCAGCTAACGTTATCTCTAGATTTGGTCCTGTTCAACATGGAATAGTATCGTTGTTGACCGGATCGTTTCTTGGCGGTCATGTGGCGGCCCGCGGAGAGTCTACTCTGGAGATTTTGCAGCGTTCGCTGTATGGCGCCTCCTCAGAGAGTCAGATTCGACTCCCTGGAATAATACACGCCTTGGATAGAGGGTACCAATCGGCTGCAGTAAACGAACAAATTCATAGTGTTGGTGGAAAAGTTATCGGGACTCGCAAGCGCACAGGCCGATTGCCATTCACATACGGAAAAAGAGGTAGCACCTATCACAGAGAAGTTGATGAAAAGGGAGAACTATCGGCGTATTGGGCAACTACGAAGAATGCGCGCAGTGGGGTCAAGTAACGTCAAAGACTTATGCGCTTGCATTCAGATCCGGCCTTGGCAGAGTTGTGATCTGTTACACGACAGAGCGTGGATTTGGACCGGGTTGTTATTAAACTATTATTATTAATAGTCTTACATTTTTTCCGCCCGAAAGACTTTTGGACCAGCCACCAGGTGATCACTTGTTCACTGACTTCGAGGCTTGGGTGCAAAAATTAACAGAGACCCAGCGCATACCAAACTGGTTTCTCCTACGTCGTTTTCGCGTGACTGGCTCAGTTGCGATTCGATCACTCGGTATAATTGCTCAGTCTGCACCATACCAAGCTTTGAACGTGACCCAGTAACGGATCCCGACGTCCAGGCTGTATTTATGACTCTTTCAATTGAAGTTCAAACCCCGGGAAAGAGTTGGCAGAACGCACTGAATTTACATGTGCTGAATTGCACGGAAAGACGTCCGAAGAGCTAAACGCACTTTGTCGAGAAAGAAATTAGTGAATCACTGGTGGCAACAAGTGCCCGCTTATCACTCGGCTACTAGTACAGCCGAGCTCAGACAGCACCACCGAGACTACATGGGCTAGTGCTATATAAGCATGTTGGTTCATGGCCAGAGGTCCGAAAACAAAATATAAAATTGAACTAATTTTCCAAAACAAAATAATACGTGATTGCAATACTATCGATTGCAATAATAATAATTGCACAATTTGCTTTAAATTGTTAGGGTCAGAACAGTGTAGTGGGTTGGGAACGACCCTACCAATCCACTACGCGAGGGTTCGAATCCCACACCTGTTGAGAAGCTGGTGGCTATCACTAGGACTTGGCTAGGGTCCCCCGCCAATCCAAATGAGCCGGCGACGGCAATAGATAGTCCACCAGCGGATATGGGTTTTGGACTGCACACCAATAAACCTTCCATACTTTATATGGGGCTCAGGATTTTGTTATATTAATTATAACAGCTATCGTGATGGAGCATGCCAGACTAAGATCTACTCTGCGACCTGTGCATCTGTGTCTTCATAACCCAAGAGAGTGGTGAAGTTCCATAGCTCGCGGTTTGCGCGTAGGAATACCAGCATCTCGAAGTTCGCAGGCAGCAGACTTGAACGTAGAGGACTCAGCACCAACTTGCACTGGGAGAAGAGGCGCTCACAGCGGTTGCTGGTGGGCGGTATCATTCGAAGAATATCGATATACTTGATCCCAGAAGAGTGTCGAGGCCGCTTCGCCTGACGCAGAGTTTCAGTCGCAAAGTCCACTCGTCGTGGGGCCTCGTTTGACGTCGAATCGGTAACAGCAAAGCGGGCAACAGACTCTTCTTCTTCAGCAGTCAGCGCTCGGTCCGACAGCAGTTTCACAACGGCGCTCTCAAACACTGGCGAGTGAACAATTCGAGCAGAGGCGCTAAGATGATGAGAAGTCGCTGAATACTTCGCCATGACAGCGTCGAAAAGGAGTCTCACATCAGCAAGCGTTCTCTCCTCAGATTGAAGTTTGACACAGACGCTGTCCAAAGCTTCGAGCTTGCTGACGAGCGGCACAACCTGGCGATGGATGCTGGGCCGGGGAAGCAGGTCTTCCACAGCTGCAACCATCTTAATAGCGTCACGGATCTTCACGTAGCGAGCCAACATCTGGTAAGTCGACGACCACCGAGTGGCGTTGGATTTCATCGGCTTGTAGTGCGTGTGGTGGGCAAGCTTCGCTGCGTTGTTGGGGGTAACGCAGCTGAATGCAGAGCGTCTGCACCTGATCAATGAGCGGCTTGTAGTCTTCGAGGTACCGGCAGACCGCAAGGTTGAAGCGATGGCTAGCGCAGCCAATGAGAGGAGCCCCCAGCCGAGTCGCAATGGCTTGGTTCGTCGCGCAGTTGTCCGCAACGATGAACATGATCATTGCGCTGTCCTTGTTGTAGAGATCAAGGACTGCATCGATCATTCGAGGTACGCCTCGGCACTTTGGCCATACTCCGCCGGTGAGATGGAGAGCAGTACTTGGCTAAGTATTCCATCGTAAGTAAAGATGCCGTAGATAGCGACGAAGTGCGTCGTACCAGACGTCCACCCGTCAAACATGAGTCCAAATTGGCCGTTCATGTCCACCGCGATTCTTGCCCCAACCTTGGCAGCCACGTGGCGCATGTACCGCATCAACGTCTTCGACGAGATGGGTTTCACCGCAGCCAGCGAGCGGGTCAGCGGGACGTCCACCTCACTCAGCGCATGGTTCCGGGCAAAGATCCACTCCATCCACTTGAAGATCTCCATCGTGCGCTGGTCCACGAAGCCATGAGCTTCAAGAGACTGCCCGTGAGTTCGCTGGCTCTCGTCGTACGTCTCGGTGTAGCCGGGGTGCTTCGCCGCGAGGTGGCTGATGAGGTTGGTGTAGCCCGTTCCAGGCGTCTGCTTGCGAACCTTGCCGCACTGCTTGCAGGAGAACTGACAGTCGCCACAGTCAGTGAAGAAGAAGCTTGAGATAGCGCGGGAGTTGGACATAGCACTTGTCGAAATCAAGAATGAGCATGTTGAGATGACCGTGCGAGGAGTTTGGTCGCGCTCACTCGAGCCAGTCGTTTGATCTGGGCTTTGTGGTCCACCAGCTCGTGTTCATCGCTTTTTACGGTGGGACAAAAACTCAATATACTTATTACGGGGCCAATTGCATATTTTACGGAAATCTGTACTTCCCAATAATCCGTAATTCCGTCAATATAATGCTAAAATTATTATATTGTAATTATTTTTTCCGAGCTATGTTCATGGCTCCCATTTCGTCGGCAGCAACGAAAATTGGAACTCACAACGAACCAAAACATGATAAACACGTTGGAGCATTTTAGGCAAGCACACTCCATTGAAGGCCGAGGGGATGAAAGCATACAAATTAATATGCTTGTAAGTTGTAAATTCATATGCACTTGAGGCCATTAAATTTCTAAATACGTGTTTGGTGTAGACGTGGGATGCCTTTTGCAGCATTTTCTCCAGACAGCATAGCGGTAGTGATGGATTGGTACATGTTAGTGTTTCACATTGAAGCAATAAAAAAAGTAATGCCATTATTTATTGGCTGGGTGTCCGACATGCAATCAATCTGGGATTGCATTTTGAGGAGCCCTGCTTGTGTGTGCTTCAGTGCTGTTTTCGAGTACAAGACTCGTGTAACGGAGCAAACCAGAGCAAGCGAACTGATTTGGCGCAGACGTGTGGTAAATCTTCGAGGGTGGAGTTACGAACAAGCGGCTCTGGTTCACTATTCAAGCAAGGAATGCCTGACTCCAGCCATAAAAGCCAACTCCTTCACAACATAGTTTGTGGGGGCGTGGAAGGTGGTTTTCCCATCTACGCATCGCAGACAGAAGTTATTCGTGTAGTTCACGTACGTGTTGCCGAGGAAGTCTCAACAACATACCGCGCTGCGCTTGCCGTCATTCGAGATGCTCATTTAAGATGGGTTTACGAGGAAAATGGTGCCATTCCTTGTTTTTTCCAGCACGAACTCGGTCATTGTATCGATTTCTACACTTTATCACAGAACCTGCAGCTTTGGAAATCACTGGTTCGCCCGCTGCCACCTGCCAAGCACATAATCCCATCACTATTAGTCAAATTGTAAGTAATTTTGCTATATAGTAGAACGGATGCGTCACTAATATTTATATGTATTCCTGTAGATTCGCATTGATGGAGAAGCCCAACACTGTTGCGTTGCCTGTTGCCAGATTGGCCGTGGCACGGAGAACGTTGGCCACGCCCGCACAGGATACAAAACACGCTTTCAGCGCAGTGATTGTAAAGTCGCTCTCTGTCAGGTTGCTCCATGGAACGGAGAGGTTTCTTGCCACGATAGTTCCACACGGAAAAGGCCTGATCCATGCCAAGTATCGGAGCAGATAATTTCAACTCAAGTTCATCCCCAGCGAGTTCACCCACCGTCGCAAAAGCAACAATACTCAATTGACATCCCAAATCGACGTGCCAGTAGTATGCGGGTGGAAACGACGGAGCGCAGACGATCTCTTTGCTTACAGAAGCAGTAGTAAGAAGCTGCATAAGTTTGTCCTTGAATCAAGGACAAATTCCTGGCGAACTGCCTCTCAAAACATCAGTCTTGAATTGCATGAACTGAAACCCTACGTCATCGTGTTCCAGTCCGTTTATTAGGTTAATTGGTATAACGTTTGCCCCTAGTAGCAATGGTTCATCTTCTCGGCGCGTCTGCGGGGCAAGCGGTGGCACCAAAACTTGGTCCTAGGTTTTGTCCTAGATTTTTGGGATGTTGCATCCCGAGGAAGCAACGTGATTATACACATGACTGAGCTTCACTGTACCCGAAGGTCGTGTTCCTGCAGCCGTTTTGATTCGCATTAAACCGATTTGTAATTTAAAATAGATTACCGATTAAACTGATCAAACCGTTTTATATGGGTTTTGGAAGGCACCCGGTGTACTTACCAGGGTATACAGCAACATGGTTTTTAAGCAGACAAACTGTGTGGGATGACCGACCCAGCAAATACCACAGCAGATTCAGCAGTGCGGCATCCTTGTAGTTCTCTGAAGTAGTAGTATGCTTGAAGATGGCGGTCGAGAGTATACAAAAATCGCGTTTTGTGCATGGGGGCGCTGGATGAGTGAAGTCTGTGCCGCGCTTTTCACAGTACTTGTCCAGAATGGGAACCACACGCACAAAATGCCAATATCATATTTTCCACAAAAAAATATACTACATCAGTTTTTGTCAAGTTGCCCAAAAACAGCTGAAGAAATCTACCGGTATAGCTTTGCAGTTGATGAGTTAGCACGATGCGGGCTTCGTGTAGGCTGATATAGCTTTTTTCTCGAGTCGTAGTACATTTTTAAAGGTATATTGAGATAACGTGAAAGAGTGAGGGCGTGGCAGGCTGCCGAATTGCTGTCGGTCAGATTTTCTCATCTAGCACACAAGTGTCGAGTTTTCTAAGTAAAAGTTTAGTTTTTTCTAAAGAAATATAATACTTAGTAGATGCTTCAAGAAACATCAGATCTGAGAATCCCCTCGGCTAATTTTTTTTATGAACCCGTACCGTTTATTTGTAGTCATAGGCGACAACCCACTAACACGATTTTAAAACATATGGTCTACAAAATCCTGAGAAATGTCAAAGTTTTATTAATCGTCACCATCGCTGCCGTTACATTTGCTATCGCTGCCGCTGCATTCACTACCGATGTCATCGTCAACTTATGTCTTAACTAGATTGCACTTATCTAACAGCTCCATAACGCTGTGTCTAATTCCATGGTATCCTCTGCAGTTGAAAAAAACACGAGTATCCATCAACAGCTTCGCACGTGAGAACCCACTAAGTACGGTGCAAGATGGCAACGCAGACCAACTTGACGTGATCCACTTTGTCATATCTGGTCTTGATGGTCCAGTCAAAGAAAATCTTTCTTCTTTATGCTTGTTGCGACGGGCAGCAAGTCTGCGGTCAGCTTCTTGCTGGTCGTATTCCTTTCGGGTACTTAGAATTGCTGCAGCCAATTTACCCCTTTTCTCTACGTTTTTCTCGCCTTGATTATAGGTCGCAAGCTGCTCTTTAGTCTATCAGTCCAAAGAGTTCACATTTTAACCCTTTCGCGGACGGGGGGGGGGGGGGGTTGCACCCATCAAACACTTTTGCAAAAGAAGGAGGGTTTTTTAAGCGCAAAACTGGGATACCTTCTTGCCTGATGCCATTAATCCACTGCACGATTTCGGCTTCTGCTGTTTTGCTCAGTACTGTAGCGTCTCCCAGCTTTCGCGCCTTACGCTACCTGATTCACATGCATTTTTAATCTTTGCGCCACTTGCATATAAGCTTCTCATTGGATCTATGCTCTTACCTAGGTCGCACTCCACAAAAATGCCTAATGCACTCGTTAACACTATACAATTTGTCTTGGTAGTCGAAGTATATTTTTTTGTCGCCATACGCGACCGACACGCGCTTGTTCTGTTTGCGGCGCTTGCCATTACCCGTGATGCTAAAAGGTCGGCTCATGACCGTTGTCCTCGAAGACCGCAACTATGACGCTGTCGAAGATCTTGGCGACCGACGAGATAAGTAGTTAAAATTGTACTATAGTCGGGTACAGCCACCAAATTCCCGTAAAAGTCGGCTCAAGTGCAATGCGACATAACCTTATATAATACAATAGTGAAGGTCTATAGGATTATACCGTAAAAACAAAAATGCAGTTCAATTTTGTCATCATCACCTTCGGATTCAATGTCCGAGTTGTTGTCTATAACAGCGGCCTCAGGCAGTGGATGTAGGAGACTGGATCGAACATTGCCATCATTAAGATTAAGCACTTTGTTGTTACACAAGGCTTGCGGTTCTTTCTCATTTCTGAAACATACTGAAGAAGCCTAGGCATCAAAACTACAGTACTATAGTAGATTAGACAATGTAAAACTAGTAAAGATTTGAACAGTGCACTCCCTCTATTCTGAGTCGGGATAGCGCACTCGCTGCGCTTCATGGGCTTTCGGGTTTACGTAGAACTTGCTGTCGCTCTTCCTATCGGCTTCCAACTTCGTTTTTTTGCTTTCTCCAGCGGTACACGGAGGAGCGGTGCACACTCATCTGTATTGCAACCGTGGCCACGGACCTTATTTTTGTCGCCCCCGCTCCCTACAGCTAATATTACATGAATATAGACTTTTAGCGGCCATAATTCATAGAGGGAAGAGTTAAGCCTGTTTAGATACCTTTATCTTGGCCTTGTTCTTGTATTTTAGGCCGGTGCTTCATCGTAAGGTGTGGTGATGTGGCGGAGGGCGGAAACTTCGGCGCCACTGGTTCTAAGGGACGCAGGTCGCTCGACCGGGTCAATTAAAAAACCTCGTAAGTTTTTTTAATTGACTACCGCTAAAAACAGTGTCACTCCTACATTCGCCGACCCGCTGCGACGATGAGACCGTAAATGTCGGTATCGATATCGGGCCGTGTGCACTTAATCGAGCCAGCTACTGGTTTATACAGCCATGGCCGCCGGCCAGCAGCCCGGCGTTAACCGTATAAAATCAAAATCAAAAGCTACTCCTTTACTGTATTCATGTTGCAAAGTGTGCAGCGATGGTGTTTCGCGATGAAGGTTGTGGAAGCAATATGTATCTCTCACTTTTCGATCCTTTTCATACTGAGCAAATGCGCAGCGAGCATCGACACTTTACCAAATGACAGTAAAAACAGATTTCCCAAACTGCAAGGTGTACGAACCGGAGTGGCGCCTGTAAATTCTTGCGTGGTTTAAGCGACCTGATCATCCTTGAGCTTGCTTCAGCTTTGAGCATCGTTTCAACCAGCAAAAGATCGTACTTGACAAGCTGACACGGCAACATCCACACTATTTTCATAGAGCATACGTGTCGATTTTTCGGCACATCGTCAGCCCCAGCAGCGATGCTCTCGCCGTCATCACCTTCGTCTCAATTGGACAGACCCAAGGGAGGAGGCCAGTCTTCGAGAAGCGTCGATAGCCACCAACAACGTCCTCTACAGGCTCTGACATTTCGATGATATTGTTGCTCCTGGTCGTGCTTGGTTGGGTAAGCAGCGTAACTCGCGCCGTCGACACGCTGTGCTCGCTGCCTCCCGTCACTTACGCGGATGCGAAGGTGGCCTACCCGGATTCTGCGTTCGCACTGAGCCATCTCGAGAGCTTCGGCATCGCTACCTGGTACTCGGACCGCGACGTCAATGGCAACGCGACGCAAACTGCGGTGGACCTCGTCTCGACGTGTCCAGAATCCTCGAGACTGAATGTGGTAGTGTACGGACTGCCCAACAAGGACTGTGACGCAGGGTATTCAAACGGCAACGGCACGGTAAAGACTGGCGAGGACTACGAAGAATTTATCACCAACCTGACAGCGCTCGTTCGCGAACGCAAGGTCCTCTACGTGTTGGAACCGGATGCCGTGGGCTTGCTGGCCAACAAGGGATGTGCGGTGGAGTTCGGATACCAGAGCAATCTGACCACTGCGATCACGCTTTTATCGAACAATCCGAATGCTGAAATTTACCTCGATGTTGGTTTCTGGACGCTGGAACGATCGGATACGGCGGACATCGTGGCCCAGATTGTCAAAGAACTCGCGCAGACTGGCCGTGTGAAAGGTATCGCGCTCAACACGTCGAACTATCGCTCCACTACGCAGATTGCTGAGCTGTGCACTAACTTCCAGACGGCGGTGGGGTCCACGGACATGCACTGCGTGATCGACAGTTCTCGCAACTTTCAAGAGTTTGCGAATGCCTCCAGCACAGAATGGTGTAACGTGAGGAAAGCTGGAATTGGTGCGCCACCCTCGAATATTACGGCTTTGGACAACATCGACTACTGGCTGTATGTGAAGCCACCTGGAGACAGTGATGGCACGTGCGTGGATCAGACGACGGACGCTATGCGGGGACCCCCAGCCGGCGAGTTTTTCAACGATCACTTCATCAAGCTCTGGAACCAGGGCTACTTTGTGAATACTCAGCAAATGGATACCATTTACGATCCGAACGCTGAGACTTCTGGCAGCGCTGCGCGGTGGTCTACGCCGACTACTACGTGTGCTATCACTGCTTTGGCAACGCTCTTGTTGCTCGTACAAGTACGCCACTAACGAGCACTCAGTTTAATGTGAGTGGTACAAGCAAAGAGCTGGGAGCTTGGCTAAACTACCTGATTGAGGACTTTGACAATCAAGGTATAGCCCATTTAGTTGTGCCAGCGGGTAGATAGAGATGTTATACATGTAACAGTGAGCATTCAAAGGCCCGACTCATTCGACTTCGCTTCATCTGTACTTCAGTATCCTCTGTAGCAGCAACTCCGCTGAAATGGCTTGACTTGCGGTGGCGGCCGTTGCCCATCTGTAGTACATGTATGCACTTGCATCTTCACGGTGAAGTAACTTCATCCGAAGAACTCGGGACTCCGACTACACCCCCGTACGTGTCTTCACAAGTGTAATACAAGTGTAATGTTGCTCGCATTAACTTGCTGCGGGTTGGATGGATTTCAGCAGCCACAAGAGCACACACGTTACACTACCGGTAGGCCTTATGAAGGATCCTGCTTCTCGGTGGAAGTCGAAAAACGAAAGAAATGGCGCTTGACTTGGCGTGGTTCGTCACAGATTTGTTCGTGAGCTCGTTGGGGTGAAAATGGATTCGAGGATTGATCTGTCGTCGGGCGCGGTAGACGACAGCTTATGGTGCGATATGATACATGTATGCCTTCGCTCGAGCCGACCACTTGCGTGTGTCCATACATGTAGGTGCAACATATTGCGGTGGGTCCGAAGCTAGAAACCGTCCGACAGTCGAAGCGAGGTGTTGCCTTAATGGCCAGCATGCGAAGTGTACGCCAGCACAGAGAGCTCGTGTTGGCCAAGAAACGCCGGAAGTTCAAGCTATGCAGGTCTCCGCGGCAATACGAGTCACTCCCACCAGTAATGGTGGGCCACCACCACGCACGCGCACGGCAGCACCACATGCGTTGAGATTCAGCCAGTTCTACCTACCGTCTCATATCCATCACGTTGAAGCATTGCTGCGTGCAGTCACCGCATTGCACGACTAAATTTGGCCGGCAGCGCAGCGTGCAGAGCTCGGGATGTGGGCTTCGCAGAGCCAGATCTCCTCCACATGTCAATTTCGAAGGACGACCGTCGTGGCGTTGAGTCGCCCGTGACGTGCAAGAAGGTCCATCATGCAGATAAAGACTGCACTTCCCGCACTTTTACCGAACCCGCCTTTGCAGACCACGCAATTGACATCACCTCGGGCTGATCCCTGCACTCTGCAGACTCGAAAAAGACCTCGACAGCAAAGATGTTCCGTAAGCTTGCTGTCTGCACGGCCGTGCTGGTGGCCGTACTCTCCAACGATGCGCTGGCCCTGCAGCAAGGCGGTTCGTTCACGCCGACCACCGGCGGTAACCAGGATGACTCGTACACCACGACGACCAAGGGGCCTGTTGTGACGCCGACCCCTGCGGCCACAACCCAGCCGCCCGCCGCTACGGTGCCGGCCACCACAGCTCCGGCAGTGACTCCGGCCGCCACTACTCCGGCTTCGGAGACGGAGTCCCCGGTGGCTACCCCGGCGGCTACCACCACCACGCCCTCGACGACTCCGTCGACTCCTGTGACCACTCCCGCCATCACCACGCCTACGACCCCTTCGACTCCTGAGACGCCTTCGGTCCCTACTACCGGCACCAAGCCCCCCACTGTGACTCCGGCTCCTGAGACGCCTGAAGTCCCTACGACGGGAACTAAGGCCCCTGTTGCGACCCCGGCTGCTACCACGCTGACGGCAGAGCAGGGCTCTCACGCTACGGATTGCAACCCGAACTTCCCCGTCGAGGAAACGGAGAGCCCGGCTGCTACTCCGGCCGCTACGACGCCGACCCCCGCAGTGACCCCGGCTGTTACGACACCGACGTCGACCAAGGCCCCCTTCGTGACCCCTGCCGCTACCACCTCGACCGACGTCGAAAGCTCGGCTTCGAAGACCGACTCTGGCTCGACCACCGAAGTCTCGGGCAGCGACAACATTGAACAGACCGCTCAGCAGGCTAACACCCAGTCGGGCACCGACAGCAAAGGCACCAACCCCAGCACGATCGGTCTGGCCCTCGTCGGCACTGTGGCCGCTGTGGCCGCTGTCGGTGTTGCCGCTTCGCAGATGAAGAAGGCGCGTGATGCCGACGCGGCGCTTGAGACCCCCGGCGACAGCGAGAACATCCACATTGAGATTAAGCGCACGCCGGCTGGCGGCAGCACAATCCTATAAGGCGCAGATTATGCCTTTCGGGGTCGTGACGTATGTCACGTTGTATGAGGACTGTTCGTCTAGGCTAACCCAATTGAATAAGGTTGGCTTCCGTCTCACGTAGTTTCTCCAATTCGAGTAGCGTGTTTTGTAAACAGCGCATTGGATAAGGACAACGAGGTAGACAGCATCCCCATGCATGTTAGTTTCGCTCTTTCACATAGCGTTCTGTTGAATTGGCATTTCGCTTGATGCTGAACCGGGATATCTGATACGTGTACTGACTTTCTGGCTTCGGCACAATTTCGGGCAGGGCTCGCCATAGAGCAAAGCGAACCGAAACGACTCCCAACACGGTTAAGTGGCGAGTGTACATGTATTGTCAGGTGTCCGGCCACGGTTTAGCACAGAGCATACATGTATGAGGTACCATGGAATGCTACAGTACACCGCATTACGGTGACCGCATTGAAAGCGTTGAGGTGTCATTGACACCGTGTCAACAAGTTGTTGTACGGTTCGAGATAACGAATTGTGCCAGCCAGCTGCAGACACAGCGACCTCCATCTGGGCGCGGGTCATGTCGAGCCTCCATGGATAATCCATCCACTGGATTGGCCAGGATCGTATTTCGCGATGGTGGCAGCGTTCTTCCACCGCACTTGACCTTCTTTCTGCGTGCTGCAGTTCAGACGCGCCAGATGCTCGCAGCACTCGCTAATTTGCTGCTCGTACAGCTCGAACAGTCCAGCGTAGCGTTAGTCATTTCGCTCAGGTCATGCTACGCTCCGCCGCGTTCCTGCTGGCGTTGGCTGGCACGGGACTTGTCCAAGCTGATACCTTGTGTTCCCTGCCACCGGTGACCTACGCAAAGGCCAAGAGTGCGTACCCAGCGTCGGCATTCGCCATCGAAGCGCTGGAGAAATATGGTATTGCGACCTGGTATTCGGATCGCATAGATAACGGAGACTATGCCCAGACAGCCGCCGACCTCGTGTCATCCTGCCCCGAAGACTCGCGGATCAGTATCGTGGTTTACGGCCTACCCAACAAGGACTGCGCCGCCAAGGAATCGGCGGTGGGTAGCACCGTGAAGTCCGTCTCGGACTACGTGTCGTTCCTCAACACACTCACGTCGACCATTGGCAAGAGGAAGGTGCTGTACATTCTCGAGCCTGATGCCATCGGACTATTAGCAGATACCACTGGTTGTGGCCAAAGTGCCGGATACCTGGCCAACCTGAAGACTGCCATTGGTCTGCTGTCCCAGAACGAGGATGCGGAAATCTACCTGGATGTGGGCTACTGGACTCTAGAGTATCCCACAACCAGCACCGCCGTGACCGACATCGTGAAGCAACTCTTAACTGCCGGTTCGAAGGTGAAGGGCATTTCGCTCAACACCTCCAACTACCAGTCAAACAGCAAGCTCTCGACGCTCTGCAGCAGCTTTCAGAGTGCAATTGGCTCCACCGATCTCCATTGTATCTTCGATACTTCCCGCAATAAAAACGGTGGGTTTGAGGTGGATGAAGTTGTCTGAAATTTGACTAAATTGTGTGGTTTGTCCACCTTAATCCAACACAACAGGCGGACCCTCCAGTAACGAGTGGTGCAATGTCAAAACGGCAGGTATTGGAGCGCTCCCCACCGATCAAACGGGTATGAGCAACGTGGACTACTTCATTTGGGCCAAGCCGCCTGGAGACAGTGACGGCACGTGCGATGGCCGTACATCTGATTCCATGCAGGGTCCTGGTGCCGGTGTTTTCTTTAACGAGTTGTTCCAGTCGCTCTGGAACCAGGGTACCATGGTTGCTGAGAAGGGATACGCTGCAATTGACGGCACCATTCGCAGCTCAAAGGGTTCAGCATCTACTACGACCCAGACTTCGCCGGCGAGCCAGGAGCAGCAGAGCCAGAACCAGAATCAAAACCAAAACCAGGATCAAGAAGTTGCCATCTACAATGCGACCGCTCCTCCAAATTCTTCGACCACCACGGCTTCATCAAAGACAAGTGACAGCACGCCTTCTATCACGACTTCCACGGCGTCAAATGCCGGTCAGACTAACTACTATCAGTCGAGTGAATCCCAAACTAGTCTTGAGACGACTGGCCAAGCGTCGACCCCGTTGACTCCGATCCCCGTGTCCAAGGCAGCAGATAGCCAACAGATATCGACGGAGAGCTCGGCCACCTCTCCGATGGGAACTGGAGTGATCGTCTTGATTGCGCTCGTGGCTGCTGCAGTGGTGGCCCTCGCCGCTATTGTGGGCATCCGTCGCCGTCAGAAAAAGATGGTGAACGCAGCCAAGACTCCGGAGCTGTCAGCGTTGGCCCCGCTGCCGACGACGATCGTGGACTTCCGCCCCCATAAGACAACACTTGCGAGAGACCCCAACATCCTCTAGGTAAAGCTTGGTTGTGTTTGCTTAAACATGATGTGTAGTGAAATCAATGTGAAGTTTTTTCGCGATACGTCATCAAAGGCTGTTGGATTATTTTCAAGTTGGATGATCCAACATGGATTCCAACAACATTCTTCCACTTCAATATGGTCTCCTCAAAAGATCGTGTTACATTCAAGGGCACGCACGCAGCATGGGACACGCCTTTGTTCCCGAGCATTCTTCAATTTGCAGCCTCGCACCGACCTCAAGCCGAAGAGTTCTACAGAAGACAAGGCAATGCCCGTACCCCAGACGTACCGCGCGTACCAGTACGACCACTACGGTCCGCAGGAGCAGGAGCTCAAGCTCCGCCTGTCCGTGAAGCGCCCGGGCCTCGAGCCCAACCAAGTGCGTGTCAAAGTGACCAGCGCCTCCATCAACCCCATCGACTACATCTTGCTGGAGGTGGCAGGCGAGGCCTTCACGGGCAAAGTGCCGACGCCCGAGAAGCCGTTCGGCATCGGGTTCGACGCCGCCGGCACCGTCGTGGAGGTGGGCAGCGAGGCCCAGCGCCTCAAAGTGGGCGACCAGGTGTACGCCATGACGCCCTTTACTGCATGCGGCACCGTGGCCGACTACGCGATCTTTGACGAGGATCTAGTGGCTCTGAAACCCAAGAACTTGACGTTCGACCAGGCTGCCAGCATCCCATTGATCGGACTTACCAGCTACCAGGCTCTGGCGGAGCATGCGAAGCTCCAGAAGGGCGAAAACTTGCTCATCCTTGGCGGCAGCAGTGCCGTCGGCATGTTCGCCATTCAATTGGCTCGTGCGCTTGGAGCTCGTGTGATCACGACCACGAGCGCCAAGAACGCCGACTTTGTCAAAGGCCTTGGCGCGGATCGCGTTATTAACTATCACACGCAAAAGTGGAGTCAGGAACTCGATCCACACTCGATGGATGTGATCTACGACTGCGGCATGGAAGCGGATGCGTGGAATACGGACGCGCAGGTGATTCTGAAGGAGAACTCTGGGCGCTTTGTGTCGCTGCTGCCGATCACGGAGCCCATTCAGCCTGCGAAATTTGGCGCTAAGAACTTGGGCAACATTCTCGTGTACCCGACCGCGAAGGGTCTGGATGAGATCACGTCGTACCTTGAAAAGGGCTCGATCGTTCCCATCATCGACACGGTATACGAGTTTGAAAAACTCCACGCGGCCTTGACGAAGCTCAAGGGAAGACACTCGCGTGGCAAGCTGGTGATCAAGGTGAATCCCGAAAGCCAGGCGTAACTGTGGCATGTTTTACGGAATTGTATCCGGGAAATTGATCGATTTCCTAGAAATTGCGTAGTAATAATCGAAAACAGTTTTATTTTATCGAACGGATACAAGACCTGAACTGACAAATACTGACAAATACCCTAGTTACAGCGAGCGCAGACGCTTTTTTGCCTTGCAGGCACTTCGCGACGGAATAGCGTTAAACTGCGTGGTGCTTTCAGTCTTCGCGGCCGGGACTGTGGTGGACGGAGTAGTCGTGGTAGCTGGCATCGTAGTGCACGGTGGTGCCGTTGTATCTGTCACAGGCGACGTGGTGGAAGCAGCAGCGGCTTCTGGGGCTTCAGTCCAAGTAGTGTCGGCTGGAGCAACGGTCCCCACAGTTTGGTCCTGGCTCCAGCTCGAGTTGTCGGTAGTCGGGGCGGGGGTGGGCGTCGATGTGGTCTGGTCAGAGTTACTCTGGCTTGAGCTATGGGCGCTTGAGCTTGGTGCATACGTTGTGGGTGTCGAGCCATCTCCGATCTTAGGCATGCCCTGCTCACTCACAAAGTATCCTTGGTCCCAGAGAAGAGTGAAGCCCTCCAAGTAGAAGGAGCCGGCCGAAGTGCCACCCGTCGGGCACTTCCCGTCACTCTCTCCGGGCGGCTTGATCCACATGAAGTAATCGACATTCGAGACACCAGTTTCCGACGTAGGTGGCTTGCCGATGCCAGCCGTAGGGACGTTGCACCAGTCACTAGTCGGAGAGCCATTGTAGTTCCTGCTGGTGTCGACGATACATTTCATATCGGTGGATCCCATGGCAGTCTGGAAGTTAGTGCAGTATCCAGCACACTCATCGTTGGAACGGTAATTGGACGTGTTGATCGTCACACCATTGACGCGACCTGAGGTACCGATATCTTTCATCGCAGTGGCCACCTTGCTCGCGCTGTCGGGGTAGGCTAGTATCCAGTAGCCAATGTCAATGTACAGCTCAGCGTTGGCGTTGGCAGACAAGGCCGCCACAGCTACCTTGAGGTTATCGAGGTAACCGGCCGATCCACCGCAGCCTCCGTCCTGCGTCAATAGCCCCAGCGCATCCGGCTCCACCACGTAGAGCACTTTACGGTCGCCAACAGCGTCCGTGAGCTCCTTCAAGAAGGCCTTATAGTCGTCCGTGCTCTTCACGCTTCCTCCGGACGACAACCCAGCAGCACAATCCTTGTTGGGGATACCGTAGACCACGATGCTGAGGCGTGTATCTTCGGAACACTGGTTGAGCATGTTGGTAATCATGGTTGAGCGTTCGTCGGCGGTCTGACGGTCCGTGAACCAAGAAGCGATGGCGTAGTTTTCCAGCGTCTCGATGGCGGTCGTAAGCTCCGGATGGTCTGCCTTGGCTCCCGTGTACGAGTACGGTGGGATGGAGCAGAGGTCCTCGGCACTGGCAAGACCGATTGAAGATGATAAAGCGAGTGCCATGCAGGACACGGCGGTGGCCACTATGCGCGAGCGTAGGCTGTTGTGCATATTGCTACAGCTTCACGTGTACTTGAGAAGGTGTTGCGCGGTGCTTGGCAAAATGCAGAATGAAGAATTGCTGCGTGGACGACGATATCCACCTCGAGTGGTGTGCTGTTAGCCTCCACTCCTGGTGGTTTTCACCGGACGAAACTCGCCCTAGCATGGATGTACTGCATCATTCGTCGTCTTGCAACTAGGGGCACGCGAGTTGAGGTCGAGCGCCATCTGCAGCAGCAGCGAGTTCGACGAAACGAGAATAGTTATCGCTCACACGCGATGTTGCGTTCAAGTTCGGTAAGACTTGACGGATTCTCGAATGTTTTGCCTCGGTGTTCTTTGTGCCGGTCAGCGCCGCCACAAATGCCTTTTAAATAGAGCTGTATAACTGAACGCATCGAATTCTAGCGACCGTTTCTACCGGTGACTCTCATCTCTCTCCTCTGGAGACGCAGTAAAGAGACACTTCGCCGACACCAGATGTCGTAGCTGTACCTGGACTTCAGATATGGAGCAGGTTTTTTCGCGGGTTGGTATTTGGATAATGGTCACTGACCGCACGGGTGAGGTTTGCCGCTTGGCGACTTCGTCGGCATTTTTTTTACAAATGGCTAACAAAACGATGAGAACTACATGTACCAGGTAACATCACGTTAACTTCAACATCTGGTAAGACTTACCAATCGATCACGTCGAAGAGGCTATCATACACCTAGATGATGCACACTTCTTTACGAATCATAGTATTGGATCTAACTTAGCTTTGTATTTACAAGACACAAAGCAACAGAGAACATGTCGAGATACGACTACGGTACCGGCAACTCACGCTGTTTCAGACACCACCAACAAATGTGTACGCGAAACACCCGTCTACAACTTGCGCAGACGCTTTTTGATCTTGCACGCACTGGTCTGCGATGTATTCGAGCCGGCGGAGCTAGTCGCAGCAGGAATCGCTGTCGTGGCAGTCGGAGTCGCACTGGGCGTGGCGGTCGGAGTCGCGGTTGGTATCACGGTTGGTGTCGCGGTCAAAGTAACAGGAGCTGTAGTGGTGCTTTGGGACGAACCGGTGTCCGCCGGTGCAACCGTGCCTGCAGCAGACTGAGTAGAGCTGTCATACTCCTGGCCAACCGAAGAGGTTTGGTCTGCGCTGCTGGTCGTCGTCTGGGTGGCCGTCTGGCTGGTCTGGCTGCTGATTTGCGTGCCCGATTTGCTACTGGTCTGGCTCGTACTGTTGCTGCTGCTGCCAGAGATCGTGGCCATGCCCTGCTCGCTAACGAAGTATCCTTGGTCCCAGAGCGCCTGGAAGCCTTCCTCGTAAAAGGTGCCGGCCGTCACGCCGGTCAGTGATTCGTCCGAGTACGACGTGTCCGTGCAGGTGCCGTCGCTCTCTCCAGGCGGCTTGATCCACATAAAGTAGTCGATATTCGAGATACCAGTCTCCGACGTAGGCGGCTTGCCTACTCCGGCTGTCTTGACGTTGCACCAGTCACTTGTAGGTGAACCGTTGTAGTTTCTGCTGGTATCTATGATACACGTCATTGTGCTCGATCCCATTGCCGTTTGGAAGTTATTGCAGTAGGTGGTGCACTCATCGTTGGAGCGGTAGTTCGACGTGTTAATAGTGATGCCTTTGAGCGTTCCGGAGGCGCTTAGCTCGTTGATGATGGTAGCCACCGCCGCCGCGTTGGTCGAGTCGGCTAACAGCCAGTAGCCTACGTCCACGTACAGCTCCGCGTTTGAGTTCGCGGACAGAGCTGCCACAGCGATCTTGAGGTTATCAAGGTAGCCGGCTGCCCCACCACAGCCACCGTTGGCGAGTAGACCCACGGCGTCGGGCTCAACAATGTATAGCACCTTGCGGTCGCCCACGGCAGTTGTCAGTTGCGAGAGGAACGACTCGTAGTCGCTGGTGCTCTGCACAGTTCCGGAAGACGAGAGTCCAGCATTACAATCCTTATCGGGGATGCCGTAGACTGCGATCGTCATACGAGAGTCTTCGGAACACTCGCTTGTGAGGCTGGACAGCATGGTAGATCTGTCCGAGTCGGACAGTCGATCCGTGTACCAGGTAGCAATGGAATACTGCTCCATTGTCTCTAGCGCAGTTGCGAGCTGCGGGTACGTCGTCTTGGCCCCAGAGTACGAGGACGGAGCGATGGAGCACAGATCTTCAGCGGAGACCTCGCCCTGGTAGCAACACCAGCCGAGCGCAGCCATTGCGAGCGGTGTGCGGAGGATCTTGACCATCTTGAAAGCGTCTGGAGTAGACAGCCAAATGAGTCGCTCAAGTCAAATTGCAGAATGGACAAATGCAGCGTGCAGGAGCCGTGTGAGCAGGGCGGGACGGCCATGGTCCTTATGCTGCAGGTGATGCACCGAGAAGAGGCTGATCGGGAGGCGATGGATCTGCAGCTATCGGCAGCATTGGCGCCAGCGCCATCTGGTGAGCACTGTCCGAATGGGCAGAGCGTGCAAGTCCGTCCTGCGGGACTCCAGCCGCCACACCAAGATGCAGGCGTTCGTCTGATTTCGTGCTGTCGCGACGGACGACGCGAAAACAGTGACCGGTCCCACTTGACTCAACACGGTCAGCTTCACGAACATCGGTTCTTAGCGCCACGTCCTCAGTCAGATGGCGCTGAGGTGCGTGCAAACGCTGATGATGGTGGATCAGTTTGCTGCTGGCGATATCGATATGAACAGCACTCTGCTTCCAGAATGCCAAACACTCTGGCCTCGAATCCGGTGCTATCAAAAACCTGAAGGCAGAAATGAAAGCAAATATTTTGCGCTGATGACGAGTCGGAAACTTTTGATAACTTGCAGAGACTTGCTTGACGCCTTGCGATCTTTTGCTGACATTTCGGTGACAGCGCTTCAAGGATCTGGGCACTACTGTTGGACACCACTTGACTCGACGACGCGACAACTGCTCTCGACAACTTCCACCTATATGCTACCGGTATCTTACGCGAATGGCTGACATCGCAGGAGCGACCGGGTCCAATGCAACAGAGCTAGTTAAGCTTTTACGGCTTGCACACTCCCATGTATCTAGGTAGGAACGTGCATTGATGAAGTGAGCTTGATTTTTACATGCAAGAAGTTTCGCTTTTACTCACAAGATTGCTCACCGGACTTCGTGCTCAATCACGGTCACTTACACTACATCAATACAAGAGGCCTGCTAATCCGCCGTACAATTAACCCCTACGTAGTTTTGCTTTGCACTTCGTACCCTCAGCGACTAGCGTAGTTGACGGGGGCTCAGATGGAGCTTGGGTTGGTGCTTGAGTTGGAGCTGGTGTGCCCTCATAGTTCTGACTGGTGCCGGTGTCAGCCGGAGCAGTAGTCGGCGTTGAGCTTTGGTACGAGCCGGTATCTTGTGGAGCAATAGTGCCCGCACCAGATTTACCTTGGTCAATAGAGGAAGTTTGATCCACACTGCTGCCTGCCGATGCCTGGCTGCTCTGCTGAGTCGCGTCGCCCGTGCCATCTGCGATCGTCTTCATTCCTCCTTCTCTTACAAAGTAACCTTGGTCCCAAAGCTTGGTAAAGCCGTCAGCGTAGAAAGAACCCGCAGAAGTTCCGCCCGTCGCGCACTCGCCGTCGCTCTCTCCAGGCGGCTTGATCCACATGAAGTAGTCGATATTCGAGAACCCAGTCTCGGACGAAGGTGGCTTACCAATACCAGCAGTGGGGACGTTGCACCAGTCACTAGTAGGAGAGCCTTTGAAGTTTCTTGAGGTGTCCACAACGCAGGACATGTCGCTTTTGCCCATCGCGTTCTGGAAGTTCGTGCAGTAAGCGGCACACTCATCGTTGGAGCGGTAGTTAGACGTGTTGATGGTCACGCCCTTGACTCGACCACAGCTACCGAGCTCTTGCATGATCGGAGCAATCTTGCCTGCGTTCGTCGAGTCAGCGAGCATCCAGTAGCCGACATCGACGTACAGCTCGGCGTTGGCGTTCGCAGACAGCGCTTCGACTGCGACCTTGAGGTTGTCGAAATACCCTGCCGACGAACCGCAACTGTTCTCTTTAGCGAGGAGACCAACTGCATCGGGCTCCACCACGTAGAGCACTTTGCGGTCGCCGACAGCGTCCGTAAGTTGCTTTAAGAAGGCCTTGTAGTCGTCCGTGCTCTTCACGCTTCCTCCTGAGGACAGCCCAGCATCGCAGTCCTTGTTGGGGATACCGTAGACCACGATACTGAGCCGTGTGTCCTCGGAACACTGGTTGAGCATGTTGGTAATCATGGTAGAGCGTTCGTCGGTAGTCATGCGGTCCGTGAACCAAGACGCAATAGCGTGCTGCTCCAGAGCTTCCAGAGCCTTCGACAAGTCGGGGTGATCAGTCTTGGCCTGGGTGTACGAGCTCGGTACAATCGAGCACAGCTCTTCGGCGAGGACGAGGCTGGATGTCAATGCTAGCGCCAGCCCGGTAGCAGCGGCAATCAAGCGCGAACACGAACCGAGGAACATCCTGCAGATAGGGGCTTCGGAATACAACACGAGTTGTAACTTGATCAGTTGTAGGCACCCGGCGAATTGCAGAATGACCGATCGACCTCTGGGTGTACAGTTCTTGGGAACAAGGCAGCGAAGGGTGATTGACATTTGTCGAGGTTAGCAAGACTCTCTACCGAGGCAATGGCCATTTGGTAAATTAAATCCTGCATAAAGCCGTACAACTATGGGATAAGACCAAGGCGTACGAATATTGTGTAAGCACAGATGACTGTCGAGGCGAGTCACGACGCCTGCCTCCCTGTTTCAAGCGAGCACCAGCTGACGCTTCGAGCAGGCACGAATGCCTGCTCTTGGTGCCACGCAGAGAAATTACTCGATTCGCGGCAACTGCACTGTCAGTTGCTTGGACTTGTCCGCTCAGGCTTTTGGTACTTCAGGGAGCATTGTGTGCGCATCGCTATAGTATCTGTCGGTGGAGCAACTGCATTGCCAGAAGCCGTGTGTTTGATTTGAGCGATCAAATCGTCAGAAGCCCGTGGAGTGCATTTAAAAAGCACAGTGCTCAGAGGTTTACATGTATTAAGAGGAACGTTAGGCGTGCTGCTTGGTGACCGTATGCAGACACTTATGCTTTCAGAGAGCTATTATGGTTTTTTGGAGAGCATGCTGATCGACTTCAGTACATCCAAGTTCACATGGGTGTTTTCATATTACCCTTTACAACCGCGACGACAACGCAGCGACATCAAGACCTGGAGTTTCTGGCGGCAGGATCTTGCCGACGAAGTCCTTGAGCGTCCAGTATGTTTTTTTTTTATTGTTGAGATTCACTGCCGTGCTGTGCACCTTAACTCAAACGCCGGTATTAATAGGTGCTGACGGTTTGAGAGTTACATGTCCATGTGGATGTATTTAATACTTTTAAAATAATAGTACTATATTGAACTCGAGCGTCTCCGAATCGTGAAACTTGAAGGCGACTCACTTTAAGTCGAGTGTATGGGGGCTTGGGAGGTGTGCTATAATAGTGAACGCAAATTGGTTGATGGCACCAACAATGGCCAGGTTATTCAGGAAAATGCTGTCTCCTGTTCCTTAATTGAAGCGTCACGAAATCAATGATGCCGTGTATCAGCGTGCTGAATCCCGATGAGTATTGCTGGTCCACAATGCTGGAGGGGGGTTGTGAAATGGCTAGCATCACTCATTTCACGAAATCCACTTAATTTTGCGAAATGGTAATACTACGTACTTAAGTTGTATTCTCTAAAATTTATTTCAGAGTTAAGGAGTGATCCGAGTTCCTGGTATGATTATTGATTTCACCAAACCTTCATTAAACAAATTCTCTGACAGAAATCGGTAAAATGAGATTTCTTATAAACAACAAACAACAAGGAGTCGTGTGTACATGTACAGTAAAATACTGAGCAAATTATACCTGTTCAAAGAAATATTTGTTATGAATGTTTCCTGTGTCAATAGGTTGTGTGGATTACACAAATATTAATCTTCCTGCGACCATCGGACAACATTTACCAACTCTAATCAAAAATTTCAGCAACGCAAGGTACAAATTCTGGATTTAGAGTCAGATTGCATCTGTCGCTGGCGAAAGGCTCACAATTACATCACTACAACCAAATGCATCAATCGGTCGCAGCAAAGGCAATCCGCCCATAATAAAATGATCTGTTCGGCAGCGATGGTGCCATTTTCTGTTTTACCCGGCCATTGCGACTATGATATTGCTGGAGGTGATGGTAAAATAATTTGTTGGAATTGCCTTTTCGTACGTGTTGTCTGTACTGTTGTGTTCGACTAAGCCGTGCATGTAACCCACTTCAGGCAGGGTTGGATTTTGCCGAAGGCCTCGGGTTTATTTTCTTTCACGATTTGCAAATAATAAAGCCGCAAGGCTGTGCGGCTGCACAGCCGAGGGCTTTGTATACTACTCTGTATACGTCAAATCGGATACTGCTATACTACTAGATATACAACTATCCTCCCTCCACACGTCGGTCGAGCGCTGGCATGGGACGCAACCAAGGCTTCGAGAGACAGCAGTTTGCCGATACAGGCTTGCCAAAGCGAGGAAACAGGTCTCAGGTTGTTTGTAAGCACTGCCTAGCAGCATACAGCGATCCAACGAGAACGAATGCACCGCCAGAGCCCAAGGTTATCGCGGCTCGAGACACTAACCATACGAGTCATCTCAAGCGTTGCAAGTACTACCTAGAGGCAGTGAACCGAGGGGATGTGACACCACCATGTAGACAGACAGCAACCAGAATGAGTGGGAACTCACCATGTTTAGAGCGCGTGTCGAAGAAGAAAAACGTGATCATGGCCACCAGAATACCGATGGTCTTGAAGTTGTGCAGGCCCATGTACACCTGATGACACCTCCCACGAGCACGAATACACTGTTGCCAATGAAGGAAGGATGCTAGGTGGAGAGTACGCACTTGAGCGTAGGCGAGGTTTTCTTCCTATGTGACTCCGGATATATTCCGGATACCAAGTGCGGTCCGTGGGTCTGTCCGGATCGATAAAGCCGAAAAATAAAGCCGATTTTGCCGATAAAGTCGAATTGCCGATCGGCAAAAAAATCGGTAAAACCGAATTGCCGATATAAAGCCGCGGCAAAATCCAACCCTGCTCCAGGGCCGTCTATCGTAAGCTGCTATATTTCTCTGTGTGCCTTCCATGATTTTTACAGCTTGCTACACTGCTACGTTCTTTAACACCTGTTTGACGTCTATTCACACTGCAATTCCATAGGTGTACCATTAACTTGTTTATGTGGTCCGATAAGGAGAGCTATTAATACAACTGTAATGCTGGTACGTCCTATCGACTTTGTTTTCTTAGCATCACTCATTTCGCAAAATCCAATAGTAGCTTCGAGTAGATATGACAATGAAGACAAATTTATGATCTTCTCAAGGAAGTTGCACAAATACACTAGACGACGAGGAACCGAAGACTACATTACATGCACGAAGAAAGCTTAAGTCACAGCTTAGAGTTTGCGGAAACGGCGCTTCACCTTGCAGTTGTTCGTTTGGGCTACAGGAGCCTCAGTCGTAGCAGCGGGCGGCTCCGTCGGCGGGTCCGTGGTGGCCTCAGTGGTCTGAGATGCGCTGCTCTCAGTATCCTGGTACGCGCTACTTTCGGTCACCTGGGACGAAGTAGTGTCGGGCGTATCCGTGGCACTTCCAGTGTCCTGCGCGGCCGGCGCACTACCGTCCGTAGTTTGGGCCTCGCTGCCATCCGTCGTCTGGGCCTCGCTGCCGTCCGTCGTCTGAGAAGCACTGCTGTCTGTGGTCTGAGACGACGTGGTCTGAGAAGAAGTGGTGTCGGTGCCACCTTCCGCGATTGTGTTCATGCCACGCTTGTTGACGAAGTAGCCCTGGTCCCACAGCTTCTGGAAGGCCGTCTGGAAGAACAAACCGGCCGCAGGTCCACCGTTGCACGTGCCGTCACTCTCTCCGGGCGGCTTAATCCACATAAAGTAGTCCAAATTCGAGACATTGGTCTCCGACGTGGGCGGAGCTCCGATACCTGCTGCGAGGACGTTGCACCAATCCGTAGTAGTGGGCGCGCTATTATTTTTTAAAAGAAAAATACAAAACAGTTAGTGATCATACATGAAGATACACCACAGAAACAGGAAAACGTACACATAGTTCCTGCTCGTATCGGCAATACACGTCATATCGGTCGATCCTATGGCCGTTTGGAAGTTGGAACACAGCTCTGAGATTTGGGAAGTCGAGCGGTAGTTGGACGTGTTGATGGCGATACCCTTGAGAGTGCCAGACGCAGCTAGCTCCTTCATGATAGTCACCACCTTCGAACGTTGCGCCTCGTACTCGAGAGTCCAGTAGCCAACATCCACGTACAGCTCGGCGTTTGCGTTCGCCGAAAGAGCCTTAATTGCAACTTTGAGGTTTTCAAGGTATCCAGCCTTAGAGCCACAGCCGCCGTCCTCAGCGAGGAGACCAAGGGCATCAGGCTCCACAACGTACAGCACCTTCCGGTCGCCGACAGCCGTGGTCAGGTCCGACAGGAAGGCCTTGTAATCGGCGGTACTGGAGACGGCACCTCCAGATGAATATCCGGCGTTGCAGTCTTTGTTCGGGATGCCATAGACGACGATGGTCATCCGTGAGTCTTCAGAACACTTGGTTGTGAGTTCCTTGAGCATCTTGGCTCTGTCGGTTGTCGATAGGCGATCAGTGTACCAGGCAGCAATGGAATACTCCTCCACGGCACTAATTGCGAACGCGAGGTCCGGATAATCGGTCTTGGCTGTGGCATACGACAAGGGAGCAATGGAGCACAACTCTTCGGCACCAACGTTGATCGCAGACATGCTGAGTGCAAGGGATGCCACTGCAGCGGCTGAACGCAGGATCTTGGTCATGGTGAGCAACAGGAGATGCGTGAAAGCGACTGCGTCCTGAATAGCGCGAAATGGAGAATGAGCGCTCTCGTAAAGGAATTACGGACCAGCTATGGCAGCAACGAGCCACACTGTAGAGCGCAAAGCGATGAGGAGCCACGATGTCACTTGCTATGTAATGAAGCAGAGCAAACGGATCGTGACTGTGGTGTTCGTGCTCAAACAGTTGGAGTTTGTATGGATTCTCGTTACCATGTGCCCGTCAAAGCACTCGCGTTTATCGTCGACGGTATCGAATACCAGATGCCGAGGGCGTCTGCTGTAGCGGAACGGAAGAATGACAATCGGCCCGAATATCGGGAGACCGAATCAGGCTGTTGTTTACTACGGATGTTGTTGGTACAGTACCATTGCTACAGATATTTATCTAAACAAAAACTTAAAATTCCGGATACCACAACACAATTGATTGGTCAAAATAGTTTCACGCGAAGCGCGTAGGGTAAATTGAGGCAAGCGCAGCTGTAGTTTAGCATCCCGTGTGCGGAAAGACCCAATATGACCTCCCTTTCAATCGGAGGTTTGCGTGCGGGTCGTAGCGAGCTTAAGGTCGCACCTCCAGGGGTTTGGGGTGCAAGGTCATATTCTCTTTGGCTTCGTTGTGAGATAAGTATCATATTTTGTTAAACTTTGTAAGTTTGCTAACAATTTAAAGGATATTAAAAAGGTAAAAGTAGGTTTCACTCAATAAAAAAAATTCTGGCCAACAAGGAGATTTGAGAAAAAATGATGAAATTTCCTTACAAATGTAGTACTAAAGTGGGGGTGTCACCTCGACATTTCTAGCACTTTTTTTCTCTCGATTTAATATGGTTTTTACGGTGTACCACTGATTTGCGCGTAAAGCTAAGTCTCTCTCTGGTAGAGAGTCTCTGCATCGGAGAGTGACGACTATTACCACAATCTGGGTGCACTTGAAATTTGTAAACGAGCCCCTTCAGGCAGTTTTCTAGGAGGGGGCCAAGGGCGACTCGCTTGGTAAACAGAAACCGTGCCGGTGGTTTAAGATCCGTGTGCGTAGCACGCGGGCTCAAACCCAGGACTAAGCTGAGCCAAACCCGCTCGGCGGCCGAGCGCCAAGTTGGCCATATATTGGGTTTTGTGCAGGAAGGGTTGGGGGGGGGGGATTAAAGTCCCATGACATTCGTCCTCCAGCTTTTGACCATATTCTCTGCATCGCACATCGCGATCAGAACGCCTTACCAAACAGCAGTTTGTGCTGCATGAAACTCACGTTGAGCGAGATCACCACCGCGTAATCATTGCTTGCGATCACTATACTGAAATTGTGTACGATTAATGGTAATTTAAAACAAAATGATTTAAAAATGACTCATTAAATGAGTTGAGACCGCGCGAATCAAAAATTTACTAATAAACCGAAGTACAAATCCGGATTTAGGCATTCGCCACCAAAGCCGAGAACGAGGCCGATGAAAAATGTGTCTCCTCCTCGGGACTCGAAACCAATTTTTATTTTATTGTATCTGATGCAAAATCGGCCATGGAATCCATTAGTGGTCTCCATTATAGCAAATTCGAGCTCTAACGTACTCAAAATACAATTTTTGGGTCGGGTTTCTGTTCCCTCGGGTGTATATTCTGAAATTATTTTCCGAAATTTGACTTATTGCTGGAAGTATCAATTTGATGTGCTTCCGGATTTAGATATCAAGCTGATTAACAATAAACTTATCAGATGAATCGCTATTATAACTACACGCCAGCACTCTGCAGTTTATCAGCCTTCCGCTTCTTTGCGCATGCCGGTGTATTTCCCGTTTCAGTACAAGCTTTTGTGTAAGATGCGGAATTTATGTCCTCGGCAGCTGCCTCCAGTCCACTGTGCTCTTGGTTTTTGTAGCGGGATTACATGGAAGAGTGCCTGTCACTCTTCAGGGACCCTGTGGTGTGGACACACCATGGCTACATGCCCTCAAAGCCAACCAATAGGATAACATCTAGGATACTCTATAGGTGACTTATATTTAGTATGTAGATCGATTTAGAAACACCTATAAATACACTCAGTCTTAAATCTACCTAGTCTTGGTCAGTTGTCCCTTTAGGCCAGGGACTAGTGAACTGCCGTTCACTGAGAGTTTGTATACTCTCGGAAGCTCTCACTTCCTCTGTGCAAGGTGCCGTGTGACCCGTCACACTTGGTAGCACTTGTAGTCAATCCACGCCAACGCGGGTAGACTACCTGGACCTCTGAGTTCTGGTCAACATGGACCGGAATGAGTTCCCTCATCTGAATGACTCTCAATACGAGTCCGTTCGAAAGATGGCAGACATCTTCGGTATGGATGCCTTGCAGAGCTTGGTGGCGGCAACGCCAGTCGAGCAGGTCGAACGCGTCAATGCGCTCGACACTTATGAACGTGGGCTTATCTCCCACGTGCGGGGAAGCATGCAACCCCCGATGCCAGAAGTAAAGCCATCTCACCAGAAGCCGTTGCGGCTGAAGGTGAACCCGTACGAAGGGAAGGAAGGTGAAAACCTTCACTTCTGGGTTCGAGAAGTAGAACTTGCCATGGACACAGCTCAGATCTCGACCGAGCAACTCCGTGTTGCTTTCTCCCTCTCCAACCTTAGCGGTCGTACTAAGCGTTGGGCGTACACGCGTGAAGCAACTACGCCGGAATGCTTTGCATCCTGGGCTCAGCTGTGTGAACAGCTTCGAGCCGCCTTCCTCCCGACGAACTATGAGTACTGCCAGCGCTCACGCTTCCTCTCGTGTAAAGAAGGAAAGCGTGAGCTGCATGAATACATCCAAAAGATGCGGGAGCTCACTGCATCCCTTGTGGGAACCCCACTCCATGAACACATCATGGTGACGGTGTTCATGGATGGCCTCCGGGTGGGCCCTGCACGCACGCAATTGTTTCGGGTACAGGCCAGCACCCTCAAAGAGGCGATTCAAGTGGCCCTCGAGGAAGAGTACAGCCATCGCCAGGCACGCACGCCAGCATCTGCGTGGCCAGGGGGCTCTACGCCGAGTGCGAATCGCACAGCCCCCAGTGGACCTGTCCCCATGGAACTCGGGCTCGCCGAGCAGCAGGACATCCGCTGCTACGGCTGCGGAAGGCTGGGCCACATGAAACGGGCCTGCCCCGCATGAGGACAGCGTAAGCGGTTTCCTCCCAGGCCTCTAGGTCTCAAGGGTCGCTGGCAGAAGCCGCAACCCCGAGGCCAGAGGAACGCAGGCGACCAGTAGGGGCGGGGCGCCCTACTGGGGAAGATCTAAGGCTTCATGAGCAGTGCGCGGGTGGCGAGCACCATGGAGACTTATCCCCTGAGAGTCTGTGCACTCTCGAATCGGAAAAGGGCAGCGGTGGACTGCTTGTAGTACACGCACGTGTACGAGGATACGAACTCCCGTTTCGTGTCCTCATTGATTCTGGGGCGTCGAAGAACTTCGCACGCCGCCAGACGGTTGCTAGCAACAGCAACGAGTTGACCGATGCCTTGAGAGAGAGCGAAGGCAAAGGAACAGTGTCAGTGCAACTGGCTGACGGAAAGGTGATCACCGTTCCCCGGATCTACATGGATCTAGCTGTCAAGTTCGAGGACTTCAACAGCTCGGAACAGTTCACTGTTCTTGAGATGGACAAGTATGACTTGATCCTGGGATGCCATGGCTCGAGAAGCATGAACCATAGATTGACTGGCGCGGCAAAGCAATTGGTGCAAGCCGCCTGCAGTATCCAACAGAGCATTGGTGAGTCATGTTCCCACCTCTGTTCGGAACTGGGCTGCCCGCAAGGGCCGCCAGGATGCCGTATCATCCAAAGAATATTTGGGAGTTGTCGACGTATTGGACGAATCTACGGAAGTGGTAGCAGCAGGAGCTGCACCCGATCGAGCTCGGCAGCCCTGTGCGGGTAGCCCTCGATCCCCACCGGAGTCTAGACCGGTGGATGAAGCTTCGAAGGTGGCGGCGCCAGGTAGCGCCTGCCAGGTGGGTAACCAAGGTCCACAAACGGTCGCCCATACCTTAACTGAAGAGGAAGACGCGGAACGCGCTTCCTGTGTGGGTAACAGTGTTCCACACGGAGCCTTGAGTGCTCCCAATGTCGCCATTGAGACATCGCACGACGTGGGTAACGAAGTACCACGTCGCGGTCGCCGTCGACGACACCGTCGCCGCCGCAAGTCGAGTCTGAATAACATTCAGACTGGAGTCGCTCCTAGCGACTCGGAGGCCAGCTCCTCTGACTCGGCCGCCGAAGAGTGTTATCATATCTTCGACGGCATGACCGGTCGTCCCGTCAAGGCAGCAGGCATCCATTTGGAGCCGCTGCCTGAGGTGTCAGAGCTCCTGAACCTCGAGGAAATGGCGGTGGACGATTTCCTGGTCGATCTCAAGGCTGGGGAGATCGCGGAGGTGATGCTCCTGAAGCCAGAGACCACTCCAGAAGAGTTAAACTCCTCCTCTGTCCTGGACGAAGACGTCCTGGAAGATATTAAGAAGCGACGCGAGGCGCGCTTGGGTTCTGAAGTTCTCAAGAACCCAAGGATTCGGTGTATCCTTTGGTGAAGGAGTTTGCGGACGTGGTATCCAAGGATTCATTGTCGCAACTCCCACCAGATTGAGGAGATCGGCACGAGATCGATCTCGTGCCTGGCACAAAGTATTGTGTCACCCGGCAATGGCCTCTGCCTCGAGAGCAGTGCGAGGTCATCGATGCCTTCTTTGCCGCGAAGGCAAAGGCAGGCATGGTGCGGGAATCGAAATCCCCGCACTCGACGCCAACCTTCTGCGTTCGGAAGCCGAACGGGAAGTGGCGTCTGGTTCACGCTTACAACAAGCTGAACAACGCGACGGTGCCGGCCCAGACACCAATCCCACGAAAGGATGTGTTGTTAATCAGCATGGCCGGCTGCGAGCTGTACAGCGCGCTAGATCTGGTGGACGGATACTACCAGATCCTATTGCGCGAAAGCGACATCCCGCTTACAGCGGTAAGCACTCCGAGCGGCATGCTCTGGGAATGGCTTGTCATGCCGCAGGGCCTGTCTAATGCCCCAGCGACATTTAATCGCTTGGTCACGCAGCTTTTCAGGCCGCTGCGTGCGTACGCCCAGACGTACTTCGACGATATATTCGTCCATAGCCGTGCCGGGGATGGCAAGACGGCTATGGAGGTGCACTTGGGGCACCTCCGTCGGGTGTTGGAAGTCATGAGAGCCAACAAGCTCTATGCCAACATCGACAATTGCGTCTTTGCGTCGCCAGAGATCAAGGTTCTCGGTTGCTTCATCAGCAACGTCGGCGTTCGGGCCGACCCGGAGAAGGTCAAAGCCGTTGCAGCTTGGCCCACGCCTCAATCCCAGAAGGATCTTCGGAAGTGTTTGGGTTTGGCCAACTACCTCCTCAAGTACAGGGCGGGATACGCGGGTCTGGCTAGACCCTTGTCGGAACTTCTCAAAAATGATTCCGACTGGCGCTGGGAGCGTCAGCACCAGGATGCCTTTGAAAGCATCAAGGCTAGCCTTCCGCAGGCGCCGGTCCTGGCGCTACCGGACGAGACGAAGCCGTTCAGCGTCGTCTGCGATGCCTCCGACTACGCAATCGGTTGTGCGTTGCTGCAGACCGATGCAGACGGACACGAACGAGTCATATCGTTCCAGTCCAGGCAACTCAAGGCTGCCAAACGGAACTATCCCGTTCATGACAAGGAGCTGCTTGCAATGAAGTATGCCCTCGTTAAGTTTCGAGTGCATCTTCTCGGCTTTCGTCCCTTTGTGATCTATACCGACCACGCGTCCTTGCGGACGGCGACCAACTCGCCCCACCTATCCCAACGGATGGCGAGGTGGCTGTCCTTCTTCGCGGAGTACAACTTCCGCGTCGAGTGCAAGCCAGGCAAGATTAACGTGCTTGCCGATGCGTTGTCTCGCAGGCCAGACTATGAGCTGGCCCACATCACCCGTGTCACGACAGATCTTTACGATCGGATACGCATGGCGTATCGGAACGATGAGTCACTCGCGTCTCTCGTGCGATACCTGACCGCAGACAAGGAGGCCAAGTCTGAATGGCTCTCGCCACGACAGCGGTCCCGGCTCCACCGATATGAGTGGCAGGATGGCCTCCTCTATTATCGGGTGGAGCCCCATGAGCCTCAGCGGGTCGTTGTTCCCAACGACGAGGATCTGAAGTTTGGTATCCTCCAGGAGGCGCACGATGCTCCCTCCAGCGGCCACTTGGGTCGCGAGAAGACCTTCTTGTCTGTTTCTCAGGCCTTCTGGTGGACCCACATGTACAAGTGGGTGGCCCGGTACGTGAAGACATGTGAAACATGTCAGCGGGTGAAACCCGCGGGGCACGCCTCGGCCCCTTTGCAGAGTCTACCTGTCCCGGTTGACTGCTGGAAGTTAATGAGTCTTGACTTCGTCTTCGGACTTCCCGCCGACGACCACGGCAACACCGGCATCTTGGTGTTCGTGTGTCGGCTGAGCAAGATGGTGCATCTTGCTCCGGTGCCAGACACGGTCACTGGCGAACAGGCCGCTAGGCTGTTCGTGGATAGCGTCTTCCGCCATCATGGTCTTCCGGAGACCTTTGTCTCGGACCGTGAACCGCGGTTTACTGCTGCGTTCTGGCAAAAGCTGTTCCAATTGCTTGGAACGAGGCTGCACATGTCTACTGCTGACCATCCCCAGACGGATGGCCAGACAGAGCGTGTCAACCGGGTGCTCGAAGACACTCTGCGCAGTGTCTGTGCGGCAGCCCCTCGCACGTGGTCAGAGCGACTCCCCGTGGTTGAGTTCGCACTCAACAACGCGGTCCACGCGTCGACCGGGTTCACTCCGTTCTACCTGAACGGGATGCGTCACCCGCTAGTGCCCCTCACTCTGCGTGGGGGCACTGAGTCTTCGATTTTAAGTGGGGGAGAGGCTCGGAAAGCCCTTTCCTCCGAGGTCTCGGACTTGAGACCTGTTTCCGCAAGGAAACAGGTGGAGTCCTTATCGACACCAGGTTGAATGTGATCAACCGAGTCCGTGATGCTATTGCAATAGCACAGAACAGACAAAAGTAGTACTCTGACAAACATGGAAGAGGACACGTTAACGTGTTTAAGGTGGGCGACTTAGTCCTACTCGACACTAGAAACCTACCGCTAGCCACTGTCAGCTCGGTAGGGAGCAACAAGCTGAAGCATCGCTTCATTGGACCGTTTGCGGTCCTGGCCAGACATGGTGCTTCGTACACCATCGATCTGCCTAAGTCGATGAAGACGCACCCGACATTTTATGTGGGTCGTCTGAAGCGGTAATGATCCGCAGGGGCCTGCCGCTCTCCAGACGCCACAGACGTCCCGCGAGGAGGAGGACCCAACTCCTCGAAACAAGAATCAGCCTCAGACGTCGTCGAACGTCTAGCGGCGTAAGGCTAAAACCCACGCGGCATTGGTGGACCGCGAGGCGTCTGGTACGCTGGAGGGGCTCCGTACGGTTGAGCCCCAGCTGGGTAAGCCGAGTACCCACCGTAGTCATACGGCTGAGAGTACGGCTGAGCGTACCCGTAAGAGTGCGTCTCCGTCCACGGTGCCAGGTCACGAAGGGCACCCCGGACCTGTTGAAGCTGGCGGAAAGTCTCATCCACATCGGACGAGGGCGCCCGGCGACCAACCCGATCATGGAGTCCCGAGATCTCCCGGCCCAATTGGTGCAGGCGATCCTCGAGATTCGCAAGGACCCCGCGATTCCCGGCCTGGGCGGCAGCATCACCGCCAGTCCCGAGACCCAAGGCGATCTCGAGGACAAGAACGCGTTGACGGAGACGATCAACCTCTGCATTCTGCGGCTGAGTCACAGTCGCAAGCGGTCCAATCGACCGAGAGGAGCGCCCCACAGAAGGTGCCTCGTACTCGAAGTCGAACGAGGGCTCCTCCACCTCTCCTCGATCGTAATGGAGAGACCCACTACCACGTGGAGCGGGTCGTCCGCGAGCGGCGCCTTGATGGAAAGCGCCAGCTCCTGATGAAGTGGCGGGGATACCCCGACTCACAGAACTCGTGGGAGCCGATTGAGCGGCTCCAGGCTGACTGCCCGAAGGCTGTCGCGATCTGGGAACAGAAGCGGCGGTAGCTTCGTGAGTAGTCCGGGCCTTCTTGCCCGAACGGGGTATGGGCGCTGATGCATACAGCTCATACCCGCGCTCACCTTGAGCGCTAGAAGCCTCGCGCTTCTGAAAGTCCTTTGGTAGCAGTCGCTTGCTCACCAAATGGACAAATTCTATCCGAAGATCGCGCTGGTCCAGGATATAGGACAGCAAGAAATCTTGTTGGAGCTCTCGGAGCTTCTCCTGTGAGTAGCTATGAGAAGCTACCCACTTCCAGAACAGCAAGTCGGCGGCGCCCCACGACTGGCAGTTCTCGGGGCAGACCCAGGGGTACACCGACCGGGATGGAGGCCACCCCGGTTCTCGGGCTTCCTGCGCCGAGTCGTGAATTCCTTTAGAGGAATTCGGTGCGGTGTGAGAAGCACGCACCTGACAGCCTCGATGTTCTCCGTGAACAACGGGTTCCGCTGAACCAAGGTGCGCTCGTACGCACCCTTGGAGGTGTGCCCTCCAATGAGCCCACGAGGAGCAACGAGCTGCTCCAAGTGGAGCTCAGCACCGGAGCTAGGCTCTGGAGGCCAATACCCTCGCGGGTGTGGCGCTCCTCCTTCGCGAGCAGGCGAGCCGTCGTGACCTGGCGAGTGGGACCGTCGTAGGACGCCCGCGCACTCGCTGGGCAGCTTGGAAGTTCTCCTGCTGCCGGTCGAGATCGTTCGAGATCTCCTGGGGCTCGTTGACAGCACCCTCCTCCTCTTTCTCATCAGAGTCGGAGGCGAAGAGGTTCTTGTAGGGGTCAACCTCGGTCTCTAACGCCTCACGGCGTGGTGACCTAGAAGCATTCCGCTTCTTGGTGTGCTTGCTCTGTTCGGCCGCCGCCTTGGCAGCCTGAGCTCGCTCACGACCCTCAGAGAACGAAAGGTTCCTGAGGACACGATGAGGTTTCTCGTCCTCGTCAGCCCGGGTATTGGATGAGTCCATGGCCTCGTCGGCCGGACTCATCGGGCTCTGGCCACCATGGTCGTTTCCGAGTGAGTGCACGGACTCGCGTCCACCCTCACTATGCAGCGGAGTACGCTCGCCGGCAGCCTCCTCGGAGTAGCTGCCATCGTGTTTGGCCCTGGCTTCAGCCACGGTGCCAGGACTGTGCTCCCGAACGGCGAAGCGCGGGTTCGGTCCATCGTCCTTCGGCAACGAAGGTGATCGACTGCGGCGTCATCTCGCGTCCGTATCCTCTGGTGCGTCACCAGACAAGGTGACGGCCTTGGCGGCTACCTCAGTAGCCTCCTGTAGTGCAGAGCCTTTGCCGCGAGGCTTAGTGCTCTTGGTCTGCTGCTTGGTAGCAGCAGACTTGGCGTGCGCTTTCGCGCCGCGAGATGCTCCGACATGGGGCATGCTGAAGTCGACGTGGAGACCGTGAAGGAGAGCGCGTGTGCTGCTCGGCGCTCAAACCGGAATGAGCCGCCGCGGTGTGGCACCGCAGCTAGTCGATGGCTTTCGACTTGGCGAGTGAAAAGTGTGAGACTTTCTTCGCTCGCCCTGATTGGTCGGTAAACCGAACCTAAGTGGGGGAGGATGTAACGGGATTACATGGAAGAGTGCCTGTCACTCTTCAGGGGCTCTGTGGTGTGGACACACCATGGCTACACGCCCTCAAAGCCAACCAATAGGATAACATCTAGGATACTCTATAGGTGACTTGCATTTAGTATGTAGATGGATTTAGAAACACCTATAAATACACTCAGTCTTAAATCTACCTAGTCTTGGTCAGTTGTCCCTTTAGGCCAGGGACTAGTGAACTGCCGTTCACTGAGAGTTTGTATACTCTCGGAAGCTCTCACTTCCTCTGTGCAAGGTGCCGTGTGACCCGTCACAGTTTTCCTTGGCAGTAATTGCCATGGCTGCACGGTGGGCGTCTCTTGATGGTTTTGTGGCCTTAGCTGCGTCTCCTTGCTGAGGAGTAGGTTTGGTGTAGATAATATCGTCCTTATATGCTGGCACGTACGGGCAAATGGTGCAGTGCATCTGGTGAATTTTCTCTGCCTTCAGGCTTGAGGGAGGAAGGACCTCAGTGTAGTCTGACATCATCGCCATCACTTTTGCTTTGGAAGTGAGCACGCCATCGATTTTTCTCCGCAAGTCCTTGGCTTGTGGCTCATCGTGGGGGTCTTCTCTACAGTAGACACGTCCGACTCGGGTGAGTAGTCTTCATCCGCGCTGTTATCCTCCTCCTCGTTGGATTCTCGAGCGACTACCTCGGACGTAAGGCGGCTGACACTCATCTCCGTCGTATCGGCGGCACTGGGAGCTTCTGGCTGCCCGAGGGAAGTAGTGGGAGCCACATCTGGCGGCGACTGCGCGTTCCCGTTGCGATCTCGCGCCTGGCCTTCGTTGGAGGTGTGCACGGTAGTGGCTTGTATAGTGATGTAACTGCTGCTGGTTGTCGGTGATACACCTGGTCCAAATTTAGAGAAATGCCCTCAGGCTCGTTTCTCATAAAATCACTTAAGTACGAAAACACTCGCTGAACATTAACGTCCGTTTTCTCGAAAACTCTAAATGGTTGATAAGTACTTCCTCTGTATCGTAAAATTATCGACATTCCAGGAGTGATGGAAATTTAGTGTGACCCACACCTATAGAATGTATTATCATTTTGGACACGTCGACGTTTGTTAGACTCAGTTAACACTGGCTTGATTGTTGTTGTCCTTGCTGCAACATCGTGGCTCGCTAGCAGGCGCTGAATTACTCCGACGGAGACCTGGACGCTGAGAGCAGTGGCCCGGATAGTTGACCTTTGATGGGCGGGCACAGCTTCAAGTTTTTGCTTCAGTTTCCTCTTGTTGTAGCCTTTCCTGCCAGAGTTGCCCTTGTACTTGCACTTAATGTCGCCTGCGACGTTTCCAGCAGCTACAGATGAATTGTAGAGCTTCCAGATACTACCGACCGCCTGCCTATGCACACCAAATGTAGCTGCTGTGGCTTTCTGCGCTGCATACGCCAGTTCTCCGTCAATACTGCGTTTTAGAAGGACGTGCAAAATGGCGTAGCGAGCTGATTCACTAACGCTGCGCTTGCCCATAGTTGTTTGTCTGTCGCGGCCTATTTAAAAGTGTGGCGGGTTATTTCCGGGACCCCTTGGTTTTTGGGTGGCTGGAAACGATTGTCGTGAAGCGAGTTGTGAGATTTGCGGAACCAAACTTATATTGCCCAACAGATCATCTTCATTTCTTTTTTGCTTTAAAATTTGACGCTGATTGGCTGTTTAGAGGCGCCACACCGATTAGTTGAACACAAATGTTGATAATTTTAGGATACAGAGGAAGTATCAGTTTGTCACTCGCGGTCTCAATTTATTATCCCCGTCGTATGGGGGGGGCTGGATACTGTTTGATGTCATCGAGAACTACAGCCCAAGCACAGGTTCAAGATGGTGACTGTAGCGTTGTAGTTGCGGGGCCAGTAGCGAGGTTTTTAGTCCAGGCCAACCATTGCTTTGGTTGGTCATGATTTTCCTTAGGGTAGCTGCGGTCGTTTCTCCTTTATCTACCAAATAATAAAAGGATATCAGCTCAAACTTCCTCCACGCGTGCAAGACTTCGCTGTCACGCAACATTACCACGCTCAAGTGGAACTCAGACAAGAATTTCGATGGGACAAACTACACGGCGTGGAAAACGAGTGTGCAGGCCATGATGGAAGCGAATGATCTCTGGGAAATCACTATCCTGCACGAGACGCCTCCACGAAGTGGATCGCTGCATGACGAAGGAGCGTTCTGGTGTCGCGAACGGAAGGCCAAAGCGTTTTTGCTTGAAACCCTGACGGATGAGCTAGTTGTAAGTGTTGGTACCAAGCGCTGTGCCTACGAAGTGCTGGAGTATATAGAGCAAACATACGCGGCCAAGAATTGGGGGAACTTAGTCACTCTCCGTGAAACGTTCATCTCTTCGAAATATGAAGACGGGCAGGAGATGACGGCGCACCTCAACAAGTTGAAAACGGTCGCCGACAAACTCGCTCACCAAGGGAAAACTGTTGACGACAAGGAACGGGTGTGTCAAGCTACTAACAAGGTAGCCAGAGTCTTGAGCATATGTCTATTTTACTCTAGTCCGCCCCTTGCCACGGCCGACCATGGAATGGAAACGGGATGGCAGAGTATTCTCGACGCTCTCATGGCCAACCGAATACAGTCACAGAACGTGACACTGCTGTGCCTGCTGTGAGCAACGACGAGGTGTACATGCTGGTAGAAGCTTTGGCCGCTGCGCGGCGAAACCGTTCCAGTTCAAGGAGGCCGCACAGGCACCGTGCGGTGCCGTACCCGCAATGGACAGATAACAACCAAGCCTGTTTCTATTGTGGAAAGAAAGATCACCAGAAACTTGTTTGCCGGCTGAGACTTCGTCACCAACAAGAACGCGGAGCTCCCGAAGAGCCAAGCACCCCGAATGAGCATGTTGCTATTGCTACCACTTCTACAATCACTGCGTCAAACACCGGTGAACGGACGAAGCAGCTCCCCTCCATCCTCGACGACGAAGCTTGGGGCCTCACAGCAACAGAAGTGCTTGCCCTGAATGCCGGTACGAGTACTTGTCAATTCACTGGGTGATCGACTTCGGTTGCACACAGCACGTGACGTCTGGCAGGTCGATTTTCGAGGGGTTTGACGCAGCTACTGGTCGTCAAGTTCGTGTTGTAACTGCAAAGCTGGCACCAGGGGAAGGCCTTGGAGCAGTTCTACTATATTTGCTCATGGACGACGGACAGACAGCACGCATTAGACTCCTCCAAGTTCTCTACGTATCGAAGCTGGAAATGAATCTGCTTTCGGTATACCAAACAGCTCAAGCGGGAGCTAAATTTGATTTTCATACTTAACCTGGCCCTGCGATGATGTCCGAGCAACGTGTCATCACTCTAACGTACTGCACACTACACGATATACCCCTGCAGCACTTACAGTGCGACTTGACCTCACCCTGGACCTGCTGCATCATCGGTACGGGCATGCAAGCAAGCAGACGCTCCATAAGATGGCGTCGAAGAAGCTCGCAACTGGAATGGACTTCATACCGGAGCAGGAGCATATGCCGTGTGATGCTTGTGAGCTCGGTACAAAGCGCAGAGCCACCATCGAAATGGGGCCTCGAGTCGACTTGAACGGTTGCAATAACATCGTCCACAGTGGCATCGCTGGAGCGGTTGAATGCCCTTCAATCAAGTTGGAGCGCTATGCCTGACTTTTTGTCGACAGCTACTCCGGGTACTGCACGGTCCGACTGGTGCGACAACGATCCGAGATGTTTCAGTGTTTTCTCGACTACAAAGCTGCGGTTGAAACAAAACACAATCGGGCAATTCGTCGCTTCATCAGCGATAATGGTGGAGAGTATCTCAACGGCGAATTCGTGAAGTGTTGCCGCGAGCAAGGCATCCAGCGCGAAACCACTATCGCGTACACGCCCGAGCAGAACAGCATGGCTGCGATCCGCTTCCGCATCCCCTTCAATAAGGTTCGGACGATTCTAATCTCCAGCGGATCTACAAAGCAGTTCTCTCCATGGTCTACACCTACAACCGTACCTATCGTCTGGAATTGGCACGACGCCATATGAACGATAACACGGTTATCCCCCCGATGTCAGCAACCTTCGGACGTTTGGGTCACTAGCGTGCGTGTATGTCGCTTCCCAGACAAATCCCCGGGGAAAGGAAAGTGCCAAGCGGTAGAAATAGGATGCAAAGGCGATTCGAGGGGTGTTTGTCGGCTATGCGTCCAACCAAAAAGGGTGGAAGATTCTCGGCTGCAGCCAAGGCGCGATCGTCACGTCCATTCACGTAACATTCGACGAGACCAGGTCGGCGGCAGCCTGCGATCTCAAACGTCAAGTGTCTCTAAAGCTCTCCGCACGTCAATCCCCGGACTTCGAGTACTATTCACGAACAGCCACCTCTGAAGTAGCCTTGCTATTTTATAGCCAGCGTCTCCCCAAAGTGAAACCATTCGCCAATGAATGGTGCTACTTGATGATTTTGTTGCTGAGGTCGACATGGCCTTTGTGAATATCGTGACGATGTGGCGTCAACTCATCGCGTACGCACCAACGTCGCGTCCTGGATTCGAACGTTGGTCGGACCACAAGCGCTTACCAGTGAGCCTGTGCATCCAATCATCCGTGCTGTACGCAAGCAGAAACAAGCTGAGCTATTCGCGGTGCTTGAAAATCCTAAGCACAAAGAGCAGTTGAGTGAAGCAATAGCTCTAGATCTGAGCATCGATCCTGTTACTGCTGGCAATCGTGTGTGTTGAAAATCTAGCATGCGAGCAGATGAATATTGAGACAGCGTTCCTAAACGCCGTGCTCGAGGAATACGTATACATGCAGATTCCACAAGGACTGAAAGTAGCTGTACAAGAGGGTCTCGTGTGCCGACTGCTGAAGAGCCTTTACGGGCACAAGCAGACTCCGCCGGCATGGCACAAAGTGCAGCGGGGCTGCCGTAGATTTAGCGTCAGAGGAAAACGTACGTCTCAAAGAGTCACTAATACTAAGTTCCTTAATGAGGATCCTTAAACAGCCCAGAAACCAGGGCTCAAGAGTTATGAATAACCGTAAGAATTCTTCGCTTCAAAACTAGAAGTATTTATTTATCTTTATTGCGGCCAAGCCGCCTATGGTGTAAATGTACGTGTTTAACTATCTAGCATAATCAAACCTAGTCAACTACGTATCGAATGGCTCTCCGCCTATGTACTGAGAGTCTGTTAACTCTCCGGGTACTGCGTACCCATTGTGTAACACACACATGGTGTAAACATCAGCACGCGTAACCCCGTTACAATCTTCCCCACTAAGATGTGGACTCACCAGTCCACGAAACTTCCTCAGCGAGGTCTGTCTTTCCAAGACGTTGGAGGCCACGGCGCCTCACGACACAGCTCTCGAGAGCTTCGGCTCTACGAGCCCGTTGTCGACTGTGCTTCCTCGATGCTTCGGTTGCCTTAATCCCAAGGCCACACGCTCCTGCGAAGGTCGGAAGATCAAACTCAGCTGTACCCGCGTGACAACGGGCCGCCTCACGGGGCATGAAGCACGTATGCGGTCTCAGACCCAAACACCATCGAGGTGCGTGCGCCAAGCGCTGTCCACACCCTCTCCGGGATCGAGCACCATCGTGAGCACCTTCGCCATCGCGACTCTCACACCACGAGCAGCAAAGCTGCTGATAGCAAGGCTCTGGATTCGTCCGAGCCACGGGCTCCGCCCGTATAGCTCAGTTGTAGAGCACTCGCTTTCTAAGCGATAGGTCGGTGGTTCAATCCCACCCGGGGACAGCCCACATACCATGAGCAAGTCTCCGTACAGAGCCAAGCTGAAGGTCATCGCCCTTATAGCTCAATGGAAGAGCCTTGACTTTGTAAGCCAAATGTCGGTGGTTCGATCCCGTTCGGGATACACCACCTTCGCTGGTATAGCGCAATTCCAAACTTGGATACTCATATTATGCTCTCTGAGCTAGATTCTCCGAAACAAATACGCGTCTGTCGGGACGCTTGGGCTTGGGCCTTGTCCAGCAAAACACGAAGCGTCTGCTTCCTTCGGGACCGCGTTCCCAACACCACGAGGCTCCTCTGCCTCCTGCTCCTGCTGCGAGCATCGCTACTCATGCCTCGAGCCGGCTGCTCCAGCCACTGATCAGAGCTTGAGCTCAGCTACCGACCTGTAGTCGCCCCGCACTACTGGCGAGAAGCGCTTGGCGCTTGGGGACGCCGTCGCAAGCCCTGGTGGCGCTTTGGCAGCGGATGTGCCCGATCATAAGCGTCAACGACGTCTGGGCAACCCTGCCGGAGGGGAACCTCAAACGCCAATGAGCTCTGTGAATGAGGGTAACCTCTCCACTTCACCAGATACTGAGTACGACCCTGGCGACGACGCCGCGCCACAAGGCGTTCCACATGATAGTGGGCATCACCACGCTCATCGACCAAAGCCGGAGGAACCGAGCCTCAGCTGGATACTCGCGCCGCGATTCACAGAGCCTTGTTCCCGCTGGAATAGCTCTTCGCCCTGTCTACGCGTGTGTCCGCCACGCGAACGACTACGTTCACAGCCAGGCGGTAGATCTCGATAAAATGCAGCTGCGGGTGGACTGGGTCGAGTCCCTTCAAGCGCTTCACAACCGGGTTGTGAGTTTGGAGCGGCAAGTTGCTCAGCTTCCTCAAGCGAGTCCGGACTGGGTTGCAGACCTGGAGCGTCAAGTCACTCAGCTGCACGGTCAGCTCGATCTATTGCTGCGCCTTCAGCCGTACGCTCCGCTCCTGTGGCTCCGCCACTCGCTGTCGTCCAGCCGCCTGCGGCTCAACTGCCACCTGCCGACCCGCCGCCAGCGCCTCCACACTCACCTGAGCAGGGTCCCGGCATGGCTTAAGCAAGCCAACGTAAAACACCGGTTGCGTGCGCATCTTCTTTGGCAGATTAAGCGCATACGCAAGGCCCTTATTGGCGACGACCTTGAACGGTCCAATGAACCTAGGTCTCAGCTTCGTCTTGAAGACTGCAGACACTGCATGTGTAGGTTGGTTTTTATCGTTTAATAAAACTAGGTCCCCGGCCTCAAACCTTTCCGCATTGCCTCTGTCTTGCGCATCTGCATATTTCTTCTGAAGGTCTTGGCTCTCAGCCATAGCGTCGCGCACTTAGCGCAAGACGCTCAGTCTCAAAGCGACAAAGTCATCGACTTGATTGCGAATCGCAACAGGGCTGATATTAGCCAGCCGATCGGCTATCCTTCCCCCACTAAGCCCAGAGCCACGACGTGACGGCGTCAGCGGGACGAGAGGGTTCGCCAACCCGTTCACATAGAACGGAGTGAAGCCTGTCGAGGCATGCACTGCATTGCTCAATGCGAACTCAACGAGTGGGAGCACCTCGCTCAAGCGCCGTGGCGCCTCAGCGCACACGCTTCGAAGGATGTCCTCCACAACGCGATTCACGCGTTCAGTTTGACCATCGGTCTGCGGATGATCCGCTGTGGACATGTTCAAACGGGTGCCAACACCTGGAAGAGAGACTTCCAAAACTTCGCGGTGAAGCGCGGGTCTCGATCCGAGACAATTGCCTCAGGCAAGCCATAGACTCGGTCTAACACCAGCAAAGCTGTACCTTCACCATCAATGGTGTCCGGCATCGCCGCTAAGCGGACCATCTTGCTCAAACAGTCTACAAAGACCACGATACCAGTGTTGCCTGCCTTATCCTTCGGTAGGCCAAACACAACGTCCATACTGATGGACTGTCAACGTCCAGTAGGGACTGGCAAACTCGCCAACGGCGCTGCCGCATGCGGCGAGGCCTTCGTCCGTTGACACGTCTCACACGTGCGCACGTATGTGTCAACCCATTTGTACAGCTTCGGCCACCTGTACATCGTGCTCACGGAGCCATAGGTCTTCTCACGGCCCAAGTGTCTACCGACAGGCGTATCATGGACCTCATAGAGGATTCGATACTTGAGATCCTCGTCAAGAGGAACAACCACACGAGGCGTGTCCTCGGGGTCAGTGCTGTAATACAGCAGGCCGTCATCGACTGTTTATCGATGTAGCCTCGCGCGTAAGCGCCCTGACAATCCCTTGCCCGAGTCTTTAAACGCCTCGCTCCCAATAGCACGTACCAAAGCTACACACGTGACGTCCTGAGTATACGCCGCACTTATCAAGTCGGGCACCGATGACGTCTCCGTTGTGACATGGGCTAGCCCGTATTCCGGCCTGCGCGACAGCGAGTCGGCCACTACATTATGCCACCCCGGCTTGTACCTCGCCTCGAAGTTGTATTCGGCAAAGAATGAAAGCCATCTTGCCATTCTCTGAGAGAGATGTGGTGACTGCGTCGCAGTGCGTAACGACGCATGATCAGTTTAGATCACAAAAGGCTTGGAGCCTAGCAAGTGTACCCTGAATTCGACAAGATCATACTTCATAGCAAGTAGCTCTTTATCGTGAACTCGGTAGTTCTTCTCTGCTGCCTTGAGCTGACGAGACTCAAACGCGATAACGCGTTCACACCCTTCGGCGTCCGCTTGTAGTAAAGCACAACCGATTGCGAAATCGGAGGCGTCACAGACGATGCTGAACGGACGATCCGGGTCCGGTAGCGCAAGTATCGGCACTCGGATAAGACTCTCCTTAACAGCCTGAAAGCCTTCGTCGTGTTCGACTTCCCAGCACCAAGATGCGTCCTTCTTAAAGAGATTTGACAATGGCCGAGCCATTTCCGCGTAGTTCGCACTGTATTTGTGCAAGTAATTGGCAAAGTTTAGCCACTCGCGTAAGTCCTTTTGGTTCTTGGGAACCGGCCACTCCACAATGGCCTTGACTTTGGCAGGATCTGCCCGCAGGCCTCGCTTCCCAATGAAGCAACCGAGGAAAGTGGTTTACTCCGCGCCAAAGACTCATTTGTCCAAGTTACAGCTTATTAGTGCACATGCACCCGAGCACCGCTCGTAAATGTTCCACTTAGTTCTCCACATCCAACTTCCCGTGCGCTGCACGACTGTGGACGAAAATATCTTCAAAGTACGTCTGTGCGTACGCCCGATGGGGACTGAACAACTGCGTCACAAGACGATTGAACGTTTCTGGTGCGTTCGACAGCCCCTGGGGCATCACCAGCCACTCCCAGAGCATACCGCGCGAAGTGCTCACCGCTGTAAGCGGTACATCACACGCTCTCATGAGCAATTGGTAGTAAATATCGACCAAGTCGAGTGCACTGTTCAGCTTAAAGCCTACCATGTTGTTCTGTAGAACATCCTTGCGAGGATTCGTCGTCTGCGCTGGAATGGTAGCAGCATTCAGCTTACGGAAAGCATGCACAATGGGTCACTTGCCATTTCGCTTTCTGACACAGAACGTAAGCGTGGAGTGCGGGGACTTGCTTTCACGCACTAACCCTGCCTCGTGCTACACACGGAAGAACGCGTCAATGACGTCACACTGTTCCTTTGGCAAGGGCCACTGTCGAGCGACACAGGATTTGGTTTCCGGAACCAGGTCAATCTCATGACGCACGCCTCGATCCGGAGGCAAACCCATCTGCGGGCTCTTGGACACAACGTCCGCGTACTCCTGCAACACAGGATAACATGGATCCGAAGGATCTTTAAGGATCGCCGATCCACTTCTCGCGCTCAGCGCTTTCTTGGTGTCCTCCAGGACCGCTTCGTCCACGACGGACGAGGAGTTCAACTCCTCCTCAGGTCGTATCACGACCACTTCGGCTAAGTCGCCCGTCTTCAAGGCCTCGCCAAACTCGGCGTTGGACATCTCGTCCAGCTCTAACAGAGCATTCACAGCGGGGAGGGAGTCCAGGCTGATGTCGCCATCGACACCCCCCGTCACTCCGTTGACGAGTGTGTATAATGGCTCACTGTAGTCACGTGGAGCTTCACTGCTCGTCACGTTGGACACCTCGTCCGACGTCCTCGACGTCACAGGCGCCCTGCGTCTCATCATCATCTCCCTCCGCGACCGAGACCGGCCGGATGAGGTCGGCGTGGTGACATCACCGTCGCCGCGCCCAGGTGCCACAGCACCGTCATTCCTCAATGAGGAGTCCGTGTCTCGCGAGACACGCAGCTCAGAGCCATGCGGTCCATGACCCTCGCTTAGTGGTATCGGTGCCACTCCACCTGCATCTCCCGGGCTCCGCCCATGATGCCTCGACCTACGGTCGACCGTGCCCCTCGGGCCACGCAGCGGTGAGTCATTGACCTGACTCACACCGCTCGGCGGATTACGTACCACCCCACGTCTGCTCTCTGGAGCTCTTAGGGGCCGGGCATTGACCAGATCCGTACCGCTCAGCGGATTACGCGCCACTCCGGGTTTGTCCTCATCAGGGCACAGCAGTGGGACACTGACCAAACTTGAACCGCTCTCCGGATAACGTCCTGCTCCACGTAGGTGAGCTTTGCTCAGGGCCAACAAAAACATCGTTGCTCACCAACTCGGACATTCCAATGCCCTGCACCATGGCCGATTTGGCCTCGTGCCCGCGCCAAAAACGCTTCTGCTTCCTAGCAGAGTTGGGTTCATGACTCACCATAGCTCCACTAGGAGTGAAGTAGGTAGCACCTAAGGTCTCCGACCTCCAGTCAATCCGTGGCTCCTGGCGTTCCAGCCACGCTGTACCAAGGATGAGATCATTCTCGAATCCAAGAATAAGACCAAACAGCGTTGCACGCTATCGAAGTCTAAGAACTTCACACCAACGTCCACAGAGACCTTCGACGCAGAAACCGGTGTCCCCGTCGCTAGACGGACTGAGATGGTGTCTAGTTTGCACTTTCAGTGCCTCAGCATAGTGCATCCTCTCTTCCAGGGCGAAGCGACGGGCATAGCTTCCCAATCCTCCCAAGTCTATCAAGACTCTCCACGGCTTCTCAAAGCCCTTCACGTTCGCTTGAACGACCAGCAAGCCCGGCTTGCACACACTCTTCTCATAAGAGAGCCCAGCTCTCTTCGGGGCTGGGTCCTGTCGCCCTCTGCCTCCCGGAGGCCCAACAGAACTCAGTTCTTCCCCAGTAGAGCGCCCCACGCCTACTGGGAGTCGCCGTTTCCCCGCGACGAGCCAGAGGCTTGGCTCGGCGGAGACTTGCGATGGTTGCACACTGGGCAACTCGCCCGCAGATGGCGGGTATTTCTGCACGTGAAGCATCGACGGATGCTGGTGCGCTGCTCCGCAGCAAGAACCTCTGCTTCTTCACCTTCAACATAGCTGAGGTCCATCAGTTCCGGACCGCTCGATGATCCTGCGCTCCCCGCGTACCAACCAGGTCTAGCCGACCTGAAGTTGGGTTCGGCATTCAATGCCACACTCACCGCTTCCTCAAACGAGGATGGGTACATCCGTTCGAGCCGCGCTCGTGTGGATCCCCTCCATGAACACGGTCTACGTGACCGCTTCCGGTAAATGGTCAGCCGCCGTCCCGGTGATCAGAGTTCTCAACTCTTGGACGTAGTCCAATATTTCCTTCTTACCCTGTCGGGTAGCCAGGAAGCGCGACCGGATACGGTACGCCTGGTTAGGCGACGCAAACACGCGCGATAGTTGCTGTTTTAGCTGAGCCCAAGTTGGGAACGCAGGGCTGACCCCATGGCCATCTCGACCTCACGGGTCCAGAGAAGGAGATTCTCTCAATCCTTCCCTTCGAAGGTCTTCACGCTCACCAGGAGCGGCTTCGGTATATTAGATCCCTCACCCGTCGCCGACGCCGCCGTCGCCGTCACGACGCTCATCCTCTCTTGAACATGCTCCAAAAGCGCGTTCTCATAACGAGAGAACGATTTCAATCGGGCGCTGACTGCCTCTGGGCATTGCGAAGCAAGATGAGGGACGCCCTCAGGGCCAAGCAGCGACATGTGCTTGTTAATCGCGTCCTGCTGCGTCGGAGGCAAATTCGCGAACACAGGGCGTTCCATCCTCACAGAGGGTACAGTCGTAAGACTCAGATGAAAGATTGACTACAAGTGCTACCAAATGCAGCGGGGTTGCCGTAGCTTTAGCGTCAGAGGAAAACGTACGACCCAAAGAGTCACTAATACTAAGTTCCTTAATAAGGATCCTTATACAACCCAGAAACCAGGGCTCAAGAGTTATGAATAACCGTAAGAATTCTTCGCTTCAAAACTAGAAGTATTTTATTTATCTTTATTTCGGCCAAGCCGCCTATGGTGTAAATGTATGTTTTGACTATCTATCATAGTCAAACCTAGTCAACTACAATGTCGAATGGATCTCAACCTATGTACTGAGAGTATGGTTAGCTCTCCGAGTTAAGCATTGAGAGTCTGTTAACTCTCCGGGTACCGCGTACCCACACACACCTGGTGTAACCACCAGCTCGTGTAACCCCGTTACACATGTGCACTTCACCGCACATCCTGATTGCCATAAGCCCTGTGCTACTGCCTGTACTTGCTCCCATGTGTCTGGATCGTAATTCCCCGCCCAGTTAATCACCCATCCTGTTAGATGTTTGAGCCGAAAGCCAAAAATGTCCCTCACCACGGTGAAATCCGTCTGGCCAAGTGGAGGAATGTATCTCCCCCAGCTCTCCAGAAACACCGACCAAAGTCGTTGGACCCAGGGGCAGTTCCAAATAAGGTGTGCTGTTTCTGTATAATCTCTGTCATGACAATCCATGTTGCCGCACTGAAAGCCTTGGTCCGCTCCTGCCCACAATCGTAGCATGTTCCACTTCAACTACAAAATATTTAGTGTTTGATACGACGAGACTCCTTCCATTCTTTGGATGTCTGCCCATTTGTGGATATCCAGTGCGTCTGCTATAGCAGCATGTTGCTGTCGCCAGCTAGCTGCAATAACCGCTAAAGCCGCCTTCACTTTGTGGTGGCGCTTGTCGGTTACCAGCTTCATATATCGTTTTCGCGACTAAGCCCAGGATCTGTTGCCTACCCAGACTGGAAGAACTTTGGAAACCATGGAATGAGAGGTAATCCAGAGCGTTCAAGGCTCGACACTCCAGTGTCTTGCGATTGCCGCCTGGAGCGGCTCTTGCTCGCGGTCTCATGACGCCAAATTATTGCTCGTTGCCCAGGAGTGACGCACCTGCGATCCACAGTCAACGTTGAATACGGAGAAAACGTGATGTTTATCCTCCAATTGGTGGTTGACTTCGAAAATTGTGTCCGCTCGTCGACAGAGCGTAAGCTCTGGAATTCAAGCCAGGATCAAGAGCCTGAGTTCTCGGAACTGGTGAGCCTCTCTGCTTTCTAATGGCATCGACATCCGGACGTGATGGAAACTCATTTGTCCTTTTCTTAGATAGGAGACCTGCACCACGTCACCTATTTTGTCTCTCGTATTTCGGAATGGAAGTGCCGATAACTCGCTGGCTTCCCTGGGCGGTCATGTACCCGATTAATCTCTGCGACTGGCAGCTCCAGTAATGCCTTGTATGAGAATGCTCCCTATGCATATGTTGGATTGTTCGTCAACCTCGGCATTGGCCCATTGGCCAGTGAGTCAAAGAGACATCGTAGCCCGTCGGGCTGCCAGCGTGTGATAAGCCCCTCGCTGTTTCTGAACACCATTCCGATGCCCCATCCACTTCCGGTGTCGCCCAGTGTAATTCCACCCATGGGCGCCCAAATTCCCACAGTGTGGGTCTGACTTTGACTGGGACCTTTGTCCGTCTCGGCACGATTGGCTTCCTCTCGCTCTCTGTGTTCGTGTGCATAAGGCCCCCAATCAGCGAAGAAATTGATCGGTCTGCCAGCGCTCATTGTCCAACCGTGTGACCCCCATCACCATGAGTTCCGTGGCTATGGTGGGTAATCCCAGTTCTCCGTCTTTTTCAGAAAGCTCCGCCACCTCCGCAGAGATTCACCCGACTTGTGTCGTGTCCGTCACCGCAAAAGTGGATTTCCACACAAAGTTCTTAATCCGGTTGTCCGCCTCCTCTACCAGTTCCTGTGTTGGTCAGGCGTGTCTCCCAACATAGAGCATTTTAGGGTCGACGATGGCAACTACGAGTTTTGCTCGTTGCTGTACTGTGTTAGTCTTGCGTACTGCTATCGCTAGCCTTACCGTGACAGCCTTCAATGCACGGGCCCAGATATTGGCGACCATATCTCTTTGGCCCACCCAGTGTCCGAGATAGCGTGTTTTCCTCCGCTGTGGCACTGACCATCCCCTGGTTATCCTGGACCTCCATTTTAACCTCGTTCTGCCGCCCCCCCCCCCCCCCCCCCCCCCCCCCCCCCCCCAGTCGGATGGCCACCGATTAGTGGACATTGAGACAGAGGCCAGAAACTTTGGAGAAACGCTCCACTGCCACTAACCACTACAGCCGCTGTTTGCACATTGTTGCCAGCTACGTAGATAGCTTTGTCGTCGGCGTAGCCAGCCACACACAGATATACGATGTGTCCCCCGTTATTGAGGGGAATGTCCTCCATCGTTGTATTCTTCTGTATTCCATCGTATAACAAATCAATCGCTACAATGAACAATAACGGAGCTAGAGGGCATCCACTCAAAACAGAGATCGCTCTTCGGATCTGCCCGTTTGCCATGAACTTGGTGGTCGTATTCGCATGGATATCCTTAACTACCGCACAGAAACGTGGGGGGAAACATTTTGCTTCCAAGACCTTCAGTACAAAAGCATTATCCAAAGAGTCATACCCTTTGGCAGAGCCTAGTAGGAGCACTTGTGCCTCCCTCGGTTCCTCGGATTACTGACGTTCTCTCTTGGCTGCTTCCAGCGGATCAATGGCTCCGTGAATCGTCCGTCCCGGGGTAAGTCCAAATTGTGTGGTATGCACTATCTTAGAGATGTGTTTCATCACGCGCCATCCCAGGATTCTCGTGAAGATTTTATAACCCGTGTTTAAGAGAGTGATCGGACGGTAATTGAGAGGGTTAGCTTTGTCTCCTCCTTTACTAATGCTAAAGATGTAGGCCGTTTTGAACGAAGGTGTGACCTCTCCAGAGGTCATTCATTGAATAGTCGATTAAGCCAGCTAGGCCGCAAGCTCCACATACCAGTCATTGTTGAGGTCATGTGGACCGCATGCCTTTCCTTTTGCATCAGGCAATTGCGTGAGTCACTTCTTGTTCTGTTATTTCTGCATCCACATCTTCCATGTTCAATTTCGTTCAGTTCTCCCTTGAAGCGATCAATGTAGGAGTCGATGTCTGCCCTTGCTTCCGCTTTCTTGTTTAGAATAGGCTTCCAGCTGTCATTCATTTAAGTGGCCTGTTGTGTCTGCTCCTTTCCGGTTTTCCTCGAGCTGATCTGAGTGCCTGAATTACGTTATCTCCAATTTTCGTTCACACCCGTCGAAAAAAGTGCTTAGTGTTTGACTTGGAGCTCCAGGCATTTAGCTTGCACGGTCCTTCGTTTAGTCCCTCGTCTTTGTGTCTGTTGGAGGCTTATCTCCTTTAGTATCTGCTCTCTCAGAGTGTCGTCATTCCTCGTTCCATCTTCCGTCACTCTGAGTCTTAATTTGAGTCGTCTGAATTTGTTTACGAAATCCCTGAGTCATTCAACCTTCGGTCTGCTTCTTGGGTGTCTGCATCTTCTTAATAGCGACCATGAACTTCTCCCATTGCTCTAATAGTCCGCCATCCTGCATAATCTTCAGTCTGCCGACGAAATCCCGAATTCATTGGGTGACCCGATTGGTTGTCGCTGCTTGTACATACGTGAGTGGCGGATAGAGAGCCTTCCTTTTCATAATTCTGATGCTCCCTGTGGCTGGGTGTAACTCTATGAGCACGCCCCGATGGTCCGTATGGCACGGTGAGTCTATAATTCCCCCCCCCCCGGATCTGCTTCTTGTGTTCTGCCGAAACATACCACCTGTCGATTCTTGATGAAATCTTGTTCCGTGACGATTTGAGTGGTGATATGTGTGTTGCATAGCTGCATACACCGCGCTCTGCGACGAACTTTTAACTGCTGGGATGTTGTAATAGTTTGCATTCGCCAAATACTGTGAAAAGTTCCACGCATCCATTAGTTCGTTTTCTTCAATCAGCCTTTTGAGTATGTTGGCGCCCTTGACTTTCTTGTTTGTTGACCTATTCTGTCGACGTCTTGTTCAACGACACAGTTGAAGTCACCTCCACATTTTACCACCAGATCCTTGGGCCACACTATCCTCCTCCGTTCTTGATAGAATCCAACTCGCGCTGCACCAAGAACCGGCGAGTAGATGTTGACAAAGAGCCGCCATGTTCCCTGTAGCCACGATCACGTGTTTAGACCAATACTGTTGCCCCCGTGGGGTCAAGTTGGAGACCTGCCCGTATGGGTTGTGTACTCGCAACACCTGCTCGCCTGATGACCATATGGACATGCCCTCTGCCTCAGCTATCTTAAATTCCCACCAGGTTGCCAATTGACAGCTGCTGATTCATTTTTGCCTCCTGTCAAGTGAGTTTCTTGTAGGATAATCACATTGTGCAACCCACGCTCGTGACACTCTCTCACGCCTTGTAAGTGTTCTTCTATGCGGTGGATTTGAGTGACCAGGCCTCGTACGTTGTAGGAGACAAAGCACATTGTCCTATCGCAGATGTGTTGTTCTGGCTGCTTCTGTCGTAGTTGTCGTCTCATTTGTATATGTAGTTTTTGTAATCTGCGACGCTGTTTGTTGAAATCTGCTGCAATCCATGTTATTTTTTCGCTTTTTTATATTTGTTGAAGTGATCCAAAAGGTAGGTTGGTCGGGGATGGCACCCCCCTCCCCCTTCATCCATGGTCTGACTGCCGCTATTGGACATCACTTTTAACTTCATCACTGGGGGATACACTCCTGTGTGATTTTATTTCAACATTGTTGTCCTTGTCTCTTGGTCATCGATCTGACTATTCCCCGTCCGCAACAGCAGGAGCTGTAGTCACTGCGGCTGTGCCATCGCACTCCGCGATTAGTTTGGTTGCGACTCTGCAGTATCCTCACGATGGCCTCCATCAGAAGTCTGTAGCGCCATTGAGTCAGCCTGTTTACGTGTTGCTCGCCTCAAGTTCTTCAGTTCCCGAGTCGCGGCCTTTGCTGTTTTCACAATGTCGTAAGGTTCACGGTCTAAGTGTCTGCCCCGTGCTTATGTATGGTTGCGAATCTGGGTCAGGGAGCCCAGTGCCTGGCAATATTGTAGATACTTGTCAGCTGGAGACGTGACCGCCTGAAACTGGTTGTCATTTTCTCACTACCTCAGGATTAACACGAGTGGTAATATATTGCTATGAGTTCTCTGGTCATTGGGAGAATTATCTTGGTCGGCAAAGCCATCGCCGTTCCCGTCTCTACCAGCTCCTTGCTGTGCAGCACTTCTTCTGCATATGCATATAGCTGTATGACCGCTGCGACATCGAGAGCATACATTTGCTCTCTGGCATGCATGGCCATGCCCTTGCGTGACGCCGTCCGGACCCAATAATTCTTGGGCACCACTGACTTCAGCGAGCGTTTCCTCATCGCCGCATAATGATTCTCCAAGTCACAAATGGGCTCCATCTTAGCTGTCTCTATGACACCCTTTTGCCTGCTAGCCTCTCTCTCTCCCTCCCTCTCTCTCCCTCTCTCTTTCTCTCTCTCTCTCTGCGTTGATGTCTGCCAAATAGAGGACCGCTTCATCCGCCAAGTTGGCAATTAAATCATTCAATGTCTGCTTTTTGAGAGTGTCGGCTTCGCTAGTCACGGATTCGTCGGTGGGGTCAACCCTCCGGTTTTATTATGGAGTGCCGTGAAGAAAGAAAGCCATCCGTATTGTCCGGTAGTCGCCACATCCGTAATCGACCCTCCGAGTTCCTCGAGACAGGTGTCTAATTGGAGGCCAGGGTCGTCCACCGAGGCAGTTTCGATAAACGCACAGTCTGGTGTACTGGACTGCCTTCCTTGCTGTGACTCTGTCCCCATTGCCTTCGGTCAATACGAGGACTGCCAAGTCCGACGCCTGGACTACATATTACTCTTGTATCTCCTCCGCATTCTGCGCCCTTGCTCCTCAAAGGTTGTCTCTCTGTCGGGAACGCTGCAGAAATTGATGCATATACTTTTGCAGCGGACGCTTCCCTCTACAGGACTCTGACGCGCACTGGAACGAACTGGTGAGAGCGTCATGAAGTTAATGTACGGGATGCTTGTGTATCAACAAAGACGTCGCGATCTTATAGAGAACATTTAGCTCGTTTCCATTGTGAGACGTCGTCTAAGGTAGTTTAAGTCTACCTGCCGTCTCACAATGGGTACGAGCTGCTAAAAGGGATCAGGCCCCACGTTACTTTACGGCCGTAGTGATTTCGTCAGATTGGGCAAGCTTAGATCTTAGTGAAACTTACAGCTAAGGCAGCGATAGTGTACGGAGTTACGGTTACCATGGCGCAGGGACAGACAGAGAAGAGTTTTTGAGTAGGGATAGAACACTTGCCGTTGCTTGCTTCATCTTGGGGTCGAGTCTCCGAGTTGTCAGTCGGGACAAGCAATAGTTGAACCGTCGACACAGCCAAGGCACGTGCACTGGCGGCCGTTGGGATCGTCAAAAGCATGTTGTAGAGGATGTAACTAGCGGTCTCTGTATTGTTCTGCTCCCCGCAGAACTCCGTCTCGGCGGTGGCAGCAGCGATCGGAACGGATGCTAGGACAGCAGCGAGCTTCACCGCACACTCCGCTTTGCCCGTCACTGACGATGAAAATCCGCCTGGTTGGATTAAAACAGTAACATTTCCGCCAATAAAAGCGAGACCTGGCTGCCTGCCTTGACCAATACAACCCACTTTTCAGTTATGGGCACAATGCGAGTGCTCATGTCAGTAGTCGACAAATTGGTCATGACGCGTGACGGCGCGCGGCGTACTCAGAAGGTCATTCGAGACGTGTCAGGATTATTGTTTTCTCGATGCGCTTGATGAGTTCACCTTACCTATGATCAAAAGTGATCAAAAGCACTTCGTTCATAAAATCTTGTGGGGGAACACTATTTTATACTTGAAGTAGTAGATATCCGGGGGACGAATCTACACCCAAAATGTGGGCACTTGCACAGCTTCCGTCCGGTTTTGGCCTGATTTTGCAATTTTGGGACTATTTAAAGCCATTTCCCTATCCCCGCCTCCCGCCCCCTATTTTTTTAAAGTATTCCATGACAAACTATTAGGGTACTATGCCAGTTACGTGCCACTTTTGAAAGTCTATGATTTGGGTTAACATATATTTTCACTGAGATGTCCCTTCTCGCTGCTAAAACCACTCGTAAAAAGCGCTCTTTTCGAACAATTTATGCAGGTGAGCACAGAAGGGCTGTCTTCTTTGGGTCGCAAATGGATTTGCTTTGAAAAAGTCATCAATTTAGCGCCTGTGACCACTTTACTGCCTCTTCTGTTTTGATATTTGTATGTGAGCAAATCGATTTAGCTTTATCGTGCTCAAATTACCTTGACCAAAGAAAAATGAATCAATGGTTAAAAATCAACGTGCACGAAACTGGCATGTTACCTTACTACAGTAATACAAGTTGCCGCCTGCTAGCTAGGCGTTTGTCGCTTTAAGAGCATCCCCTGCGCTAGGTTATAAAACCTAAAAGTAGTCCTGGAAGAGTTTTAACAATCCCACTGGTAGGTCCTACTGATGGTTGTAACATCAGGAGGGGCTATAACTTAGCGCTGCGGTCTTAAATTAAAACTCGAATTCCAATCATTTTGACTTGATTTCACTATTGCGAATGGTCACAACGCTGATAGCACTCGGCAATCATGAGCTGGGGGGCTTGGAAGTACGCTGACCCCCAGGGCATACAATCTACAAGTCAAGCGGGAATGGAAGCGATGACCGACGGAGCGACCGAGAAGCAGCGGAGCAGGAAGGAAGAGGTTGCGCGGACAACAGCTACAACCAGAGAAGAAGAGCAGAGGACGGGCGAGGAGTGGACATCGGTGTCTAAAACAAACAAGAAAAAAGCAAGGCAGGACATGACCCAGAGAGGACAAGCAACGGTGGGCGCTGAACAGAAGACTTACAGAAAGGTGCCAGTGGCAAAGACCTGACAGGGACAAGGCAATACGGAGACCACCATGAAACTTAACCAGACGACTGGCCCAGTAAGCGCTGCAGCATTTCCCTTTCGTCAATTATCCAAGGATGACTGTTGATGGGGTCCATACGGAACACAAACCCAGTACATACATGGAAGCAGTGTCCATGGGGTCCGATTTCGGGAACAACGGAACCAATATTGACCAAGTGCTGCAGAGAATATATAAACTCTACCTGCATCCAACGACTGTGTTATCGCAGTTGCGAAAGAGGACGGAAGCCGAAGATCGAGCCCTATTCAAGATCCTCAATCATAAACTGGAGATACTATTCCCACCTCGGTTCCTGGTACAGTCCATGACAGCGCAGGAGTTGGCCCGCTTTACGGACATTTTATGGATCTGGAATATCCCCTCTAAGCACATCTGGTGCCAGGATAGCGCTTCGGAACGAACATGTCCAAGAAATAAAGGAGTTCAGAGGGGTTATGTCTCAAATCACGCTCAATATGGACAAGAGAGTTCTCTGAGTCACTTTCAAAGGAAAAAAGTCGACCCAGCGATGGGTAAACTGGAAGGTTCCCTTAGGAATGAGAATGTTGACACTCATCGACTATGAGCGGATGCGTGAAGAGGCCAAAACGCATGAATTAGTGCGGATGGATTACTACGCCTTCACAATAATAGTCAGGAAAGGGAAATTCACTTCGACGGACGTCTACTGGCTGCTGATGGAAAATCTACGGCTTAGGCCCAGACCATGGCACACCCGGAGATGAACACGGTCGACCTGAACGACAAACAGTGGATCATTACTTAAAATAGACGCGTGTCCAGTCAATATGCGTGAGGTGGCGCAGATCCGAATATTCAATGCGGAGTTGATACACGGATGAGGAGCTCCGAGAGGAACTAACGCGTGGAAGGAGCAGAGAAGTTGAGTGGACGCATAAAAACCAAGAAGCGGGGAGACGTGCTCTATCCACTTCACAGAAGCGACAAATGCCGGCGGGAGTGGGAGAATGTGCAACCCACGACGACACCACATCAACCTGGCGCACGCTCGAAACACCGCGCTACCACTGCCTTCCACACTCACACCACTTGTTTGGTCATAAGCACTGCAATTCGTTACCCCGACGGAGTTGCTAGACGGGATCACCGAGTCTGGCCGAGCCGAGCCGCTGGACGCGACCGCCGGGGTCAATATGGCCGAGCTGTTGGACGAGAGCACCGTAGCCGTTATGGTCCAGCTGCTAGACAAGAGTGCCGAGGTCGAACTGACTGAGCTGTTGCCGAGGCAGAACTGGCTGGACTGCTGAACGAGAGCGCCGGGCCGATCTCGCCGAGCTGTTAGATGAGAGTGCAGGAGCCGACATGACCGAGTTGCTAGGGGAAATAGTCGTTTGACGTCGGGGCTTTTGCAATTGGGTGTTCATGGCGATCCATTTTCAGCCAATCCTAATCAGTCGAATATGCTGGTGACGAAAGTCAAGTCATATGTCTCCGCATACAAATCCCAGTATAAAAGCTTCGTATAAATACCGCCAATGGTGTAGATTCGGCCGCTAAATTTCCTACGATCACATGCAAAGTGCTATATATCGCCTACGTTTCTCCGACGATCGAAACAGCTTTTACCACGACAATCTGTTGCGCAGTGCAGAGGAACAATATGTGTAGGGTACTCTATCCGGGTAGAGTGTTTTATCCTGGGGAATCCGTTTATAACTGGAATAGAGTTCGTGTCCAGCAACGAAAACTTAGTAGGCAGCACGCAGCACCACCTTGCCACGCACAGTTTTCACCTCCAGCTTCTCTAACGCCAGCAGAAGCTGGTCGAACGAATACACCGAGTCGATCACGGGCTTCAGCGCACCCGATGACACGAAGCCAGACAGCTCCTTCAGCTGAGCACCGCTCGCGTGCACCATGATCTCGCCAATGCACTTAGCGCCGAACTTGGCCGGACGCGGCTGCATCATGGGGTTGATGGTCACAAAGCGTCCCGTGTCCTTCTTGAACACATTCTGGGCGTCACGGTTCCACGCCTTGCGCTCCACACCACAGTCGTACACTACGTCGACGGTGTGTTCATCCACGACGTCGACCCAGCTCTGCTTGGACGTGTCGATGACTTCTTCGGCGCCGAGCGACTGCACCAAAACGTAGTCCTGGCAGCCTCTGACCGTGGCGATCACGTGCGCACCCATGGCACGCGCCAACTGGACGGCCGCCAGGCCCGTCGCGGTGGAGCCGCCCAGGATGAGCACGCGCTCACCCGCCTTGAGGTTGGCGTGCTCATGCAGCGCCTGATAACTGGTGAGCGCGGCGTACGGAATGCTGGCGGCCTCCTCGAAGGTGATGTTGGCGGGCTTGGGCGCCACGAACTGCTCGTCGATGGCCACAAACTCGGCGAAGGTGCCGAAGTTGGAGTACGGCGCCATGGTGAAGACGGCGTCCCCCACCTTGAACTGGTGCGTATCGGCGCCGGTCTCGACGACAGTTCCGGCGACGTCGAACCCCATGCCAAAGGGTTTGCCAGCGGAGGGTTGACGTCCGGTGACGGCGAGTCCGAAGTCTTGCATGATTTTCTGGTCGGCGGGGTTGAGTGCCGCGCTGTGATCTTGATGCGTAGTTGCGTGGGCTCGAGCAGAGTCATGGGTACGTCCTTGCAGAGATGGAGCTCTGTATTTGGTGTACCGAAGGTATTATACTGGTAGGCGCTGTAGGCGGTGGGGGCATCTGTGCACCTGGTGAAGTCGATGCTTTGGAGAACGGCCATGCTTTGCGAGTCACTTGGCTGGTTGTTCGCCTGTAGGTTCGTTGGGGAATGAGAAAAGCTGGGGCCCTACTTCGGCTGTAAACCTTGTGCGTACGAAAGGATTCATTTGAGCAATCGGGCAATGGAGTCTGCGCCACGCACGATCGTCAAGAGGTACGCGCATTTCTACGGCACCACTGTTTACATGTAGAACACATTTCTCGCTGCGACGGAGTCCTGGAGCCTCGCGTGATTGCAATCGACATGAAGTGCTCAACCCAATGAAAACGGGTGAGCAGGTTTGACGAACGACTACCGAAAAGATCTGCACGAAGCAGAAAAATACGAGGATCCAAGAGGACTCCTCTGAGGAAGTGTGCCGCGCACTGCGCGGGTGTGAGTCATTCATGCAAGCGAGCACGCTTATCGCCGTAACGTAACCGTGCTGCAAGCTCGTCGCCAGACCCACTGTCCCGCATCGTTTCTAGTTTTAGCTACGAGCGCGATGATCGCTGCAGGTTGAGGTCTTCTTACGCGACAGAATGCCTTCAATAATTCCTTGGTCGTGGCTGGGCACCTTGAGCTATGTCGTTTTTAATAGCGGTTCGCTTGGTGCAAGCAGGAGAGGGAGAGCATCAGTGCGGTGGTGGGGTTGGCTCGGAACTGACTCACAGGATATTGCCCATTGCCATTCCGGTTTGGCCATGCTAGGCCCTTGACGCAACTATTAATAGCTAAGGGTTACCCATAGGATACAGTGCATGTCTTCAGGCGTCCGTGTCTCTATCGCAAACGTCCTTTCGTCGCATGCCACCAAGCAGAAAAACTTCAGCTTTGCTTTTGGCGCCTCTGTAAGAAGAAAAAAATAACGAAGTACCCGCCTCGGTAATGCGGCATTACCATTAGATGCTGGAGGTCCTTGATGCAAACCAAACGCCTTCATCAGTAACCAGTGGTTTCGCCAAGATGGATTATTCTGTGGTGACGCAAATATTACTATAATAGCTGGCAGTGGCGGAGGCACGTCGATCATAGACATGCAGCTGATCTATGCAACAGGAAGCAAAAACGTCAGCGATTGCTCAAAAATGGCGTACTCAACGTGTAGTGCCCTATGGTCCAAGCCTATTGATAAGCTTAGCACCTCACGGCGTAATGCTCGTTCATTCCGCAAAAACCTACGTCTAGCCCAAACAGCGCTACTCGACAACTATGGCTGTTATTCCAGGCTCCAATATCGCAGAAATCACCAACACAGCCAACTCCACCAAAGTTGAGGGCAGGATAACCGAACTGGTTGCCACTTACCGCGCTTATCAATACAAGAGCTATGGTTCTCCAGATGTAGAACTCCATCTCCGCAAGGACGTGCCCATGACTCTGCTCGAGCCCACGCAACTACGCATCAAGATCCACAGCGCGGCACTCAACCCCGCCGACCAGAAAATCATGCAAGACTTCGGACTCGCCGTCACCGGACGTCAACCCTCCGCTGGCAAACCCTTTGGCATGGGGTTCGACGTCGCCGGAACTGTCGTCGAGACCGGCGCCGATACGCACCAGTTCAAGGTGGGGGACGCCGTCTTCGCCATGGCGCCGTACTCCAACTTCGGCACCTTCGCCGAGTTTGTGGCCATCGACGAGCAGTTCGTGGCGCCCAAGCCCGCCAACATCACCTTCGAGGAGGCCGCCAGCATTCCGTACGCCGCGCTCACCAGTTATCAGGCGCTGCATGAGCACGCCAACCTCAAGGCGGGTGAGCGCGTGCTCATCCTGGGCGGCTCCACCGCGACGGGCCTGGCGGCCGTCCAGTTGGCGCGTGCCATGGGTGCGCACGTGATCGCCACGGTCAGAGGCTGCCAGGACTACGTTTTGGTGCAGTCGCTCGGCGCCGAAGAAGTCATCGACACGTCCAAGCAGAGCTGGGTCGACGTCGTGGATGAACACACCGTCGACGTAGTGTACGACTGTGGTGTGGAGCGCAAGGCGTGGAACCGTGACGCCCAGAATGTGTTCAAGAAGGACACGGGACGCTTTGTGACCATCAACCCCATGATGCAGCCGCGTCCGGCCAAGTTCGGCGCTAAGTGCATTGGCGAGATCATGGTGCACGCGAGCGGTGCTCAGCTGAAGGAGCTGTCTGGCTTCGTGTCATCGGGTGCGCTGAAGCCCGTGATCGACTCGGTGTATTCGTTCGACCAGCTTCTGTCGGCGTTGGAAAAGCTGAACACGAAGAAGGTATGCGGTAAGATTGTGCTTTGTATCGCTCACTAGATTGTCAACCGTTGACTCCGGTGGCCTGTATATCTACGTTATCGACATCATACGAATTCATTTTTACTATGTAGTATTAACCTCTCCCGAATAGCTATTCCAGTTTATTCCGCGCCCTGATTTCAGTTCTCTTGAACAAATCTCTATTGAAAGTTCTGAATGCTGCCAAGTCGATACCGTGAAGCAGGAAATCCTCGCCGAGCACGATCCGGTAGTCCTTCCGCGATGGCGTTCTCTACTTCCAACTGGATGGCTCTCTCAGCAACATCACCGCACTACGGGCACGCGACTGCGGAACGGTAGGCTGCATGCTTCGATAGATGCTTTTCGCGAACCGCCGTCCATGCCCGCAGCAAGTCGATCTCCGGCCACCTCTTGTATTTTGTTTTGGTTGTCTTTCCGACCTTAGTAGAGTAACGAGGCCATACAGTACGACCAGAAGCCATGGATTTCTGGAGGGGCTATTGGAGAACTGAAGAATGGCAAAGGAATACTGATATTATGTTATCTTTTCAATGGTTATTGAGGCACATCAGCACCGATGCTCTCCTAACTGTTCTAGTTTACTCCTTGGCCACCTCGATGATGATTTTGCCCTTCGCACGGTGCGACATACAGATCTTCATGGCCTCCACCAGGTTCTCCAGCGGGTGCACCGAGTCGATGACGGTCTTCACCTGGCCAGCCTCGATCAGCTTCTTCAGCTCCAACAAATACTCCGTGCAAGGTGCGTTGAAGATCTGGTTCTGCGTGGCGCCGATGGGAGACTCGATCGGCTTGTCGATCACACCAATGGTCACAAAGATACCAGTTTTTTCCTTGAGTACCTTCTGCGCCGCGTCATTCCATGACTGGGACTCCACGCCGCAGTCGTAGATAAGGTCCACCGAGTGCTCGGCCACCACCTCACTCCACTTGGTATTCGTGTAGTCGATGACTTGGTCGGCACCAAGCGACTTGACCAGCTCCACGTTGCGGTGACTGCATGTAGCCACGACCTCCGCACCGAGCGCCTTGGCGATCTGGATGGCGAACAGACCCGTACCGCTGCTGCCGCCCAAGATGAGCACGCGCTGGCCCTTCTGCAGCTTGCCGTACGTCACCAGCGCCTGCCAGCTCGTTTGACCCGCCAGCGGCACACCCGCCGCCTCGTTGAACGTCATGTTGCTCGGCTTGTGCGCCACGCGCTTCGTGTCCACGTTAATATACTCGGCGAATGTGCCCGTGGCGTCGAACCACGGCATGGCGAACACCTCGTCGCCCACCTGGTATTCCTTCACGTCACTGCCGACTTCCACCACCTTGCCGGACAGGTCGTGGCCCACGCGGTACGGGTGTTCGGGCGACGCCATGGTGGACAGAATCATGGACGCGTAGAGTCCGATCTTGTAGTCGATGGGGTTGAGCGATGCACTGAAGACTTTGATCTTCACCTCATTGGGCTGCACGAGCTTCTGCTCGGCGGCCTGGTTGAACTTGATCTCCTCGAGGAAATCGCCAAAGTGCTGGTACTCGTAGGCTTTGAAAGTAGCGGGGATGGCGGCCATGGTTGGTGATTGGGTGTAGCTTGTTGGACTTGTTGTCGAGATCTCTTTTTGGAGAATGAGTGATAGGACTGCAGTTCGCTGCCGGCGGCTGACGTGGGTGTTGATGTGGCTGGATAGGCTCAGTACGAGTCGTAATTGGTCGTGCTAATCACGAGAGCTTTGTAATCTGATGCTTGAGTTTATGTGCCAAGCTTTGCTTTTTCTCAGTTGTAGTTTGGCAATAATGATGGAGACCAGTGTGTTTTCATCATCGAACAATTTCAACTTGATTCTGTATCAGGGTCAATTGATGGCCTTCTCATCGGCATGGATATCGTTGTCAATGGTAACGCTATGACCCTGGGAGGTTGGTGGGGACGGCTTGAGGTCGGGATAATTGCCGTGGTTTTGACTGCCGTGTTAATGAGAACATAGCAGCCTGTAGATGACGTTAGCCGTTCTTTTTTAAGTACAGTAATCCCCGCCCAATCCGGAATTGCGATCAGGCAAGTATCTTCCAGAGATAGTTTCAGAGTGCAGTCGATGCCCGCCGAAGAATGTACTGACTTACAGTATAAGTGGAGGGAAAGTGTCGTCTAGGGGGAAGCGTGCATGCATGTATCGGTTGCTAGTTTACAACACTAAATGAAAGGCTGACAATGAACATTATTTATTGCAGTGGCATGCTACGTGAGTAGTGGGTCATGGCACATTATGGAGTTCTTTTTTTAATTTCAATTTTTCTTACGGTATTTTATCAACGAGAGTAGGTTTAACTGTTCCACATTGGTTTCGTCGACGCAACCTCTCGACCAGCTGAGAACGCGAGGAGGCGTCCTTTGATTCTGAGGGTGGTTTCAAAACCGCTCGATTGCTAAAGAGATTTCGAAGGGTAAAACGACTTGATCCTGATAAAAAATACTAAGTATATAATAATTACTACAAGTAATAGGAATGTGCAATTACATTTTGGATAGTGGATTAAAGTGTAAGGCAAAGCCATCGCAAGAGCGTTGTGGTATGCACCCATTTTCGAAGTTTCCTCCCATTGAAATTTTGTCACCAGAAGTCAGTGAAGATATGATGAAAAAATTTATTTCAGCCCCGATGAATGAAAGAATCACTTGCTTGTGCGGATCATCGATGGAGAGGTGGATCTTTGCAAAGCACTGTAATTAAGAAAATCATTCGAAGTGGAGAAAGACAATGCCATATCCGCAAGATCTTGGGTGGTGGGGCCCGGACTATAGTAAATGGTAAGCAAGCTATTTAATTTTTTTTATAATTTTTTCCAGAAATTTAAGTGCCTATATATACATACACCCCAACTAATAACATGTCGATCGAACTAACTTTCGGGAAATTCAAGGGAAAGGCTATCGAGGAAGTATATACTTCTGATCCTGGTTATTGTCGCTGGATGCACAACAAACCGAGTCTAAACATTTGTGATGGAATAGGAGATTTTCTTAAAACGAAATTCCTCAATGATGATAACTCATATATGATGACCTGGGGTAAGTATAAGGGCAAGACGTTAAAGCAAATCAGTCGTATGGATGCTATTTATATCGATTGGCTTCGTAAGAATCCATTCGTAATTAAGAAATGTCCTAAGCTGGTTGAGGCTTTGGAGGTGAAGTAAGTTATAAAAAAATATTTTTTGGTGTCATGAAATGGTATCGAGAGCCTACGCGGTGGTAAAATCTAAAATCTCACCAGTGAGACGGTCGTAGGTAAGCTCTTGCTCACTAATTACGAGACATAACAGATTTACTCCCTGGCAACCAGCATTAACACCCTGAATCTGGGAAATCCTTCTCAGTCAGACGCGAAACATCAGCAATCAACATACGGTTAGTCAGCGACCACGTCTGGTAGTCAAGCAGACCATTGACAAGTTCAGGAGTAATATCACCGTTAATGGCGCCAAGCTTGCTCACCTCATTAGTGAATTGGTGGAAGTCATAGTCGTGGGAGATGTCAAAGCACTGTTGGGAACCGATGCGAACGTTGAAGTTGCGAATCGAAGAACCAGGCTGTAGCGTCCAAGGTGCCGTGTCAAAGGGGCTCTGGAACTCCTGAACCGCAGCGGAAGCGAAGCTACCGGTTTGCTCAGCAAAGGGTAGAAGGACAACGTACTTAGCATTCTTAACCGAAGCGGATAGCTGAAGATCAAAGGCAGCATTAAACTGGGTCATTTGCTTATCAGTACCAGCGCGCTGGTAGAACCACTGAGCATAACAGTCATTGTAGCGAACCTTCTTAACAGGTTTGGAGATGATAGCCTGAGGGTTATCGAGATGGACAAAAGGTACATACAGACGAGCAGTAGTGAAAGGCATGTACGTACCATTAATCGTGAGCTCAAGAGAATTGACAACCGCGCCCCAAGCAATTGAGAAGCCAGCAGAAGCAGCAAGTACGCCAGGCATGGGATTACCCGTAGCAGCTGACGAGATCATCACGGGGCAAACATTGCCAGATGCGAGCGTAGTACTAGACAGCGACATGCTCTTACTCGCAGCAACAGAAATAGCAGCAGTACCCTGATTGACGCGGAAACGAAGACGGATATGAGGATTAGCCATCAAATCAATCTCCTTGAAGATAGGGTGGAGTTCAGTGAGCTTAATCTTAAGCATGTGGCTCCACGTTCCCATGATTGTGTTAGCAGTAGCAGCACCAGCTACGAAAGCACCACGCGATGTCTGGTTAGCAATGGTGGTAGTGGCAGCAGCAGCACCGGTAGAGGGCCATGCCGATGAGGAATCACCACCAGCATTAGGAGGATTCGATAGAAGACGCTTTACGAAACCGTCATTAGCTACAGTAGCAGTAGCAGACGCCGTCTGAGCTGTAAAACTACTCGAGAACGCTGTGTTATTGGAGTAGCCGTCGCCACTGACAGCAGCAGCAGAGCTATAAGTGGTGGATTGAGCAGCATCGGGGAATAGGAACGATTCAGCACCATGCTTCTCAACGTGAGCAGTGCTGTATCCCGTCTGAGCACGAACGTTATTCCAGAATAGCTTGTAGTCAGCCATCGATACAACAGTCTTACCATTGAGTTCAAGAGACATCGAGTCGATTACATTCCAGTTGCTACACTTCAGCGTAGCACAGAAACGGTTAGCGGCAGCAGTCTGGGCAGTACCACCATTCTTCATGGAAACCTTGTAAGGAAGCATGATGTAGGCATCACGGAGCGATGCAAAGCCTTCACTTCCATTAAGCTGTGCCGTAGCATCAATTGTAATAACACCGTTCTGATACGAACCCTGATTGAGATCGATATCGAATGGTACGCGCTTACCTGTCGATACCTTAATCTCAGGGTTGCTCTTTAGAGAGCTCTGGTACAAATACTGATCGGATAGTTGTGTTTCACTCATCGTGGAATCTATATGGACTCTAATATAGTTTTAGAAAATTAATTATTATGGCTCATCTTATCAAACCAATCACATCAGATCATGATCTAATCGAGCTCGCTGAGAAAATAGGTGTCCATCTCGATGACATATACGAGTCAAGTAAGATCACTAAACCAATCCCGAAGAAAGGAACGTTTTTGATTCTCTTACGACAGCCTAATATGGATGTAGGTCATTGGACAACAATACATGATGGTGAAGATTTTGATAGTATGGGAGAAGCAGCTCCGACAAAGTATGGAATCGGTAAATACAATCCAAAACAATACCAAGGTATTTATGGGGATTATTGTGGTCCATTCTGTATCATATGGCTCTATTCAAAACAATACAATAAGCCAAATATTTTCAACAAAAAAAAGAAAGATTTGAATTTGACTATTCTGTCATAATATCTTGTAGGGAATATAGCAATAATGTATCGCGAACTAACTATTTCCAGCGGCGTACCAGTGCGCAAGCTAACTAAGGCTTTCAAGACTGGCAAGCTCTCACTAACAGCTGATGAACTCAAAGGTAGTGGTACTATTACCCATCTTCACCCTACATCTTATGAAAAGGCGCTCAAGTCCCGAAAGGCTGGACGAGGAGTTCGACTTGACATTACCAGACATGAGATCAAGAAAGGATACAAGAAAGCTCAGGGTGGTTCTGTTTGGTCCAAAATTTGGGGAGGTATCAAATCGGTATTCAAGTTTGCTAAGGACTCTGGACTCCTATCAAGTGCAGCCGATGCAGCTGTCCCCGCGATTGCAACAGCACTTGGGGCTCCTCAAGCAGCTGTTCCAGCCAGAGCCGCCATTAAATCTATGACAGGTATTGGTCTATATGACAGTGATAGCGATGTTGAGGATAAGGGTACCGGTACAGCAGGTGGTCGTGTGTCAGTAGCTGATATCAAGAAAGGAGCGAAGCGTGCTTTATCATATGCAAAGCGTAAGGGACTCCTTACCGATGCTGTTGATGCAGGCGAGAAGTATCTACTCAGAAAAGCAACCAAGCCTGAACTTGGAGAGCTTATCAAAATCATTCGAAGAGAAGTACGACGTGGATATGGAGTAGGTGTAGCTACCAAGTCGAAGAGACCAGCTAAGGGGTCTCCTGAAATGAAGGCAAAGATGGCGGCGCTACGTGCTAAGCGAAAGACAGGTGGTAGTTTTAGATTGTAAGACTTAATATAGGAGTTAAAAAAATATAACGTCAAGCTAACTTATTTTTTTGGTCTAAGCAAGAGCATAATTGATACTGCAGTATCGCGGAACTTTACTTTCTGATCATTCTGATTGTAAATGCTGATCGTAATACTCGTTCGAGCACCATTATGACAGTTCATCCACGCATACTGACTTGGTTTGTATGAGATCAATTGACCTACCTGGGCATCACCACGATCGAAAGCGCTGAGAATATCACCTGATGCAACGTATTCGTTCTTAATGATATCACATCGTACGATATAGCTCGAAGTGGGGTGAATCTGAGGGATAATGTTCGACAGTTGGGCAGATGATACAGTCGCAGGAGCCGAGGGGTACGTACCAGTAGTTAATCCAGCTACTTTACCAAATGCAGCATTATCAATGATAACACGAGGGACGCGACTCGTCGTAGGTAATCAACTACCGCCCGCACTGTATAGACCAGTAGCAGGTCGAATGTAGTTAGTGGGAAGAGCAGTCGGAGTCGCACTAAAATCAAACTGACCAGCATAATACACACTATTTTCACTTAATTTGATGTAAAATACGTTGTTTCTAGATCCATCAATCAGATAGGCTCCAGCACTAATCAAAGCAGTTTGCATATAGCGATTACTGTCATCGTACGAATAAATACCATCCGGTAGAGTAATTTGGATAGTGGAAGTAGTAGCCGCTGTTGGTACTTCAATCTTGAATGTATTGTTCCAGAACTGGACAGAATCAATGTTGTTTTCAGCGTTGTACATGGAAATCGATTGAACGGCACAAGCTACGTTTTTAAAGTCAGCAGCAGAACCAGGGAAAGAGTATTTCCATGTGGAATTATGTCCATCCTGTACGAGATTGGTAGAATCAAGCTTGTCAAAAGAAGCCATCTTATTGGTGTATATTGATTCAATCAAAATAATTTCAAATTATTCAGAATCGATCGGCTGGTCAAAGTTATATCGAAGTTGTCCCTTCACTGAATCAACAAAGAGCATCTGACCTTTTCGCTCAGTAGCTTTATTGTAGTAATGCACGATTGAACGCTCGTCAACACCTCGGATATTAAAGTCTTTGACAACCATGACCAGATCACGCTTGGAGTTAGCCTTTAGGATAGCTACATACTCAGCATTCAACCTGATCATCTTATCGGTAGCAAAGTAGCTGTGGCTCGAGAAGATGGTAGATAGTTTGAAGTGCCGGTCCCTGGTCATGTAGTGTGAGAACAGATTCTTCTGAAGTAGCTTATCATTGCTATAGTCATCGGTGATTATAAGCTCAGGTTTGTTCGAGCTCATTGGAGTTCTACGCACTTGATCAACGCTTGGGGGTGCATCGGGATCAGCAAAGGGAATAAACCCATCGAGCTTGTCGCGTAGATATTCATACAACTCTTGATGAGGATTACGAGCGATGATTGTCAGATGAGCGAATACATGTGGAGAATGTTTTAGAATGAACATGCAAAGATTGCTCTTACCTGAGAACGAAGGGCCCAGCACAATCATTCTGAAAAGGGATTTGATATCTAAGTCGGGGATATCTTTCATTGAGGATGACTTGAACTTCTTCGGTAAAGAAGCGCCGAAATCTGGAATACCGCTCATGATTATCGTTGTATCTATATACTTTCAGACAAAATGAGTTCAGGTTTCTCATATCCGCAACCGACTTATATATCTACAATATATAACCCAGCATTCTATCTCTCATTGGATGCGAGTGGTTATCTAACTTATAGCTATACAAAGACGTTGTTTCTTGACAAGAATGACTACAGAGTATCATATTTGAGTGGTACTGCTTCTTCAGGTTTAGCATTTGTTCTCAGTGCAACAGGAACTATCTCTGGTATTACAAGTCTCTCCGCTACCAACATCACGGGAACACTTCAAACAGCAGTTCAACCAAACATTACGTCTCTGGGAACGCTAACATTGCTTTCATGTTCAGGAAACATTACGGGAACGATTGCCACGGCCGCTCAACCGAACATTACATCTCTGGGAACGCTTAGCTCATTGAGCGTCAGCCGTAATATATCTGGTACGATTGCTACATCCTCTCAACCAAACATCACGTCGCATGGTACCCTCACTTCATTTGGCTGCTCAGGATCATGTACAATCAGTGCTAACTCAAGTTCGAACTCTAACACTACAGGTACGCTTGTCATCACGGGAGGATTAGGAGTCAGTGAAAACATTAATGCCAGAAATGGATATATATATACGCCAGTTCGCTCTATGGTACGATCCAGACGGCATCTCAGCCAAATATCACCACGATTGGTACGTTAGGTTCTCTTAGCGTTAGTGGAGGATTGAGCGTCGGCGGAACGCTTACAGCAGCATCATTCTCTCCATCAAGTCTCAATATTAGCTCGACAGGCACTCTCACGTTTAACACAAACTCTACCCAAGCTTATCTATCGACGAGCGCTGTCGCTGGATCGTTTGGATTAGATCTGATTGATACATGGCCTCATCGACATACGCCACGCTAACAATGCGCTCCAACAACAGATACAGCGGCTTGCTTCAGCAATGGGCAACCTATGGTACATAGTATGGAGGCCAGGCGACCGAAGGAACCCCTCTACAGCTTAGGTTCGTCTCTGGCGGAGCAACGAACTCCGGATGGACGTTCCAAACGACCTATCCTGGGGGTAATAGCACAACGAACGGAAATATCGTGTTTGCTGTAGCGAATGGTGCTCGCCAAATGATCACTCTCAGCAACTATGTCAATCAGCTTCATCTATACGATACGGCAACTACAACGTCGTACTCCCAAAACATCATTATTGGTCAAATTACTTTAATCAAATACAAGGTTACGATTTCTACTACGAGCGTTGCAGGCGACGGTCTTCTAAATATACTCGATGGAACCGTTGGTTCCACTCAGGTCAATATTAGAATCGGAAATACTTTAAGCTCGAACAACTGCATTACGATGATTTGGATTCCCATAGGAAACAGCAACTCAGGTAATTACTTAACGTTTGATCCCTATAGATCCTCGCGAGCTTTGGTAGTCAATTGTAATGGTAGAGTTGACATTGGTACGTCGGGAATGGTTGCACCATTACATGTCGCCTCAACCGTGAGCTACACATGGGGAGCTGGCACTCTAAACACCATTTACCGTCTGAGAACTGATTCTGGCGTAACTGAATCAGGAACAGCTCCTATTACATACACTAACACAGCTGCATACTTTGCGGGATACATCAATTGCGAAGCCTTGGTAATGATGTCTGATCGCCGCCTGAAGCAAGATGTCGCACCAGTACCAATCGAGCGAGTGAGAGGTCTCTACGATGAGATCGAGGTCAAGTCATACAGATGGAAATCTCAGGCTGATAAGGAGCCCGAACTGGGTCTGATCGCCCAGGATTTGCTCGACCGAGGCTTCGTCAATCTCGTGAGTCAGACTGAAAACAACGATCCTGAGCTTCAAAATAGTAGTGATGCATACTTGGAACCAGTTGACATTCAGCTAAGTGCCCAATATCCGAAATTGGCCGTTTATAACATGAGGATGATCCACGATATGCTACAGCGGATCGAGAAGCTGGAGAAGCGATTGAATCTACCACCGTTAGTTAGCGACATGAGCTAAAACATCTCTGAAATGATATAACAGTAATCGAATATTAGCAATGCTGTACCAC